>CM053622.1:786195295-786242529 GCA_028646595.1 Phalanger gymnotis
AGATTTGACCTGAAGAGGGAATACCATACATACTCAATTGGGTATCTTACCCCACAGGAAAGAAGGAGGAAGAAGATAAAAAAAAGGGGGGATGATAGAAGGGAGGGCAGATGGGGGTGGAGGTAATCAAAAACAAACACTTTCGAAAAGGGACAGGGTCAAGGGAGAAAATTCAATAAAGGGGGATAGGTTAGGAAGAAGCAAAATATAGTTAGTCTTTCACAACATGAGTGTTGTGGAAGGGTTATACATAATGATATGCATGTGGCCCATGTCGAATTGCTTGACTTCTTAGGGAGCGTGGGTGGGAAGGGAAGAGGGGAGAGAATTTGGAACTCAAAGTTTTAAAAAATAGATGTTCAAAAACAAAAACAAAAAAGTTTTTGCATACAACTAGAAAAGATACGCAGGCAATGGGGCATAGAAATTTATCTTGCCCTACAAGAAAGAAAGAGAAAAGGGGGTGGGAGGGGAGTGGGGTGACAGAAGGGAGGGCTGACTGGGGAACAGGACAACCAGAATATACACCATCTTGGAGTGGGGGGAAGGGTAGAAATGGGGAGAAAATTTGTAATTCAAATTCCTGTGAAAATCAATGTTGAAAACTAAATATATTAAATAATAAAAAAATTAAAATTAAAAATTATGCCATGTAACAAAAAAAAAAAAGACAGAATCAGGACCGGAGCTCAGGACTCTTTCTACTTCCCTTGGCCTTACTGTGGTTAAATTATTTACAAAGTGGTTGAGAAGTGAGAACCAACATCACCCTTTGGTGTTTTGCTTTCATGGAACCAGATATCTGTGCTGGTGTCAGAAAGTTTTCTCCTCCCAGGTGTTGGATTTAGGAGGAGGAAATGTCATATAAATGGTCAGAGCAAGGTAGTCATTTAATAGTTAAGTAATGATGCAAAAAAAAAATGAATAAAGCCATTACTTTTATGCATTCGTAGTCCATCACTGGACTCATCTTTGTAGGTTCCTCAGGAGTCTGCCTGGATCTTTTCCTCTCCTCTCCTCTCCTCCCCAATTCTCCCTTCCTCTCCTCTCTCCTCCCTTCCTCTCTCTTCTCCTCCCCTTCTCTCCCTGTTCTCTTCAAAGAAGGCAGTCCTTGCTGTCGGGAAGCTTACATTTCACACACACACACACACACACACACACACACACACACACACACACACACACACACACACACACACAGAGAGAGAGAGAGAGAGAGAGAGAGAGAGAGAGCTGAAAAGTGTATATGGAGGAGGGGGATGCAGAGAGAAAAGCTACCCACATGGAGGCCTGTTGGAGGAGGCTGGTGCGTCAGGGTAGAGCTGGGAGAGGCTAGAGCATGCCGATCCTGAGTCACCCAAGTACAGCATCAATGGGAGGAAAGGGGCAGGGGCAGGGGCATCACCCAGGGTGAGAAGTCTGCTAGAGCTGGTGAAGTGCAGAGAAACAGGCCCAGAGCTCCAGGTTTCTGAATATCCTTTACGCTCTTTGGTGTGGTGCTCCTGAGGTGCCAAGAGCTGGGGCACAGCTTCTGTGCTGGGCATGTGGAATGGGGAATCTGCATCAGTTTGTCCTTGACTCCCAATTTGGCTGATCCAGGAATGTCCTATGGAAGATGGAACATGTGGAATCCTCCAGACCTTTCCAAAGGTACTCCTCCAGCTAGGAAGAAAAGAGGGAAGGAGAACTGAGCTTTGACCTCTTCTTCTCCCCGCCCTCCACCCCCCTCCCCAAGTGATTCCTCCTCGGGCATCTTTACTGGGACACACACCTCTCCCAAATGACTATCAATTCCACTCTTCTATATTTCTCCAGCCTCAGTTTCTCTCCAGAGCCCCAGGTCCCCATTGCCAGCTGATTATAGAACACCTCCCACTGAGTATCCTGCTTGCATCTTGAACTCACTGTCCAAAATGGAGAAGCCCAACTGATAGAAAATGCTAGATTGGAAGCAGGCAGTCTTGAATTGCAATTCTGCTTCTGATACTCTCAGAGGCAGCTAGGTGTCGCTGCAGTAGATAGAGCCCTGGGCCTGGAGTCAGGAAAACCTGAGATCAAACCCAGCCTCAGACACTTGGTAGCTGTGTGACCCTGGGCAAGTCACTTAACCTCTGCCTACCTCAGGTTCCTTATCTGAAAACAGAGATAATAATAGCCTTATTTCCCAAGGTTGTTGTTAGGATCAAATGAGATAATATTTGTAATATACTTTTCACAATGCCTCCTACATAGTAGGTTTAATAAATGCTTGTTTCTTTCCTTCCTATCTGTGTGACACCATGTCACTAAATTTCTCTGAGCCTTAGGTTTTCTCATCTTTAAAAATAATAAGAATAACTGTACTATCTATCTCACAGGGCTGTTATGGGGCTCAAATAAGGTAAAAATAAGTACTTTAAAATCTTAAAATGTTATATAAATTTCACCTATTATTGTTCTTTCCCTAATAATCCTGATCTTCCTCTGTGCTTCCCTACATAGCCCAGGCCCATTTCAGTTGTTGGCCCCTAGAAAGTTACCCCAGGTTTAAGGAATTTGAGGGGCTGGCATCTACTCAAAACTATAACTTATGAGCACCCATAGATGTTTCTTATATCAGACCAACTGTGGAACACATTAGCCCAAAGTGAAAGGCATTAGTTAACCAATACAGTAAAATAAATGACAAAGGAAATATACTCCATATGAATGGGGGTGGGAGGTACTCTCTTTGACAGGTTACTGCACCTTTGGTAGGAGAGGGAATACACAAAGGGAATATAAGTGGCCAGGTTCCTCACACTGAGGGGTAGGGCAATACAAGTGGGAGAGGGCAATTAACACTATATTCCTCCTGGAACACCTCTTTGTCTCCAAGCTTCTAGTGCTCCTGCTGCCGTCAGTTGCTTTGATGATAGTTTCTGACTTCATGACAATCTTGCCACTGCTTGGACCCCACTGTTGGTCTCTTCTCTCCACTATATTGCCACCTGCTACTGTTTGGTCCAAGTTGCAATCTGATGGCACTCTGCTGCTGCCATTTGCAGACTGAGCAAGAAGATCTATCCCTTTGGTAGTCCTGATGGCTATGTTGGCTCTTTTATGATTCAACCAACCAAAGAAGTCCCAAGTCAGTCTCTACCTTTTGAACTATTTTTCTCCTGGTTCAGCTGCCATTCTTAGAATTCAGAGAATGAGAAAAAAATGAGAAATGATAAAAATGAGAAAATTCCTTTAAAATACACATTTTTATTTATACTTTTGTTTTTTACATCACTTGCATTACCCTATGCACCCCTCTTCATTCCCCTCCCAGAGAACCATACTTTAGAACAAAGAATTTTTTACCTTTTTGGGGAGGTGGGGAGGGGGAAGGCGGGGCAACTGGGGTTAAGTGACTTGCCCAAGGTCACACAGCTAGTAAGCGTGTCAAGTGTCTGAAGTCGGATTTGAACTCAGGTCCTCCTAACTCCAGGGCCAGTGCTCTACTCACTGTACCACCTAGCTGCCCCTAGAACAAAGAATTTTTGAAAGAAAAAAAGAAAAGAAAAATTTCTGCACAACTCATCAACATATTAAAAAAATCCTGTCATTAAATACAGCATTCTATCTCATGGACACTGACCTCTGAAAGAAGAAAGAGGGAGGCATTTTGTCATATCTCTCTTTTGGGTCCTAGCTTGTTCTTCATAATTTTGCAACATTCCGTTTTGGTTATTTTCTAGTTACTGTTCTTTCCATTTACATTGTTGCAGTCAGTGGGTACGTTGTGTTTTTGGTTTTACTTGTGTCAATTATGTTCATGTCATTCTTCTTGGGCTTCTCTATAGTCATCATATTGGGCATTTCTTACAGCAGAATCATATTCTATTACATTTATATACCACAATTTGCTTAGCTATTTCCCAATCGATGGGCGTATATTTTGTTTCTTGTTCTTTGCTACCACAAAAGTGTTGTTATAAATATTTTGGCATGTATGGTTTAGCCAGGAAGCATAATGGGAATTATACCATAAGCTTCTTCTTCTTCTTCTTCTTCTTCTTCTTCTTCTTCTTCTTCTTCTTCTTCTTCTTCTTCTTCTTCTTCTTCTTCTTCTTCTTCTTCTCCTCCTCCTCCTCCTCCTCCTCCTTCTTCTTCCTCTCTGTCTCTGTCTCTGTGTATCATTCTGTCTCCCTGTCTCTCCCTGTCTCTGTTTCTCTCTCTGTCTCTGTCTGTCTCTCTGTCTCACTCTTCTCTGTCTCTGTCTCTTTCTGTTTCTCTCTGTGTGTCTCTCTCTCCCTCCCTCCCCGCTCCTCTCCCTCTCATTAACTTCCTTGGAGTATATACCAAGCCATAGCATCTTTGGGTCAGAGGGCATGAATATTTTAGCTAATGTATTCACACAATTCCAAATTTCTCATCGAGAGGATTGTAACAATTCACAGCTTGGCTGATAATGCTTTAGTTAGCCTAGACAATTCTTGTTCATCCTCATCATGCTCCTTGTCACTCCATGCCAATCACCCTCTAGGAACTTTATTCGGAAAGACAGAAGGGAAGGGTTGAGCTGGGGATTTTCTCTCCTGTCTTCACCATCCCTATTTCTTTTAAGGAGGGCATTACCCTCCCAGTCACCCAAGTTCATAACCTGAGGGATCCTTGACTTCTCTTTCCCTAACCTCTCTGATTGCCCAATTCAATTTCCCATTCTTGCCACTTGTTGGTAATTCTTCTTCCATCCACAGCATAGCTCACACCCATCCTCTCCTCTCTACTGACACAGCAACTCCCTGAGACCAAGCCCTCATCATCCCTCACCAGAACTATTAGAGCTGGTTTCCAAGTGGTGCCTCTCTCTTGCAGTCTCTCTCTTCTCCAATCTGTCCCCGTAACATGGCCCAAATCATCTCCCGAGTCTGATATCACTTGACTACCTACAGATCTTCACCGATTGCTTGCTTGGATCATAGATCTATAGCTGGAAGTAGGGACATTTTGGTCAATGTTTAACAAATGGCTCTTTGAGGAAAAAAATGTACTTTTAACACTTTTAAGTTCAGTTTGCACGATTCACATTCTCTCCCTTCCTTTCTCGAATCTAGCCAAACAACAAAACTATAACTCAAACCTTAATTTATAGCCATTTGCTGATTTCAGAGGTATAAATGCTCATGCTGAAAATTTAACAGTCAGCACTCATGAATCTTTATGAACTGGTTGTAAGTGACCTTAGGGGTCATCTAGGCCAACCCCCTCCCCCTCATTTTTTAGAAGGAATTGAGAGGGCAGCTAGGTGGTACAGTCCATAGAGCCTAACCTCAGGAGCCACTTCTTCCATGAAGCCTTCCTTGATTCTCTTCCCCTCTCCACATTCAGAATACCACCCCACCCCCCTCAAATTGTTGGTTCTGTCTTTGTCTTCCAATTTTTGTACAGTCATTTTTCAGTTCTGTTTGACCCTTTGTGACCCCATTTGGGGTTTTCTTGGCAGAAATACTGGACTAGTTTGCCATTTCCTTCTCTAGCTCATTTTATAGATGAGGAAACTGAGGCAAACAGGGTAAAGTGACTTGCCCAGGGTCACACAGCTAAGAAGTCTCTGAGGCCAAATTCTCTCCACTGCGCCACCTAGCTGCTTTGTGTTTATTTCTCAGAATACATGTTTTAGTCCCTAGTAAGCTCCTTGAGGATGGGCTCCATTTTTGTCTTTATATCATAGGGTCATAGGATTATAGATTTAAAGACACAAGAGATCTCAGAGGCCACCAGTATAACCCCTTCATTCTATGTAAGCGGCCCAGAGGGGATGACTTACTTTTCCAAGGCCACACAGGTAGCAAAGCTGGGATTTGAATCCAGACCCTCTGCCCCCAAATCCTGTTCTTTCCAAGGTTCTGTCTTCCCAACCCAGTTCTAAGGCCCCTCTCAGCCCCGACATTTCCTATTCTAAGCCACCTCCTAGCCCTGACATTCCCTGTTCTAAGGCCCTTCCCAGCCCTGACATCCCCTGTTCTAAAGCCCTTCCCAGCCCTGACATCCCCTGTTCTAAGGCCCTTCCTAACTCTGACATTGCCTGTTCTTAGGGCCCTCCTCAGCCTTGGCATTCAGGTGTTCCCCACAAATAAGATCCTGAAGCACTTGGCACAGGACCTGGCACAGTACCAATGCTTAATGCATGCCTGTCCCCTCCCTCCTCAGCTGTGCTTCTCACTGCTCCAACATGGCTGCTCTCTCCTTGGGGGAGCCAAACCCCAATTTCACCAGCTATGATTCTGATAGCTCCTTCTACAAGAGCACGCGCCCCTTCCCAGCGGCCACAGCTCACAAAGTGCTGGCCCTGTACCAACCAGCCAAGGACGACCAGCGGAGGCCCAGAAAGTGAAGCTGAGCGTTCGGGGCCAGGGCCCTGGTTCTCAGGACCCCTTCCTGCTGCCCTAGAGCCTGCAAAGGGGCCTGAGAAGGGCAGCTGCTGAGGCCCTGGCCTTTCTCAGCTGGCTGGGAAGGGCCCCTGTGCTCCAACAGGGTCTTCTCTACCATTTCCCCTGATTCATGCAAACGAGGCTGGAGCCTGGTCTAGAGGCCACACTGGTCCTTAGAGTTCTCATTTTTTATTTTGGCAAGAAAAGGGACCCCTCCCTAGGCACCCCACAAAAAAGCCAACTGCTGGTTGAGTGCCACCCTGGGGGGTTGCCGGGTCAGAATCCAGCTGAACATCCGTCAGAGGGCAGGGGTCAAAGCCTGTGGCAGGAGACTGTGAGGGCCAGGAGGCCAGAGGTTATGGCATCTTGAAGGGCCGAGGATGAGCCTGGGGCTTGGATCCTAGGGTTTCTTGAGGAAGCACCTCAGTATCCTTGCAGGCTTGAAGGAGGTCTGAGATCCCGGAGCAGGAGAAGGCTGGGGTCCCTCGGTGACCTTCGGGGGAGGGGCTGAAGGGAGGGAGGGGTGGGGGGAGAGAGGCTCCCACTGGGGCCATTTGGCACAAAATGAGGGGGTTGGGGGTACTGAATTGGGTGTGGGGTGGGGAAGGGAAGCTGCTGGCCATCAAGGCCTGTTGGGGCCCAGGACTCAGGCTGGGCCAACCCCCACCCCCCTAAAACCTCTCTGGGCTGTGTGTGTATGTGGGGTGCCAGCCCTCAGATGGGGGGCACAGCCCCTGCATTGGTATGGACGCTGAAGTACTCAGGAAAGCCAGGGTGAGGCCTGTGGATCTGGGGGGCATGGAGCTGGTAAGGGGGCGGCAGGCCCTCCCCAGCGGGGGCCGGGGGTGGAGAGGCCTGCTTGGCCGTGGTCACCACCCGGCCCCTTGGAGGTTCTGCTGCCGCTGTCTCCTCCACCTGCTTCCCAGCCTGGGGGGAGGGGGAGGGTTCAGGGAGGGGAGGGGATGATCAGTTGCTGGTGGGAATTCACAGGAGGAGGGAAGTATATGGTCCCCAAAGTCTCCTCTCCCCCCTCCCTAGGAAAGATCCCTCCCCCGCCCCAACCCCTGGTGGCTCAGTCCGGGAGGGTGAGGAAGCGCCCCTGTCGAGTGGGGAGGGGGGCCAGATACTCTAAGGGCATAGTTAAGTCATGTGTGATGAATTCTGGGGGTGGGGTCAGGGGCCGAGTGGCCAGGACTGGGGAACGGGGAGGGGGAGGGGGGACCTGGAAGGCTGGGGGAGGGGGGACTTGTGGGGCCGGGGGTGGGGTCCGAAGCAAGGCCAGGACCCAGGATGGGAGGGGTGGGGGTAGGGTCCTGAAGCCTAGGGGTGGAGTCAGTGGGGTCCTGCGTGTGAGGGGGTCAGAGGTCTGTGGGGGTGGGGCAGGGACAGGAGTGAGGTACTCTAGGGGTGGGGCCAGGAGCTGGGAGGGGAGAGGGGCATCCTCAGGGCCTGGGAGGGGAGCCTGAGTGAGCAGCCAGGTCCTCAGGGGGCGGAGCCAGCTCCCAGGGGGAGTAGCTGGGACCCGGATGGCAGAGCTTACGCTGGCCCCCGATGCTGAAGGGATGGAGAAGAGCTCCGTGAAGTTGGGGACTGAGTCGCTGATGAAAGTCACGTTTCCGTAGACATGCTGAGGGAAGGACTTGTCTGATGGGGCCCCTTCTGGCCCTGGGCCCCCAGCTGAAGCAATCTGGGAGGTTCGCACATGGTAGGGGAAATTCTTGTTGGCAGCTGAAGGCCTGGTCATGATCTGAAAGGAATGATGAGAGAGATACACGAGATGATGGGGGACAGAGGAATGGGGGAGCGGAAAGATGGGGGGCAGAGAAAGGGGGGACAGAGATATGGGGGGCAGAGGGATGGAGGGGCAGAGGAATGAGGGACAGAGGGAGAGGAGATAGAGAGATGTAGGGGCAGAGAGGAGACAAGGACCAGCCTTGAATGCCCCTCCACTCTACTCCCTGTCCTCACCAGGAATACCCCGTGTGCATAGAGGTGAATGCCCAGCTGTATGCCGTTGACGATCTTTTCTCGGGCCCACTTGGGGATGCCAAAGTTAGCAATGAGGGCCATGACAGGGACAGCAAAGAACCTGGGGAGGGGGAGTGAAGATGGGGGTGAGCCCTGACCTCTGCCCACCTCCCACTCCCTGGCCCCAGGTCCTGCTCCCTAAAGGGCAGGGGGGGAGGGGTCCTGTGCACAGGGACCAGTGACTACCCCTCCCCCCAGCACAGTGCCCAAGGTCCCTCCCCAGATCAGGGTCTCCCAGGCCAGGCCAGGGCTATGGTCTCACCAGAAGATGTCAGAGGCAGAGAAGGTGCCTGGATTAGGAGAGGTCAGAGGTCAGGAGGGGGAGTTTTGAGCAAAGGTCAGGGAACAGACATAAATAAAAGTCAGAGGTCACAGGATCAGAAGGAGCTTGGAGGTCACAGGGAATGTGGGTCAGGTATCAGAGTGGGGAATGCAGGGGTCAGAAGGGGTTGGAGGCGAAGGGTCGCTGTTTGACAAGGCCAAGCTGCCAAGGTCCAGAGGCCTCACCAGAGGCTGTAGACCTCCCTAGGACATCTCACCAGAGCGTGTAGGCTGCAAAGAAGGGCCCATAGAACGGTTGTTTCTCGGGGAAGTGCCTCAGGGACACCAGCACAGCGTAACAGAACCACACATAGGCGGCCACCTGGAGGCCGATGAGCCCGTAACCAGCCGGAGACTCATAGGTGTACAGCACCTGCCCAGGGTCAAAGAACTGGCCCCCAAAAGGAGAAAGAGCCATGAGACCCCAGTCCTCAGGTCCTAGCCCTGCATTTTACAGATGAGGAAACTGAGGCACACAGAGCAGAGGCCACCCAGGAAGTAAGCAGGCTGAGCCAAAAGTCAAACTGGGTCCTCTGACTCCAGATCGTGGTCAGACTCAGTGACAGAAACAATGAAGGGCAGGCAGGGCCAGAGGGACCAGAAGAGCAGACCCAGCTGCCAGTCACAAACACAGGAGGGGAAATGTTGGGTCCTGGGGGGCTCCTAAGGAGGTGAACACTGGCCTCTGGGAGCCAGTGGGTGGGCAGGCCTGTGGAGGGTCCTCTGGGGGGGCCAGGCCAAGGTAGAAGCTCCCAACCCTTTGCATCGTTTCTCTATGACAAACTGCCTTCTCAGTGAGTCAGAAAAAGACAAGCTCCCTCCACAAATATAGCCCTCCCCCCAGAGCAAATCATGAGAGGCAGATGCAGAGAAAGCTAAAGAGAGGCAGTCAGTGTTGCCAAAAATAGGGGGTGAGGGGCTCTGACCAGGAGATGGGAGCAGAGAGGAGAGGGGACCTGGAGTTATGAGGAGCACAAGGAGGGAGGGCAGAGACAGAAGAGGCCACTGGAGCCACTGGAGGAGGAAAGAGGGGAGGAGGGCCAGGACCGGCTCTTACCTCGGCCTCATAGATAAGGAAAACCACGTGTGTGAGTGTGTACAGTGTCATGTAGACAGAGAGCTTCACAGAGCCTGAATGGCTGATCCGGCCCCTGGGGATGGAGGGAGAAAAGGCGAAAGAGAGAGAGAGAGAGAGAGAGAGAGAGAGAGAGAGAGAGAGAGAGAGAAAGAGAGAGAGAGTGACAGAAAGAGAGGGGGGGAAGAGGGAGAGGGTAGGGGAGAGAGACACAGAGAGAGACAGAGAGAGGGAGGGGGAGAGAGACACAGAGAGAGACAGAGAAAGGGAGGGGGAGAGAGACAGGGAGGGAGGGGGAAGGGAGAGAGGGAAGAATGGGGAGAAGGAAAGAGAGAGGGAGGGAGAGGGAGATAGAGACAGACAGAGGAATGTGGGGGATGGAAAGGAAACCATCAGGAAAGAGGGCAATGGCCAGTCCCCCTCCCTCCCGGTACCCCTACGCCTGGCTCCCCTGCCCCAGCACTGCCCACTCCCACCCACCAGGGAGCCCACTCTGCCCCCATGCCCAGGCACCGTGTCACGGTGAAGCCTTTTCCCAACAGGATCAGCATCAGTAAGAAGATGAGGAAGCTGACAGAAAACAGGAGTTTGGCTGAGAGGAAAGAAAGGGAGAGAAGGTGCTCAGAGCGGGCCTCTGCCCAGCCCCCCCTAGTGCCCTGCCCTGGCCAGCTTGATCCTCACCCACGATCTTCAGGCTCTCGTTGCCAATGCCATTGCTAGCATATTGACCCCAGTATATGCAGAAAAACAGGAGGCTGAGGACTGTAAAAGTCAATGTGCATTTATTAAACACCGCCTGCTGGGAAGACAGGACCAAAGGAGAGCAGTTTCTGCCCACGAAAAGCTATGACTTTACTCAGATCCAAAGAAGGACAGAAGTGGGGTGTGGGGGCAGAGGAGAATCAAAGGCCTCAGATCCCCCAGAGTCCTGAGCAGGGCACCCTCAAGGACTCTGGTTTCCTGGCCCCCCAGCTCTCACCTTCTACTCCTGCTGCTGCCATGAACATCTTGTAGGTCGTGTGAAGCAGCTGTCGGCCTTTCAGCAAGTCTGGGGTCAGGGGGGAGGGGGAGAGGTGTCCATGGGGCACTCCCATGCTCCAAGGTCTCCCCTCTCCTCCCACCTTGGTGTGGTGACTTACAACCAAAGTAGCAGGAGAGGAGGAAGATGAGGGTGAAGATGAGGAGGAAGGTCACATCTGTCTCTAGGATCCCTGGAGAGAGCAGGGATCAGTTCAGGTTCAAACCGTTGCCTAGGAGACTCAAGGTCCTGATGCCTCAGTCCCTGCTGCTCCCCATCCTTGGGAGGAGGGTATCTTGATGCCCTCACAGACACCAGGGGTCTAGGTCTCCAGACTCACCAAATTCATCAGCTGAGAAGTGTCGGGTCCAGAAAGACTTGCCGTTGGTCAGCACCATCTCATACTCCAGCTGCAGTCCATCCCCCTGCAGGGTGGCAGGGGGGCCTGAGCCAGGTGGGCCATCAGGGGTGGGGTGAGCAAGCTGGGGGGGCATGTGTTGGGGCAGGGTCACCTTACCCCGCACTTGCTGAGGGCGATGTACCACCATCTCTCTCGCACTGAGCGGAAGCTTCGGCCGCTGGAGCAGCTGAGGTAGCGGACACCCCCCTCAGACACCACCTGCCAAGGGGAGCCGGAGGAAGCAAGGGCGAGGTCCACCTCCCCACCCCGTCTTGGAGATGAGCTGCCATCTGCTCCGTGTGTATTTTGTATGGACCCAATTACATCCACGTTGTCTCCCCAAGTAGAGTGTGAGTGCCACGAGGGCAGGGAAACCCTTTGCTTTTCCTTACATCCCTAGCACTGAGCGCAGTGCCCGCCACATAGTTAGACGCTTAATAAATGCTGACTGATCTCTGCCTCTCACTCTCAGGCCCCGCCCTCTTACATGCAGCCTTCTCTCTCCCATTCCCAAGCTCTCCCCCGAGGCCTTGCCCCCAAATCTCAGGCCACGCCCCCTCCTCCCAGGCCCTGCACCACTCACCTGACAGCCAGACCAGGGGTACTGGGTGGTAAGGTTGATCACCTGGTTGTTCTCAGGCCGAATCACTGCCTCTTTGGCCAGGCAATCCTGCCGCATGGAGGGATGGGCGTGACCGGGCCACCTCCAAGGCTTTACCTCCTCCCAGCTTGACCCTTCCCCAGCTCTTCTCCCTTGGCTCCACCAGTCCCCGATCCCAGCTTTTGACTTTCCCTAGGGGTCTCCCACCTTGTCTTGGGCCTTGTATACTGCGGGCCACTGGGAAGGGTCATCAAAGTAGAGGAGAATGTTCTCACAGCACTTGGCCTGTGAAGAGAGGGATGGGAAGGAGGAGAGAGGGAAGAGGGCCTTATCACAGGGAAGGAAAATGGGAGGTGTACCAGTGATTAAGACCAGGCTGTCCAACCCTCTCATTCAGCTGGGGAAGAAAGAGGCCACCACAGGGGAAGGGGCTTAGCCAAGATCATAAAGAGGAAATGGCATTTGAACCCAGTTCCTCAGACTCCCAATCTAGTATTCCTTTCCAACTCAGCTTGACGGTTTTAGATAGAGATTGGGGGAGAAGGTCCTATTTCAAGAATCTAGAAGGTCTCCTCCTGGGGACCTGGGGGGATTTTGCCTCAGGGCTTTTGGAGAGAAAGTCTCACCTCGGGATATCTGAACCTGAAGTCCAGCCGGCCATAATCGGAAAGAAAGCAGAATCTTGTCAGGAATACCCAGTCCTAGGGAAGGAAAAGGGTCAGAGCGTCCCCAGATTCCCCTCAGCACCACTGTCCCCTCGCCAAGTCTACACAACATTGTCTTCCCATCTGACCCTAACATTTCTTCCTTCCTGACCCCCTCTCCCCTGCCTCGACCTCAATATTTTTCCAGACCTGACTCCATCTCTCCCAACTACCCTGTTGTCTTCCCAGACCTGACCTCTTCCTGGCCCTAACCCCAATATCTCTGTAGCCTTAAATCCCTACCTTAACATCTCCCTAGCCTGGAGCTCAGCATCCTCCCAGGCCTTATCTCAAGGCGTTCGTAGACCCGACCTCCCTGGCCTATACCCCAATATCTGCTGCCCTCTTCGGTTCCCAGCCCCCTCCCCTCGCCATGTGCTACTCTTCTCAGGCCAGCTCCTCCTTCCAGCCTTCCTCCCTTGTCCTTGAGACCCTTTCTCTTCCCTTCCCACGGTCCCTTTCGAGGCCCCTTCCCCTCTCCCCAGGTACCCTCTTTAGCCCCGCCCTCCTAGCCCCGCCCCCTTCCAGCCCCGCCCCCAGGTGGATTGAGCATCTCCGCGGGCCCCAGGGCGAGGGTCTTCGAAAGCTTGGGGCCCAGAAGGGAGGAGATGGTGATAGGGAAAGGGTCTCCCGGGGGCGGGGCCCAGCGCAGGAAGCCCAGGCTCCAGGGCGGGGGAGGGGCTGGGTTTCAGGGCGGCTCCCGCTAAGGCTAGGACCCGGGGCGCTCACCTCTTTGGAGCTGAGGTTGCCCCGCACGTACTTGCCCCAGGCACAGGGGGGCAGCGGCAGCAGCAGCGGCAGCAGCACCATCAGCAGCGCGGGCGCGCGCGGGGGCTCCATTCTGCTCCCGCTCCGGAGACTCCGGCGGGGCCGAGCGCGCGCGCGCACCCGATTAAAGGGCCGCCGCCGCCACTGGCCGCCCGGCCCCTCCCCCGCCCTCCCTCCGCCCCGCCTTTCCCGTCTTTTCTGCGTGGACCTCCTGGCCTGCGACGACCGATCGAACTCGTCCACCGTGCTCATCACTCCTCTTATCACCCCCATCCCTCTGCACCCGTGCTCCTCTTCTGCATCCTCGTCCCTCCCACCCTTCTATCTCTACTCCGGCCTCCGGGGCTTCGAGCACCAGACTCCTCCACGGTGCCCATACTCCTGCTCTGCACCCCCATCCTTCCCATCCCTCTATCTCTACTTCGGCCTCCGGGGCTGCGAGGGTCGGACTTTACCCCTACGACCCTCCCGTCTCTTTTCTCTGCTGCTATAGGGGGTTTCGAGTGTCGAGTGGCAACCCAGCCCCCCTCGAGGGGAAGAGTTCCCCTAGATTGTCTTCCTGTCCCGCTCCCTCTTTTTCAGACCCTGGTCCCTGGTCCCTAGTCCCTGCTCCCAATGGGCATCAGATTGGGCCAGACCTTTCCAGAGATCTGAACCTGGAATCCAGTGGCGTGCATCTTCAGGTGGGCTTTGCCTGCTGGGTCTCCAGCCGGTCTCTCCTCCCTGCTGCAGCTGGATTAGATGACCTCTGTTCCTTCTAGCTCGCCCCCCTTTTCCCTCAGAGATCATTCAGCCCAAACCAGTCATTTTACTGAGTGGAAAAGGAGGCCCATGGGGGGAAGGCTTTCCCCAAAGTCACACACTCAAAGTGGCAGCAGAACCAGGCTTCCAACCCAGGCCTCCTAGACTCCCAGCCCTGGACACCTGGCCATGAAGGCCCCTGCCTTCCCTGAGGGACCCTCTGCTCCTTTTTCTGGGTAGACACTCATGCTTGAGGGGACATGGTGGAAAGAGTGCTCAACTCAGTGCAACATAAGTCCTGGCTTTGAGACCCAGTTGCCCACTAGCAGTGTGATGTTGGGCAGGTAACTTAACCTCTCTGTAAACTGGAGATAAGGGTCTGGGCTCCAGCCACCTCACCATGGTGTGTTGTCAACACCCCCTTACAGAATGGCCAACACTTTCTCTCACCCTGGAACCTAGCACACTTCCTAAAGTCATCCCACTCTGGGATTCTGTTCCCTGGTACGGACTCCAGGACTTTCTGCAGTGCCAGTGACTCAGAAGATGAGCCAAACAGCCTAAATGCACAAAATTGCCAGCATACCTGTCTGGAGACTGAAGCATGGCTGCCTTTGGAAAGTCCCCTCTGCCTCAGTTCTACAAGCCATCTCTACAGGACATTGATCCTGGTTCACTCCCTGTCACCAGGACTAGAGCAAATGTTTTCCAGTCGGTGTTAGCTTCCAGACCCTCCCGCTCCAAAGACTGTGTTCTCCACACAAGGGCCAGACGAAATCCTCTTCTTAAAGCGCAGGGCCCTAACTGTCACTCCCCTGCTCTACGGTTCACCAACTTTCTTTTAAGATGAGGCTGAACAGGAGGGCCTAGTCCTGGGCCCAAACCTACTACAGGCCTGGGAGCTTTCACCTGTTTTGCTTCTGACCTCTGCCCATTGCCTTGCTGAACAGGTTCACTACAGATGTTATACAACCTCAACTGGGCCCTCAAGGAACCCAGGCAATGCTTTTACACTTTCCTAATTAATTCACCATCCCACTCTTCAGAGCAGCTCTTCCAAACCTCCCATGGTCACCCTTCTCACCACCCTCTCAGCTAAGACCCTTGTTTCCTATTTTATTGAAGAGGCTGTTAGCTATGAGCTCCCTCTTTCCCCTCATCTCACATCACTCAGATACCTCCCCCATGTGTCACATGAAGAGGTGGCCCTTCTCCTGACCCAGGAAAACCCTTCTACCTGTACAAGCGACCTCATTCCATCTTATGAACTCCAGCAGGCTGCCCCTTCTGTCACTTCCACATCCCCAATCTCTGACCACTGGCTGCTTCCCTACTGCCAACAAACATGCCCATGTCTTCCCTGTCCTCACTTGACCTATCTGTCCCTGTTAGCTATGGTCCCATATCTCTCCTCTTTGTGGCCAAACTCCCCGAGAAGGCCATTTTAACTGATGCCTCTACTTCTTTTCTTCTCCCTTCTTAACCCTTACAATCCAGTTTCTGACCTTATTCCAGGAAAGCTGCTCTCTCCAAAGTTACAAATGATCTCTTAGTTGACAAATCCAATGGCCTTTTCTTAGTCCTCCTCCTGCCGCCTTTGACACTGTGGCTCTCTCTCCCCTGATACTTTCTTCTCTCTAGGTTTTCAGGACGCCCCCCCCCCCTCCTCTTCTCTCTCCCTCTCTGTCTCCTCCAGATCACACTCTCCAACTACAGGTGTCCTTCAGGGCTTTGTCCTGGCTCCTCTGCTCTCCACCCTCCACACTACTTCACCTGGTGATCTCATCAGCTCCCATGGACGTAATTATCTTTATGGGGATAATTCTCAGATCTACCTATTCAGCCTTAACCTCCAGATTCACATCTTGCAACTCCAACTAGCTATTAGACATCTCAAACTAGATGTCTCCTAACACTTTAAACTTAACATGTCCAAAACTTTCTTCCCACACCTTCCTCCCAGCCATCCCTCACCTTCCTTCCTACTTGTAAAGGCAACACCATCCTCCCAGGCCCTCAGGCTCCCAACCCAGGAGTTATCCTGGACTCCTCACTACTCCCCCTGCCATATCCAAGCTGCTGCTGAGGCCTGTTGTCATGTTTGCAGCACCTCCCAAATAGGCTCCCTTCTCTCCTCTGACACTGCCCCTCCCCACTCTGTCCCGGACTACTGTAGCTCCTGGTCGGTCAGCTGCCTCAAGTCTCTCCCCACTCCTGCTCTTTCTCCATTTAGCCACTAAAGAAGTTTCTCTAAAATGAAAGTCTGGCCATATCAGCCCTTGTTCAATAAATTCCAGGGGCTGAGTATTATCTCTTGGATCAAACACAACATCCTTTTGGACATTCAAAATCCTTCAGAACCTAGCCCCCTCCTACCTCTCACACCTGACTCCTTAATGCAACTTTTTGATTTAGCAACACCAGATTCCTGGCTGTCCCACAAATGAGACCCTTTATCTCTTGGCTCTGGGCATTCTTTTGGCCTGTCCCCCAGGCCTGAAACACTTTGCCCGTGCTCCAACTGTTGGCTTTCCTCAAGTCCCAAATAAAATCTCCCCATTTGCCAGAGGCCTTTCCCAATCCCCCTTAGTTCTGGTGATTGCCCTCTTTGGATTACCTCAATTGATCCTGATATAGCTTATATGTACCCAGTTGTTTTCATATTGTCTCTCCCCATTAGACTCTGAGCTTCCTGAGGGCTTCCTTTGTATCTGTTGTGCTTGGCACACAGAAGGCACTTAATGCTTATTGACTGGCAACTTTAGGCCACCTCATGACCTCCTGCTCACCATATTAATGCCAAATTTAGCATCCCTGCTGGCGCAGCCCACAGAACTCAAGAGGGCTGCCAGCCACAACCACAGGTAGCTGGCTCGGGACCCTCATGATGACAATTTCTGGCCCTTTGCCATGTTACTTCATACCACTCTCCTTCACTCGTTCAGTGCCACAGCCAAAATGACCTGCTCGCTCTTCTCCCCAGCTCCCCATCCCTTCTCCTCTACCCTCTTAGAATTCCCAGTGTCCCTTTTGCAGCTCTGCACAGGGGTCGATGCTGTGGGCCTTGGCCCTGACCCTATGCTGACTGCATCCCTCCAGATACCATAAACTTCTGGGCGTGGGCATGCTGGCATCGTTGTCTTTCCAACCCCAGGGTTGTCCATGTGCTGAGCTCTTCATATATTTTTATTGAAATTATTGAACATGAAAGCACCAAGAGGGAACAGGAGCTAATTCTCCCCTGCCTGCTGCCATCTCCTAGAAATGAGAATACTCTCAACAAGTTCCTTTATGGAGGGGCACATTGAGGGGATGGCTCCCACCCTCAGTAGAGTCGCATGCGGGGGAAGGTCCAGGGCTCTGGGCTGCTCCTGGACACAAACCAGGGCAGTCCAGGCATTGGGGCTGGGGGGCTGGGGCTCCAGTCCAGGGCCTCTGAGTTGGGGAAGCAAGTGGGTGGTTGGGGAGCCACCCCGGCCCCCCACTGCCAGGGCGGGGCACATGTCGGCGGCGTAGCAGGCAGCCAGATGCTCTTCAGGACATCAAATGATGTCTGGGGGCCCCAGGTCATCTCTCCACGCTCAGGTCCAAGGGTTGGGGGTGGGGGTGAGGGTGAGGGCACCCATGGGTCCGGGGGTAGCACCAGGCTCTGTGGGTAAGAATGCAGGGAAAGACTGTGGGCATACAGCAATGCGCCTTGCCTGTCTTCTACCCTCGAACACTTTAACTAGCAACCCCCATGTCCCTCAGGTGAGAAGGTCTTACCTTTTCAGTGGAAGGTGGGCTTGGAGTGGCCCCCAAGGTAAACACAAGTTCCTTTTTTCCCTTCCTCCTCCTGCTCTCCACCAGGACCTGTGGATCAGGGTGGTCTTGACCCCGGGGCACCATCCTCCACTCCTCTGGGCTTCTAGGCTCTGGCCCTGCCAGGAAGACCATGAGCATAAAAGCAGGTGAGCCCTCCCCACCCCCCGCCCCTGCCCCATCCAGCAGGAATGGGAGAAGCCCCAGACCAAAGGGCCTAGATAAAGGTGGGGAGGAGATCACTGGGCAGTGGGGAATGGACAAAGCAAGGGGTGCTGGGGGAGAAGGCCCAGCAAGTGCCCCCTGGGTGTTGATGAAGCAGGATGGAAGATGCTCATCCTCACCTGCTCTCTGTTCCCTCAGGCCCCTAAGGACCTGGCCAAGGTCAGGCAGTTCCCCGTAGTGGGCCAGCATGGCCCCGATAATCTCTCCTCGGGCCTCCTGGATGAGGCTGCGCCTGGGGAAGGCCCCAGGAAGATGCAGCTGAAGCTGAAACTCCTCCAGGAGTGTCCGAGGGCTGGGGGGTCCCAGGGTGGGCCCTCCTGGAGCTTCATTTTCTTTGCCCTTGGGTGGCAGTGGACTGGGATCCTCTCCCCAGGTGGGCTGCAGGGGTGGTGCTGTTGCTACTGTGGGGTCTAGGGTCTCCGCGGGTGGGGGGCTGCTCGCCTCCTCAGCCAGGCCACTCAGCAGTCGGTCCACATTCAGGGACTTCACCTCATTACTCAGGAGGCCCCGGTGTGTCCGGCTCAGCCGGCCTTGGGTGATGACCACAGGCTGGGGTGCAGGGGGGCCCAGAGCTGGGTCTCTGTGGGCCAGCGAGCACCGAGGCCGAGCCCGGGGGGTCCGGGAGCCCCCAGCACTGGGGCCTCTGCTGGCCCTTGCCTGGTTCCGCTCCCGCTTGGTCCTCCGGTGTCGGACGCGGGCCGACCAGTCAGCCGGCTGCACTGGTCGGGGGTCCAGCCCCTGGGGCTCCATGGCAGCCTGTGACAGAGCAGGGGGACAGCATGCTCATGGAGACGGGGGAACTCTTGGGACTACCCCTTTATCTGGGGAAGGAGGGAGAGCTGAAGCAGGCAGGAGCAGGGAAAATCCCATAGGGCAGGGGCTGGCTGGAGAGACCAGAAGTGAGGGTCCGAGGTCAAAGGTGAGGGTGGCCCAGGGAAAGACTGACTGGGGCTGCGGTTGGGTTCAGAGGTTGGAGGATGGGAACAGAAGGGGGGGGTCAGGGATTAGAGGTTGGGGGTGGAGGGTTAAAGGTCAGGGAAAGGCTCATGAGCTGGGAGACCGTGGTTGGGAATCAGAGACAAGAAGAAGCCAGAAGGTAGGGGTCAGGGTCAGAGGTAAAGCTCAGAATTGGGGAGTCAGAGTAGTCATTTAGGGGAGAGTCAGAGGCAAAGGGCCAAAGGTCAGGGTTTGGGGGTGGGGGGAAGGTGAGAGGTGGGCCAAAGGGGGAGGTTAAAAGAGGAAAAGGGTACTGGCGGTCGCGGCTCTTCTCCCCACGGGCCGTTCCTACCTCCCCAACAGGTGTCTGCCCCACGTGACCCTGAGGGGGGAGGGGCCGGTCTCCCGCCCCCGCCACTTGCTCGCGCCCCTCAGCCTGGGCCTCGAGACTCCGAAGCTCTGCATCTCTCTCCAGGCCCACGGTGTGCAGGCGTGGGGGGTGGGGGGGTGGGGGGGCCTTGGTCACGCAGGCGCAGTGTGAGGGAGCAGACACTCCCTAGACAGGAGGAGCACGAGTCCCAACCCCCCCCCCCAGGCGCGAGCTCCCTTGGGGTGGGGGTGGGGTCTCAGATTCCACCTGTCCTTCTTTTCTCGCTCTTCGGCCTGCCCTCCTCCTGCGCTGATTGGCCTAGAGGAGGCCCTGCCCCCTCCCGAGTTGGGAAGGGGGTGGGGTGGGGAGGTCCCTGGCCTGAGCAAGCGTGAGAAAGATACTCTCCTTGATTTCAACCCCTAGAGCTTTAGGCACTACTTCTTGGAAAGGGCAGAGGCCGCTAGGGGGCGCAGGGCACAGAGCGCAGTGAGAATTCTACCCAATCTCTCCCGCTCTCTGGGCCTCGGCTTCCTACTCCGCAAAATGGATCTTGGAAACAGCACTTGCAACCCAGGCTGGCTGTGAGATTCCCTTCAAAGGGAGAACACATGTAAAGCATGCACACATGCGAGCCTTAAAGCAGTACGTCCATGTTAGCTATCGCTATTGATAATAATATTAAATGAGATAGCATCTGCAAGGGCTTTGCGAGTCTTGAGGAACCATAGAAAAGCTAGCTATTAATAATAATTAAAAATAACAGCATACGATGAGATAACCGATGTAGCATTGATAATAAATAAAATCGAATGAGATTACAAACCAATATCAGAAGAGAGAACTTAGGTAAAGCTCTCTGTAACTCTCAAATAAATGATAACCTTCTGGTCACCATCTCCGGGGAGTCATTTTCCCCTACGTGGGCGTCAGTTTCTGATGCTGGAAATATGGAACCCTTTGCCCCTCTAAAGCTCTGATCACACTAAACATCCTTATGGACAGGATGCATTGGGGTGGGCCACCAGTTTCAATCTTTTGTTCATAGTATATGGAAGCCTGAGGACACCCACCAGGCATTGATTTTTTTGGAGATTATGGTACTCCATGAGTCTCACAAAGAATAACAGTCTTTAAAAGATGGGCTTGGTTTAGCTTGGGATCGTTAAAATCATTGTCCAATTTTTCAAATGCAGTCTAGCCAGATTTTATCTTCTTTATCCTTGAGAGCAAGACTGTCCTTTCTCTGTATCCCCAGAGTTTAGTACAGTGCCCAGCACATAGTAGGTGCTTAATAAATTTTACTTGACTGATTTAGTCTAGCTCATTGTTCACCCTCAGAATCTGTACCAGACACATGCACTAATGGACCAGCTCTGCGAGATGTCCAACCAACTGCGCATGAGGCTAGGTAACAGGCATTCTTCACCCTCTTCATTTTTCTTGTGTGCATAATTAGGCTGAACTCCTCTGAGTGAATAAGCATCTCGTGTAGAAATCAGTGGGCTGTCAGCCAGGCTGGATGCAATTAGCACAAATGGATTGCATCACTCAACAAGCATTTATAAAGCCCTTGCTGTGCTAGGAGCTGTCCAAGGTGCTCAGATGCAAAGACAAACATGTATCAGTCCTTGCCCTCACAGAGCTTACAGTCTATCAGGGAGTATAGAGAAATCCCTTCAATTTGAGTTCTTACGAAGACGTACTGAATGATAGCCACAAATACCTTTGGGGAATACATACTTCCTCATACTATACTTTATTTCATATTAAGCACCAAAGGGTCATAGAACAGAATTATCTCTGTGTTTGGGTCTTACCCACAACCATGTGTGATTTGAAAAATGAGTGGGAGAAGCCATTAAAGCAGCATTCTGCTCTACCATTTTTTTTGTTCAGTCCATTAATTGTGTTTGACTTCGTGACCCCATTTGGGGTTTTCTTGACAAAGATACTGGCCTGCTTTGCCATTTCCTTTTCCAATTTATTTAACAGAAGGGGAAACAGAGGCAAACAGGGTGAAGGGACTTTCCCAGTTGAACTCAGGTTCTCCTGACTCCATGCCTGGCACTCTGTCCTTTATGCCACTAGATGCATCTTGCTCTGCCATATCCAGTGATTTTTTGTAGTCAACAAACAGTATATAGAAAAGCAATCTTGTAATCTCTACATCTTTCAGACTGTTGTGTGACCACAAAGATGTGGTCCGTCATAGAGTATAGTTTGTGAACACCTGCCTGTCATGTCCTGACAATATGTGTAGATCATTCTCATACAGATGTTAGGAAGGAGCAATGTGGGCCATTAATTAATGATATTTTCTCAATGACTTTTCTGGGAGTTAACATTTGTAATCTGAGGGGCAGGGGACCTTCCTCTGTCTCATATATCTTCAGACTGAATCTCTCAACACTCTCACAATGGGGCTGCCTCCAGGATGTATTTGCTCTTAGTTTCTGTGGTTCCAGCTGGCCTCTGCTGGCAGATCATACCCATCCCACTCTCCAATGCCTCATGCCCCTCCTCCAGCTTCCCAGGTAAAGGGACAGACCCAGGCCCTCTTTTCTTCTCCCTCTATATCAAAGTTTCTTAACTTGAGGGGCTATTTAAGAAGTGTTTTTAATTGTGGGAATTGGATTTCAATACAATTGGTTTCCTTTTTATTTTAATGTGCTTAATACATTTTTAAAAATGATTCTGATGTAGTGAGTATGCTCTGGCCAGGCTGCTGCACCTCTCACTCAGGGTTTTCAGGATACCCTGAGGGATTCAGAGGGTCTTTTCTCTAATGTCACTGCTGGAGCCCCCACCAGTCTTGTCCTGCCCCCAACCCCCACTGTTAGATGCCAGCAAGGAGTACCCAATCTCTACTTAACTACACTTTGGGCAGCTTGTCTCACCTCAATCCATTTCAGGTATAAGTCAAGACATCATCTGTGATACCATTGGTCCTCTTCAAAAACAAACAACCACCACAACCACCACCACCACCACAATAACAGTTCAAGGATGAATTGATGGAGCTGAGGACATTTAGACAGGAGAAGTGAAGAATTACAGACTTACATGACTGTCTTCAAGTATTTGAAGGTCTATATGTGAGATTAGACTACTTAGCTACTATTAATAATAATATAAACTGTAATACTCTTCAGTATCAAATGAGATAGCCTATGTACAGTACTTTGCAAACCTTAAGTTGCTATATAAATGCTAGTTATTATTAGTCTTATTTTGTGGTATATAGGATTATTTTTATAAGATTATTTGTTTTGTTTGGTCCCAGAAGACAGATCTAGGACCACTAGGTTGAAACTGCAAAGAGGTGAGTTGAGGCTTGACATAAGGAAAAACTCCCAAAGTGGAATGGGCCTTGGGAGGTATAGGTTCCCTACACTTGAAGGTCTTTGAGTGAGGGATAGATGAGCATTTGAGGGAGGTTGTGAGAGGGGATTCCTGTTCAGGTCTAGGTTGGACTCAAGGGAAGAGTCTGGGAGACTATGACTCAGGGATAGGGTTATCTCATCCCAGGACTGAGAGTAGGCAAGGAGGGCACCTAGGAGGAGTACCCTGGGAGATAGACTGGCCAGAAGTCTAGTCTGACTGAGACCCTGAGTTGGGCTGGGTGGCCTCTGGGATGAGAGAAGGTGGCAGATGTGGGAGGGAGGGGAGGAGAGACAGCAGTTCCAGGACACAGTCTCTCTTTTTTTTGCCGTAGTCTCAGATCCAAGTTGCTCAAGGGGAAAACAGAGTTGAGTGATGGAGGCTCGATAGATGAGTAGCTTCTGGGACAGACGCCAAGGCCTGAGGTGAGATAACCAAGAGTCCTGTGCACATGACGTTCTCCAATTTCCCTTTTGCCTCTTCATCTGTCCCACCTCCTTTCTTCCCCTCCTCCATTCCCTGTCACCCTTTCCTGATCAGGCCCATGGGGGTCACTGAGAATTCTCCCCCAGCACAACTCGGAGGTACCATGGTCAGCAGAGAATCCCTCAATACTCTCACAATGGGGCTGCCTCTAGGACGGACTTGCTCTGCCCTTCTGTGGTTCCAGCTGTCCTCTGCTGGCAGGAGATCACATCCATCCCACTCTCCAATGCCTCATGTCGTTCCTCCAGCCTCCCAGGTAAAGGAACAGACCCAGGATCATACCCTGGGCTTCTGCTCCATCTTCTGAACAGCTTCCTCCTTCTTCCTGCCTACTTATGTCCTATCTGTCCTTCAGGGTGTGCCAGAAGGGGAGCCACCTCCTCCGGGCAGCCCCCCTTGGCTACTCCAATCTCCAGGACTCTATTCCTTGGTCTGAGCAGCTTCCACTCTGACTAAATAAGTCCCTTCCTTGAGCTTTGAGCACACATGGCTGGCCAGTCAGCACCTTTCCCTAGGGGAAGAGGACTACCTTCCCAATCAAACTTGAGACTCCCTGAGAGCAGGGTTCAGCTCATTCATTTGTCTAAAAAATCCCCTGTTATGTACATTGTGCTGGACCCAATGTTTGAAGCTACATATATATACATACATAATAAATTATATCATATTATTATGATATAATATATAACATATATATGTGTATATATACATATATATGTATATGTGTATATATATATTCCTGCCTTTCCTGATGCTATAGTGGGATTACAGGACTACTTGGTGTTATCGTGGATGGAGTGCTGACTTGCAGTCAAGGAGACTTGAGTTCAAATCCTGCCTCAGACACTTACTAGTTGAGTCACCCTCAGAAAGTCATTTAATCTCTTTCTTCCTCAGTTTTATCATCTGTAAAGTGGGAATAACAGCATCTATCTGCCAGGGCTGTTGTGAGGATCCAATGAGAAGATATGGAAAGCTCTGTGTAAATTCTGGCTATTTCTATTGTTGCGGTTGTTCCTTTGCGTCCAACTTTTCATGACCCCATTTGGGGTTTCCTTGCCAGAAATACTGGAGTGGTTTGTCATTTCCTTCTCCAGGATATTCTACAGATGAGGAAACTGAGGCAAACAGAAGTTAAGTGACTTTCCCAAGGTCACACAGCTAATACGTATCTGAGGTCAGATTTGAACTCAGGTCTTCCTGACTTCATCCCCAGCATGCTAACCACTGCACCACCTAGCTGCCTCTATTTTTGTTGGTTGAAAGAATAAGGTCTAGAACCACGGAACACTAATCTTAGACATGATGGGATATGGTTAGTAAGAGAGGCCCACAGCCTCTTGGGGCTCTGAGGAGGGAATTTGAGTGTATCTGAGTATATTTGAATGAAAAGGGGACTCATCTGGGGGTTAGGAGGTCTGGGTTCTAGTCCTGCTTTTGCCAGGTAAAACCTTGGTCAAGATTTCTCCCCATATGATGGTTTTCTCATCTGTGAAATGGGAGTGGTAAGGTTGAATGAGATTATCCCTATAGACCCTGCCAGTGATGATATGTCTCCTGCCATTTTGTGACTTTTATTTAGAGATCAAGAAAGGCCCTGTAGAGGAGGCAGTATTTGAACTGGGTCTTGGAAGATGGGTTGTATTTTGACATATGACTGTGGAGGTGAGGTGGGCATGAGGGGAATCCCAGGATGGGAGAATCATCTTGAACAAAGGTATGGAGGTAGGAAATCTCTCTTGCACACAAAGATCAAGGATTCAGGAGCCCCCAAATACCCTATTCCTTTCCTTGCTCCTCTTTCCCATACCTGAGAGTGGCTTCCGTTGACCTTGGTCAATCATGCCCATAACCCAGAGGAAGAAGAGCAGTGCTTGAAACAGAATGATTCCTTCTTCCTATCAATCTTCGTCCTGACAGACTTGGGTGGGCTGGGCCCTACTTCTATGAAGCTATTAAACATCAGGTATATTATATATTATGTTTATATACATATATGTATATATATATACATGCACATACAAAAATGTATATAGGCATAGACATATGTTATGTATATACATACATGCACATATGCATACACATGTGCATATATATACATATGTACATATACACACATACAGCAAGACACATATACATACCTGCTTACATGTGCATATACGTATATGTACATACATACATGCATATATGTATAGACACACCTATATGTGTGCAATACATGTATATGTATATAGACATACATATATGTATATATTGTGCATGTGTATATATGTATGTGTATGCATGTGTGTGAATACACACACACAAATCAGCTGCTGTGTGCCTAGCCTTGTACTAACCAAGGGGAGATGGAGAAAGAAGAGAAGAGATGTCAACCATGTTTTTTTTTCCTGACCTGTAATTTCATGGGTGTAAGTAACTCCCGGTGAGAAAATTCTTTTTCTTTGTGCAGAATGGCATTTTCTTTGTCCATTGAAGTCCTAGAGAGTTGTAAGTGTCTTGGCCAGAGCTGCTCAGCTGTCGTGTGCCAGAACTGGAATTTAAAGCCAGATTTGCCCAATGTGGAGGCTGAATCTCTGTCCATTCCACCGTTCCTGGCTGGTAATGTTCAGAGCCAGAAGCCTGGTGTCTTGGACCTGGCTCTGCCATTAACTCTGATATCCTGGCCCTGGGCAAATCTCTGCCTTCCTCTTCAGTGTGCTCCTCTTTAAAGTGAGGGTGGTAAGGGGGCACAAGAGAGACTTTAGCACAGTGGAAAGAATACCAGTCTCAGAGTGGCAAGACCTATGTTCGAATCTGATATTGAGCCCCAGCCCTATTGTGGTTGGTTTTCTATTCTCTCAAGTCCCTTCTTACTGCATTCAGACCCTTAGCATGTTATCATGCATATGCAGATTATTGACTGTATATAGATTACAGGCACTTTGTGGCAATGTGAACAAGGTAAGTCATTGAATCTGGGCAGCAGGGGGGTGCAGTGGAAAAAGTGCTGGACCTCAGAGCGGAAGAGAACCAATAAACATTTATTATTAAGTCTCTATAATGTGCCAGGCCTTGTGCTAAGCACTGGGAATACAATTAATAAAAAGAAAGACAGGCCCTGCCCTCAACAAGCTTATAATCTAAAGGTTCTGAGTTCAAACCCAGCTTCAAACACTTCCTAGCTCTGTGGCCTGGGCAAGTCTTCTAGGATCTGCATGTCTCCATTTCCTCATCTATAAAATAGCAATATTAATAAGCCTCAGGGGGATGTTTGAGGAAAATGCTTTGTAGTGATAGAGATTTAAGTGTAGTGGGACCCAGGCAGTGACCTGGGTGCAGGTGTGAAATTCCGTTGAATACGGGGGTGCTGGGAGACAGAGGAAGGTGGGCTGCTGGACAGAAATGCAGAGGGAAGTGGGACTCCCCACAAGAGGGGCTCTGGGTCCTCTTCGGGGTCTGCCTGCAGATCTGTGCAAGCCCACCATCCAGCCACAGAGACAGCAGCAGTGGGGCAGTGTGGCTTCTGGATCAAGCCGAGTGTTTGGACTAAGTGGGAGTTCATTACAATTCAACAAGGCTCCTCTGAGCACTATGTGCCGGGGATTGTGCCACATACCAGGGAGCAAAGACAAGATTGAAATAATCCCTACACTCAAGGAGCTGTTGTCGGGAGAAACAACAGGTACATAGATAAGTACATACCATTCTATTGGACTCAGGGCTTCCTCCCTCAACCATACAGAGACGTTATTCACCGAGAGAATCATTCAGCCAAGAGGTTTGAATTAATGGAAGGCAATCTCTAAATTAGTCTACCCGGTAGACCTCTATTTGAACAATGAGCATCGCTGCTTTCGAGGGATGGCCACTTTCTGATAGGCTGCAGTATCCTCACTGGCCACTAGGAGGGGCCCAAATCTACAAATGCCCGGGCAGCCATTTCAGTGCTAGGCAGCTTTCATGGGAACCCCTTGCTAACTGGAGTCTCATTGGCTCTAGAGGAAATGACATCCACTGTGTAGCAGACTCAGAGCCCCTACCCCATTGTGGGTCGTCCACCCTCTCAGGTCCCTTCTTACTGCATTCAGATCCTATGTTGTGATAATGCAGATCACTGTTCATAGAATAGAGTAAAAAGAAGTTAGGCTAATTAGTCCAGAGTAGAAACAGTTGTCACCAAGTTGCTCCCTCTCCTAATCCTTCTCCTTGCCCCCTGTCCCAGATACTTGGGTGAGGATGAGGGGAAGTGGGAAGTCCCAACTGCCCATACCCCCTGGGATAGTGGATGATGAGAAGTGGTGAGGGGCATTCACTCTCTAGTTCATGGGCAGGGAATTTAGTTCACCCTATGTTTCATCAGCCTTCAGGCAAATAGAAGTCCTATTGGCTTCTATACCTTGGTAGATAGTGGGCACACTGCTGTTCTTTTGGGGTTCTGATCCTGTTGGCTGGTCTCTGCCTTCATCCCACTTGCCCTCACTGTCCAAGGTTCTGAGCCTCCTGTCCTGGCCTCCATTGGTGCCATCCAGAAATTCTAGTTGCAAAGTCTAAGAGGAAAGAAGTGAAAGTGAACACAAAGTACAGATAGCATCATTTTATTCTGTCATCTGGCTCTTTGCCCTAGAGAGAAATTGGGGAAGGGCCTTTCCAGGGTCCTCTCTATCTTGGAGAGGGAAGAAGTAATCTCATTTCCTGCATAAAATCTTATGATTTCTGCTCCATTGATCTCTCTCAGTGAATCATTTCCTGGGATGTTTCAGGATCTCCACAGAGATAAAATGTTGAGGGAAGCAGTAGGCTATGCTTATACAATCTAATTTTGAGGTAGGCAGACACTAATAACTCTTAGATGTGAATTTTTTTTTGTAAAAGAAAATTCCACACTCTTCTACCATTTTAATATTAACAACGACCACAGGAATGATCATCACCAGCTTTATCCACTTGCGCCACCCACCTGCTTGGTTTTAATTGGAATCTTCTGAGTCTCTTCTTGCCCAGTGGCCTTCTTGTTGTCTTTAGGGAGCTATTCTTCCAAAAATTAAATTTTTTCTTTGCAGAAATGTTTCTTTTTTACTCTGAATTTAACAGGCATCTACAAACATTCATGTTTCAATATACAAAGAGAAGCACAAAAGAGGATTGTATTTGAAGTTGTTAATTTCTCCTGTGTACAGTTTTCAGCAATTAATTTTGATAGATAAGGTGGTGTTGTGGTGGGGACTTGCAATTAGGAAGACCTGAGTCAGAATCTTGACTCAGACCCTTACTAGCTGTGTGATCTTGGGCAAGTCATTCATCTCTGTTCATCTTAGCTTCTTCATCTGTAAAATGGGGATAATAATAGCACCTCGCTCCTAGGATTGTTATGAGGATCAATGAAAGTGCTTTGCAAGCCTTGAAGTGCTGTGTAAATGCTAACTGTCATTATTTTTATAGAGGACAGAAGACCTGGGAGACAAGTCTGGGGAACTCTGATCTTACTGCTACTATAGGCTTCTCAGCATACCTTTGGGAAAATTACTTACTTAGTTTCCTTATCTGTCAAATGAGGAGAATGCTGCCTCTCTCCTTCCTCATTCATATAGACAGGATTGGGGGACATCTAGATTCAGTTTCCTTCATAGAAAAAGGCCATTTATCAACCACAATGTTTAAGGGTTTTAAAATATTTTTTAAGATGAAGAACAAACATTTTGCAGCAAGAAAGGCCCAGGGTTCTTCCTTCCTTCCTTCCTTTCTCTTTCTTTCTCCTGCCCAGTAGGTGAGCACTGAACACCTGGGCTAAGCCTTGGAGGGAGCCAGAGCTACCAAAGGTGTGAGTGAAGAGGGAGGGTGTGTCAGGGCTGGGGACAGCTTGGGTAAAAGCCCACAGGCAAGAGATGGAAGCTCCTTTACGGGGAATAGCAAGGAGACAAGCTTGATCTGGACAAAGAAGGTGTGAAAAGGAATAATACAAAATATGTTTGGAAAGATTGGTTGGAAGCAGACTGTGAAGGACTTTAAATGCTGAAAGAACATTATTTTATTTTTATATTTACTATTTATTCACACCACAGGTTTATATATTAATATTTAATAATTAAAATATAATTAATAATAATGATATTAATGTATTGTGTTAATAAACAATCTATATTAACCTAAATACATAATATATCTTATAATATAATACATATTATATTATATAATATATAACTATATATTATATATAATATATTATTTCAGAGGAGACAGTAGGAAGTCTTTGTTCCCAAGGAGTTAAAGTATGTACAAACTATGTACAAACAAGATCTACACAGGATTAATTGGAGATAATCAACAGAGGGAAGTCACCAGCACCAAGGGATCAGTAAAGGAGAGAGAGCAGTGTTATGGAAACTCCAGGGGAGCAGGCAGTATCCAGGAGAAGGGTGGTCAATGGCACCAGAAGCTTCAGAGGGGTCAAGAAGGATGGGGACAGAGAAAGATGTGGCAGCCAAGAGACCTTTGGTAGGGAAGCAGACTAGCCCCCTCCCTTGCTTCCCACCACCTCTTTTGTAAAGATAAAGAAAGCATTAAAAATTATCCTAATGGTCTGAAGTCTTTGAACTGATATGTAAGAAAAACTTTATCAGTCTTTCTCTATCAGTTCTGAAACAATGTCTTGCTCTCCTTATCAGCCCAGGAAAGGACTCCTCACAGAAGCAATTAGAGAGAAGACTGGACGAGGGCAAAGGGCCTTTGATGGATCCACCTTCTTTCCCCATTCCCTGAAGAGATTAGGTTAAGGGAAGACATCTCTTTGATTCCTTCAGTTAATGGAAGTATCTCTTAGGTTCACCTTTTACGGTCTGGAAAGGAGAAGCCATAACAGGAACAATTAAAGATGCATTGAACGACTTTAGGAAAATGATTCTCCAAGGGTGTGCCCAAAGTTCTATTGTTCTGTATTTTAAAGCTGGTAAAACATATCATCACCTTTACTACACAGAGTGCAGTGACTTTGTGAATATTATCTCACTGGGGAATTTTGTCTGTTGTCTGGGAATGCTCTGAAATGTCTTTAAGCAGAGAGAGGTTTTTAGAGTGCTGGAGTGGCTTTGTCTGTCTTTTATTCCCTCTGGCTCTCAGTAGAAATGTTCAGAATAGAACATGTCTCTATTGGTTTTACTTACATCACTCTGTATCAGTTCAGCTAAGTCTTCCCACTCTTTCTTGATTCTTTTTTACTTCAATCCATATCATTTGGATAAGTTTTTTCAAATTCTTTATATTAGTCATTCCCTATAGCAGAGTAATATTCTGTAATAATATTATTCTTTTCTTGCTGTTCCCAGATGAATGGGGGTATATATTTTGTCTCTAGTTCTCTGGTACCACAAAAGTGCTGCTATGAATATTTCGGCATATGTGAGACTTTAATTCTGTTGTAAGGGTATGTACTTTATTGAATTTGTGGGTCAATTACTCCACTCCTCTTAAAGCAAGTCATAAGATGTTATGCCCTGACACCTTAACCAGGGGAAGAACATGCATCAATCAACCAATGATTTTAGATTAATTGCAAAAAATCTTTGAAAGCCATCAGATGAACTGGAGCGACAGAACGTGTGTTCAGATTGGCTAAGGATATATGATCATAATCTTTGAGTCATTTATAACTACTGGGGAATCCCTTTTGGTGTGGGTATGAGAAAGAGCCTTGGCCTCAGCCTCAGATTTCCCACTACCTTGGTCAGAGGAGGACCTTGTAAGCTTGGAAGGGCCTGAAGACTTTCAGACTCTTCATCTTCCCTTGGTGGTCCTGGCAATGTCTTTTAGAACAGATGATTTGCAGCAATCTTTCGTATGGTTGTTAATAGTTTGAATTTCTTCTTTTGAGAATTAGTTGTTAATATCCTTTGACCATTTATTCAGTGGGAAATTGGTATTGTATATTTATGTTAATTTCATATATCTATCTATCTATCTATATCTGTATCTATCTATATATATATATATATTGGATATGAGATGCTTATCAGAGATATTTGATGAAAAGTCCATCCCCTGGCCTCAATTAACAATCTACTTTTTTATCCCAGCTCATTGACTTTGCTCAGGCAGAAACATTTCACTAAATGTACTTGAAATTATATAATATGTCTTTTGTGATCTCCTTTATCCCTTGTTTGCCTAAGAATTCTCCCCTAGTCATAGGTGTGAAATATACCCAATCTCATATTCTTTCAAAAGTTTTGTGGCATGACCTTTCATATTGAAGTTACATATTCATTTTGATCTTATTGTTTGTAGTTTAAGATGCAAGTATAACTATAGCATCCCTGAATGCAACTAGAAAACTCTTTACCTAAAAATAGGTAGGCTTCTTCGTTTCAACATAGTGAGCCAAAAAAGCATAAAAAGAGGCTTAGTTGCTGGCTGGGTTCTGCTTGAATCTAGGGATGAAGTAGAATATTGCTCATTATTAAAACATGAAATTTTCTATCTATATCTGACTCATAGCTCCCATCCCATAGGAATCTTCTGCTCTCTCAGGTCACTTCCTACTTCATTTATAGATTCATAACCTTAAAATACTATGATCACACTGCTTATTGTACAAAGAGCAACATAAAAAAGAAAAGCAGACCAAACACTCCTATAAGAAGATAGTTACTATCAACCACCTGCCTTTCTTAGGAGGTAGTTTATGGTACAGTGGCTAGTGTGCCTGGCCTGGAGTCAAGAAGACCTGAGAAGATCTGAGAGGAGATGTAGGAATCTGACCATGTGAATGACCCAGAGAACAGCCCATGGGAGTACTAAAGCCTTGGACTTCCAGATTTGTCAGACACATTAAGAGGAGTCTCAGAAAAGGAAGCTGATGGCACATGTTTAAATACCATTAGTGAGGGTTGGGGCCACCTGAAAGAGCACCAGGAAGCCTCCTGGGAGGTTGAGTGGAGCTTTAGATGTGCCTGGTGTCTCACTAGGAGTTGACTTCCAGTTCCAGCTGAAAAGTGAGCTTGGGGGAGATGGATCATGGGGAGGTAGTTTCCCTTTCCTCTATAACTTTGATATCAAAGGGGACACTGGGAAGCACTTCTCAGCAAGTCTTTAGATGCATCTGTCTTCCCTTATGTGTTTGAGAGCCAAAGGGCATGACACAGAAAAGGATGGGGGAATTTAGCTGTGGCCACTTCTCAGACCTAGTACAGTTACACTTATCACCATTTTACAGTTATAATAAAGACATTTTAGTCGAAATGCCAATTGAGTGGATTTGGGATTGAGGGTCAGATGAGAAGTGAGAAGAAGTTAGCATCTGGTAAAAGTGGAGCCAGTCAGCTTACTCTCAGAGATTTGTGAATTATTACTGGAGTAAACATACCCCTAGAAAAGAGCTGATAAAGCACAGTGGAATGTAGAGAATTTGGAATAGCTAGAGCAGTCTATGCATGAAAAAGAGTGAAAGAATCTGTAGCCTAAGGATGAGATAATTTTAAGTATTCCCACATGCCCAGTTGGGTGAAGTCGACAAAGCTCAAGTTTAGAGTGCCACCTGGTGGCCTGACCAGATATAGTGCCTCAAGCAGTTTTTCCCCCTCTACTCTCTTCCTTTTCATTCTAGTAGAAAAAAAACATTTTTTGGGGGAGGGGAAGGGATGGTCAGAAGTTTTTCATAAGAATAGAATAGCTCTGCTTTCTCTCTTCTGCCAGTTTTCATTGTTCCACTCAACCTGATCAATGATCCTATCTCTTCTTAAACAAGCAAGCCAACACATTTCCCACCCCTTTTCAATTGTCTTTGGTGTTTTTCACCAACCTCAGCTCATTCTAAGCTTTAGGACTTCTGATATTATTCTTTAAGGACCAAGACATACTTCTGTATTCATCTTGTGTTACCTATATTTGCTCCCATCTTGTGTACATGTCTTTTTTAAAACTAGTTGGTTGAAACAGAAATTATGTGATTGTCTCAATAGATGTAGAAAAAAACCTTTGACAAAATACAACACTCATTCCTATAAAAACAAAACAAAACAAAACTAGAGAACATAGGAATAAATGGAGCTTACCTTAAAATGATAAGTAATATTTATCTAAAACCATCACCAGCATTATCTGTAATGAAGACAAGCTGGAAGCCTTCCAGTTAAAATCATGGGTGAGGCAAGGATACCCATTATCACCTCTATTATGCAATATTGTATTAGAAACGTTAGATATAGCAATAAGAGAGGAAAAATAAATGGAAGGAATTAAAATAGGTAATGAGGAAACAAAACTATCACTCTTTGCAGATGATATGATGTTATACTTAAGGAATCTTAGAGAATCAACTAAAAAACTACTTGAGATAATTAACAACTTTAACAAAGTTGCAGGATACAAAATAAACCCACATAAATCATCAGCATTTCTATATATTACCAACAAAGTCCAACAGCAAGAGATATAAAGAGAAATTCCATTTAAAATAACTGTAGACAATATAAAATACATGAGAGTCTACCTGCCAACACAAACCCAGGAACTATATGAACACAACCACAAAACACTTTTCACACAAATAAAGCCAGATCTAAACAACTGGAAAAATATTAATTGCTCAAGGATAGGCTGAGCCAATATATTAAAAGGACAATTATATATCTATATATTTATATATAGATATATATACACACACATAAATGACAATTGTACATAAATTATTCTATTCATTCAGTGCCATACTGATTAAACTATCAAAATTTATTTTTTAGAGCTAGAAAAAATAATAACAAAATTCATCTGGAAGAACAAAGGTCAAGGATATCAAGAGAATCAATGAAAAAAAATGTGAAGGAAGGTAGTCTATCTGTACCAGATCTCTAATTGTATTATATAGTGGTAAATATCAAAACAATCTGGGACTGGCTAAGAAATAAAGTAATGGATCAGTAGAATAGATTAGGTACACATTACACTATAGTAAATCACCATAGTAATCTAGTATATGATAAACCCAAAGATCTAAGCTTTTGAAACAAAAACTCATCATTTGACAAAAACTGCAAGACTATATGGCAGAAACTATGTATAGATGAACATCTCATTCCATTTACTAAGATAAGGCCAAAATAGGCACATGATTTGTAATAAAGAGTGATACATAAGCAAATTAGAAGAGCATGGAATAGTTTACTTAGATATATGGATAAGGGAAGAATTTAGGATCAAAGAAAATATAAAGACAATTACAAAATGTAAAATAGATAATTCTGATTACATAAAATTTAAAAGTTTTTGCACAAACAAAAGTAGTGCAACCAAAATTATGAGGAAAGCAGAAAACTCTGAAAAAATTTTTGCAATGGGTATCTCTGATAAATGCCTCATTTCCCAAACATATAGAGAACTGAGTCAAATATATAAAAATACAAGTCACTCCCCGATTGATAAATGATCAAAGGATATGAACAAGCAGTTTTCAGATAAAGAAATCAAAGCTATCTATAATCATATTAAAAATGCTCTAAATCGTTATTGATTAGAGAAATGCAAATTAAAATAACTCTGAGGTACCATCTCATACTTACCAGATTGGCTAATATGACAAAAAAGGAAAATGATGGATGTTGGAAGAAATGTGGGAAAACTGGAATACTGTTGGTGGAGTTGTAAACTGATCCAACCCTTCTGGAGAGCAATTTGGAACTATGTCCAAAGGGCTGTAAAACTGTGCACACTCTTCTAGGGGGGCCATCTCCAGTCGTCCTGATCTATATCTTGCCAATGGACCCATAAGGCTTTGGAGGAGAAAGTGGGGCTGATGACTTCGCCCAGCCCTCCCTCACTTAAACACAATTCACTTGCAACTCATTGGATCACCTTCCTGATGTCATGGTCCTCTTCAAGAATGAAGGATAAAAACAACCTGGGAGTAGTACAAGCTACCCCCAGCTACCCACACTTCTCTCCCCTCCCCTCCCCTCTGTCCACATAGGGTACAGTAGCCTTTTCCCTCTGTTCACATAGAGTATAATAGCCTTACCTTCAGGTGCTCTGACCAGAGGAATGTAAATTTTGATCCCTAAAACCTTGAAAAATATCTTGAGGTTTACAGACTAGATTTCTTTCTTAAGGACCATGGCTTAAACCCAAATCACTCTGGCTCTCATTGAGCAATAGGTCCTAGCCCAAGCACCACCTAATCATTGTTTGGACCCTGATGGCTTTGAGTGAATAGCAGCTGTTTCTGTTTTGGTCAGAAACCCTGGTGGTCTTCCCCTTCCAGATTGATTTTTTTTTCGACTAGGTAAAAGAGGCCATTTTTTGCCTCATTTCTTACCTAGCCTTAATCACTGAATGGGCTTTGCCTCAGTCCAATTGAGGCCAGGGAAAGACCTTAGCTTAAAAAGACCAAAATCTCCCATTGCATGTGGGGTCATCTCCAATTGCCTCAACCTATGTCTCGCTGCTGGACCCAGATGGCTGCGGAGGAAAAAAGTGAGCTTAGTGACTTTTCACAGCTCTCCTTCACTTTAGAAGCAATTCACTTGTAAGTCATGTCATCGCCTTCCTGATGCTATGGACTTCTTTGAGAATGATCTATATCCCAAAGACATAAAGAAAAAAAAAAAAGGAAAAGGACCTATTTATACAAAAATATTTACAGCAGCAATTTTTGTGGTGGCCAAAACTGGAAATTGAAGGAATGTCCATCAACTGGGGAGTGGCTAAACAAGCTGTGGTATATGATTGTGATGGAATATTATTGTGCTATGAGAAATGACACGCAGGATGATTTCAGGAAAATCTAGAGTTACAGGAACTGATGGCAGGGGAAAGTGAGCAGAACCAGGAGAATGGTGTACACAGTAACAGCATATTCTATGATGAAAAATTGTGAATGATTCAGCTATTCTCAGCAATACAATGATCCAAGACAATCCCAAAGGATTAATGATGAAGCATAGTATCTGCCTCCAGAGAAAGAGCTGATATTGTTTGAAAACAGACCGAAGCATACTTAAAAAAAATTGGTTAGTGAGTTGCTTGGGCATCTACACAGTTCTCTTTAGATAACACTTCTTTTTCTTCTCTATCAGACTTGGAATCAATAGATTATTTAGAGCTATTGGAATTGCATTGAGGGTTTTTTTAAAAAATGTCTCATTGATATTTTTTTAAAAAGTATCTTCCCTTCTCAAGATCTCCCAGAAGTACTCCCAGAACATTCCATTGAAACAAAGGAAAACAGTTTAACACAATTTAGGAACATAGTAACTATGCCCGACCACATGTGCAAATTTCCATACTCATAGTCCTAGGCCTTTCTACAGAGGGAAGAAGTGTGTTCCATCATCTCAGGCATAGATTGGTACAGCTAAGGTGATGATGTGGTACAGCAGGGAGGGTGCGTCTTAGAATAGAAAGAGCTCTGGTCCTGGAGTCGGAGGATCTGAATTCAAACTCTTCCTCTGATACTTAATATCTGTGTGACCAATGGACAAGTCACATCAACAACCTGGGCTTTCTTCATCTGTAAAGTGAGGGTACTGGGTTGTCGATGGCCTCTGATGTCCTTCCCAGCTTTAGAACAACGATCCGACTATTTTCTGGAATCAAGATGGTCGTTTCATATTTAGAGGATTTGTTACTGGTTCCCTGATGTAAAGGTGTTTTGCTGGTTCCAATACAGTTAGGTTTCCTGTTTTCAGAAGCATCTGTTCATTACATGGGCACTGGCAGAGGAAAGACAAATAGGTGGGCGTCATCAGTCCCTAGGTGTATTTGAGATTGTCTACTCAGAGTGTGATGCCAGCGTTGGCCACGAGATGGTGCTCTGAGCCTGTTCCTCCAAATCTGACCTTTTCCTCAGTCTCACTAGACCGGGGCTAGTCTGCATCTCTGAATTTGGCCTTAAAAGTGATCTGACCGTGACCAGCACCTGCCTGGGCTCTCCTTGGAACAACTTAGAGCTTAAAGTTTAAAATCATCATCATGCATCATTTCACAACTGGACGCTGTGGTTTGCCAGGCTTTTTACCCAGGTCACCTTATTGGAGAGATAGTGTATTGTAGTAGAGAGAGGGCAGGTCTAAGTCAGGAAGACACAGGTTCAAATACTTAACAGCTGTGTGGGCAAGCCTCACATTTCTCATCTGTAAAAATCAGTAGGTTGGACCCAATGACCTCTAAGGCTCTAAATCCAAGACCTAAATCCTCATGATAGCCCTATAAGTGATATTTAGTATCTACATTTTACGGATGGGGAAACAAAGACTGAGAGGGATGAGGTAACTGGCCCAAGGTTCTTAGCACTACATTTTAGGGAAGCTATATTGACAAACCAGAGTGAGCTCAGATAAGGGTCAGTCAGTGAATAAACATTTACTAAGCCCTTATTATGGGCCAAGAACAGCGCTCAGACTGATGAGGAAGACAACATCCAAACAACTACACATAAATGCGCTATAAACATGATGAACTGGAGAGAATCAACAGAGGCGGGCCAGCAAGGACAGGAAGGGCACCAGAAACTGCCACATACAGGGCCATTGTTCACCCTGGAGAAGAGAAGACTCATGGGGGAAGTTAGAGAAATTCCAATATGTTCCCAGTATCATGTTGGAGAGGAAGGAGCAGATTGTTTGGTTTCCTACCAAGGAGACATAACTAGGAGCTATGAAGGGAGGTTTGTGTTCTTAACTTGTTTCAATCATGTCAAGATGACCCTACTTGGGATTTTCTTGGCAGAGACAATGGAGTGCTTTACTATTTCCTTCTCCAGCTCAATTTATAGATGATGAAACTGAGGTAAACAGGGTAAAGTGACTTGCCCAGGGCCACACAGCTAGGAAGTGTCTGAGGCCAGATTTGAACTCAGGAAGATGAAATCTCTTTGACTCCAGGCCCAGAGCTCTACCGTCCCAGGGAGGTAAATTTTAGATTGGTGAAGGGAAAACTTTCTAAACATTGGAGCTGTCTGAAAGAGGAAATGGGCTGCCTCAGGAGGCAGGGGTTCCCCATCACTGGAGGTTTTTAATCATAGGGTGTGTGGTTACCCCCAGGATTATAGACAGGCTTTTAAATCAGATATGGGCTGCCCTCAGTGGTCCTTTCCATTTCTGAAAACCCAATTTAAAGTATGGTGGCTCTGACATTCCCTGTTCTAAGGGCCCTCCCAGCCCTGACATTCTCTGTTCTAAGGGCCCTCCCAGCTCTGACATTCTGTATTTTCCCCATTTTACAGAGAAGGGAAATTCCTTTTATGGAGAAAAAGGGCTTTCAGAGTGTAAGGACAGGTATGGGATGTGGAAAGAGCTTTGTGGTAGCAGTCAGGAGGCAGAGTCTCTGGTCTTGGCTCTCCTGCCTGACAGAATGAGCTAGCCTGTCAACCTCAGTTCTCCTCATGTAAAAGGAGACTAGCACACTAGACAGACTCTAAGGACCCTTGCAGCTTGGACACTGGGTGACTGAAAAACAGAATATAGGTTTTGAGCAAGGTCTCAGAACTTTCTTTTAAAAAAAAAAAAGCAATTTCTCATTCGAACTTCATTTGTATCACTGCAAATTCTTGCCTTACAGATCTATAAAGGGCTAATGTAAGGATTACACGTAAGAATGGATGTCAAAGTACACTATGTTTATATCTCTAGATATTTTCCAACATACACTCTTGCCATGTTTGTGGCACCCTCTGCCCCAGACATCTCCAAAGGCCCTTCCCTGGGCCTTCATCCAGGCAGTTTCAGAACTCCCATCCTAGGATGGAGCTGACTTGATTGGTGAGTGAACAGAAAGCTCCCATAACCCACTAGACCAATCCAACTGACTCTGGCCAGGCCATGCTCCATATACCATCCTGCTCTCTAACCTAGCCATATTCTTACCGCCCATCCTGTCATCATGCTATGCCACCCATCTCTTGCTCTGGGAACCATCATCAAATCAAAGCTAATAGCATTGATAAGACTCATCTTCCCATGTTCAAATCCAGCCTTAACCACTAGCTGTGTGACCCCGGGCAAGTCACTTAACCTTGTTTGCCTCAGTTTCCTCATCTGTCAAATGATCTGGAGAAGGAAATGGCAAACCACTCTGACATCTTTGCCAAGAAAACCCCAAATGGGGTCATGGAGAGTTGGCCAGCATCATGTGCCAAATATTGATCCTCGCAACAACTCTATTGTTATTGTTCTAATATTACAGTTGAGGAAACTGAGGCAAACAGGATGAACTGACTTGTCCAAGATCACCAAGCTAGTAAGTGTCTAAGGTTGGATTTGAACTCAAGTCTTGCTGATTCCGGGCCCAGCTCTAGATCCACTGAGCCACCAGATGCCTCTAACTTGAAGATAATTTATACTACTGGGTATCTCAGTGGAGCCCAGATATCGAAATGTGCATTCTTACTGCATGGAGTGAGCGTTAAGTTTAAATAAAACAAAAGTAAACCCTTAAGAGAATTCAATACTCCAGATAGAAGGTGATCAATTGAGTCAGAAGTTTCAAAAAGCACAAGGACAAAGAAGATGGCGACTGAGAGATCTTTAGTAACACGGGAGAGAGTGGTTCCTACGGAATGATGTAATCTTTAGGTGAGAGAGAGAGAAGAGAAAGTAGAGACAACTTTCTCAATGAATTTAGCCACCAAGGGAAAGAGAGATTACAGAGTGACAGCCAGTAGAGATTGTGTTTATAGGGAGGAGGGAAGGGGCCAGTAGATAGGAAGAGACAGAAGATTGAGCAGGGATGATAAAGGGGCACTTGGCTGGGGAGATGGGAGGAGATGGGCTGAAGAATGCAAGTCGAGGCATTGTCCTTGGCCAGAAGAGGGGCCCCCTCTTCCCCCGAGATTGGACTGAAGGAGGAGATGGAAGGGGATGATGTCCCCCAGGAAGAGGGGACTGAGGTTCAGAGGGGACCAGTAACTTGTTCAGGGTTAAGTAATCAGTGCAATGTCACCCCACTAGAAAGGAGAGGACCTCAGGAAGTCAAGGGATTGTCCAGCCAGGGTCACCTGAGTATAGAGAGCAGAGCTGGAGTGAGAATTTGTCTCCTGGTCCCAAGCCTGGTGTTCCTTCCATCATCCTGTAAACAAACATTTATCATGTGCTACTGTGGGCATACAAGGTGCCAGGCTGGGCTGAGGAAGATACAGAAAATAAAGATTTCGATGAAGTCTCCTGACCTCTGAATAACTTTTTGCAAGTGCTTACTATATGTTAAGCCCTGGAAATACAAATCTTGAATTGAGGCCATCTCTGTACTGCAATAGAGAGAGATAGGGAAGGGGCGGCCAGGGAAGGGTGTTTTGGTCTGGAAAGTAACAGGGATGGTGAGATATGCCACGGGGGGTGGGGGGGAGGTCAGTTGACACATACCCTTTCCAGAATCAAAGCTTGTTGTGGTTCAGTTGTTTTTTCTAGTTGTCCTTGGTTCTTTTGTGACCCCATTTGGGATTTTCTTGGCAAAGATACTGGAGCGCTTTGCCATTTCCTTTTCCAATTCATTTGACAGATGAGGAAACTGAGGCAAACAAGGCTAAGTGACTTATCCGGGGTCACACAACTAGCAATTGTCTGAGGCTATATTTGAACTCAGGAAGGTGGGTCTTTCTCAGTCCAGGAGGGGTGCTCTATGCACTATGGCGCCCCCTAACGGCCCCAGACTCCTTTGTACAATATGGAAAAGCCAAGAACTTTTACTGTCAGTAAACAGCTTTCTAAGCCACCGGTCTGTTCTCTGCAACATCCTTCTTGTCATTTCCTGCAAGCAAACAACCAGATTTCTGGGATAGTCTCCTAATAGTTAATAATAGTAGTCAGCGTTTATATATTGCTTTAAGGTTTGCAAAGCACTTTGCAAATGGGATCTCCTTTGACCCACACAACAACCCTTGGGTGGTAGGTGTTATGATCACCATTTCACGGTTGAGGAAACTGAGGCAGAGACAGGTGAACTGACTGGCATATCACCATCATGCTTGGCACGCCCAGCCAGCTCTGCCTGATTGCTCACATGCTCCAAGGGGTCCCTAGGGAGGCAGGCTCTGTGTGACATGGACTCTCTCTGCCCTGCTCTACGATTAGTGCTGGGGCTAGCTCCTGGTTCTCCTCCTGCCTGCCTGCCTATCTGTCTTTCTGACTTCTCCATCTCTTTTTCTGGGTATTCATCCATGTCATGGCCACTGTGGCTCTGTCTTATCTCTGTTTCTCTGTCTCTCTCTCTTCCCCCCTTGTCTCTCTCTCCGTCTTTCCATCTTTCCTCTTCTCTCTCTCTCTCTTCCTCCCTCTCTTTCTTGATGTCTCCCTCCCTGTGTGTTTGTCTCCCTCCCCATGCATGGTCTGGGACCTGCACAGCAGAACCCCAGCCCTGTCCCCAGAGTTTCCCTCCCTCTCTCCCCTTTCCCTCACTGCCACTCTCTCTCTCTCTCTCTCTCTCTCTCTCTCTCCTTCTTTCCCTCTCTTCTCTCTCATTCTCTCTCTTACTCTCGTCTCTATCACTCCTTTACTTTCTCATTCTTTTTTACTCCTTTTCCTCTTACTCCCTCTTTCTCTCTCCCTTATTGTCTCATTCTCTTCTATTCTCTCATCATTTCTCCCTCCTCTTTCTCTATTATCTTACTTGATAATCTCATCAGCTCCCATGGGTTTGATTCAATTATAATCTCTATGGAGATAGCTCTCAGATCTATATAGCCATCCCTAGGCTCTCTCCTAAGAGAGTCCCACATCAGCAACTTTTGGTTTTTGGACAACTTGATGCCATGTAGGGATCTCAAACTCTACTTGTCCAAAATAAAACTTAATATCTTCTTCCCACCCTGCCCCCTGGCCCAGCTCCCATTTTCCAATCTTCCTTATTATCGCTAAGGATGGCACCATCATCCCAACTGCCTCTTCACCTGGCTGTCCACCTTGACTCCTCAGTCTCTTTTATACCACATATCCAACCCATCGCCAGTTCTTCCCATTTTCCCCTTCATGATCCATTTCAGATAGGTCCCCTTCTCTCTATTCCCATGGCCACTACCCTGGTTCAGATTCTCATTTCCTCCCACCTAGATTATTACTACAGACTTCAGAGTATTGGTCTCCCTGCTTTGAGCCTCTTTTCAACCCATCTCCTACTCAGCTGTTAACAAGAGTTTCCTAAAATGTAGGTCTAAGCATGTCACCTCTCCCGCACAATACGTCCCAGTGCTTCCTTATTATCTCCAGGATCAAATATAAAGTCCTCTGTTGGGTGTTGATAGCCCTTCCCAACCTGACCCCCTCTACCTTTCCCATATTCTTAGATTTTACTCCTCTTCATGCCTTCTATGACCTAGCTATCTGGCCAACTTGTGATTCTTCCCCCATGACCCTCATCTCCCACCTCCTCGCCTTTGCACTGCCGGGTCTCCCATGGCTGCAATGCTTTCCATCCTCATTACTGCCTCTTAGTTTCCCTGGCTTCCTTCTAGACCCAGCTCCAATCCCATATCCAGCAGGAGGGCTTTCCAGGTCCCCTGAGCTGCCAGTGCCTTCCATCCAAGCTGTTGTATATCTTGTGTTTCTCTACATCTGACCCAAGTCCCCTCCTGATAACACTGTGTCCCTGGCTATGCTTCCTGGCACTGGCTGTACCTTCTCCCACACCTCCTCCTCCCCACTGCCCACACCACATTCTGGACAAGGAGGAATCAGAATATTCTTTTCTCCCCACTCATTTCCAGCCTTTCCCTTCACCTCCTTCTCTCAGCAAACATTCTTCCTTTAAAGGTCACTCCATCAACAATTTCCATGCAATCCAAATCATGGTGGCTGTAGTCTACCGGTCCCCAGAGCTTGCTTCTTCTTTTCTCAAGGACTTCAGCCCTTGTCTCTTCCCCTTCCTCACTTCCCCAACTCTTGCCCTTATGCCAGGGGAGTGTAACATCTGCACAGACCCTCCCTCCAAATTCCTCAGTCTCACAATTGCTGGTATTCTCATGTCCCAGGATCTACTTTCTTCTCAAATTTGTCTTGCTTATATTTTCTTTTTTGAAGGGGAGAGTCAGTTGTTAAATATCAGAATATCCTTGCAGCTAAACCCTTCCACTCACTTAGGACCTTACCAACTCTCACTCCCTGCTAACTGGACTTCCTGCCTCAAGTCTCTCCATTCCAGTTCATCCAAGGGGAATTTCCTTAAATGCAGATGACCACGTGACTCCTCTATCCAACCAAATCCAGAGGCTCTCTATTGCCTTTAGGATAAAAGAGAAAACTTTTAGCTTTTAAAGCCTTAGACCTCTTGGTCTCAGCCTACCTTTCCAGACTCATCTTACATTACCCGCCCCCTGCGCCCCCCTCCGATCTGCAACCCAGACAATCTGGCCTTCTCTGCACACCACACTCGTAATCCATCTCCAATCTCCAGGCCTTTGCACTGGCCTTGATCTCTGCCTGGGACACTGTCTCTCCTCACTCTGGCCTCAGAGTTCCCCCCTTCTTCTAAGGAGCAGCTGGAGGCACCATCTTCTGCCTGAAGACTTCCCAACTTCCAACACCCAAACTTTTATATTTAACTATTTATATTAACTACATTTCACATAGAAATTTATTAATTTCTTATTTATGTTGAATGTATTTTCACTCATACTGAGGAAGGATTGTTTTGTTGTTTGTGCTTGTATCCCAGCGCCGAGCACATGGGTACACAGCAAGTGCTTAATAAATGCTTACTGACTCAGTGCTAGAATGAAGACACTGTCACTCACACACTCACACTCTCTCTCGCTCCTCCCTTACGCATGTGCGAGGGGAGGGGGCGGAGTCGCGACGCCGATGGGGCGGGACCGGTGCGGTCCTCCAGGGCCCCTCTGCCCGCCCCGGTCTCACTGCTTCTCTGACTCCGGGGCCGCTCTCTCCCGCTCCTCCGGCATCTCACTAGTTCTCGTCGGCTCGGTTTGGTTCCCGGGAGGAGGCGGTGAGTGCGCGCGCCGGCTACGGGGGCCCGCGGGGGACCTGCCAGGGCCGCCCCCTCTGCCCTGCCCCCGCCCGGCCTGACCCGGCCCCGGCCGCGGCCGCCCCGCGGCGCCAGGGCCTGCGCGGCCCGAGGCCGCCGCCTCCTCCCCAAGGGACCCTTCCCATCATGTAGGGGACCCTCCGCATGTGTAGGGGACCCTCTCCCCATCTCCAGGGGACCCTCTTTGATTTAGAGGGGCCCCCATATATTGGGGACCCTCTCCCATCTATGAGGCATCTTCCTCCATCTGCAGGAGACCCTTCCCCATTTAGGGGTTGCCTTCCCCAATAGGAGACCCCCATTTAGAGGGAAACGTTCCCCATTTGGAGGGGACCTTCCCCATCTGTAAGAGACCGTCTCCTGCATGTTGGGGTCTGACCCTCTCCCCTTGTCTCCCTCTCTGTGGGAAACTCCCATCTCTAGGGATCCTCCTTACGTGTAGCCCAGTCCCGTCTCTAGTCTCCCAGCTTTGAGAGGACTCTCCTTGTTTCTAGGGAACCCCAAGAGAAGTTTCCCTTGACTCTAGAGGACCCTCTCCCGTTTAGAGGGGAGCCCCCCCACAAGGAAGGGGAGTCTCCTTTTCTTCTGGCCATCTATTCTCTTACTTTGGTGGATTACACGGGGGTTCTGAACACTTGGGGTGAAGGGTGGGCTTCATGAGGGTGGGGTGAGAGGAGAGTGGATGGGCCACAGGGGCCACAGCTGTTAGTCTGAAGAGATTCTGGGGGCCTTAGTGGGCTCCAAGTCACAATGAGCCAGTACTTTAGGTGGAAGCCAAGAGACAGGGCAAAAAGAGGAGATCTCGCACCCAGCACTCAGGGGGTGGGGACTGTCCCAGCTCCTGAGTCGGCTGTGGTGACTCTCTGGCGGACCCTTCACCTCTATGAAAGAGGCCACAGATACCTGGAGAGCATCCTGAGAAGGGAGCCCGGTGGTGGGGAGGTGCCGGGGAGCTGGCCACTAGCTGTGGAGGGTTATCTCTCTCCTGGAAGGGCTTCAAGCAGAAGCTGAATGACCATTGGGTTGAGGGGTGGGGTGGGGGGGGCCATTGTAGAAGGGATTTCTTTTTGTGTATAGGTTGAGCTTGGGATGAAGGATGGAACGAGCATTTATAGAGCACCTACTCTTTGCCAGGCACTGTCCTCACCTCACAACAACCCCGGGAGGGAGGGGTTGTTATTATCCCCATTGAGGAAAGTGAGGCAAACAGGGTGATGTGATTTGCTGGTAAATGTCTGAGGCAGTGTTGGAACTCAGGAAGATGAGAGTTCCTGACTCCAGGCTCCAATTAAAAAAAAAAAAACCTCTTCTTGAAAATTAGTGCTTCCTTCAATTATTTAAAAACACAGTCCTGAGAAAGTCTGTCGACTTTCCCATACCAGCTGCCGCAGGGGTCTGTGACCCCAAGAACGTTAAGCCTGTCCGCAGGGGGATTACCTTTTTGGGGGATCCTGTTCTGTCTCTTGGAGACCCCTCCCTCCTGCGGCAGCTCCCGTCCCATCTATGGAGGCTCTTCCTGCAGGTACAGGGCTACCATCTTGTCTTGAGAGTATTTCCCCTGCCCAGGGGCCCTTCCTCCTTGGCAGGGTACCCATGAGCAGCAGAAAGTCACCCTTTACCGAGGAATTAGCTCCTGCCTCCTTGAAGGTGCAGAGCCAGTTTTTGCCTATGTATTCTCAGTACCTAGTACAGTGCCCTGTGCACAGCAGGCACTTAATGCTCTTCAAGGAGGGGCTATCCCTTCCTCTTTGGGACAGCACTTGTGTTTCAGGAAGGTTTTCCAGACCTCCTATCTAAATCATCCTTTTTGAGGACCCCTCCCCCACCCTTGATCCTGGTCTTGCCCCCTGGGGTCGATCTGAACAGGTTGCCTCATCTCATTTGGTCCTCACACTAGCCCTGGGATTGATGTGCTGTGATGTGAGTTCTTTTACAGGTGAGGAAACTGAGGCAGACAGGTGAAATGCCTGGCCCAGGGTAACCCAGTTAATAGTGTCTGAGGCCGCATTTGAACTTGAGTCTTTCCGTGCTGTGCTGCCCCCAGCAGCTTCTAAATCTTTTAGCTGGCACATTATTTTTCTTGAGGCAAAATGTAGCATGGTCTTGGGTCCTCTGGCTGTGGTCACCTCGTGCTAGGCACTCTCTTATGCTCTCTGTTGGAGGAGGAAGGGCTGATGGAACATGGGCTAGCAGAGGTTGCAAGGGCCCTTGGGGATGGGTGATGGGCCACGGCCAGGGCCTGTCATGTCCTCGCAAAGCTAAGACCGAGTAGAGAAGTGTACTCAGTGGCCCTCTGGAGACGGCCTCACTGCTACTCGGGCTCATCCGGCCTCTCTTCCCACCCAGGCCTGATGTTCCCAGGTCCCCTCCATTGAGTGCCCACTGCTCTTGGGGCCTGGCCATGGCCTCTGCCCAGGGCCATGGCCTCCGGGCACTGGTGGCCTTGGTGGCAGTGGCCCTGCTGTGGCCCCTGGCCCCGCAGACCCAGGCTGGTGACTGCAAGGGCCAGAGACAGGTGCTGCAGGAGGCCCCGGGCTACGTATCCGATGGGGCAGGAAACTACAGTGTCAATGGGAACTGCGAGTGGCTCATCGAGGGTGAGTCTGGGGAGGCAGGAGGGAGACCTGGGGGTTCTGGGGCAGCGAGCGGATAGTGAGCCCTGGCTTGTTCACCCAGCCCCCAGCTCCCAACACCGCATCCTCCTGGATTTCCTGTTCCTGGATACGGAGTGCACGTACGACTACCTCTTTGTGTATGATGGGGACTCGCCTCGGGGACCCCTGCTAGCCAGCCTCAGTGGCAGCACCCGCCCCCCACGCATTGAGGCCTCCTCTGGCAAGGTGAGGCTTCCCCCTCTGCCCCCCTGGTCTGGCCTCCCTCCCTACCTGGCCCCCCCCTCTGCCTGCTCCCCCTCCCCCTCCCCATGTGGCCCCCCCACCCTGGCCTGGTGCCCCTCCACTATGTGGCCCCCCTCCCCCACCCGATTCCCCCCTCCCCTTCTCCTCCCTGGCCCCCCTCTCCCACCCGGTCCCCCTCCCGTGCTCCCTTTCCTCTCCCCTGCCTGGTCT
>CM053622.1:786243029-786272106 GCA_028646595.1 Phalanger gymnotis
CCCCCCCTTCATGCTCCCCAGGTGTGCTGAACCTTCCCCCATCTTCTCCAGGTGTACCTGACCCCTCCCCCATCCTCCCCAGGTGTGCCTGACCCCTCCCCCTCCTCCATGTATACCTGACTTCCTTCCTTCCAGGTGTGCCTCATTTCCCCCCACCTCTTGGTTTTCAGGAGGCAATGTGCATACTCACTACCAGGAGGAGAAGTGTTATGAGGATGGTATCTTCTTCTACCATCTTGGCTGCCATCAGTGGGTGTCAGGAGCTGAGTTGGCTCCTCCAGGGACCCCCGAAGGTAGCTGATGCTTCTGAGGCCCTCTCCGTACTCAGTACCCCTCAGGAAGCCCTGTCTGACCCTGCCCCCTCCCCCCACCCCACATGCTCTGTCCTGACTCTGCCTGAAGACCCAGGCCTGAGGGCTCCCTGGAGGTGGTGGCTGGGGCCCAGGAGGGTGAGGAGGGGGTAGCTCCTGACCTTGACGTCCTCCCTTGTCCCTCCAGGCCGGGCAGCACCCCCTGGGGGCCGGTACTCCCATGTGGCAGCTGTGCTGGGCGGCAGTGTCCTACTGGTGGCTGGTGGGTACAGCGGACGGCCCCGAGGGGACCTGATGGCCTACAAGGTGCCCCCCTTCGTGTTCCAGGCGCCAGCCCCAGATGTGAGTTCCTGTGGGGGATGGTGAAGGGGCACAGCCCCGGGGGGGGGATGGCTGTAGAAATTAGTCCTGGAGAGACACCTTGGCCAGATCTGAGCCAGAGCCCAGCAAGGTCCTGGGGGGACTCGGGCCCCAGGGAAAGAGGTCATGTCGGGGTCACAGAGATGTTGGGTGGGGGACATGGCATAGTGAGGTAGGGGATCAAGGCAGGTCCTGGGGGGATGTGGGGACTTGGTGCTGCAGTGCAAGGAGTAGGGGCCTGTGGCGGGGGGGGGATGGTAGGGATCCTAGGAGGAGCCTGGGCCAGCATGCAGGCCCAAGGCTTAGCCCTCTGCTTCCTCCCCTGTCCTGTCCCACCACCATCAGTACCACCTGGATTACTGCTCTATGTACACAGAGCACAGTGTCTGTGCCAGGGACCCTGAGTGCAGCTGGTGCCAAGGATCCTGCCAGGCTGCCCCACCCCCCGGGAGCCCCCCTGGAGCTGTGAGTGACCCTGATGCCCTCTTTTCTGTGGTTCTACATCCTCTTGTTTCCTGTGTGCCTGGACCCTCACCCTGATACCAGCCCCTGACACTCCCTCCTTTCCTTCCCTGCAGTGCCCAGCAGCTGGCTGCCTAGGCCTGGCCCGCCTTCTGGGTGACTGCCAGGCCTGCCTGGCATTTAGTGGTGCGGTTCCTCCGCCACGTGGGCCCGGGGCCCTGGGCTGGTGTGTCCACAATGAGAGCTGCCTCCCCCGGCCTGGTAAGTGATGAGCGTGGCTGCCCCATAGCTTGGGGAGCCCTGGTTAGGAACGGGGGATGGGCTTGGCTTCCCTCCCCTGCTGTGAGTCAGCGAGTCCTATGTCCACCAGGCTGCGATGACCTTTGGGGTGTGGGAAATGGAGTGAGAGGACGCTAGACCAGGGAGTTGGTGGGAAGAAGGTGGGAAGGGGTGTCCGGCTGACCGTCCTCCCTCGGCTTCCATTCTTCCCCTCAGAGCAGGCTCGATGCCGAGGGGAACAGATTTCTGGCACCGTGGGCTGGTGGGGGGCAGCCCCTGTCTTTGTCACAACTCTCGATGCCTGTGTTACTCAGAGTTTCCTGCCTGGCCTACACCTGCTCACCTTCCAGCAGCCCCCCAATGCCTCCCAGCCCGACAAGGTCAGGGGCCCCAGTGGTGATGGGGGGATGGCCCAGGCCCAGCCCAGGCACGTCCAAGGCCTCCTTCCTCCCTGTGCCTATGAGAGCAGATCCCCGAGGGCTGGTTCTGAGAGCAAACACCCCAGGGATTCTGGGCTTGGGAGGTAAGAGGGTACCACTGTGGGCGCTCACTGCCACCCCCTCTCCTCCGTTCCTGGCAGGTGTCCATTGTCCGTAGCACAACCATCACTCTGTCACAGACGTCCAACACAGAGACAGATGTGTCCCTTGTCTACCGGGGCTTCATCCACCCGCTATTGCCTGGGGGCCCTGGAGGCTCGGGGGCTGATGATGTCATCGTGTGGGCCCGGGCCCAGAGGTTGAGGGTCCTGGCGCGGATGGCACGGGGACCTGATAGCCAGCACATGGTGAGGGTGGCGGGCAGCTTGAAGTGGGGAGGGGCCCTGAAGGAGACTGGTGTGGGAGGGAGGCCTGAGATGATCTGCCAGAGTGGGGGCATCTCTGCAGCCTTGGTTGGGGGCCCTGGGAGGGGATGAGTGGGAGCCATTTGGGGGAGTTGAGGCAGTGTCTGTTTGAGGAAGTGGGGGGGGCCATGGGCCTAAGGGAAGGGGCTCTGAGATGGAATGGGGGCTCTGAAGGGAAACAGCCCCAACGTGACAAGGAGACAGCAGGAACCAGCTGCTTTTCTGTCTGGGAGAGCCCCAGACCCCAGGGGCCAGTGGTGAGAGGATGTGGACCTGGCCATGGGCTGCTCCCAGTGCTCAGGCCCATGTCCTTGTCGGAAGTCCCATCTCCTCCTCAGCCCCTAGAGGTGAGATAAGCCGGCTCTGGCTCAGGACGGGCCCCTCAGGCCAGCCTGGCCCAGCTTCCTGGGAGCAGAGCGCTGCCTTCACACAGTCCCTCATGTGGGAGGGGCGATTGTGCAGGATACTGGGAGGGTAAGGGGCTTGCCTACAGATGTGCATTGAGGAGCCTGGCCTGCATGTGCAGCCTTCCCACTGCTCCTGACCGAGCTCTTGAGGTGGTCAAGCGCAAGAGGCCAAGTAGGGTTGGTCCTGGGCAGAGGGCCCAAAGGTACAGGGGGATTATAGGGGCCATACTTCAGCTCTGGCCCGGGGCTTTTGAGGAGGGGGCCCAGCGGGATGGGGCTGTCAAAGCACCTGAAAGAAGAGGGGCTGACATGTTCTGGAAGGAGATTTGGGCATCCATGAGATAGGGGCAATAGTCTAGGAGGGGGATAGTCTAGGAAGGGGAATGGGATATGGCAGGGGCCAATAGGTGTTGGAGAGAAGCAGGAAATGTTGGAGTCTGCAGGAGGGGAGGTGTGGACATCGATTGGGGGCCTGGGGTACAAGGTGGCTTATGGCAGGACTGAGTCTTTCTGACAATCACCTGTAGGAGGAAGTGGGGCGCTGGGTAGCCCAGCAGGACAAGGAGATACGGAGGCTCCAGCGCCCTGGCTCGGCTCGCCTCTTCCCCCTCCCTGGCCGTGGCCACAAGTATGCTGTGGAAATCCAGGGTCAGCTGAATAGCTCTGCGGGTTCGGGGAACAGCGAGCTCACCCTGCTGTGGGACCGCACCGGCGTCCCAGGGGGCAGTGTGAGTAATCAGCCTCGGCTCCCTAGCCCCACCCCTAAGGCCTGACCAGTCAGCCGCTGAGCCCTAGGCCCGGCCTGCTGACCTCCGGCTGTCCTCTCTCCAGGAGATCTCCTTCTTCTTCCTGGAGCCCTTCCGCTCGTCGGCCTGTACGACCTATACCTCCTGCCTGGGCTGCCTGGCGGACCAGGGCTGTGGCTGGTGCCCGCTCAGCTCCTCTTGCCTCCTTCGTCAAGATGGCGCCCGCTGCAGTGGGGGCGGGGCCCTGCTGGTGCTGGCTCCGGCCCTCTGCCCACTCTGCGAGGAGCACCGCGACTGCCACGCTTGTGCCCAGGTTCTGATGGGCACCGCGGGGCTGGGAGGTGGGGCCCCATTGGTGGACCTGGAGTGTGGGAAGTCCAGTGGAGGCACAGTGGTAGATCTTGTAGAAGGAAGAGCTTGCTGATGGGGGCCTGATGGGAGGGCTCCCTATCCCTGGATGGCAAAGTGGGGATGGAAGAGGCTGTGCCAGGTAGTCTTTGAGACCCTGTCCTTTGAGTTATCCAGATTCTATAAGACAGAGAACATGAGAGAGGGATGGGGGGCTTGGAGGAAAAGGCTGAGGGTCCAGGGATCATGCACCAGGTAGGCCTTAGATGGGAGGGGGTGGCGTGCTAGGCAGAAACTGGGGTGGAAAGAACCTGGTGAGTGTGAAGACTAGACCAGGTGTGGAGCATGTGGGTGAGGGAGCCAGGAGAAGGTCAGAGGCCAGAATTTTTGATGCCCCCCCCCACTTCCTTCGCTCCATCCCCCTACCCTCAGGATCCTTTCTGTGAGTGGCAGCAGAGTCTGAGCCGGAAGGGAGACGCCACTTGCAGCCGCCGGGGCCGGGCTGGGGCCGCTGTGAGGAGCCCTTCTAACTGCCCCCCGCTCTGTAACCAGTGAGGCCTGGCCCAGGGGCCCAGGGATGGGGAGGGGAGTGGGAAAGGGAAGCTCCTGACTGGGGGATCCCGGATCTGGCCAGCCCGCTCGGGGCTCCAGCTCCAGGCGCTGACCCCTGCCTCCCTCCTGTAGGCGACACTCCTGTGAGACGTGCCTAGCCAACTCGAGCCAGTGTGCCTGGTGCCAGTCTACGCAGACCTGCTTCCTCTTTGCTGCCTACCTTGCCCGCTATCCTCATGGGGGTTGCCGGGGCTGGGATGACAGGTGAGCAGGATCAGATCGGAGACTGAAGGGACAGAGAAGAGGGTAGTTGGGTGGCCTGTTTGGTAGAGCCCTGGACCTGGAGTCAGGAAGACCTGAGTTCAAATGTGACCTCAGGCACAGACTAGCTGGGTGACCCCGGGCAAGTCACTTCTGCGTGCCTCGGTTTCCTCATCTATGATATGGGGATGGTAATAGCACCTGCTTTCCCAGGGTGGTTATTTGGCTCAAAGACAGTATTTGCAAAGCTTAGGGTGCTCTATTGATGCTAGTGCTGGTGGGATGGGGTCCCAAGGAGAGTCGGAGAACTGGGAGGTGGGGTCTTCTGTGCTGACAGATGCCCCCTCCCTGGCCTAGTGTCCACTCAGAGCCACGATGTATGAGCTGTGCACGTTTCCTCTCCTGCCATGATTGCCTGCAGAGCCATGAGTGCGGCTGGTGCGGGAATGAGGACAACCCAACCCTGGGCAGGTGAGGGTGAGGCCAGGGCGGAGGGCTGTGTGGGGAGCAGGAGTTTCTGTGCCCGGACTCATGGCTATCATTTCGTTTGTCCGTCCCCCCCACCCCCATCTCTCTCCCTGCCCCCTCCTTTTCCTCTCTCCCTCCCTCTCTCCCCTCTCCCTCTCTCCTTCCCTTTCCCCTTTCTCTTTCCCTCCCCTTTATCTTTCTCTTTCTCCCCCTCCCTCTCTTTCCCTTTTCTCTCTCTCTCCTTCCCTCTCTCTCTCCCTGCTCCCTCTCTCTCATCCCTTTGTTTCTTCTCTTCCTGTCTACCCATCTCTTATCACTCTCCCTTCTTGCCCTATTTCTTCCTCTTCCCCTTTTCTCTCTCCTTTTCCTCTGCCCTTCTCTGGTCCTAATTCCTAGGTGCCTCCAAGGAGACTTCTCAGGACCGATGGGAGGTGGTCCCTGCTCCCTGGGAGCTGGAGAGGGACTGCCTCCAGGGCTTCCTGCTCACTGGTCATATGCCCAGTGCCCAGATGTGGATGAGTGCCGCCTTGGCTTGGCACGGTGCCACCCGCTGGCATCCTGCCTGAACACACCAATCAGCTATGAATGTCATTGTGGGCATGGTTACCATGGTGATGGGGTCACCCACTGCAACCAGACGTGAGAAAGGGTGGGGGTTGCCATAGTGGGAGAGGAGATGGTACCTGGAAGGCAGGGATTGCTCCTTTTGTTGGGGCTGCCTTTGAAGATTTGGGTCTCCAAAGAGATGACTCCAGAGACAAGTGTCACAAAATGGAATAGAGTTACCATGGAGACCTGGGTCACCAATTAGAATGGGGTTACCATGGAGTTGGGTCACCAGTTGGAATGGGGCACCATGGAGACCTGGGTCACCAATTGGAATGGGGTTGCCATGGAGACCTGGGTCACTTGTTATCATGACATTGCCATGGAGACCTGGGTCATTGTTTGGAAGATGTAACAGTGGAGATGGATCCATAGTGTTGTGTGGGTTACCATGGAGATAGTGGGGATTAGCCTGTAAGCATATGAAGGTGAGCATCAGGAGCCCGGGCTGTGCCTGCTCATCTGACCCCTCTTCCCTCCCCCATTGATCCCCTAGGTGCCTGGAGGACTGTGGCCATGGCACATGTAGTGGCCCTCCCGACTTTACCTGTGTGTGCGACCTGGGCTGGACCTCGGATCCCCCCCTGCCCACGCCTGCCCCAGGGCCTCCTGCCCCTCTTTGTTCCCGAGACTGTGGCTGTAACTTCCATAGCTACTGCTACACCCAGGGACCAGGCATCTGTGATGAGTGTCAGGGTAAGGAGGAACTCCCCAAAGGGAGCCTCACAGTCATCAGAGAAAGACTGCTGGGCTGGACATTAGGAGCTCCAGGCCTCTTCTGTGGACAAGTCCTTCTCTGGGCCTCAGGACTGCCAAGTAAAAGATGGGCGGTGGGACATAAGTGATTCTTGAGGCTTCTTCTAACTCTGACTTTCAATTGTTCTGGCTAATATACCCTGAAATGAGCCCCAGGCTGAGGACAAGGTGAGCACTTGTTCCATGGAACCTCAGAAAGTCCTATCTGGGAGGGTCCTTAGAACATGGAATGTCAGAGCTGGGAGGGCCCTTAGAACAGGGAATGCAGAGTTGGGAGTGCCTTAGAACAGAGAATGTCAGAGCTGGGAGGGCCCTTGGAAGAGGGAATGTCAGAGCTGGGAGGGCCCTTAGAACACAGGATGTCAGAATTATTACGTCTGATGTAATTTGACAGTCTTGTTTTCTAGTCTGTTACTCTTTCCTCATAAGCACCCACCCAGCATACTTGGTTTGGTGGAATACACGCTCAACTTGGAGCCAGAGGGCCTGGGCTCGGCTTCTGGTCCTGCTCCTTGCCCTCCTGTGCGCTGCCCCCCATTGGGCAGGTCACTGGACTGCTTTGGTCCTCTGTTTCCTCATCTGTAAACGGGAGAGGATCAGACCCAATCATCTCTGGGGTCCTCCCTCTGACCCTCATGTACTGTGTCCTCCACAGTGAAGCAGCAGCAATGCTAATTAATGATCAGTAGGTGGTAGGTCACCCTTTCTAAGCGGTCCCTGCAGGCGGGCAGTGAGGTAGAAATCTCTGTGGGGATTCGGCCCCAGGGCTCTTTGCTCCAAGCCCAGGGTGCCTTCTGCTGCCAAGTCTGAACATTTGCAAATCAAACTCCAGAATCCTTCCATCTGGCTCCAAATTTTATATTGTAAATCCATTGCCAGCGCCTGCCATTCACCTTTCCCCCCTCCCACTTGTGCCCTGCTCTCTGCAGACTGGACCTGGGGTGAGCAGTGTGAGCGGTGTAGGCCGGGCAGCTTTGGTAATGCCACGGGGCCCGGTGGCTGTCAGCCCTGTCAATGCAATGGGCATGGGGACCCCCAGCAGGGCCGCTGCGATGGCCACACGGGGCTGTGCTTCTGCCAAGACCACACTGAGGGTGCCCACTGTGAGCTTTGTGCGGCTGGCTACTATGGGGACCCTCGGTGAGCATGCAGGGGGCGGAGGAGATGGAGGGTGGGCTCTGGGTGGGTGGTGGGGACAGGGCAAACCCGGATAAGAGTGTGAGTAACCAAGGAGAAGCTGGGCGTGGGCTGGAGGGAACTGAAAGGAACTTGAGATGCAGGTGGCCCTCATGGGGTCACTGAGGCAGGAAGAGGGGGGTGGGGAATGAACTGTTTGAACTAAGGGCCCTGGGGGAAGTCAGGGGGAGTCACACAAGGAATCCACAAAGGGGTGGGGGAGATCTGATTCCTCCTTGTCCTACCCCCACAGGGCCGGGGGCTCTTGTTTCCGGGAGTGTGGAGGCAGAGCCCTCCTCACCAATGTGTCATCTGTGGCATTGGGCTCCCGCCGAGCAGGGGGACCTCCCCAAGTGGGCAGTCAAGCTGGGCCCGGGCTGGCCTATTGTGTGTGGGTGGTGTCAGCCTCTGAAAACTTGGAGCCCTGCCCTCCTGGGATTCCTTGTCCCCCACTGACCCTCACCTTCTCCCCAGACAGCAGCACCCCTTGCACGGTGAGCATTTGGAGAGAGCTTTGGTGGGCGGGGGGGTGATGCATCTAAATGGGACACATCCTCTCTGCTTCCTGAGACACCTCCCCCCTCCCCCATCACCACTCAGACTCTACTCTTCCCCATGACTCAGACTTTACCTGATGGGGTGCTGAACAAGCAGAGAGCCACCCCCTCAGAAAATAGCCAGCTGGGGCCTGGTCTGGGCCTGGCTCAGGAGAGCCCTGGCCTGATAAAACAAACCTAGCCTCCCCGTGCTGGGCCTGAGGGGGCAGGACTGATCTGGGACCTCTCAGGAGACAGGGACTCTGGGTATGTAGGGTCAGAGGTGCTCCAACGTGGAGGGGACAGTCCCAGTGGGACTGGGACTGCTCTTCTCCCTTGCTCCTGAGCCCCCAGACTACCAGACAAAGCCCTCCTGTTCCCTGAAGCCTGGCCCTGACTGGCTTCCCCTCCTCCACAGCTGAGCTACGTCCTGGCCTTTGATGGTTTCCCACGATTCCTGGACACAGGCATTGTGCAGTCTGACCGGAGCCTCATTGCAGCTTTTTGTGGCCAGCGGCGGGACCGGCCCCTCACCGTGCAGGCACTCTCAGGTATGGGGAACCCAGGCTTTCTTGTCTGGAGGTGGAACCAGCCGTAAAGGAGGAGGCTCGGGACTCTGGTCCTAGCCCAGGGAATGTTCCTACCAGGCCAATGAGGGGGACCCCCTGGGCCAGCTCAACTGCCTCCCGTGCTCCCATCCCCCCAGAATGAGAGGACCCCCTGGGATAGCTCAGCCGCCCCGCTCTGCTCCTGCCTTCCCAGAGCAAGGGAAGCCCCTGGGTTGATTCAGCCATCCCCTGTGCTTCCATCCCCCCAGAACTAGGGGAGCCCCTGGGCCCACTCAGCTGCCCCCTGTACTCCCAACACCCAGATTGAGGGGATCCCTGGACTGGCTCAGCTGTTCCCTGTGTTCCTGTTCCCCCAGGGCTGCTGGTCCTACACTGGGAGGCGAACGGCTCATCGTCATGGGGTTTCAATGCGTCTGTGGGCTCCGGCCGCTGTGAGATGGGGCCAGGGGGCCCTGGGAGCTGCCCAGCCCCCCAGGAGTGTGTCCCTGAAGAAGCAGGAGGAGGTGGGGCCGGCCACTGCCGCTGCCCCCCAGGCTGGGCTGGCCCTGCCTGCACCCTGGCCCTGTGCCCTGGGAACTGCTCTGCCCACATTAGGGGGGGCATCTGTAACCAGGTGTGAGTGGGTGGTGGACTGGGGGTGGGGGTGGGATGGGGAGTATGTGTTCAGGGAAGGTGGCCTTTGTTTGACCCCAGATTTCCTCTCCCATCTTCTCCTCAGAGCCTAGGACTGTGTGTCTGCTTTGAAGGTTTTGGGGGAGCAGACTGTGCCACACATCTGGATGGGGGGCAGCTTGTCTGGGAGACGCTCCTGGACAGCCGGCTTTCTGCTGTGAGTCCTGCCCTGGGGCCCGGCCCCTGCACCCCCTTCTCTGCCCAGTGGGTCCCAGGGCCTTGTTTGCCTGCTCCTTCCTTCCCTTGGCTCCCAGCCCAGACAGCTGAAGGATCTTGAAGGAAGGCTCCATTTTATTCCTCACAGTCTGTGAGTGTAGATCCCGTTTTCCTGGCTGACCACCTCCCTCCTGATCCTACTGAGGGTGAAGGGGAGGGGGAGGGAGGGTGAGAGACAGACTGGCATGTGGGTGTGTGAGGAGAGGAGAGGAGAGGAAAGAGGAGAGGAGAGAGAGAGGAGAGAGACAGACAGAGAAGAGAGGGAGGGAGGGAGAGAGGGAGAGAGAGAGACAGAGAGAGAAAGAGAGAATACAGAGACAGAAGAGAGAGGGGGAGAGAGAGAGAAAGGGGAGAGGAGAGAGAGAGACAGAGACAGAGAAGAGAGAGGGGGAGAGAGAGAGAGAAGAGAGACAGACAGAGACAGAGAAGGGGGGGGGAGAGAGAGGAGAGAGACAGAGACAGAGAAGAGAGAGGGGGAGAGAGAGAGAGAGAGAGAGAGAGAGAGAGAAGACAGAGACAGAAGAGAGAGGGGGAGAGAGAGAGAAAGGGGAGAGGAGAGAGAGAGACAGAGACAGAGAAGAGAGGGAGGGAGAGAGAGAGAGGAGACAAAGAAAAGAGGGGGAGAGAGAGAAAAGAGAAGGGGAGAGGAGGAAGAGAGAGACAGACAGATGGAGAAGAGAGGGAGGAGAGAGAGAGAAGAGAGACAGACAGAGACAGAGAAGAGAGAGGGGGAGAGAGAGAGAGAGGAGAGAGACAGAGACAGAGAAGAGAGAGGGGGAGAGAGAGAGAGAGAGAGAGAGAGAGAGAGAGAGAGAGAGACAGACAGACAGACAGACAGACAGACAGCAGCCCTGCCCCACTGGCTGGGCTCTTAGGCCTGTTTTTCTGGAGCACTGCAGGGTCAGAGGGAGTTGAGGGGCTGCTTCGCCTCCCCCTCCCCCTGCCCTTCAGTTACCGGTTGAGGGGGCAGATCTTTGGGTCAGACATGTTTCCCACTCCGCATACACATACTCCCTCTCCAGGCCCAAGCCTGAGTCCTCTGTCTCCCCGTAGGACACGGCAAGCCGCTTCCTGCACCGTCTGGGCCACACCATGGTCGAGGGGCCTGACTCTACCCTGTGGATGTTTGGGGGTCTGGGCCTGCCTCAGGGACTCTTGGGCAACCTGTACAGGTGAGGGTGGCCTCCAGGGCTGCTGGCTACCTCCCTGTCCAGTTGAAGGCTGACTGTGCCCGGCCTTTCCACAGGTATTCGGTCGGGGAGCGGCGCTGGACCCAGATGCTGGCTGGGTCCGAGGACGGGGGGCCTGGGCCCGCGCCCCGCGTGTTCCATGCGGCTGCTTATGTGCCTGCTGGCCGTGGTGCCATGTACTTGCTGGGTGGCCTCACAGCGGCAGGGGTTGCCCGGGACTTCTGGATCCTCAACCTCACCACCTTGCAGTGGCGTCAGGAGAAGGTGAGCGGCCACTGACCCCCCTCCGCCTGGGGTCCCTTCTCACCCATGCCCTCTGCTCCATGGGAGGTGATTATCCTTGCTCTCCTCCTGACTGCAGTGCCATCCTCCTTGAGCTGCTCTCTGTTCCCTGGCCTCAGACCCCGCAGGCCCTGCTGCTGCCTGCTGTGGCTGGCCACACGCTGACCTCCCGGCGAGGCTTGTCCCTGCTGCTTGTTGGGGGATATTCACCTGAAAATGGTTTCAACCAACAACTCCTGGAGTATCAGCTGACAACGGGCACGTGGCTGGCCGGGCCCTCAAGCGGGACACCACCCACCGGTGAGGATGAGGAGCCTGGGGCGGGGCCCCCTACAGCCCCTCAGGCTCTCACTGCCCGTCTCTGCGGCTCCTCTCCTTTCCCCAGGCCTTTACGGTCACTCGGCAGTCTACCACGAGGCCACAGACTCTCTGTATGTCTTTGGCGGCTTCCGTTTTCATGTTGAGCTGGCTGCCCCGTCCCCAGAGCTCTACTCCCTGCACTGCCCTGACCGCACCTGGAGCCTGCTGGCCCCTTCCCAGGGAGCAAAGGTCAGGGTCACTGGGCCCCTCTGGGAGGCAGAGGATGGGTGGAGATACTCCCACAGAAAGTAGAGGGGCAGGATGAGGTAGCTGAGGTGGAGGGTCAGCACATGGGAGGCTTCTCCCCATCAGAACTCCTCAGGGAGGTAGGAGCTGAACTTGGCCCCATGCTGCCTCAGGCCAGCCAGATGAGCTCAGAGGGCCAAGATCTTCCTGTGGGTCCCAGGCATCGAGGAGGACTTCTGGGAAGGAGAGGCTTGATGGGGAGACCCAGATGGGAGCCTGTGGACCAGGAAAGAGCCTGTGGGGGTTATGGAGGAGATCTGAGGGGTGGGATTCATGGAGGCGAGGGAGGCTTCAGCCAGGCCTCCTAGATGGCAGGGTTTGGAGGAAAGAGGGCTTCCCAGGGAATGGAAGGGGGTGATTCTGGGGGGCTTCCCGAAGCCTTGTGTGATGGGGAGGAACAGGGAAGGGCCTGGACTGTGGGGGCCCCTCCTGGCTGTGACTCTGCCCCTCCCCTAGCCCAGGCCCCGGCTGTTCCACGCAGCAGCCCTACTTGGGGACACCATGGTGGTCCTGGGGGGCCGCTCGGAGCCAGATGAGTTCAGCAGCGATGTCCTGTTGTACCAGGTCAACTGCAATTCCTGGCTGCTGCCCAACCTGACCCGTGAGTGGCAGACCCCTGTGAGGGAGGGGCAGAGGGGCACCAGGGCTTGTCGGCCATTCATCCTGCCCAAGCTCTGTGGGCATCCTGCATCCTCCTAGCAGGGAATCATCAGTACAGGTTTGGAACCAGTACAGGGACCTCAGAGGCCATTGGGGTCAGCCTTCCCATTTTAGTGATGAGGACACTGGGGCCCAGACAGAAGGTCCCCAAGATGCTCAGGAGGAGCGCCCGAGGGACATGAGTCCAGGCCAGCACTTCCCACGGCCCGATTCTGTGTGGTCACTGCACAGCGTCTTCCGGGCCGTCCGCCTGCTTGGGACTTGGCAGTCAGCACTCTTCTCAGACAGCTTTCTCTGTGGGGCCAGAAGTGTTCCCAGCGATCCCTGACCTTGGCCTCAGGCTGTGCTGCCCCTTTCCATAGAGTCACCCTGAGCCAGATATGTCCCAGCTGAGGCCAGCCTTGCCCAGGGACAGTGATGTCTCGTCCTCCAACCCAGGAGCCCACTGACCCCCCTTCCCCATCTGTGTCTGCTGACGCTCTGTCTGCCTCTGCCAACCCATTCCTCTGCCTATGTCTGTCTGCCAACCCCTGTCCCTCTCTCCACATCTGCTGATCCCTGTCCCTCTGTTTGTGTCTGCTAACTCCTGTCCCTCCGTGTCTGTCTGCCAACCCTCTGCCCCCCTGTCCATGTCTGCTGACCCCCTTCCCTCTGTCCACCTCTGCTGACCCCTGTCCCTCTCTCTGTGTCTGCTGACCCCTTCCATGTCTGCCTCTGGGCCTCTCCTGGTCTCTGTTGGGACTTACTCACTGACTCTCTCTCTCTCTCTCTCTCTCTCTCTCTCTCTCTTTCTCTGCCTCTTTGCCTGTTCCCCTCCCTCAGGCTCCAGTCTCTCCTGTTTTCGTGGTCTCTCCACTAGCTCTGTCCCCCCTCCTCCTGCCTTCTCAGACCCTGTCTCTGAGCCTCCTTCTCTGCCTCTGCTGCCCGCAGGTCCAGCCTCCGTGGGGCCCCCAATGGAGGAGTCCGTGGCCCACGCTGTGGCGGCTGTGGGGGGCCGCCTCTACATCTCTGGGGGCTTTGGTGGGGTGGCCCTGGGACGCCTGCTGTCACTGAGCTTGCCTTCAGACTCCTGTCACCTGGCGCACTCCCCTGAGGCCTGTAATGCCTCGGGTGCCTGCAGCTGGTGCCATGGAGCCTGCCTGTCAGGAGACCAAGCCCACAGGTGATGGGGAGATGCCCAGGACCCCAGGGATGCCCCAAGGAGGGGAGGAGAGGCGGGGCTGGGGGGCGGGGCTCCCCTGCCCCTCATTGCCCTGAGGCCGAGGGAGGGGCAGCGCTATCCCGGGTCAGTGGGCAGGGAGGGGACATACTGGGCGGTGCCCCCTGCGCCACTGTCCTCCACGTGCCGCTTGCCCCTGGTACCCAGGTTGGGCTGCAGCGGTGCCTCCTGCTCCCCCATGCCCCGCACATCGGAGGAGTGTCGCCGCCTGCGCACCTGCAGCGAGTGCCTCGCCCGACACCCCCGCACCCTGAGACCGGGGGAAGGGGAGGAGGTGAGCTGCTCCCCAACCCCGAGCCCACCCCAAAGAGGAGGGGGGGCATCCCCCCCCCGGGGGCCCTGGGCCTGAGCGTCCTTCTCCCGCCAGGCCGCCCCGCCACGGTGTAAGTGGTGCACCAACTGCCCGGAGGGCGCCTGCATCGGCCGCAACGGCTCCTGCACCTCGGAGAACGACTGCCGCATCAACCAGCGCGAAGTGTTCTGGGCTGGCAACTGCTCGGAGGCCGCGTGCGGGGCGGCAGACTGCGAGCAGTGCACGCAGGAGGGCAAGTGCATGTGGACGCGCCAGTTCAAGCGCACTGGTGAGTGCAAGGAGGAGCCACGGGGGGGAGGTGGGGCCGAGGCTGGGCCGGCCGGCCAGGGTCCCAGCTCAAGCTGCTCTTCTTCCCCCAGGCGAGACCCGCCGCATCCTCTCTGTGCAGCCCACCTACGACTGGACCTGTTTCAGCCACTCGCTGCTCAACGTGTCCCCGATGCCCGTGGAGTCCTCCCCCCCCATGCCCTGCCCCACACCCTGCCACCGCCTCGCCAACTGCTCCTCTTGCCTCGACTCCAAGGGCGCCGATGGGGGCTGGCAGCACTGCGTCTGGAGTAGCAGCCTCCAGCAGGTGGGGGGCAGGTGGGGGGTTCTCAGGGCCCCTGGGAGGGGTGGGCACTGCAAGAGAAGGGGAACAGGGGCTCCAGGGAGGGGCGGACACCACAGGAGAGGAGGGGCAGGGGTCCAGAAAGGAGTGGGCAGTACAGGAGAGGAGGGGCAGGGGCTCAGGGAGAGGTGGGCACCACAGGAGTGAGAGGCAGGGGCTGCCGATCTGATTCCTCCTTCTCTGTGTCTCTTTTGCTGCTCGTGGGTCCTGCCCCACTCCCTCTTCTCTTTCCTCTGCCCTTGCAGTGTCTGAGCCCGTCTTTTCTGCCTCTGCGCTGCCTGGCAGGGGGCTGCGGGCGGCTGTTGCGAGGGGCAGAGAGCTGCTCTCTGGGCTGTGGCAATGCCCCACAGTGTGCCCTGTGCCTCCGACGTCCACATTGTGGCTGGTGTGCCAAGGGAGACCCTGGCCAGGATGGGGCAGGGCTGTGTATGGAGGGCGGCCTCAGTGGGCCCCGAAATGGTGAGAATGGGGACCCTGGGCCAGATGCAGGAAGGGCTCGAAGTGGTGGGGAGAGCTGGGGGCAGGGTGGCAGATGTCCTGGCTTCTGATCCGGGCCCAGCTACGCATAACGTGTGACGTTGAACACTTCTCTGCTCCTCTTTGGATCTCCCATTTCTGTGTGTGTTGAGCAGGTGGTGGGGGGTGTTGGATTTGATATTTGAGTGCCCCTGGCTCTGGCATTCAAGGACTGGATGGGTCAGGCCAATGAGGCCAAGATCAGCAGGGTGGGTCACAATGGGAGGAGCGGGTGCAATCTCCCCCACTTACCCTTTACCCAACAGGGCTGACCTGCGGGCATGGAGATCCTCGAGCCTCCTGGGCCTTCCTATCCTGTCCTCCTGAGAATGAGTGTGTCAATGGACACCACGATTGTAATGAGACCCAGAACTGTCATGACCGTCCTCATGGCTACGAGTGTACCTGCAAGACCGGCTACACCATGGACCAGTGAGGACAGGGTGGAGGGGGAGACTGATATGCCAAGGGCCAGTAAGGATGGGGGGGTATGGATATACCATGGACCAGTGAGGAAGGAAGCCAGTGAGGACAAGGGGGACAGAGGGGACTGATATGCCATGGGCCAGTGAGGATGGGGGGGACAGATACACCATGGACCAGTAAGGACAGTGATACATCATGGACTGAGGGGACTGGGTGGGGCTGGGAGACTTTTGACCCTTGCCTCTTGCTTCCTCTCCTCGGCAGTGTGCGAGGTCAGTGCCGCCCAGTCTGTGCCCAAGGATGCGTGAACGGCTCCTGTGTGGAGCCCGACCACTGTCTCTGCCACTTTGGGTTTGTCGGCCGCAACTGTTCGACTGAGTGTCGTTGCAACAGGCACAGTAACTGTGATGGTGTGGGGGCCCGGGACCGCTGCCTTGAGTGCCATAACAACACTGCGGTGAGGACCCTGGGGCCCAAAGCCCAGCTTTATCCCTGCTCTTGGCTGACCTCACTCACCCTTCATCCTTGGCCTCAGCCCCGGCCTGTGCCTTGGGCTTTGATTGCTGTGGCTTCTGTCCTCACCCCCATTCCTGCTTTTCCCCCCACCTCCTCACCAGAGCCTGCCGCCCCTGAGCTCTTCTCTCTAGTCCTTCCCTGACCCTTCAAGCATGGCTGCGTGTGATCCATCGCTTAGTCAGCAAACCTTTATTTCGTGCTTGCAGCGCTGTGCTAGGGTACAAGTGTGCTCTGACGGGAGCGATGGCAATGATGAGCATTATGGTAACGATAGCCAACATTTCTGTGGCCCGGTAAGACTTGCACTGGCTTTATCCATATTATCTCTCTGGATCCTTTGCAACAAACTTGTATGGTAGGTGCTTACTAGTGTCTCCATTTCACAGAAGAGGAAACTGAGGCAGAGGTGAAGGTACTTGCCCATAGTCACACAGCTAGATTTGAATTTGGGTGTCCCTGATTCCTCCTGCTCTAACCACTGCCCCACCTGCTGCCCCATAAGTAGATAGAAAATAAATATAAGAGAATGAGTCCAAATAAATAGAGCGGTTAGATACAAGGTGCCTTGTGAGGGGGAGCACCAGTTTGGGGGTGAGGCATGGGGCGGTGGTGTTGGAGAGCCAGTGCTGTGTGGCAGGAGCCACAGAGAAGGCCAGTCTAGGTGGATGCTGGGCAGAGAGATTGGGACCAGGCATAGGCCTTGGCGGCAGCAGCACTGGGGCTGAGATGGGCAGAGATGGGATGAAGCTCTGGTCATGTAGGAGGGGAGGTGCAGAGAGTGCAGGCTGGTCCGGAGCCTGGAGGAGAGAGTGTCCTCTGCTCTGGGCATATTGAGCTGGAAAAGCCTGTGGGATGCCAGGCCCTGCCCTCCCAGAGCTCACTCTCAGTAACGGGGGACACACAACATAGACAGCTGTGTGTAGGGTACGAGATTATAGACGGGACACACAGATATTCACAGGGGCTAGATAATTAACTGAGAAAAGGCACTAGCAGGGGCAGGGAGAGGGAGAGGCTTCCTGGAGAAGGTGGGATTTTAACAAGGACTTGCAGAAAGCCTGGGAAGTGAGGAGGCAGAGGTGAGGAGGAGAGTGTTCCAGGCACAGGGCACAACTGAAAGAGGCCAGGGCCACTGAAAAGGTGGGAGAGGGCCAGGTCATGAAGATCTTTTCTGTTTGGTTCTGAGGGGAAAGAGAGTGAGTTCAGTTTTGGACATGTTGAGTTTAAGATGGCTGTGGGACGTCCAGCTTCAGATGGCCAGTAGGCCCTAGGAGATGAGGAACTGGGGATCGAGAGAGAGGTTAAGCCTGGGTAAATAGACCTGAAAATCGTCTACACAGAACTAGATGAAGAACCAGCAAAGGACACAGAGAAGGAGTGGCCAGAGAGGGAGGAGGAGAATCAGGAGAAAGAGGGTGATGTCCTGAAAACCCAGAGAAGAGGGTGATAGACCATGTCCAAGGCTGCAGAGAAGGTGAGGAGGATGAGGACTGAGGAAAGGCCATTGGATTTGGTAACTGAGATCCTTGGTCACTTTGGAGAGAGCAGCTTCTGTGGGAAGATGAGGTCGAAAGCCGGGAGGCTGCAGAGGCACTGGTTGTAGATGGTCCTCTCGAGGAGTCCAGGGAGAGGCAGCCGGGTTGGGAGGGGGTGAGCAGGTGGGTTTAGCAGAGTGAGTGGGAGCGAAGGACCCAGAGGAGACACGTTGATCCCTGGCCCAGCCTCCTGCCAGCCAGCCGTCCACTGGGTGGGAGGGCTCATGTCTCACGTGTTGTGTAGAAGAGAGAAGTTAGGTGATATGATGAAGTGAGGGTGTTGGAGGACGTGGCTGCCCAAGGTCATTCTGGCCTTGGGAAGAACGAGCTTGGAGTGGGGGTGCACAGGGGGAGACCTGGAGGAAAAAGAGCCAGACGTGACCTGACCCAGGTAAAGAGGCTCTAGAGCTGGTATTTAAACCCAGAGCCGGTGGGCTTCCCATCACGTTGACTTGCTATTTACCTTGTGCCTCTTGGCCCCAGAAGGCAAGGCTGAGGTTGAAAAGGAGAATGCTCCAACAATCAGAGCTGTTTAGTAATAGAATGAGTGGGCTCATCAGGTAGTGATCTCTCTGTCAGTGGAAGTCTTCAGGCAGAGGCTCCGTGACCCCTTTGGCATGTCATAGAATCAGAGGGTGTAGCCACGTGGTCAAACCCAGACCCTGAAGGAAATCTTCTACAGTGTCACCAAGAATGTATTCCATTCACTGCCTGAAGACTTCCAATAAGGGTGAATCCAGGCAGGGGATAGGGCATAGGACTGCCCGAGTTCAAATCCAGCCCCAGACACTGACCCTGGACAAGTCACTTCACCCCGTGTGCCTTGGTTTCATCATCTGTAAAATGAGGCTAATAACCACCTGCTCTCCAGGGTGGTTCTGACGACCAAACAAGGTGACATTTGTGGGGTTCTCTGCAAACACAAGAGTTTGACCTAAATGATCATTAGATCACTCCCTCCCAAGGTGGCACATTCTACGCTTGGACAGCTCTAGTCATCAGGAAATGTTTCCCGATGTTGTCCCTCCGTCTGTCTGCCCTGCTCTGGGGCCAACCAGAAAAAGAGTAATCCGTCTTCCCTCCAAACCCTCCAAGACAGTCAAGCCCGCTCCCCCTGCCCCCTGGCAGCCTGGTTTCCAGAGCTCCCAGCATTCTGGTTACCTCTTCTTTCTGGACACACTGCTTCCTGCAGCTTTCCTGCATTGTTCCTCCCAATTCAACCTAAGACACCTAGATCGTGCGGCCTCTCTGCTGTACTGCTGATTTCACAGAGAACCGGAAAATACCCACTTTTTTTTTAAATGGAAATCAATCGCCCACACAGCCTCCATCCTATATTTTGAAGGTGATTTAAAAAAAAAAAACTGAAGTTTAGAACTTGATGCCTGACCTGATTCTGTTCTTTTGTATTTCATTTGGTCCATTGTTGTGGTCAGTAAAGATGTAGAGTATCTTCTGCCTCTTATCCAGGGTGTAGGCTGTCCCTCCAAACTTCATGCCTTCTGCAGATTTGAGAAGCATGCCATCTGCACCTTAAGAGCACATCTTGGCAGCACCCAGGACATGAACAGCTCCCTCCCCATTGATCTTGGTCCTCCAGTGTCTCATCCAATCCACTCACCTAGACTGTCCTGTAGCATGAGAAGCTTGGTCAAACGCTTTCTTGGAATTGGAAGATAGTGTGTCTGCACTGCTCACCTCCTCTGCCTAGCTAGTTACCTGGTCAGAAAAGGAAATGACCTCAGTCTGGCTTGACCTGTTCTCGATGACGCCATGGTGCCCTTTAGTGGTCACTGCTCTTCCTAATGCTCACAAACCTTCCCCGTCCTAGCACGGCCTCAAATTTCCTCAGACACACCAGTCTGTCCTTTGCAGACTTCACCCTCTTCCCTTTTTTAAAGACTCAGGAAAACGCCCTTTTCTGAACCGGCGGGACCCCTCCCATTATCTGGGATCTGAAAGATCTCACCAGAAGCAGCTTAGCAATCATCTCTCTTGGTTCTTTAATAGTAAATAATAATTATAATAATGGCTTGAAATTAGCTGGCAAAGCACTCTGTGATAACATTATCTCGCATGAGGTATGTGCTGCAGGCTGCCTGGGCCTAGGAACGGGAGCTCCTGGAGAGCAGCAGTCTGCCTGTCTGCTTATTCGGGAGTCTCCGCTCCCCACTGGCTATCGCCCCAGTCTGTGTTTATATGGGAATGCTCTCTCATCTCCTGGACATTCTGGTTCCTCTCTGCTGGCTGTCTTCCACCTTTTCTAGGTACTTTCAAAAATGAGGTGCCCAGAAGTGAACATTGAGCCCTAAGCATCTAAGCATGGTCTGACCAAGGCCTAGTGACGTGGCACCTTTGTCCCTCTGGTTCTGCACACTGTCTCTTCATGCCACCAAAGGGACAGCATTCCCTTTTTTTCTTCCTATTGTATCCCTCTGGAACTACTGAGTCAGGGGTTTGACTCCTCTGCCTGTCAGCCAGCTGGCATCACCTGACAGTGGTCCCTCCACAGGGTCCCCACTGCGAACGTTGTCGGCCACTGTTCGTGGGCTCAGCCCTGGGAGGCGGGACCTGCCGCCCCTGCCGAGCTTTCTGCAGAGGCAACAGTGACATCTGTGTCTCTGAGAAAGAGTTAGAGATGTCCCGTGATGATCCGGAGGCGTACCCCCTAGACCCTGAAGAGGTGAGTGGCCTGGGCATGCAGGTCGGGGTGAGGGAGCAGGACCTGAAGGGCTCTGGATGTCTGCATCTCAGGGGGTCTGTCCATCACCAGATTGAGAAGTGGGTGTCTGAGGGGCCGAGCGAGGATGAGGCTGTGTGTGTGAACTGTCAGAACAACAGCTACGGGGACAAGTGTCAGCGCTGCCTGGAAGGCTACTTCCTCCTGGATGGCCGGTGCACCAAGTGAGTGCCAGTGGGTGGGCTGGGGGGCCCTGTCCTGGAGGAGAGCCGGATACAGGCCTGAGAAGCAGTGACCCCAGAGATTGAGAATGTCCCTCCTTCCAGGTGTCAGTGTAATGGCCATGCAGACACCTGTAATGAAGATGGGACAGGCTGCCCCTGCCAGAATAACACGGAGACAGGCACCTGCCAGGGGAGCTCTCCCAGTGACCGCCGAGACTGCTATAAGTACCAGGTAAGGGCATAGGGTGATGCTGGGTCAAGTGGACAAAGGAGGGAGCATAGCCAGTCAGGTAGATCATGTGTCATGCTAGTTCTGACAGAGGAGGGTGCCTGAATGAGAGGTGCCCAGGAGCTCCCCAGGAGTTGGGGCAATCAAAGGTCCCCTAGAATTGGGGGGACCTGAGATGGGTCTTGGAAGGAGTAGAAGAATATCAGGGGGAACTGAAGAGGAGGAACTATTTGGGATGGGGCAGAGGCCAGAGTGAGGAGGCCTTGAATGCTAGGCTGAGGAATGGGGACCAGGGGGTGGAGGTGAGAGAGATCCCTCTCTTGCTTCTCCTGCCCTTGCAGTGTGCCAAGTGCCGGGAGTCTTTTCACGGCAGCCCCCTCGGGGGCCAGCAGTGCTACCGGCTGATCTCCGTGGAGCAGGAGTGTTGCCTGGACCCCACCTCTCAGACCAATTGCTTCCATGAGCCCAAGCGCCGGGCCCTAGGCCCGGGGCGCACCGTGCTCTTTGGGGTTCAGCCAAAGTTCACTAATGTGGATATCCGCCTGACACTGGATGTGACATTTGGTGCCGTCGACCTCTATGTCTCCACGTCTTATGACACCTTTGTGGTCCGCGTGGACCCAGACACTGGAGTCCATTCTGTCCACATCCAGCCCCCTCCTCCAGCCCCACCCCCTGTGGCTGCAGAGGCTGGGCTGCGAGCAGGTGAGGTGGGTGCTGGAGGGCCTGGTCTGCCCCCCGAGCCTCGGATCCGGGAGGTGCGTCCACGGGGGCTCATCACCTATGTGACTGTGATGGAACCTGCTGCCGTGCTGGTGGTGCGCGGGGTACGGGACCGGCTCGTCATCACTTACCCTCATGAGCAGCATGCCCTCAAGTCCAGCCGCTTCTACTTGCTCCTGCTGGGTGTCGGGGACCCCATGGCACCTGGTGCGAATGGCTCCGCAGACTCCCAGGGCCTCCTCTTCTTCCGCCAAGACCAGGCACACATCGACCTTTTTGTCTTCTTCTCTGTCTTCTTCTCCTGCTTTTTCCTCTTCCTGTCACTCTGTGTCCTGCTCTGGAAGGCTAAGCAGGCCCTGGACCAGCGGCGCGAGCAACGGCGACATCTGCAGGAGATGACCAAGATGGCCAGCCGCCCTTTTGCCAAGGTTACGGTCTGCTTCCCGCCTGACCCGGCTGTTAGCGTCCCCTGGAAAACGAGCGGAATGGGCCTCCCACCCCCTGCCTTCCGCCGCTCGGAGCCTTTCCTGGCTCCACTTTTACTGACCGGGAGCGGGGGTCCTTGGGGATCTGGCAGTGGGGGCTGCTGCCCTGTGGCCCTGAGGGCCGGGCCCATCACGCTGGAGCCCACAGAGGACGGCATGGCGGGGGTCGCAACACTCCTGCTGCAGCTGCCTGGTGGCATCTACACCCCTAACCGGGCCTGCCTGGGCTCTGCCCTGGTAACCCTGCGGCACCGGCTGCAGGAGTACTGTGGAGGTGGCAGTGGACCCGGGGCCAGTGGGCATGGGGCAGGGGGCGGGAGGAAAGGACTGCTGACTCATGACAACCTCACCAGTATGTCTCTCTGAGGGCCTGGGGGTGGGGAGGGTCACCCAGCCCCTGCTCCCTGCCCCTCAGACCCCATGCTCCCAGCCCATCCCGAGTGGCCGGGCATTCCATGGGCCCCCTGGCTCATCTTTGGTTTGGCGACGCCCTTCTGTCAGCCGCTTGTTTGGACTCTGGACTGTACTGTGTCAGGCCTTTCTGAGGAGCCACCCCCTGGGCTCCAGGCCAGGTTTCCTCTCTCAAGGCAGACCCCCTTCCCACCCTCCACCCAACAATTTGAGTCCATCACCTCTGAGCCCCCCCCACTTCCTCCCCAAACGAGCTGCTCCATAGTGGACCCATGGCCTCCTTGGGGTCTCCCAAGCCACTGCTTCCTGGACACTGGACCTCTTTGGTTCCATTGGAAGCCCCTTGGCTTTCTGTGATGAAATACTGTTTCAGACTTGGAAGAGTCCCCGTGAACGTTTAGTCCAACTTGTACCTGAAACCCTGTCCCAGTGTGGGGCCCTCACTACCTCTTGAGGCAGGCCATTCCAGGTGGCAGGATTTTCCTGACATTAAACCTCATTTGCCCCTTTGCACCTCCACCTGTCACTCTTGGTCCTGCCCTCTCTGGCCCAAAGGGACTCCTGTTGTCCCTCTGCTGCAGGACAGCCCTGCAGGTAGATTGAAATAGTGCTCGTGAATATCCTCTGGAGAGCTGTCCCTTCAGCCTGTCTTCTCCATTCAGGTCACTCTCTTTATCCACCTCCTTCCTGAGATGTGTGCAGGGCCAAAGCCTGCGACCTAGGGTGGCCCCACTCCTTAGCAGGGCCAAAGCCTGTGCCCCAGGGTGGCCCCCTCAGCTCTGCTCCTCCATGGTCTGAGCAGTGCAGCCCAAGGTGGGGGGGACCACATCACAGCCTTGACTCTTGCTGAGCTTGCCAACCTGGCTGGGCCTCCATTTACCTTGTGAAGTTGTCTGTCTGAGGCCAGGCGTTGGCCCAGTGACACAGCTCCTGTAGAGGCCTTGGGGATCTGTTGTCTAGCCTGTAGAGAGCAACGCCCCCCCCCCCCCGGCTGCCACTCATAGGTTCAGGGATGGTGTCATTCATGATTCTTCCAAGTCGTCACTTAAAATGGTCAGTGGCCTGGGGCCAGCCACAGGCTCCAGGGGCTACTCCTGGGCTCCAGAGGTCCATGTCTCTGCAGGGGGATTAGCCCCCTCTGCCTCTCCCTGCCCCCTTGCCAGGATCCCAGCCAGCAAACCCATCTCTTCTGTGGGGAACCTTCTGAGTCAAGGCAAACTGGCCAGTGAATTCGCTGCCCTGGTGGTCTCCTGTTGGAGGGTGGATGACCAAGGAAAGGCCTTTGAAGCCCCTTTCCAGTCCTTAGGTTTCCTGATCAGTGACCTTTCCAGTCCTGCAGCTGCCCAAATGGCAGTTGAGGTGATCCTCGGAAAGCACTTAGCACATAAGTAGGAGCCGCAGAAATGCTCCTTCCTGCCCTTCCCAACCAGTGACTTCAGTGAACTTTCAACCCCTCTGGTCCCTGTGTCCCTTGACTCAGGACTCCAGGACTCACCTCTTTTCTCTCCTTCCTACTTCTGAACCCCTCACCCTTTCTCATTCCCTAGAGCTGCCTGCCCTGCCCCCTCCCCCCCCCCCGCCAAGTCAGGATTTAGACAGCCTCACTCTTGTGGGCAGGAAGGTCACTGGACTGATGCGTGTGGGAGGAGGAAACCTAAAATCACCAAATAAAATGTTACCAGGGGACCCCGTTGTCTGGTTGCTGTATAGAGATATGGAAAAGCATCTGGGCCACTGGCCCCTTGAGCCAGTGCTGCCATCAGGCTGCAGTCTCGTGTGCAGATTCCCCCATTCTGTCCTCCATTTCCAGTCCATGCCTGCCCCAGTACACACGTCCAGGCTCCTGACCAGGAATTTCTCCTGCAGCCTCTTCAGGGATCCTGTGATGCCCCCATGACCCCCAATCTCTGAGCCCAGTGATGACTTTGGGATTCATGCATGTGGTTTTCTGTCTCTCCAGGATGGGGTGCAGGGAAGGGAGGGTCAGGACATCTTTGCCAACTGCTCCATAAGCCAGCTTGGCTGAGTGTGTGTGCACCTTTGGGCAAAGAAAGGCCTTCTCCCTATTTTTTTCCATGGTCTTTGAGAGCAAAGGACCAATGACAGCAATGTAAGGGGGTTAGATTCAGTTCCACCATTCTAGGATGTCCCAACCTTGTCCTAATCAGGAATACAGAACTTCCCTCCCTGCCTTTGAGGGCATATGAGACATATGTTTGGTCCTTTAAATTAGAGATGGGGCTGGGCCCAGGAGGAGAAGGTGGAGGAACCAGTGAGACTAGACTGCAGATCCAGGGTCTCCCTCCTAAGGTCCCTTAAACACTGACTTGGCACAGGGGAGACCTAGACCAAGGAAGGAGGAGCCTTGGCACCAGGACCGAGACTGGGCGTCCTGACAAGGCTTCTTTGTCAAGTGTCAGGGCCTATCCTTCCTATTACTCAAATGACTTACTATTCTGGTCTCTCAGTGGCTGTCTTCTATGCCTCCTTGCATCACTGAAAAATAAGGAAGCCAACATTTATTAAGCACCTACTGTGTGCTACAATATATTTTATCTTCATTTTATAGTTGAAACTGAGGCAGGCAGTTTCAGTGTCTTGCCCAGGGTCACACAGCAGTCTGAGGCTGGGTTTGAGCTCAGGTCTTCCAGACTCGTGCTCGATCCACTGAGCCACCTAACTGTGTGCATCTGTTAACATCTGGGAGCTCAAAAAAAGAGTTCTAGGAGCATAGATCCGAGACCTGGAAGGGTCTTGAGAGACTGTCGAGTCTGATCCCCTCATTTTAGCCATGAGGAAACAGGCCTGTGAAGGTGTTCTAGCTCTGCTGAGGTTCAGGTGTCAGAAGTGGGGCCTGGATATCTGAAGGAATGTTCCCAGAAGCGAAGAACCAGAAGTATCAGAGGCCAGCTCGTCTGACCACCTGCCTAAGAACCTCCTCCATACCACCCTCAATGTGCAGTCCTGCCTGGGTTTGAACAGCTTCATCCGTCCTCTCTCTCCACCCTTCTTCAAACCTCCTCTGGGCTTGCTCTGATTGTTAGAGGATGCCAGCAGGAGGGGGATCGGTATGGGGAGAATATGGGTAAGGGGAGAAATATGAGATGAGGTATTTGGACTAGCTAGGGGTCTAGATCACAGCCTCTCCAAAGGACAGAGATTCCAGAGAAGGGCAGAGATTCACCCCTGGTCACACAGCTCAGCCTTGGTGTCCTGGCTCCCTTCCAGGCTTAGTCTAACCTCCGTGCTTCTGAGTTCTAGCCCGCTCCCATTTCCCAGACCACTCGGACACAGCTTTGGGTTTCCGATTTTATTGGGGTGGGGGAGTGAGGGGGAAGGGAGTGGAGGGTCCAAAAGAACAAGTGGTTGGGGCTGGGGCGGGTCCTCACTGTCTGATCTTCAGCTCCCGAGCCATCTGGCAGAGTGCGCAAGGCAGGCAGAAGGTGAGCGCTGCCCAGTCGTTTCCAACAGAGCCCTGTTGAGGGAAAGGTGAAAAGGTTAGGGAGGCATTGGAGATCTGGAGGCCCCAGTTATCTTAGTCGCAGGGCCCCAGCCCCTTCCCTGGGTGCTCAGGCTCCGCCCCCCCCAGAAACTCCAAGCCTCCCCACCAAAATGTGGTAGCGCTCTCTCATGCCAGTGCGGATGGAGTGGAGACCACCAGGCAGGTAGGGCGCACAGCAGCACTCCCCGAAATCGTCAGCGATGCGGCAGGCCAGGCACAGAGGGGCAAAGGTGCCGCAGAGACCTGCAGGATGGGAGAGGGAAAGGTCAGGGAGAACTCCCCAAGCCGAAGAAAGCCTCTCCTCTCCCCTCCCCTCCCCTCCCCTCTCCTCCCCTCTCCTTTCCTGTCTTCCCCTATCGTCCTCCTCTCCCTCCTTCTTTCTTTGTCTCTCTCTGTGTCTGTGTCTGTCTCCCCAGCCCCCCCCCCCCGTTAAGACCAGATAATCTCTAACTCTGACATTCTGTTCTAGGGCCCTTCCTAGTTCTGACATTCTGTGGTCTAGGTTAGAAGATCCCTCCCATCTTTGATATTCTGAGTTGTAAAGTCCTCAGTTCTGACAGTGTTCTCTATTCTGAGATCCTTCCCAGCTTGGACATTCCCTGGTCTAGGGGCCCTCCTTGTTCTGAGGAGGTGACAGAGCCTATGGACGGGAGGGATGCTGGGGCAGGCTGGGGCGCACTCACACACAGGCATATCATTGCAGCAGTCTGTGAGTTCTGTGTGCCAGTCGCTTTGCTGAGTCTGGTAGCAGGTGCTTTGGCTTTGGGGCTGGCTGGTCACGGGGTAAGACATAGCTGGGGGGAGCAAGGGAAGAGACAAGGTTAGAAGAGGGTGCTTTGGGGTCTGTGCTCTTTCTCCCTCCCTGGCACATCTGGGCAGCTTGCGGCAGGTGGAGGTGGAGAGAAGGGGAAGGGCTCTGAGGAGTCACACATCAGCCACCGCCCTCATCTGGGAGGGGGTTCCTCATCTGCATTTGGAGCCACATCTGGGTGGGCCCTGGGGTTTCTTTGAAGCACTGGGGGTCTCCCTCCCCCTCCCAGGCTCTGGCTTTCTGTAGCTGGGGAGCGTGGGTCCTCCTGCACATCTGGATAGCCGGTGCCTCTTGCACATCTGGGGGGAGGGTGTCTGATGACATTCCCTGCAGGCGGGTTCCAGGGGAAGTCTCCCTCCCAGTAGACAGGATGGGAGCTCAGGGAAATGGGGGCCTCCTCTTGCACATCTGGGGTCAAAGGGCGTCTTGCGCATCTGGGCCGAGGGCCACATCTGAGAGGAGGGAAGGAGCAGGCGTTCCTCCTCCACATCCGCGGGTGGGATGCTCTGTTCCTGCACTTCTGGGGGCCCCGGCCGTTTCTTGGCGGTGTGGGGGAGGGGGAGCAGGCGGGGGTAGGGGTCTCTCAGTCGAGCGCACCTTTGCCCTTCACGTTGTCATGCATCTCGAACTGCATCCTTGCAGAGATGGTGTGCGCTGAGGCGGAGAGGAGGCGCTGAGTAGCTGGTTCCGGGGGCACCTGGAGACTAGGTGGGGTGGGGAGTGGGGCAGGGGCAAGGGCACTGGAGTAAGGGAAGGGACTGCTGCAGGCGAAGGAGGGGCTGGGGAGGGAGAAAGAGGCTGGATCAGAGCCCCCCTCATCCTTTCCTGCTTCCTCCAGTGAAGCTCTTGGTACTAAGATTCATCCATTAGGGTTCTGAGAATCTCCGTCCCCCATCCCCATGCCTCCAGATTGAGGTATCATTGAGGGGAGACTGATAAGGAGAGACTGAGGCTGAAGCTAAGTTGGACAGAGATAACCAGGAATGGTCAGTGCCAGAGAGCAATGCAGACACTCAGCAATAAAAAATCAGAGAAAAATCCCAATGCAGGCAGAGACCGAGAAATCTGCTATGCCAAGAGACAAAGATACTCCGAGACTCGGGGGCTGCCAAGTGGAGAAAACTGCAGATATCCTCAAGTGGAGACCATCTTCTGAGGAAGACTCAGATGTAGCCAGAGACTGAGCACTTTTTGCCACACCCAAGGGCCCCTTGAAGACATCGAGGCAGAATAGCCGAAATACCCATCGAGAGAGAAAAGAGAGGCAGAGATACCCAGAGATAAGGGAGAGATAGAGAAATGCGGGAGAGATAAGAGCTAGAATGTCAATGAGCCGGACAGAGATGCTAGGAGAAACCCAGGAAAAGAGACAGATAGAAAAGTCTACTAGGAGCCTAAGAGATGTGTAGAGACAGCCAAGGAGAGACAAAAGCTGGGGACAGAAACCCGGAATGACAAGAGACAGCCAGAGGTTAGGGAGAGACCCCGAAAGAAAGTCCAAAGAGACACAGAAGAGACTGCAAAGTCCAAGAGAGAGCTGGGGAGTCACTTCAGGCTGCAGGAAGCAGATGCCGGCGGCAGGGGGCGGCCAGGGCTGGGTGGGACTCCTTCCTACCTGGGGAGCACTAGGCGGGGTGCTCTGGCTCTCGGGCTGAGTAGGGCTGCGGTTGGCTCTGGCCTCCTTACTCTGTGCCTCGATCTCTCTGGCTGTGTGTTCTCATCCAGAGCCGGTCTTATATGAGGCAGCCAGGCAGCAGGGGTGGGGCAGTACCATGACACAAGGCAAAGGCAGCGCTAGCTTGCTGGGAGCAAGGATTAGATGGGGAGTCCCCTCCCTCCCCCCATCCCCTCTAGGGCATCCTTGATGGCCAGCTCATCTTGGGGGGATCCCCAGGACAGGTAAGGGGATCACTGAGATGAGGGCCAGAGATCTGGCATTGGAAGCAAGCCAAGATCGATGCAAGGAGAACATGGGGAGACTGAGGTACCCAGGGACAGAGATGAGAAGATGGGGAGGCAGAGGTGGAGAGGAGCAGAGACACACAGAGGCAACAGTTTCTCAATTTTACAGTCTTTTTAGGTGTACAAAGAGCTTCTTCTGCCACAACCCTCCAAAGTACACGAGGCTAATATTATTAACCTCAGTTTATAAATGAGGCAAGTGGAGGTTTTTAAGAGTTCATAAATAGCAGACCAGGGACTTGAATCCTTGGTCTTCTGAGACTTAGTACTCTTCCCACTGACTCTCAAGAGATAAACAAGGACAAATACAGAGAAAGAGAGGACACAGGCTTGAAACTGAACCTGAAATTTACTGCCTGTGTGATTGAGAGCATGGCCCTTTCTCTCCTTGGGCCTCAGTTTCTCCATATGAAAATGAGGGGGTTGAACACAATGATTCCCCGGGTCCCTCTAGAGCTAAATCCTATGGCCCTAAGAGGCAATGAAATGTGCAGAGATTGAGCGGGAGGCAGATACAGAGGGGAGAGAGAGAAACAGAGAGACAGAGACAGAGAGAGACAGAGAGAGAGAGAGAGAGAGAGAGAGAGAGAGAGAGAGAGAGAGAGAGA
>CM053622.1:786272606-786330157 GCA_028646595.1 Phalanger gymnotis
AGAGAGAGAGAGAGAGAGAGAGAGAGAGAGAGAGAGAGAGAGAGAGAGAAGAGAGAAAGAGCAGAGAAGAGGAAAGAGAGAGAAGAGATAGGAAAGAAGAGAGAGAGGAGAGAGAGAAGAGAGAGAGAATATATGTGTGAAAGAGACAGACACAGAGATGGAGACAGAGAGAGAAAAGAGAGAAAGAAAGAAAGAGAAAAGAGCAAAAAGATAAAGAGCAAAAAAGTGAAGAAAGGAAGAGGAGGAGGAGGAGGAGGAGGAAGAGGAAGAAGAAGAAGAAGAAGAGGAAGTGGTGCAGGAGAGGTAAGGAGAAACAGAAACAAGAATGAGATGGCTAGAATAAGCATTTATTAAGCACCTACTATATGCCAGGCACTGTGCTAAGCACTTTTACAGATATTATCTCATTTGATCTTCAGCAGTTCCTTTACAAATATTGTCTTCATTTGACAGTTGAGGAAACTGAGGCAGACAGAGGTTAAGCAATATGCCCAGGGTGACACAGCTTGTGTCTGAGCCTGCATATGGCCTCATGTCTTCTTGATCCCAGGCCCAGAGCTCTATCCACTGCTCCACTAGAGATGAGACTGTCTCTGAATTTCTCTGCCTGTAGTTCAGAGGTGGGGAAACAGCATACAGTAAAAGGGAGGCAGGGAGAGAGAGCAGGGTTGTGTATGTGTGTGTGTGTGGGGGGATCATTAGTGGGCCCTTAAGCTGCCTCCTGGTTCCCTTCACTCCCCCTGCTGCCCTGCTCCTATCCAGTGTGGCAGGTTCGGTTGAGGAGCGGGGAGCAGTATAAGGCCAGAGGGGATAGGCTGTTGTGGAGACCTCTCCCTAGGCTGTGTGTGTGTGTGGTGATACACCCTTCAAATCAGAAATAAACATGGCCTCCCTGGCACCAAACCCAGAAGATTGGTGGCTGAGGGAGCAGGACACCAGGGTCCTTTTTGGGGAAAAGATCGAGGGTCCAGAAACCTAGGTGCCTTCAAGGACCCCCACTGAGGATTAGCCCTGACCCTAACAAGCTCTGTAGGACTTGGGGGGGTGACTCAGTCAGGGAAGCAGCATCAGGACTGGGTGAGGTCCCTAGGGTGGGTGTCACCCCCAGAAATGCTGGAGCCACCGGAAAAGTGGGGAGTCACCCATCAGGGAGAAGGTGCTGTCACTTGGCAAGCAGGGTTGGGCAGGGATGGGTTGATGTTACTGGCCTAGGTGGGGCAGCCACTTCCCAGGGACCCAGGCATTCAGGGCCTCAGTCCCCACCCCTTCAGGGACCCAGAGTCCTGATCTCCAGATCTCTGGGCAACTTTTAGCCTCCCACCCATCTACCTTCCAGGGTTGTTATGAGCATCAAAAGATAGTAATTGTAAATGGCTTAGCAAAGTGCTTGGCATAGTAGGTGCTTAGTAAATGCTTGCTTCCTTCCGTATTTGTCTCTTAAGTCTTAAGTTTTAATCTCTCTGAATCTCTGTGCTTCTTAGGGTCAGAAGATTTAGTTCAACTTCCTCATGTTACAGAAAAGGAGACAGGTCCAAAGAGAGGAAGCCACCCTTTACCATATAGTTCGTCTCCCTGGCCCCCATTCTCCGCCTCACTGTCTGTGTCTGGACTCTGAATTAGGGGTCTTTGCTCCCCTACTTCCTAATGCCCTCCCAGCCCTAGCCCTGACTTCATCCTCTGGGCAGCCTGGATGGGGAAAGCATAGGGAATGAGCTAACAGAAGCCTGGTGTGTTTCTCGGCTTCCCCCACCTCTGCCCTTCCAGAACACTCCAGAGGCACCAATTAGCCACAACTGGTTCAGACCTGGTGAAGAAACTGGGACTGACCAGATGGTGAGGTGGCCAGTGGGAAGAAGGTATGAAAACTGAGGGACAGGTGGGGTCTTGGGGCTCAGGCATCTGGAGCCTCCCTCCCAGCCCCTTTCCCTTGGTGACCCCAGCCCACACTCACCTAAAGAAATAGAAGGTAATCAATAGGGCCCAGAGGCTCAGGCCCCAGACCCCCTGCATCCCTGATTGGGTTGGGGATGGGAGGCTGGATATATGGGGTTGCCCAATGGAGGTTACTTCAGGCTGGCTCTCCTTGGGAAACCGGTCTAGCCAAGCAGACAGGACAAGGGATAGGTGGGGTGGCTCAGTACCCCCTTCCCTCCCTTTCCCAAACCGGCTGCTTCTTCCTGGCTCCACCCAGGTCAGGGAATGGGAGACACCTGGGTGTGCTCACTCAAGCTGGTCCTGTGAGGCCGACTGTGTTTGGGTGTGGGGTCTGTGTGTGTGTCATTGTATACCTTTGTGTTAGTATGGGTGCATGCATGTGTGACCCACAGTGTGACTGTGGGAAAAGGTTCTCCCTTCTATTCTGCTTTGTGGAGGGCTCTTCTTATAGAATGGAAGCTCCCTGAGGGCACGGGCTGTTTCCCTTCTGTCTCTGCACCTTCCATGGCTGGCACACAGTAGGTGCTGGATAATTGCTCATCCATTGATCGTTCAGAGCCCATCAAAGGTGACGTCCCCTAGCTGTGTGTAAACACCCCACTGTGAAGCCCAGCGGTTTCTGTGTGTCGTGTGCGAGTGGAGACAGCTTTGGTTTGGGAATCAGACACCTTGAATCCTCCATCAGCAACACATGACTGAGCGCCCTCGAGGTTGCGCCAGATGGTGTTCCAGGTCCTTTCTAGCTCTGATGTTCTAGAAGGTTCTGAGCATGCCTTGGGGAAAGGATGTCGGGCTAGAAGTGGGTTATTTGGCACACTTCATTGTGTCTGTGTGTCTGCATATACTGGGGTATCTCTGGGGTAAAAAAGGATAGTGTGGCACAGCCCTGTGCTGAATTCAAATGCAGACTTTACTACTTACCTCGAGACCTCCTGAAGCCCCTTCAAATGTGATAAAGCATTTATTAAGTGCCTACTGTGTACAGGTTCTGTGCTACTGTGCCCTTGTTGAGTCATTTCAGTAGTGACCCCTTTTGGGGTTTTCTTGGCAAAGGTGCTGGAGTGGTTTGCCATTTCCTTCTCCAGCACATTTTACAGATGAAACCGAGGTAGACAGGGTGAAGCTACTTGCCCAGGGTCACACAGCTAGGAAGTGTCTGAAGCTGGATTTGAACTCAAGTCCTCTCCACTCCAGGGCAGGAGCTCTATCCAGGAGGATGAGGGGCTACAAAAACAAAAAGCATCTCCCTGCCCCCGGGGAACTAATCTCATCATGGAAGGTACATAGCACTGATAACTTGTGGGGAAGGGGTACTTAGGGAAAGCTTCTTGGAGGAAGGTAAGGGTTATGAGAGGTGGAAGTGAGGCGGAAGTAGAGGCATATGAGAAGATAGCCTCTGTTCATGTGGTGTGTGTGTGTTTGGGTGATGTGCATATCTGTGAGTGTACGATCGTGAGTGCGTGTATATGTGTGTGTACGACTGTGTGTGCATGAGTGTATGATTTTGTATGACGGTGTGCATCTGTGTGTGATTATGTATCTGATTGTGTGTGTGCATGTATCTGAGTGTGTATGCATGAGTATACGATTATGTGCGTTCGAGTGTGTGTGTATATATCTGTATATATGATTGTGTATGTGTATCTGTGTCTACGTGTGTGCACATATCTGTATGTGTGTGTACCTGTGTGTGTGCATGTGTGTGTGTGTGTAGGGGCCACTAGGGGATCTGGATGTCCAACCTGAAGGGCTCCTCCCTTGCCCTAGAGGTGGCCCCTGAGAGTCATTCCTCCCTGGACTCAGTTTCTCCGTAATGGAGATGACTGGATGGGTGGAGCTGGGAAGGAGGGAGGCACCTAGAGAAATCCTGATGGGGTGAAAGGGAGGACAGATGGGGGGGGGAAGAGCAGAACAGAGTGTGCGTCACACACACACACACACATCACAGGATTTAGGAGGCGGAAGGGCTGGCTCCTCAGGCAGTATCTAATGCCAACACCTTCCTTTTAGAGATGAGGGCACCTGAAGGTCCCACAGCTAGTGGGTAGATGCCATGCTGGGTCGCTTTGAACCCGGGTCTTGACTTCAGACCCAGCCCTCCCTCCACTTGGACATAATCTCTTCCTTCCCTCCTCTCCCCTACCCCCAACATAGAGAATCAGTCTCTGATCGTCTCAGGCCCCGAGAGGGAGATAGAGTTCCCAAGGTATGAAGAGAAAGAGCTTGGGTTGGCATCAGACCAAGTGCACCTGCCCCTACTTGATCTGTGATCTCAGGCAAGAACCTCCCTCCTCAGTTTGCCACCTGTCAAGTAGGAGAGCTGAACTAGGTGACCCTGAATCCTATGGATGTAGAGATGGAGGCTGAAACAGGTACCTGAAGAGATAGGGAGGCCCCTAACTCGATCCCCACCCTAGCCAAGGACCTCAAGCCAGAGCCAGGCAGGTGAGGCAGGGAAGATACACTCCCAAGGCCCTCAGGATCTCTTCCCGCCCCACCCCCCATCATCCCTGTGACTCATTCCCTTATCAACTCCTAATAGGTTAATGGGTTAATGACCTGTCGTTCCCCCCCCCCCTGCCATTTACACCCCCACAGGCACTAATGACTATTTTCAGCCTCAGCTGCCAGCCCCCTCCCCTCCTCTCCACTGGCTGAAGGCAGGTTAGACCTTGTGTGGAGGAACCAGGGCCTGCCCCTTGGGAACATGGGTGTCCTGATCCCCTAGCTCCCACTGGTGGTGGTGACAGTGGTAAACCCCAGGCATCTCTGCTGGGTCCTTTCCAGGACCACGCCCTGGGCTGCCAGCTGAGGAATGAGGTGAGACTGGTCACTCTTAGATGCTTTATCTGTCCTTGGTGACCCAGACCTGCTGTTCCCAACCATGGTCCAGCCCATTTGAGCCTCACCTGGGCCCCAGGTGCTATGGCGAGGGGGTCCCTCCCATCTCTCCCCTGCCCCTCCTCTGTCCTGCCCCTCCTCTGTCTCTGACCTATGAAGTATCAGACCCGGCTGTCTTCCTCAGTAACTCCTTAGCTCATCCCTGGATCCCTCATGGTAGGGGCTCCATCTCTCAGTCTCTCCCCTTCTCTACTCAGGACACCTGTGTCCAGCTCCTCTCCTCTAAGGCTTTCCTGTGGTTGGGCACCAGCAGGCCCTGCCCTATAAACAACTCCATAAAGCCTGGGGCCCCAATCCTGTCCCCTCCGGCCTGGGTATGTCTGCAGGACCCAGAAGTGTGGGTTTCTGGTCTCAGCCTCTACCCTGCCAGAACCCCATGCAGGCACCCAGGTAACCCAAGCCTCTAGGCAGCCGGCCAGGCATTAGCACCCCCTGGTGGAAAGTCTGGGTACTGGGCCTCCCTAGGGAACCCTCCCCCTGGGGTCCAGTCATGGAGAGGGGCTGGGGTGAATTCAATACATTTATTTACAAAAGGGAGCAGAGCAGCTGCAGAAGGCAGTGGTTGGGGGGAGCAGTTTGGGGGGCTCCCCCCACTTAGGGCTCACAGTGAGTGGGAAAGCATTGAGGGGCACAGGCAGCTTGCTCCCTCCCTCCCCAATGGACCTAAGGCATTCCATCCCCGAGGGCAACGGGCCAACCATGACCCACGGGGAAGTAGAGGCCCAGAGGGGATGCAGATGGTAGCCTGGGAGTCTGGGGACCTCATCTGTGAAATGGGCTCTCACCATCTGATCACCTGAGGTGCCCTGGCGAGGCTAGGGGAGGAGCTAGCCCTAGAACCTGAACTTCCCGATGCCCAGGACAGGGGCACATGGCTCCAGGGCAAGGAGGCACCAGCCTCGGGGGCTCCTGGCCCCACACTTACCTCTTCACGTGGGCCCAGACCCACCCCCTTTGAACTTAGAGCTGGGAGGGTGCCCAGAGGCCACCCAGCCCAACTCTCTCATTTTACTGAGGGGAAATTGAGGCCTGGAGGGGAAGGACTTGTGCCAGGCCCCACGGGGGCCCTTCCACTGTGGAAGGGCACTTCACTTTCCTACTTAAGTAAAATGAGGATCTCAAAGCACCTTTTGGTGCCGATATCTTGTCTCTGCCTCTCCCGGCAGGGCCCAAGGGGCCCAGGGGAGTGTTAGCCCCCACAGGGGGAGGAGTGTGAGGTGGAGGGGGCCCCCCTCTGACACTATGAGTCTAGAGTGCAAAACACAATGGACCAAGAGAGAGCACGAGGCCTTTAGTCAGGAGCGGGCAGGGCCGAGGCCCGAGTGGCGGGAGGGCTGGGCCCGGGCCAGGCCTGGGCTCCGCAGGCCAGGGGTTGAGCCAGCCGAGGCAGGGGTCTGAGGGGAATGCTTGGTCCGGGGCCACTCGGACCACCGAGGCTTGGTGGGTGCTGGGGGCGTCTGCATCTCTGTCCCTGGCGTGAGGATGAGGCGGATGCGTTCCACGCACAGGGCGGTGGCCTGGCGAGTCTCACGGCACAGGGATGCCAGGCTCAGGAAGCCGTGGGGCAGGTCCTCCACCACCCGCAGGCTCACAGTGCGCCCAAGGCCCCGAAGGCGGCGGGCGAACATCACTGAGTCATCCAACATGGGGTCCAGGGCGCAGGCCTGGTGTGGGTACACACGGGTTCAGGGGGCACAGGGGATGGACAGGTCACACCAGCGCCACGATCAACAGCCAGAGAGGCAGCCATGAAAGAGAGAGAGAGGAAAGGTGAGGGGGGAGAAGGAAGACAGAAGGAAGACCAGGAGGGATGGGCAAGATGGGGCGGATATAGGGTGGACTAGAAACGAGGGTGATGAAGAAAGCCTCAAGGAGGGGGAGTGAAAAGAGGGAGAGAAAAGTTGGGGGGGGATGGATGGAGGGAGGGAGTGAGAGAGCCAGCTGGTTAGGAGGGGCTCCACCCCCTCCCCTCTCTGGCCTTTTTACTTCCCCATAAATGATTTTCTAAGCTAGACTTCAGACCCCTTCCTCAGGTCTTCCCTCCACTCTTCTCCTCCCTGCCCCCCATCTGAGCCCCTTTCCTCTGGACCTCAGTCCACACCGCACCCCCCAACCTGGATCTCAGAACCCCCCATTAGCTCACCACGATGTGCACAGGTGGCAGGGATTGAAGCATAGAGTCATGGGCCAGCAGCGGGGACATGAAGGGGTTCTTGACAATGGGGGATGTCTGCAGGGACAGGTTGGCCCTGCCTTGGCTGGAACGCCGGGGCTGGAAGCCTTCGGGGAAGGTGGAGCCCAGGTAGTTCAGATTCTCCCGGCTCTCTTCCTCCTCTTCTGTGGCCTCATCCTCAGTCCCCGAAGGGGGCAAGAAGAAGTTCATCTCCTGAGGGGCCGATGACAGGGTCTCTTCTGACCCTGAGGACAGGACTGGGGGGGTGGAGCCCCCCACCAGGCTCAGGTCTTGTAAGGTCAAACTTTTAGGAGAGTCTTTGGGGAGACTGGAAGACTCCTGCAGGGCAGCCTCAGACACGCTCCGGCGCATGGTCTCTGAAGGAAGGAGAATGGTAGTGAGTTCCCCATCCCTGCATTCTCCCCTTGACCTCGGGCCACCCAGCTCCCTGCTACAAGGCACAGGACTCCGGCGAGCCCCAGCTTGGTCCTCATTCCCTGTGTGACTTCAAGCCCCTTCCCCTCTCTGGGCCTGTTTCCTAACCTCCAAATGAGGGGGTGGGAGAGGATGGCCCGTGGGCATTTCTGGGCTCTCTAAGTGTCAGGACGTGGCCATTGTGTTCCACCCGATCTGTCCATCCTCTCTACCACCAATCGGAGTCCCTTCCTCATCATCTCTCTCTAACACCTTCCCAGGCTGCCGGATCTCTATCTCCACCCCACCCCAGCTGGCTAGGGAGACCTGAGTTCAAACTCTGACAACCTTCTAGTTTTAGGTGCCTGTGCACTTAACCTCTGTCTCTTTGCCCACTTCAAACCTTGAAATATTAGAAACAGGAACTTTGGGCATCACCACCTTGCCCTGATTCCAGGGTCTCCCATCGCCATCTTGGAGTAAGGACATGATTGAGTCCTTCCTCCTCTTTCTAGGCTACAGGGAATCCCATGATTGAAGACTCCTTGGGAAGGGACTCTGGAGGCCCCTGGGCCCAGCCTTCTCTGGGATTCCCCGCAAATGGCCCCCACTCCACTGGGGACAGCTGCTGGGCTTCAAACCCCCTCTGTCTGGCTCCACCTTGCTGCCCCTCATTCTGTCCTCTTGAGCCAAGAACAAATCTCATCCCTCTGCCATAGGACAGGACATAGCATTCCCCAAGATTTCCACATCTCATCTCCCTGGAGCCCTGGGAGGATCACCCAGCATTCAAGGACTTGTGGCCTGTGTCCCCCATCCCCACTCCCACCTTGTTTTCTGGCTGGGAGGGTCCCAGCCCAGGCCTAAGAATCACAGAAGGTCAGAGCCGGCAGCGCCCCAGAACAGAAATATCCCAGTAGGGTGGGAGGCCAATCTATTCATCTCATGAGGGCAAACTGAAGGCCAGAAAGAGGGTGCATTGTACCCCCAAGGCCTTGCAGATCTAGAAGGGAACCCCAAGACTTTCTCCAGGCCTGCCTCCCCCTCTCTAAAGGGAGGGTATGGGAATATTGGGGGACCATTCCCTTTCAGTCACGGTGCCCCCCCACCCCAGGCAAGTACCATGCCTGGCAGGTGGGAGGTCTGTAGAACTGAATGGTGCCCCACCCTAATCCGGCCTGGCCTCACCTGTCCCTGACAGGGAGCCCTCAACGGGTCGTCGGCCTCCAAGTTCCAGGAAGGTGTTAAGCCAAGAAGAGGCCCCCAGCCGCAGGTCATGGAGCAGTAGGGCCGTGTCCCTTTTCACTAGCCCCATCACACCCAGGGCCTGCTGCTCTTGGTCTTCTTGGACGTCGGGCTCTACGCCTGTGGTTGGCAGAGAGGAAGAAGGGTCCCCTTAGTCCTCTTCCTTCCCCTCCAGGTGATCCCATCCTCATTTCCAGCGGTCTCAGCTTCCAGCTCCCCACACCTGTGCACTCCTTGGGGGTCTTGGCCACCAGCTCCCACCCTTCGGGTGCCCCTGGCACCTGGCCCCCACCCTCACCAGCGTAGGCACTGAGGCACTTGGAGAGGACGCTGAGGGGGAGCAGGGGGTCCATGAGGCTCATGAGGCGCGAAGGCGAGGCTGAGGCCTGCAGCATTGTGGCCGGGTAGGCAGCCATGATGCCGTCAGGCAGCCTCACACCATAGGCCGCCGCCCGCAGGGACACAGTGAAGCAGAGGTTGCCGCCGGCGCTGTCCCCCGCCAGGCACACCCGCTCCCCTGTTGAGCCTGGAGGGAGGCAAGAGAGAAGGGGTCAGTGTTCCGCCTGGGGGAACTGAGGCCCAGGAGCACAGAGTGCAGCTGTTGGGACAGGGGACGAGGGGCCCAAGGTTGGCACGTCCTGGAGCAGTCGGGACACCTAGACCCACATTTGACCTTGTCACTAACTGGACAGGTGATTCCTGGACTTCAGTGGGGTCTGCAAACCATGGGGATTAGAGCTGGTGTCCTCCTCTCAGGCTCCTCCAACTCATGAGCATCCCAGGCACCCAACCTGCTGCTTCCCCTCTGGCCCCTCCACGAGGCCTAGCAGCAGCCAGGGCTCCTTCCCAAACCAACAGTGAGAATCTCTGAACCCAGGAGACCCTGGCATTGGTGGCCAGTGCTCAGGGGTCAGAGGCTGAATTGGGTGGGGGAGGGTTAGAGTTCTGGAAGCTTGGGGAATTCAGGGGAGGGTAAGAATTCAGGAAGGCTCAAAAAGTCACCAGAGAACTTCGGAGGATAGAGGTCGGAGGTTGGGGAAGTGATGGGCAGGGGCAGTTATGGAAAGTGTGGTGCTGGAACAGGTGATAAGTCTGAAGTTAGGGAGGCTGAGGTCAGATGTTCAAAGATTTAGGGTGGAGGGGATTTCAGAGACGTCAGGCCCAGCCTGCTCATTTTAGAGAGGGAGAAAGTGAAGCTTGGAGGCGGGACCCTTGCCCAGGGTCATGGCGTAACCGAGTGCCTGAGAAGGGGTCTTCCTGCCCTCACGCAGAGGGCAGGGCCCTATTCACACTGCCATACTGTGAAGTGTGGACTCAGCTGCTGGAACCCCAACACTGGAAGCACTGTGACTGGGCTCCATAGTGGGTGGCGGGGCGGGGGGAGAAGCAAATGGCTAAGGTCAGAGGTCAGAAAGGCTGAAGCTGGTGAGAACAAGGGGGGAGGTCACTGACTAGGCCAGGAAGCGGGCTGGGGGATCCTGGCAGCCAGGGCATTCTGGTAGGAGGGGGGCTGGGCCCAGGGCTCCTAGGGGTCAGGGCAGGCTCACCCAGGAGGCGACAGTTTTTGAGGGCCCAGCAGTAAGCGTAGAAACACTCCTCTAGGGCCCGAGGGAAGGGGGCCTCAGGGGCCAGGGAGTAGTCGATGGAGAGAATGGGGACCCCCAGCTCCTGGGCCCAGCTCTTGAGGTAGGGCTCGTGAGACTTGGAGGTTTGCGCCACGAAGCCACCGCCATGGATGTGAATGACCAGGGACTTAGAGCGTGGGGCGTGGTGGGTGCGGGGCCGCAGCTCCAGGCTCCTGGGGCCCTCGGACCGGGCCAGGACATTCAGTTCCTCGCTGTCCTTGGGGGAGGGCAGACAAAGAGAAGGTGTGTGTTCCTGCTCTCCATCTGGCCCCCTACTTCCCCTAAATTGACTCCTCCAGCCCCAGCTCATCCCCTCATCACTGACGAGGCGGGGGGATGAGGAACAGTCTGGGGATGGGAAGGAGGAGGGGATTAGGGATAGAAGAGATGGGGAGAAAGGGCAGACAGAAAGGAGATAGGCAAGGAGGTAAGGAACATAGAGAAATCCAGGGTTAATTGGGAGAAGAGGCCAAAAGGAGATGGATGGGTCATGGGGATGGCGGAGGATACTTGGGTATGGATGGGCCTGGAAAGGGGGATAATGAAGAAGGAACAGGAGGCAGGGGAATGAGATGGGAGACTGAGGCAGGATGGGGAATAGAGGGCAGGATGGGGAGGTACCCAGGAGTTCCCTGCCCCGAACCTGGCCCTCGCGAAGGTCGTATGAGATGAGTCGAACCAGCACAGGGCCTGGACCCGTGTGGGCCACCGGGGGTGAGATGGTGACATTGAGCTGGGGGTTGCTGGCCAGGGGGATCTCGAAGGCTTGAGGGGGCAAGCTGAGAGCCCGGCACACCCGCACTGTGGCTGACACCATGTTGGCCAGAGACTGCCAGAGAGAGGAGGGGAAGGAAGGTGGGGAGGGATGGATGAGAGTCAGAGCTGGCCCTGAGGGTCTAGCCTGTGCCCCCCAGCCCTGCTTTCTGAGGCCTCTCTGAACCTCCCCAGCTGCACAAAGGTGAATCACAGAATGAGGCCTAGGCTGGCACTAAGGAGAACTGGGTTCTGGGATTTGCTCTCTAAGTTACTGTGAAAGCCCATTCTTCTCTCAGTGTTGTTTCCTCCCCAATATAACAAGAATGCCCCCTCACCCCCAAGGGATAGACAGAGACATAGGCCTGGGGGAGGAGGGGCCTAAGGCTGCAAGGCCGCAAGTCACCAGAGGATACTCTGAGGTGCAGCCTAGTGTAGATGGAGTTGCCACGGGGAGACTTCTCAACACCAATGGTCTGGACCAAAAAACCCTCTTGAAACAGTGTTCAGAGATCAAAGGATATAATGGGGAGGAAAGTGCTAGACTCACGGAAATTATAGAATATGAGAGCTGGGAAGGACCTAGAAGGGTAAGGCCAGAGCTGGGAGGGGCCTTAGAACAGAGAATGTCAGAGCTGGGAGGAGCCTTAGAATACGGAATGTCAGAGCTGAGAGAGGCCTTAAAAGTCATGCAATTCAAATCTCTCATGTTTTCATGTTACATATGAGGAAATAGAGGCTGAGAAGGGAGAATGCTTAAACCCACAGAATGGGTCAGGGGAGGAGCATCCCCGGCCTCTTCCTGCTGAATTCTCAATCCTCCTTCCATGGCCCTGCTGTACTCACCGACAGGACCTCGATCTCTGTTATGTTCCAGAAGGCCTTCCAGAAACGCACATCCAAATTCTGGGTGATCCGTTCAAACTCAGCTCCTCGCAGCTCGGGGTCGATAGCAAAGCGGCCACCGGTGAAGAGGGAGCTGGCAGCCACACCTGGGAAAGGCAGAGGGTGGGGCCCTCAGGGAGGGCTTGGTGGTCTAGACCCCTGCCCTCTGCTGCCTAGGACTTACCCTAGGTGGGGACAGCTCCCTCTCTGCAGCTTAGGTTGGGGGGAAGGGGAGGGCACAAGAGGGGAGAGAGTAGTGAGCAGCAGGGAGATGAGGGGGACACCAGGGGGCTAGGGGGCACGGGAGCCAGGGGCTGGGGGGCACTCACCAATCCCTGACTCATTGCGTTTGTAATGCTCCCCAAAGGAGACCAGCCCGATGGAGATGGTCTGCAGGAAAGGCCGGATGGCTGGAGTGAACTGGGGGGAGGGAGACAAAGAAAGTTACAGATAATCACCTGGGAGGCAGGAGGTGAAGAGACAGGATGATGTGGTGGGGGGTGGGGCCACAATGAGGCAGAGGAAAAGGCAGTGTGGTCTGGAGGAGACACAGCTGGGAATCAGTCCTCTAGAAGAGCTGAAGAGCCTACAATGTGTCCCAGGTTCTCCCGGTCCTGCCCTTAAGATGCTTCTATTCATACACACCAGATGGCAAGTAACCTGGGGGGCAGGGGGAGAGGAGAGGCATTACCCAATAGCTGAAGGGCCCAGGAACTACTTGGCTCAATCAACAAACACTAATATTTATCAGGTGTTTTCAGTGGCTTTGGCTGGGCCCTAGGGCCTAGGATGGGAGCAACTTCCCGACAGGGAGGGCTTCTGTGCCAAACAGAGGAGCTCCTGTTTGGTCTTGGAATAGGGAGCCACAGAGTTTATGGGGAGAGGAGTGACAGTTTGAGCTGAGCATTTGGCAGCAGTGTGGAAAAGGACTGAGCCAGGAGGCTGTGGCAAGAGGGAAGTAAAGGGACTGTCTCCCAAGGTGGGGCTATGCGGTGCAAGCTGGCCCTGGTGGCCTGGAGGGGGGCAAGGGGGTGGGGGGGTTGGGGGTGGAGGATGACAGGAGGGAGCCAGCCCCGGGAAAGCCTCACAGAGGGGAGGGCTGGCTCAACTGTACAGGAAAACTGGAGTTCAAAGGCTGCCCTCGCCACATCCTGTGTGACCAAAGTCACTTAGCTTTGTGGCATCCCAGCTGTGTGTCCTCTGAGCTCTGCTGACCCGGGCCTGGAAGGGGAACCCTACAGGAAACTGGACCTGAAGCTGGTGTGATGGGGACTGGCCCAGGAGACTCATCCTTAGGAGCAGGCACCGTGTCCCCTGCCTGCTGAACTTCTGTGTGCTCGCAGTGGATAGAGCTCGGGCCAGGAGCCAGGAAACCCGAGTTCAAATCTGGCTTCAGACACTTCCTAGCTGTGAGACCCTGGACAAGTCACTTCACCCTGTTTGCCTGAGTTTCCTCATCTGTATAAGGGAAGCTCATAAGAGTGCCTGCCTCCCAGGGCTGTTGTGGGGATCAGTAGCCAGCATGGGGCCTGGCACACACAGCAGCAGCTGCCACTCTCGCTGTTATGACAAGGCCAAAGACGGCCCTCTCTGACTGGCTGCTGAGCCAGACCCCCAGAGGTGAGAGGTCCGTGCTGGGGACTCTAGCTGAGTCCCCAGGCTCACTTCTTGTCTCTCTGGCTCTCAGGTGACAGAGGATTGATGAGCCCATGAGCTCTGGAGGGTGGGGAGAGCCTGGGGTCCAGGAAGCGGTGTCCATGCTGGAAAGTGGTGGACACTGGAGAAATCTGGGGGCAGGTTTGTCTGTCAGCGAGGCTGGGTCAAGGGCAACTCGGGAGGACCAAGCTTTGGCAGCACACTCAGGTCTCCACCAGGACCCATGGGGGCCTAGGAGAACAGGCCCCCGGGCCTGGGTGCATATTTCCTTTTGGTGAAAGCTAATGTGTCACTTGGTTAAACGGTCCTGTGGAGCTGATCAACGATATTAATGATGCTGAGGAGGTAACTGGCAACTGATACTGGGGAAAAAAACATGAGGGTCAGGATGGGGGCTCTAGCTGGCAACATTGGAGAGATCCCTCCAAGGTCTGGGAGCCCCCAGGACCCCGTGTGGGGAGATGAAGCCAGCCCTCAGGGGGAGACAACTTTTCTGGGACAGTGGAGGTCCACTAGGGTTGTTGCGCATTTACTTCAGTCGGGTCTGATTCTCCATGACTCCGTTAAGGATTTTCTTGGCAAAAATACTGGAGTGATTTTCGATTTCTTCTCAGGCTTATTTTTATAGAAGGGGAAACAGAAGGGTTAAGTGACTTGCCCAGGGTCATAAAGCTATGAAAAGTCTGAGGTCACATTTGAATGTGGGTCCTCTTGACTCTAGGCTTGGCTTGCTATTCCCTGAGCCACCTCATTGCCCATTATCAGGGCTACCTGGGGACCAGTCCCTCCTCTTTGTTCAGTTCCTGGCTTTTGCCCATCACCTGGGTCAGTCCCTGACCCAGCCATGACAAGCCCCTGCTGGTCCTGGAGACAGCCCTGCTTTCAGGCCTCTGGGGGTGCCTGGGGAATTCATGCCAGGGGCAGGCTCTGTCCCCCGCTGTGGCTCTGGTAGGTCGTTAGGGATCATGTAAGCCCATGAAGAGGGTGTGCATTGCTCAGGCACTCTAACCCGCCTCCTTGTGCCACAGAGTCGGCCTGGGATCGGGCTTTGTCCCCCATCGGGCATCTGGTGGGCCTGCCTCCGTGCTTGAGCGCCCACAGGCTTCTTCACCTGCTCTTCCCCTGCCTCTCAGAATCCTCCACTTTCCTGCCGACTCAGCTCCAGGCCCTCCTCCTCCAGGTAGCCCTGCTGGGCCTCCCAGACGCCTGCTCCAAACTCCCTAGTACTTGATTCACACAGAGTTTGTTTTGTCATCTGGGAACATGTTGTCTGACTGAATGCAAGCCTCTTGAGGCCAGGGAGCACATCTGCATCCAGAAGAGGCAGCCCAGGGCCTGGCATGCAGCAGGGGCTTCCCCAAACCTGCTGGAGAAGCCATACTGGCTGCTGTGGACATGTGCCGTTCACAGAGACCTCAGCTCTGGGGGCCAGAGCTGGGGACAAGAAGAGGAAGCCACAGGGAGGCCCAAAGGAGGCCAGATGTCAGCAGTGAGTGTGGGGGCAGGGACGAACCCCTGGTGAGGGCCAGGCCAGGCAGCCACCACATCCCTGCCAACACTGGGAGAGATAGGAACAGAGATGGAGAGTCCTGGGGGATGGGAGGGGGAGGAGGGGGGCACCTGCTCTCTCTGGGCTGCTGTTCCCTCACTTGTAACATGAGGGGGGATAGACTCGATGGTCTCTGAGCTCCAGATCTGGGCCTAGTTCTGCCATAGGGACTCCTGCAGGAGGAAACTCCTACTACCAGTGTAGGTCAGCACCTCCTCTAATGTGAGAGCCAAGGAGAGCCTCCGGGGCTGGTGCGGGACAGAGCTGGACAGAACTGGCTCCCCACCCCACGCCCTGGCATCCCCAGACATGCTATGCTACAGGCTGCTCTGCCTCTCTTGGCTGTCTGTGTGACCATGGGGGCAGGGCTGTTTCTTACCTCTCTCAAGAGAGACAGGGAGACACCCAGCCAATGAGGAGGGGACGGGAGTGACTTAGAGGCAGAGAGGTGGGGAGACAGAGTGGCTACAGGCCAAGGGCCAATGGGCCACAGGCGACCTCCCCCTGTACTGACCCTCTCCCTCCCCAAGCTGGGGCAGGTCCAACTGAGCCTCCCACTGTGAGCTTCCCGGCCCAGTGGGACAAAGGTCAGTGGCCCTGCCAGGGGATTCCTAGGGAGGGGGGGGGGTGCTGGCACTCTCAAGAAGGCCTCAGGACCCCAAGGTCAGAGCTGGGTATTTCTGAGCACAGGGCACCCTCCTGTACATGTGCTGTGCACTTGGTAAACATCTGCTGACTTCTTATTCTTCTTTTTGGTGGAGGACAAGGACGTGCCCCAGATCCCAGGCATCACGGCTGTGGCCCTCTCTGGACCCCACCCCCACCCCACCCCAGGCAAGCGAGGTAGGTCCAGGGAAATCTCCAGAGGTCGTGGCCATGGGCACTGGCCCCAAGGGGCCGAAGCTGATGGAGATTCCGGAGGTAGGGGGGAGCAGGCAGCATGAGAAATAGCTTCAAGGTTCTGCCCCTGACTTCCTGTGTGCCCTTGAGGAAGCTGGGCCCCCACTTCCTCTCCATTTGTGGGCTCTAGAACTTCTCTTCCAGGGTCCCTCCCAGCTCTGGCCATCTCTGTTCTGGGGCCCAAGGACCCCCGTGGCTCCGACAGTCTCTCATCTATGTCCCTTCCCTCATCTGCCCCATGAGGAGAAGGCTTCAGCAAAGCTTCCTACCCCGCCCCTCCCCTCGGCCCCTCACCTGGAAGCCCAAGCAGCGCCCGTAGAAGCAGCCCTTGTGCAGGGTGCCGTACTCTCTGAGGAAGTCGGCATTGAGTCCCCCATCACCCTCAAAGAAGAGGCTGCCTGGTCGGTTGGCAGCCAGCAAGCGCTGGGCGTAGTAGGCCAGGGCTCGCAGCTGTGTCAGGGCTGCTAGGTAGGCCTCTAGCTCGGCCAGGTTGTGGCCGGCGCGGAAGAAGATGCTCTTGCGGCTGGTGGCCACGTAGCGGGCCTTGTGGAGCAGGTGGGCGAGGCAGCAGCGCGCAGTATGCACCAGGCTGCGGTAGCCGTTGGCAGGTGTCTCGGCATCCAGATCAAAGAGGTGGGCCACACCCAGCAGCTGGCCCAGGGCTGGCTCCAGCCCCAGCGCCTGTTCCCGTATCCCCGTGAACACCCCCGCGAGGCGACGGGCTGTCTCCCCGGGGCCCTGGCTGGCAAAGTAGGCGGCGTTGTCCTCCGAGAGCGCCACCAGCGACTGCGTCATGGATCTCAGGTCCATGCCATGGGTCAGGCGGGAGGCTGTGGAGGGAGACGGGGATGGTGCCTGGTGGATGGGCATGGGTCCCCATCCTCCCCTCCCACCCCTTGGGATCCAGGGATCTGGCTCTCAAGCCAAGGCCTCTGCCTCCCTTCACCATCCCCAGACCCAAATGCCCAGGGCCATCCCTAGGTACCTCAGGGACCAGTGCCTGGGGTCACTGCAGCCAGGTCCTTCCTATCTTCCCCCTCCTGGCATCAGCCTCCCACACTGTGAGGTCCCAGGCTCCTGGTACCCTGTTCTCCCCCAAGACCCTGACTTGAGCCCTCCCCCCTTCCCAGGGCCCAGACGATCCAGTTTCTGGGTGTCTCTCCAAGGACCCAGGCATCCGGTTTCTAGTTCCTCCCCTTTCCAGGTCCGAGATGTCTGATTCCCACTTCTCTCCCTGCACGGACTCAGGCGTCTAGTTTCCAGTCCCCAGTGGCCTCCCCCTGACCCCCACCCCCTGCCCAGGACCCATCTCCAGTTTTCTCCCCAAACTCAGACATCCAGCCCGCAAGTCTTCTTCTAGCCCCCTACCCCTGCCCCGAACCACGGCAAAGCCCCCTCTATCCTGCCCCTCCTCTGTTCTCTCCTGAAGCCTCCTGGGCGGGATGAGGGACCACACACTCACCCATTTTCCTTTCCCTGTTTATGCCCAGCATCTTGCAGACCAAATCCAAGCCCAGGGACAGCTGGCTATTACTGCCTGCTCAGAAAGGAGCTCTCTGGCCTATAAAAGCTAGGAGGGGCAGACCCCACCCCCTAGGCAAGGGCCCTGCCCCCAGCCCTCTCCCTTCTCTGGATGCAGCTGCTGGCACATGGGGGGAAGCATGTGATGTCAACAAGTCTCCAAGGCTCCCCAGGGCCTCCAAGATCCAAGCTCAGAGTTCCAGGGACACTGGCCCCTCTCCATCTCTGGACTCTGGGCATTTCCCCAGTGGTCCCTCCCACTTGGCTGCTCTTTCCTCCTCATCCCTTCCCTTGGAGCTTGGTTCAAGTCCCAGCTGGAATCCCGCCCTCTCCAGGAAGCCCCTCCCTCTCTTCTTCAATAGCATTGACAGCCTTCAGTGTTTCTTGTCTGTCCTCTCCCCCATCAGACTGAGCGCTCCTTGGGAGCAGGGATTGAATTTTGCCCCTTTTTGTAACCCCAGGGCTTAGCACACAGTAGGTGGCATCAATCATCCCCCTCCCTCCATTCCCGATCCTTAAGTGTAGCCTTTTGACTGAATTCCAATTTTACAGATGTTTTGTATGCCACACATGGCTATAGGTTCTCTACCCCTGACCTAGCCTAACAGGGACCCAAGTGTCCCCATGTATACCCCCCAGCCTCCGGAACTCAGGCATCCTTCCCTATCCTACCCCCCCCCCCACTGCTGCTCAATGGTCTAGTCTACCCCGCCCCCCCCAATCCTGTGAGCCTCTCGCTCCTGTCCCCCAAGGAGAGCCAGACCTTGGCCTCCACCTCCTAGGGAGGGATGGATCAGTGGGTTTCTAGATAGGAACAACCTTACAGATCTCCTCCAACCCCTTCTTTATTTTAACAGAAAAGGAAAGTAGGCAGCAGAGATAGCACTGATCACTGCTGTGTGACTTAGCGCCATGAGCCAGAAAGATTGGTCATGTTGAAGGGGGGCTGGAATGATCACCCTGACTTCCCACAGGGACCGCTGCAGCCTGAGGGGTGGCTAACAGACGGCCATTCAGGCTGAGAGCTGGGGCCCAACCCCACCGCCTGGCACTGGGCGATCCAGTTTGGGGTGTGCCCCATCTCTCCCCCCTCCCAGCTTCTAGAACAAAAGCTGATTAGCAGCAGGCCCTTCAGAGCTGGGGCGGGGGGCGGACAAGGGAGGGAGGCACGAGGTCTGGTGGCGGGCCTGGGGGACGGACAGGGAGCAGACTGGGCAACACAGCTACCAAGGACAGACAGAAACTGGGCTAGAGGGCAGTGAGAGCAGAAGCTGCGCGGATCAGAGTATATGCCCACTGGAGGACTGGCCGGCCAGTGCCAGGACAAGGGGCTGAGGCCAAGATGGGCCAGAATGAATGGGGCCAGGGGGCATGGGCAGGAAGCTGGCGGGTCAGGAGGAGGAGGCAGAAACCGAAACGTGAGCTGGGCTAGGCCAGGCCCTCCCTCGGCTACCTGTGTGGCTCTGGGCAAGTCGCTTAACCCTGGGCCTGTTCCAGGGGGTTGAACTAGATGCCCTCATACTCCTTCCAACTCTAAGCGGACGCTCAGAAACGAGTGGAGGCATTAGAGAGGGGGGCTGGCGGCTAAGGGTAAAATGGGAGCCAGATGAGGCTAAAGATGAGGGTAAAGGAATGGATGTGGCCTAACCCGATATCTTAGACTTTGTCCCCAGGAGGGCGGGGGCAGGGTATGAGGGTAGAGTGGGGCGGGCCAAGCAGCCTCTGACCCAGTCTGTCCCAGAAGGCTTAGAGTGGGGTGAGGGGTTGAGATGAGGACTAAGGGGAAGGCCAGCAGCCAAAAGAGTCTCCTGGGGTAGCAAGTGTGCAAGAAGTTAGAAAACAAGGATTTCCTGGGAATAAGGAGGGAGAGGTGAAGGAGGGTCAGAGAGCTGCACGGAGCTTGGCTTGGGGCCTGGGAGGGGGGTGGGCAGGTGGAGCCAGTTATCCCAGTTGTCGGAGTCCAGGAGTGTGACTAGTTGTAGCCCGGGGCTCCAGATCAGGGGGAAGAGGGTGAGTAGAACAATATGGACCTGGTGCCCATTATCTAAGCTCCAGGAGCATTAGTGGAAGAGAAAACATGTGGCAACATGTAATCTTGGGGCCCCAGGTCTGAACCCAGAAGGGAGTAGGCAGGGCTCAGAGGAAAGGGTGTACGGATCCAAGGCTGGGTTGGAGCTCAGGAAGAAGCGAGAGAGCTCAGTGTGGGTGTAGCCCTGGGCTCTGGACTGACAGCTGTGGGAGCCAGTGTCCCTGTGTCTGGGAAGGTGACTCCCATTCATCCCTTCCTTAATAATTTGTGTGGAAAGGCAGGATGTAGCCCTGAGGGCAGGGCCCCAGCCAGGGGAAACACTAGGGCATGGTCCGTCTCAGGCTGTCTGGGGGCGTGGGCACCATAACAGAATACAGTCATCTGCCCCATTTGGTCCCCTCCTGTTAGGAGGCACCCTCTGCGGGGAGCCGAAGATGTGGCCCCAGACGGGCTGGGGTGCTTGCGGCCCCAAGGCAGGCTCTTTCCTATCAACTGGGAGAGGGGTTTCTCTAGTTTCCAGAAAGTCCTGGGATTCTCTGAGAAATTACAAGGATGAGCTTTTTGTTGAGAGTAACCCCGCCTAGGGACCCAGTGCTTATCCCTAGAGACAGCCACCCTGTCCTGGGCAGCAGGTGGGGAGAGAACGGCCTCTCAATGCTTACCCTCCTTGTGTGGAGGAGCCGAACTCCCCTGAATCAGGTAGAGGAGTGCAACGACGGCTGTGGGAGGCCTGGGGGCACATGCTTGAGGGCTTATCCTCCCCGGCTCCCTGAGTGCCCAGGCCCCCGGGGCCAGGCAGGCTGTATTCTCTAACCCCAGACTGCCTGGTTGTGGGGGCAGACAGGAGTCACAGCTCATTATGCCACACTCCCTCCCAAGCAAGGTTTCTACTGGGGGCATCCCCTTCTTCCTCCTCCCACATACTGAGCTCCCATGGCATGCAAGGACAAAGCAGCCCAGGGACTGTCAATGAGCTCTCCTTCCCTGGGCACGTCCCATAGGTGTGACGCTGCTGTCTCCACTGCACAGACGAGAAAACCGAGTTTCAGAAAGGTGAGTTAAAGAAGCCAATGGCGAGACCCTGGATAGAGGGCTGGACCTGGAGTCTGAGGACCTGGGTTCAAATTCAGCTCTTACATGATCCTGGACAAGTCACAACTTCCCCGGACCTCAGTTTCTCTTTCTGTAAAATGAGGTTAGACCAGAACGGTCTCTGGGGCTCCTTCAGACTCCAGGGAGTTCTTCATTCCCTACCTCCCACTCCCCGCCAGATGTCCCACTCCACATCCCCTCCTATGGGGCGTTCCACTTTGTAACCCCTCTCCGCCATGGTACAACCCCCTCTATTCCCTTCTCCTCAAGGCCTGCCCCGCCCCTACGTCGCAGTCTAGATGGTATATCCTTCCCCCCAGGGTACATCCCACTCCACGGGTCCCCCTCAAACCTATCTCCCCTACATCACACGCTATATGGTACATCCCACCCTATCCATATTCCCCCCCCCACATGGTACATCCCACCGCCCCCCTCCCCACACCCCGCGTGTCCAGTGACATTAGGACGGCCGGCTCTTTCCCCACCAGCGACAGAGGAACCCTGCCATGGGTCAGGCGGGCCAGATTACAGCCCTCCTCTACCCCCGCACTTGGACCCAGGGCCGGCTCTGCTCCCTCTCACCTTTGACCCGGCCTCGCCGCCATCGCCGGCGGCTCCGGCTGCCCGCTCCCTCCTCGGTCCCGGAGACCCCGTCTCCCCCCGCCGGCTCCATAGTCCTCGGCCTTCCCCGCCGCCAGACCAATCCCTTTCTCTCGCCACAGCCCGGCCTCCGCCCCGAGGACCAATCGGCGTCAACTCTGGGCGGCTAGGGCCCCGCCCCCCAGAGCCCTTAAAGGGCCGCCGCGGCGGAAGCCATTGGGGTGGCGTTACCGAGACCCCCTCCTCCTCTTTCCCGCCCTCTGAGTCCTCTCCTGTACAGAGAGCAGGGGCGGGGCCCGGATTGAGCGGCCGCTACTCTCGCCCTCACCCCCATCCTTCCTGCCAGCAGCTCCTTCCTCAAGCCGAAGGGAGGCTGAGGGCTCAGGTTACTGCCCAGGCGCGCTTCCCTAGAGCAAGGCGGGGGCGGGACAACCTCCGGCTTCCTCGAGAGCTGAAGGTGGGGCACGTGCCATTCTCCTCCTCCCCCTCTTCCCCCCCCCCACCGCTTTCTGTCTTTCCTGGGCTGGCGCGTGAGTAGCCTGGGCTGAGTCCGTTCAAATGAGAGGGAAGCGGTATGGCGCCTGCGCATGGGAAGCACGTGATCTCTGTTTCACCAGGTTGGGGGGGAAGCGGGAAAGAAGAGCTCGAGGCCTCCCTGCCTGACCTTAGGTCCGGGGCGTGCCCTAGTAATGGGTGTGGTTTGAGGAATGACGTGGCCTCGGGGGATATTTGCGTGCGGGCCTAAAGGGAGGCTTGGCCTAGGCATGCTCAGGCAGTGGTCCGGAGTAGTGGGTATGGCCTAGACGTGTGGGCGTGGCTTGGGCGGTGGGGTGGGCCATTCTTATTGTGTCCCCCCCCCCCCCCCCCCGCAGCAACCACGCAGCAGGAAGGCTGGGGCAGGGATTGTGGGTCTGCCCATGGGTCAGGTCCCATGGCCCCCCCCCCATTCCCACAGCACCCCCACGGAGGTGGGGCTTCATGGTCCAGAGCCGGGTCCAGAGCCTGCGAGAGCAGAGTCCACGTCTCGGGTGGATTCTGTAGGGTGTCAGCACGAGGGCAGGGACTTTTCCCGTTTACTTGGGGCTCCCAGCGCTAATACTGGCCAGGCACACAGTGGGGGCTTGATACAGGATCGTTGGATTGGGGTGCGCCCCCCCCAAAGGCACTGGAGGCCCCATCTCCGAAGGGGCTTCTGGGCCTGGGGAAGGGGCGCCCTCTCACTCCCCTCACCCCAAGAAGGAGGCGGGAAGACCCGAGCCCTGCACCCCAGGGTCTGTGGGTCACCCATGTTCATGGCCACGGGCCTCCGAAACAGAACAGCAGCTTGGGGAGAGCAAGGTGTCGGGTCCCCTCTCCTTTCTCCTCCTCTTGATTACCCCACCCATACAGGATCAAAGTAGAGTCAGAGGTGACAAGGGTCTTCAGCTGCTGTATCTAGGCCAGCCCCTCTCATTTTGCGTATAAGGAATCTCAGGCTCAGAGAAATAAGTGACTGCCCAACGCCACCTTGGGAGGCAGCAAATGACAGAAGTGGAAGCTGAGTCCAGACTTTCAGACCACCAACCCAGAGCTCTTGGGGTGAACTGGGGATCTGGGGAGGCCGCTTAGACCCAGCACCTTCCCTCCTTTCTCCCTCCTCCTGTATTCCAACTAAACAGGGTTTATTTATCTTTTCTCATCCTTCACCCACCTGCATCTCTGTGAACACCATGGTTGATGTGCATCTTTCCATCATGGACCAGCGTTCCCTCAGTGGCTGATGCCACCTTATGGGGGACATAGTTTTGGTTGGAAGGAGGTTCCTGGAGGACCGGAGAGTCTTCCTTGGCTCTGCCGTCCAGGGCATTGCTTTCCTTCTCTATTACAAGTGGCTGTCCTGGTGACAGCTGGGGTGTGGGTGGCTGCTGTGAAACAGGGCCCTTCTCGGAGCCAGCTTCTTGCTTGGCTGTGGGCTGTTGCTGCTGTTGTAAGGTATCTTCTTGCTGTGATGCAGGTCTTTGCTGTAAAGGAGAGGCCTGCCCTGATATGAGTCCTTGCTCCAAGATAAATTCCTGTTTTGACTTGGGTCTGAGGTACCTGGTGGATTCCTGCTGTAATACGGGCTCCTGCTTTGACTCCGATCTTGGCTGTGCTGGAGGCTCACTCTCGGAGGCAGCTCCAGGCTGGAATGCTGTTACTTCTTCTGCTGTAGCTCTGAGTTGGGATGTGGGTCCATCCTCAAAGGCTGAGTCCTGATGAAATCCCAGCTCTGGGGCTGAGTCCTGCAGGGATTTAAGTTCTAGATGCATCACGGATTTGTGTTGGAAAGTATGGCCATGCTGTGATGTGAGGGATATGCCTCTCTCTGAGGCAGATTCTGGCTGGGATGGAGATCCTGGCCGGAATGTTGGCTTTTGTTCAGAGGCAGGTCCCAGGTGTGCTATGGGGGTCTGCTCAGGAGCACATGGTCCCAGCTGTGGTACAGGGGTCTGCTCTGGGGCATGTTGTCCCAGCTTGGCTAGAGGGATCTGCTCAGGAGCAAGGGGTCCCAGCTGTGGTACAGGGGTCTGCTCCGGGGCATGTTGTCCCAGCTTCGCTAGAGGGATCTGCTCAGGAGCAAGGGGTCCCAGCTGTGGTACAGGGGTCTGCTCCGGGGCATGTTGCCCCAGCTTTGCTAGAGGGATCTGCTCAGGTGCAAGGGGTCCCAGCTGTGGTACAGGGGTCTGCTCCGGGGCATGTTGTCCCAGCTTTGCTAGAGGGATCTGCTCAGGTGCAAGGGGTCCCAGCTGTGGTACAGGGGTCTGCTCCGGGGCATGTTGTCCCAGCTGTGGTACAGGGGTCTGCTTAGAGGCAGGTCCCAGCTGTGCTATTGGTGTCTGCTCAGATGCTGAGCTCTGCTGGTATACAGGTTCATTCTCAGTGGCAGGTTCCTGCTCTAATGAAGTTTCCTGCTGTGATCCAGGTCCCTGCTTGGAGGCAGGTCCCTTTTGTGATCTAGGTCCTTGTTCGGAGGCAGACCTCTGCTGTGATCTAGGCCCCTGCTCCTCTGTTGTTATGGGAGACATTGTCAGCCCAGCCTCCATCCCTCTGACCCCCAGGTCACCCCCTTTACAGATCTCTCACTGGCTCCTCACATCTGTGCATCTCTTTGATTTCCATGTGTTCCTTCATCCTGGCATCTCTGATTCCCCACACTTGAGCCTGGCTGGTGTATGTGTTCAATACTTGGCCCCTTCTGCTGTGCCCAGTGATGCCACCTCTGTCCTTTCCACTGGGGTGAGGAAAGGAGGGGCCTGTGCCACTGGCCCTGCCCTGGTAGGGGAGGGGCTTGGCCTCTTGTGTCATAGACGGGGCCCCGCCCCCTCATCCATTCAGGGGACCCTCTCTTCTCCTCCGAGGTGGGTGTCCCAACTTGGTCCCTTGCTTTTTATGGTCTTTCAGAGACAGAGTCCTGGACCTTGGAACAAAGGCTTTTGTTCTGGAAAAGCATCTTAGTGTTTGAGGAAAGGGTGCCTGTCACAGAGAGAGATGCTCTTCCTCTCCTAGAGGACACTTTCTTCTGCCTTTAGAGCTTTATTTTCTCCTGGTTCTCACCTCCCTCTCTAGCTGCTTCTTCAGCATCTTCTTCACAAACCCCCAGGACCACAGGGTTTAGAGTTGGAAGGGAGTCCCACCTGCTCATTGAACAGATGAGGAAACTGAGGCCCAGAGAGGGCGAAGGGACTTTGCCAAGGTCCCACAGGTAAGTGTCTGAGTTGGGTTTGAACAATCTTCTGACATCACACCTCTCTCATTTCTGTCCTACCAACTGGGAACCTTTCTATTCTTTACCTCTTCTCCAATCGCTGGGCAGCTTTGGGCCCTTGGGGATGTCTCTAGATGGAGGGGTCCCCTCTCTGAAGAATCTGAGGATGCCTAGACTCAATTTGGAAACACTGGCTGGGGAAGTGACATGGCTGCTTATATCATTTGGTTGGTAGCCAGGAACTGACAAGTGGACTCCTTGTGGTGACTGAGTACTAGGCCTTACCACTTGTCCTAAAGTGCTCTGGGCCTTGTCATCTGCCCTGCTGCCTGGCCCTTCTTCCTAACTTCTTCTGGGTCTTGCCTTCGGCCCTGCTGCCTGGCCCTCCTTCCTAACTTCCTCTGGGCCTTGCCTTCGGCCCTGCTTCCTGGCCCTCCTTCCTAACTTCCTCTGGGCCTTGCCTTCGGCCCTGCTGCTTGGTCCTCCAGTCCCCATCCCCCCACTGCAATCTCCCTGACTGGCTGATGTTACCTAAAGTCCCCTGGACCTTGTCTTGTGTCCCTTCACTGCCCCTGTAGGACTTGGGGCTTTTCTGTCCATCCATCTATCCTGCACCTCTATGTGTTGTCACCCCCAAATGGAGCGGGGTGGGGCTGTTCTTTTTTTCTTTCTATCCTCAGCACTTAGCCTAGTTTTTGGCATATGGCTAGCACTTAATAAATCCTTCCTTCATTCATTCGTTCTCTTGGCAATTTCATTGGGTTGGAGAACTTCAGCACTGCCTGAACTCTCTGCTAGATAGTTCTCCTCCGATCTTCATCATCAGTCATTTCTTCTCTCCTGATCTCTAGATCCCCATCTCCAGCTGCCATGGAACTCTTTACCTGGTGCTGCCAACATGACAGGCTTAACACATCCCACACTGACTGGGCTTGTGAGCCAGCTGGTTTTCCCATTTCCATGTGGGGTAGCTCCATTTCCCCGGTACTGCCTGGGTTGGGGTTGCCTTTGATCTGTCTCTTATGTTCCATAGCCAAACTATTACTGCAGATGAATTCATCTCCACAACATCTTTGGCATCTGGGCCTATCTCTCTGTGCCACTGGCCATGACCCTGATACTATGATCTTCCTGCTTCTAGCCTTTCTCTGCCCTGTTTCAAGGGCTTTGTGGTCCTGAAAGTGTCATAAAAAGTGGCTAGTTTATTATTGGGAGTTTTGGAGCAAGCCTGTGATTCTGCTGGTGTCAGGAAATCCTGGTGAATAAACTCCCCATACTACTTCAGATCAGCTCCGACTCAGTCCTTTATAGTTTTGAAGAGTTGTTTGGGGCCCTGAGAGAAGTCAGTGCTTTACTCCAGAGCACACAAAAGCCAGATCTGCCAGAAGAGGAGCTGGGAACCAGGTCTCCTTGACATTGAGGCAGATGGTTCTCAACGCACCATCACTTTGCCCCACTGCCCTCCCTCCCCCGCTTTAAAACTCACCCAGATGCCAGAGAATCAGTGACTGCTTGTTTATCCTATGGTAGTGTTCTCTGAGGGGTCCATCTTCCAGAGAGTTGTGGCCACTCACCCTCTCTGGGCATCCTTCCTCTCTAAATGATCAGGTAGGATATGAGTATTGCTAAGTCCCCTCTCAGGTCTGATGCCTCTGGCCTTTTCTAACTTCTCCCCAGTATCTGGGGAATTGGATTGGTCTAAAGGGTTCAGGCAGGTGGGCATCTTCGGTCTAAGTGGGAGCTGCCTGGATCTTAGGAACTGAATGCAACCACTTCAGCTGGTGAAATATTTTTGTGTTTATTGAAGACCCCAGTGTGCTACGTGTTGCTGGCGTGGCCGTGTTCAGAGTCAGGCTGAAGGCCTGGGGAGTGATTAGAGATTGTGGGGCCTGGTGCTTTGTGTCTCCCAGCCCAAGCTTGGATCTGTGAAAGAAAAGGCAGAGACAGGGAAGAGAGATCAGGTGCTTCCCAGAAGGCTCAAGCTGAGGGGCATCTGAAGTCCATGTGACCCTGGGGATAGTTTCTGAATTAATGCAATCTTGGGAGAACCAGGATTACCTTGCTGCCCTTCAGAAGGGACCAAGCTCTTACAAAGGCACGTTAATTTTCTGCAGCTGACACTGCTTCAGAAACCTGAGGCAGCTTTGTCTCCAGTGCTTCTGGTGCCCTAAGCCTAGAAAGGCAAGAGACATGAGGTTAGTCGGGCCCAAGAACTGGATCTAAGGCTTGGAAATAACACGGGACTGGAAATCAGGAAAGCTGGGCTTCCATCAGAGACCACCCGGGTTTTACAGAGAAGGAAACAGGCCTCCAGCGTTAAGTGACCTGCCCTAGATCATAGGGGTGCTAAGCGCTAGAGTCAGCGTTTGAATTCAGGGCCTCTCATACCAAACCCAGTGGTCTTTCTGTGTGTGAGTAGTGCCATACACCCTACTACAGTGATAGTGCCCTAAGTTAGGCCATCCTCTGACAATGGTCACAGACCATCACTGGGCCCTTACTCCAAGCCTTCCAGCTAGGAATGTAGGATGGGCTTGTCACGTATTTCTGCCATGCCCCTTGAGGGTCCAGGGTCACCTGATGTGTAGGGACAGGGCTTCAGTGGGGGACAAGCATGTCTTCATTCTCTAAGTGCCCTTCTCAGGGCCACCCAGGGTTCTCTGTGCCTCCTTTGGTGGGGGTTGGGAGGAGCAGCCCTGAGGAGAGCTGTCTTCAAAGCTTCAAAGACAATGTAGGAGAGTTTGGGAAGACCTGGGTTTGAATCCTGTCCCTCACACTTCTTGTGTCACCTGGGATCAGGGCACCACTCTTTCTGAGCCTCAGTTTCTCTAGCTGTCCAATAAAGCAGTACCCTGTACCTCACAGGGCTTTTATGAGGAGGAAAACTGGAATCACTACAGAGATGTGTTCTGGCTGGCATCCCTGATTCCCCCCACTCACTCATTTAGCCCAGGGATTTTTCAGAGGGGGTCTAGGAACTTTGTTGTTTTGTTTTGTTTTAGTATTTTAATAACTATTTCAATATAATGGGTTTTCACTGTAATCTTGTGTCGTTTCTTTTATGCATTTCAAAGCATTATTCTGAGAATGGCCTCGCCATCTTCACCAGACTGTCTGGCCAAGGCATTGAGGACACATGATATCTAGAAGCAGCTAAATTTTAGTGACCCTCAGTATTGTGCCAGGGTTGTCCTTCTCTTGGTTTTGAATCAGAATCCCTCATGATTCTCTAACACTTGGAGGTGTGTGAAGCCCCTCTCAGGACAGATCTGGGAAGGAGGCTGGGGCAGTGCTTTTACTTTCCCCATTTTATGAGGAGGAAGCAGCCTCTGGGAGGTGGCCACACAGATGGTCACATGGGCCTGTTTTTGCAGCTCTTTGGTGGCCCTCTGGCTGCATCATTGTGCTCTAAAGAAGACTGACTGACTGCTTCCTTCCCAGGGCTCAGGGTGATTATTATTGTTATCTGGCAGTGGAGAAAACCGCGGCTCAGAACAGTCGGATGGGAAGTCTGTGATCCTACGGGTGGGGAGTCAGAAGTTTGTGACGGACATTCAGGGGGAGGATGCAGAGTTAGTCTGAGTGGGCATCTTCCTTCCTTCCTGTCTCCGCCACCCTTCACCCCTGATTGGACATAGAGTGGATGGGGCCTGGGCTGTACTGGGAGGAGGAAGTCTTTGGAGTCAAAGCATCTGAGTTCCCAACACTGCCAGACATTGACTACAGTGTGATCTAGACAAATCACCTCGCTTTGCTGGGCCTCAGTTTCTCTCTGAGGGGAAAACTTGATAAAGTTTCTGAGGGCTCTTAAGCGCTAAGCTCTGAGTCTGTGGCTAAGCAGAGATCCTCAGTCTTGGCCTCAGTCTTAACTTTCCTGTATTTACTCTCCCTACCTCCCAAATGACCCTCTTTTATTAGATAAGTGCCTTCTTCAACGGCTTACCTGGTCTTTTCCTTTTGTGTTTAAGGCGGTCACACGGGCACTGTCTTGCAGGGGGCTTGGCTGCCGGTATCCTCTTTCCTCCGTGAGTGCTCTGGAAAATATCTGAAACACCCCCGTTTGCCACCCCGGGCCCCTCAAATTCAGGGTGGGGATAGCTGAGTGAAGGCGCCTGAGATTTAGAGCTGGAGAGGGCCCTTAGACATCAACTCTCCAATCCCCATGTTACAGATGAGGAAACAGGCTGGCAGAGAGGAGATGTCTGGCTAAGTCTGCACTGGTAATTCACAATGCATTTATATGGGATCAAGGACTTATGACTAGAATTAGTGATCATCCGGCTCTTTCCCCACGGTGACCCCAGCCTCCTGGCTGCTCTTCACACAAGATGATCCGCCTCCACACTCTGGGCATCTTCCCTGGCTGCCTCCCAGGCCTAGAATGCTCTCTCCTTATCACTCTCTGCCTCCTGGCTTCCCCGGCTTCCTTCAAGGCCCAGCCTAAATCTCACGGTCTACAAGAAACCTCTCCAAATCCCCCTTCTTTCTAGGGCCTTCTCTCTGTTGATTATTTCCAATTTACCCCGTATGGAGCTAGTTTGTATGTAGTCTACAAGAAGCCTCTCCAAATCCCCCTTCTTTCTAGGGCCTTCTCTCTGTTGATTATTTCCAATTTATCCCGTATGGAGCTAGTTTGTATGTAGTTGTTTACAGGCTCCCTCCCTCATTAGACCAGGAGTTCCTGGGGAGGCTTTCTTTGTAGCCCTAGTGCTCAGCATAATGCCAGCACATAGTAGGTTCTTAATACATGCTTGCTGACTTGAACAACTGTGCAGAAGGTAGTGTAGGCATTAGCATCATCATTTCATAGCTGAGGAAGCAGAGAAGGGAAGGGAGTGACTTTCCCAGGGCTGGGCTCCTTGGACCTCTGCTCCTTCTTAAAGCATTTTAACTTAGCTTAAAAGGATCCATTGAAAAAACAAGGGGGCTATCTCTTCTGGTGGAGAGACAGCTGTCTGGGGGGAGGGGCAGCACAAGTACTGTCTTCAGTGACTTAAAGGTCACTAGGAGAAGACCACATCTTTCACCATTAGGTTGTTTAAAGTGGATATCATGGGGACCTTACACTTTATCCAAAAGTCATCAATCGAATTCAATTTTAGCAAACATTTATTAAGCACATTGGTTTGGAAGGCTAGCTGCAGAAGATACTAAATTAAGAATGTCTCCTTAGAGAACCTGTAATCTAATAGGGGAGAGAGACACGTGCAGTAAGTCGGACGCATGGTGGGCAGGAGAAGCCAGGATGAACTACTGCCACAGATGGAGGAAAGAAGCCGTTGTCATTGGGGTGGGGAGGTGGCACTGGAGCTGGGCCCTGGAGGAACCGGAGAATTTCAGTGGGCAGGGATGGGAGGGAATGCTTTCCAGACCTCATGAAGGAATGAGCCACCTGAAGCCAGGATAGCTTTGGGTGTGATAGAGTTAGAGCTGGTAGTCTGTTCTGGTCTAGTTGGAATGCAGAGTATGGGAAAAAGGACAGGGTGAAATGAGGCTGGAAAGGACCGAAGTACTTGGCAAAAAGCCACTGGGGGACCCTTGAAGGCTTTTGAGCAGAGGAGTAATAGAGTGAGACATGTGGATTAGGAAAATGGGGGAAGCTGTGTGAAGGCCAGGAGCAAAGGTCAGAGGCCAAGTGTGAGGCTGTTCCAAGAACCTCCAGAGACTGGGCCCTGAGGAGCTGCCTCCCCCCAGATAGTGCCCCAGCCACCTCTACAGCTGCCTGCCCTGCTGTGGAGTGGGCCACGCCCACCTCCCCTTCCACTGCCTGCCTGGACACAATAATCAAAAGAAGTTTCTGGAAATGCTGTGTCACTGGCCTGTCCCACTGATTGCTCACCATCCCCTGGGGCTTTCCAGATCAAAACAACTCTTTCTGGCCACCACTCTCCACTTTCCTACTGGGGTGGGGGGTGGGGGGAAGGGAAGAAGCTTTTATATAGTGCCTACTTCGTGCTAGGCTCTGTGCTAAGCATTTTACAAATATGATCTCATTCGATCTTCACAACAACTCCGAGAGATAAGGTGTCGTTAGTCTCATTTGATCATTTTAAGGATGAGTTATCTGAGGCAGGCAGATACCTAGGGTCACATAGCTAGTAAGTGAATATCTGAGGCTGCACTTGAACTCAAGTCTGCGCGACTCCAGGTTGTATGGACTGTGCCACCGAGCTGCCTTTTTTAGAACATAAGCTTCTTCAGGGCCTGGTCTTTGGAGAGCTTTGTAACTGACTGCTTTGGTCTCCAGCCCTTTCCTTTCTGATTTCTTGGATCCAGCCTTCATACAGTTCCCCAGTTTTCCTGATTCATTGGTTTCACCTTATTATCTGCTGCTCAGAACCCTGTCAGGGTTCCCCTATGCCACGACCTACCTTCCCAGCCTCTGCGCTTGTGTCTCCAGTGCTAAACAGTGGACCTGGCCTAGAACAAACACTTAACATCCTTTCTCATTCATTCGCAACGAAGCATAGAGTTGGGCTCTTTGAGCCCCTAGGACAAGCCTAGAAGCAATGGGGGAAGCTGCAGAGAAGACCTTTCCTCCTGCCACATTATTAAGCCAGGAATCTGCCCGACAATCATGGTCCTCCCAAAGTGGGAGGGGAGCGTAGGGCTTAGCTGGTGCCTCATCCCTGGAGGTTCTCAGATAAAGACTGGGTTGGGTGGACATGTACCGTTGGGAGCTGTTGTTAAATGGGTTCCTATGCAGGTATATGTGGGCCGTACATTAGCCTTAGCTCCTTTCCAGCTGAGATTCTGTGATTCTTTGTACTGGTGGAGACACATTGAAAAGTCCCTTCTCTCTGGGCCTCTGTTTTCCCATTTGAAGGGGTGACATTGGATTTCTTCTAGCTCTAGTAGCTAGAATTTAGAATTAGAAGGATGAGTATGTCAGATTGAGAATTGTAAGGAACTTTAGATTCATCTAGTCTTTGGATTCTGTAATGCTGAGGATCCCCAGCGCTGCCTGGGACTCCACCCCTTGGGAAACTGAAATGATAGCATCCCAACTGCTCCTGTAGGGGGAAGGGGAAAGGGTGCTGATGAAATAGTTTCCCTCCTCCCCCAAGGGAGAGAGCCAGGATGATGGCATGGATAGAAGTGGCATCACTGACCTTCACACCGACACTCCTGCCTTCTGCCCCTGGGATGCCTCTCTGCAGGCAGTTTGTGGTCCCTCTGGCCTTCAGCAGCCTCTGTGGGAAGGAAACAGAGGTCGCTTTTCAGTGTATTTGATTGGGGGGGGGGAAATTCCCAGAACCCCGGAAAATGTACTTGATTTGGAATGTGGAAACTTGGGTTCACATTCAGCCCCATCTAGCTGTGTGATCATGGGCAAACTAATGCACCCTACTAAGCTAACAGTTTCCCCATCTATAAAATGGAAAAATAAGACTTGCCCTATGTTAGAGCGTGAGTGTGAGGATCAAAAGAAGGTAGTAAATAAAAGACATCTTGTAACTCCTAAGCTACTCTTATCGATGTCTATTGTTATTTCACTTCCTCTACTAGTGCAGGGAGGTTAGGCTGCTCAGTTTTGGAGATGAGAAATTAAGACTTTATGATCTGGATTGAGGAGGAGATGAGAATTCTCTTTTTCTCTAGATTGGTAGACTTTAAAGATGCCAGATCTCTTACTTTGACTGTAAATGCCTCATAGTAACATTAAGGAGTAAGGAGGAGATTGGTAAACTGGGACTTCCCTTTAATCTCTCAAATTGTTGAGCCTCCTGGAAGCTGAGTCTCAAATTCTAATACAGAGAAATAATCCCCCCCTTTGCCCTGTATCTGGACTATTCTTCCTTTCATACTCTGGCCTTTTCACAATACTTTCCTTTTACCCAAGGCTGCCTTGTTCCCTTCTTTGTGATGCCACAACTTACTCTCTCTCTGACAACTGGAGGCGTAAGACGATACTAGCTTGAAGCTGGAGACAGGACTGATATTGGGCCAAATCCCTCAGCAAAGCAGCGGGAAGGAAGGGAGTGCAAGAGAACCTGCCCTTCTGGCTAGTGGCAGAATCTCTTCAACTTGTCAGTCAAGGCCCTGAGGATCCTGCTCACTGGAGCCATGCCAGCAAAGGCTGGGTGACCACTTTTTGGAGGTGTAGTAGCAGGGCTGCTCTGTCGGATGGGCTTGGGGAGAAAGGGCCTCTGAGGGCCTTTCCAGCTCTCTTGGCCCTAGGCCCAGTCCTTTTGCTGGCACCTTTCAGATGGATAGACTAGCTTACTTGGTGACTTCAGGCAAACCTGTTCCCCTTTCTGAGTCCTCTTTTCCCAGTCATATGAGAAGGTGAGACTCAATATCTTATCTCACATAATCTCACTGAGTCTTTACTTTGGCAAGATGATCCTTTTATACCTCACTAATTGCTTCATGGTCCCATTCACCACAGTGAGTAAGTGGGTCTTGTAAACCTTTTCATCCCTCCTTAAATCTTCCACAGGGGGCCCCCCTCCACTTCCCTCACCCTCTCAGTTGAGAAGTTCATCTCATACATGACTCCAAAAATGGAGACCAACTGTGAAAGATTTGGCTATTCTGATCAAGACAACCATCCCAAACAATTCCAAGGGACCCATTCCACCTTCACAGTGAGAACTGAGGAACTTTGAATGCATACTGAAGCATACTTTTTAAACTTTCATTTTTCTTTTTTTTGTCTGTATTTTCATTTGCAACATGGCTAATGTGGAAATATGTTTTGCATAAGTCTGCAGGTATCATTGATATCATACTGTTTGCCATCTCAAGGGGTGGAAGGGGATGGGAGGGAAGGAAATAATTTAAAACTCAGAATTTTAAAAAGTGAAAATTAAAATTTTTAAAAATGTAATTGGGAAAAATTTAACAAAGTAAATAAAAATATATTAGAATAAAAAAAAGATAAGAAATTGAGGCCATTCTGTTCCTGGCTCCTGGAAATCAAGAACTTCTCCTTCTTATATCACTCAGATGCCTCGCACCTCACTCTCCTACTTCACTTGTCTCACATGAAGACACGGCCTGTCTTCTGGCCAAAGCAAATCCCTCTACGCTCAAGTGAGACCATTGCAGCATATTGCCTAGTCTATCCTACCCACTCTTACTAATTTTCACTCTTTCCCTGTCTATTAGCTACTTCTCTGCTGCCTATAGACCTTGCCCATGTCTCCTCCATCTTCAGAAAAACCTTTACTTGATCTATTTATCTCCTCTATGGATCACCTCTTCTCTCCTCCCTTTTGTGGCTTATGTTCTTGGGAAGGTTGTCCACAATCAGTGCCTCTACTTCCTTTCCTCTCGCTTTCTCCTTTTGGCTTCCCATCTCATCATTTCACTGAAAGTGTTCTCTCCAAAGTCATCAGCCTTCACCTTTCCTGATCTCTCTGCAGCCTTTGACATTGTCACTCACTCTGCTTTTCGATATTCTCTTTCTCTAGGTTTTCACGACACTGCTTCCTCCTGGTTTCTTCTCTTCTCTGTATGATTTTTCCTTCTTCACTAGATGTGTGTCTCAGAGAGTCTGGCCTAGGACTCTGGCCTGGACCCTCTTCTCTCTGTACTATTTTGCTTGGGGATCTCTTCAGCTCCCATGGATTCAGTTCTCATCTCTATACAGATGATTTAGATTGGTTTGTACAGCCCTAAGCTCTCCTGACCCCAGTCTTACATCTCCAACTGCCTATTGGATGCCCAATAGACATCTTTTTCAAAAAAATTAGTTTATATATATATAACAGGTTTTTTTTACATCACTATAGCTTTCCCCCCCAGAGTCATTTTATATAACAAATAGTATTTTTAAGACAAAAAAAAGGAAATGAGGGGAAAGTATAACTGATTAATATATTGAAAAAGTCTGAAAATATGTGCAATGTGCAATACTGCCATTGACGTCTTAAACTCAACATGTCTAAAACTGAAGTCACTTCTCTCTTTCCTGCCTCCCTGTTCCTGACTTCCCTATTACTATCTAGGGCGCCATTATCTTCCCAGTCCTTTAGGCTGGCAATGCAGGAGGCATCCTGGACTCTTCACTCTTTTTAGCCCTAATCATTGTCCTCTTCTGGCAGTTCTACCTTTGCAACATCTCAAACATGCCTCCTTCTCTTCTTTGACCACCTCTATCTTGGCAACCGTCATCACCTCACACCTGGATTATTGCAATAACCTGCTGTTTGGTCTCCCTGCTTCAAGTGTCCCCTGCTCCAGCCTATCCTCCATTCAGCTGCCAGAATGATTTTCCAGGTCATCCCCACCCCCACCCCACTTACTAATCTCCAATCACCTCCAGGGTCAAATACAAGGTTCTCTGTTTACTGTTCAAAGCCCCTCACAACCTAGCCCTCTCCTACCTTTTTGGTCTCCTTATACCTTATTCCTTTACACATGCTCTATGATCCAACAGCACTAGCCTCCTGGCTATTCCTCATGGCCTGGGTTCTAGTCTCTCTATGACAACTTCCCCTTGACATTGGACAAGACATCTGGACTCTTAGAATGTGAGAGGTGGGAGAAAACTTAGATCATAGAACATGGTGTGTCTGAACTGGGCGGCCTTGGAACAGTAATGTCCAAGCTGGAAGGGAGCAGAGCACATAAAATATGGGAAGTCAGATATGGGAGGGACTTTAGACATCATTTAATATAACCCTTCCCTTTACAGGTGTGAAAGCTGGTTAGTGGTGATGGGTTGAAAATGGCTTTTCCAAGGTTGTTTGGGTGGTTACTGGCAGAAGCTGAGGGAGGGCCTCAGTCTTTCCAGTCCAGGGCTGTTTTCACCTTAGAACCCAAACTCCCTCTGCCTTCTAGCCGCCTGGGCAGTGTTCTTCTCCACCCCCTTCCCCCTCCTGTCATCCACTTTCTCCACAAAATGAAGGTTTTTCTTTTTAGAGCAGTGGTGTCAAATTCAAATAGAAATGGGTCCCTGCATATTAACTTAGAAAATCACAAATTAAAATTATCTATGTTGCATTGTCTTTATTTTGTTAAACATTTCTCAATGACATTTTAATTTGATTTGGCTTCGGACTTTAAACCTCTGAATTAGAGGTTCTCCAAGGTTCCTTCAAACTCTACTCTTCTTTGATTCAGTTAACTAAAAAGTTTTTTGAAATTTATTTTTAATTTTTAGTTTACAACACTCAGTTCCACAAGTTTTTGAGTTCCAAATTTCTAAAGAGTTTTAAAAATGTGATTTGATCACCCTTAATTCTGAATATTGGACTTGGGAGTCAGGAGACCTGGTTCTCTCCCTGGTTCGGCTACAAACTGACTATGTGACCACGAACAAGTCATTGCCCATGCAGTGTGAGGGGCTTGGAGTTGACTCCGGCTTGATATGGTAGGGCACAAGTATTTTTCTGAATGGAGTAGATCTGCTTGAAGGGGACATGATAGGGACTCACATTCTCTCAAATTACTCCTAAGCCACTGAGGCAGTGTGGCCAAGTTGGGGGTGCAGCCCAAGTCTTGCTGACTCTCCAAAACTGGGTTACTGCATATCTAAGCCTTAGGCAGATCTGCTCAGGAGTGGAAAAGAGGGGTGCCTCCTTGCCTTCTCACTGCACAAAGAGGCCATGGTCAAAGGATGGGTTGGCCAAGGTGGGTTGCCTCCTCCTTTGACCAAAGTAAAGGCCTCCATAGGTTGCAGATAAAGAAACAGGCTCAGAAGAGAGATAACAAATGATTTGTCTAAGGTAACAGAGTTAGAATCTAAAACTTAGACTTTTAGAGCTAAAAGGGGTATTAGCAATCACATTTACCTCCCCCAACCATTCCCCCATGCTCATTTTGCAGGTGAGAAAATGAGACTGGGGGGAGGGGAACAAATTTTGCACAAGGTCTGGGGGTCTCTGCTGCTTTATGCTAAATATATTCCATTTTCCCCATGCTGTCTTCCTTCACAAAGCATGGAATGGCAGAGCTTCTTTGGCTTTAGAGAATGCCTAGTCTCGTGCCTTAGTTTTACTGAGGTAACATGGCCCAGAGGGAGGGGAATGAAAATGGCCAATTTTAAGAGTAGACTCAGGATGAAAACCCAGATCCTCTGAGTTCCAATCCAGTTCTGTCTTTGAATCAAGCCTAGACTAGGAAGGTCAGGTAGTGTGCTCTGGAAGGCTAGAGCCATTGAGAGGGGCTCAGCCTGGACAATGAACCCTGCATGTGGGCTCCTTGATTTCTAACAAGGACAGCAGATCCTGGGCCTCACTGTCCAGAAATTTAGAGCCCCCTCCCCGATCCTGACTGTGCCTCCTGTTTTTAATGGGGCACCCAGAAGCTTCTTTCTCCCTCACTGGATTCATTTACCTGAGTTGGAGCTGAAGAAAGCAATAGACAGCAGCAGCAGCAGGAGAGAGAAGACGGGGGCTCTCATTTTACTGCTTGTTCTACTGCGTTTTGGATCCAAGGTGTGGGAGGTGGGTCCCAGATGGAGAGGAAGCTGGCTCAGGTGTGGGTTAATAGGTGTGGTGGCCTGCTCTTTAATCCTGGGCAAGTCTTCCCATTGGAGGAGCAGAGTGGCTTAGAGGGTGGTATGAAGCTGATATTCAGATTACAGGTGAGACCAAGTGCTTTACGGGAATATAGGAAGCAAAAGTGATTAAACAAAGGAAAGAAAACAACATTAAGAGCTCAAGTGAGTAAGTGACAGCTTGGCAGCAGCCCCAAGTCTCTCAGAGGGTTCCTGCCCGTCTTCTCTTGTGGACTAGACTTTCTCCCTCCAGTCTCCATTTCCTTGTTGTGGTGATAGACAGCCTTTCCCTAGCTGGATGGCCAAGAGTGGAGACTAGCAGAAGTGGAAGACATGGCACTTCTTCTCTGCCTGTCCCCCCATTGTGTACCCCTTCAAATGGAAGGAATCCTTGGCTAGAGCCAGGGGGATGATGGCCTTATGGGCTTTGCTGTTCTGTTGGTACTTCAGACCTGACGTCCAAATAGGGCACATCCCAGCTATACTTACTTCCCCAAACCTTCCTATTTCAGTCATGGGCTTTTCCATCCTCTAAGTTGCTATAACCCCCAAGTCATTAGAGAAAGACAGGGGCCTGGACTCAGAGGCAGGAAAATCCTGCTCTAGATCCTGGCTAGCTCTATGACCTTGGGCAATCACATAACCCCTCTGGTCCTCAAGTTTCCTCATCTGTAAAAATAAGAGGTTGAACTCGATGGTCTTCAAGGTCCCATCCAGCTCCAAATCTATGGTCCCAAACACTCTCTCTCCCTGACCTCACTTATTCAAGGCAGTTGCCAAATCTTGCTGCCCCTGCCTTCATAGTATTTCTTAAATTCCTCCCTTCTTTCTACCCACAAGCTCCTTGCCCTTGTTGGGACCCTTATCATCTCTTGCCTGGACTGTTATAGCTATTACAGCTGCCTGCTTGGTGTCACTGCTTCAAGTTTCTCCCTCCAATCCATCTTCCACGGAGATGCCACAATCACCATCTTCAGGCACAGGCCTGCCAGTCTGCATCAGGTGCTATGTTATTCCCCTACTCAAGAACCTTCAGTGGCTCCCTGTTACCTCTGGGATAAAATCTGACCTCTGTGGCTTGTCATTTAAAGCCCTTCCCAGGCCTGCTCCAACCCATCTCTTAGACTTTATGTCATGGAACTCTTCATTTTCATAGACTTGACATTGCAAGCTGACTAGATTACTAAACTGTTCTTTAGCCTTGACATTCCATCTCCTGCCCCCTTGCGTTGGCTGCTCACAATGTCCTCCGTCCACAGCTCCACTTCTCAAAATCTCGACCCTCCATCATGGCTCAACTCACCAGTCATCTCTTCCCGTTGTCAGTGTTTCTTCTTCCTTCAAATTACTCATCTGTGTGTAAGGGCTTGGTCAGGGCCATCAGTGGAGGATGAAGTGATCGGCCTGGTCTGCTGTGGATCAGTTGGAAATGAGTTGGTTGGCTGGACTGTGGGAATCACCTCTTTGTGCTGATGTATAAAAATGAGGGTTACCTTAAGAGCTAGCTTTTTCCCCTTTCCCCGTTTTTGGGAAAACACTGGGGAGAAGCAGATCTATACTTAGCCGGTGCCCCAGGGATGAGGATGGTTGGGAGCCCGCGCCTGTAAACAGTGTCTGATCACCATCTCGGGAGCTGGTAATGGTTGACTTGGGGCTGTGGCAAATGGCAGTTCCCAATGCCTTCACTCCCTCAGCCCAAGGTAGGGAGCTCTTGAATTCTGGTGGGGGGTGGGGCTGGGGAGAGATTTTCTAGAGAATTTCTAATTCCTGGGCAGTACTAGTTTCCTGGGATTGTCCAAGAGAATCCAGGAATCCAGTCTCCAAGAGAGAAGGGGGAGTTCCCTGGAAAGATCAGCCTATTGGGATCACATACACCCTTCTCCACCCACTGGAGGTCAGTGGGGGTCATTTGTCTGCCCAAGAAGCTTCAGGGGATCTGCCATTCATGATTTGCTTCCAGCCTGTCTTTTAGGCTACATTATTCCTTATACACTCTGGGCCAGGGGTTCTTCACCATTTTGGGTCCTGGACCCCTTTGGCAATCAGTCTGGTGAAGTCTGTGGAACCCTTCTCAGAACTGTATCTTTAAATGCAAAGTAGAAAAATACATAGGATTCCCAAGGATACCAAGGATCATGGAAAATCCAAAACAAGTTCTCAGCCCCAGCTGAGATTCCTTGCTCTGTACTATCTCCAAATAAGCGTGCTTGACGCTCTCTCCACTGGACTCTACCCCATTCTGCACTAGCTGTCCCATTCACTTCACAAATGCCTCTTGGAATCTCAGCAACCCTTGACACCACACACATCAAGAGGCCTCTCCTGGTCCCCTTCCCCATCCCCCAAACTGTGCATTTTCTAGTGTACGTTCTGCACTCACTTCTCTATGAATGTGTTGTACCCCCCACAGGAGAATGTAAGCCCCTTGTGTGCAAGACTTCACTTTTGTATTTGTGTCCTGGGTCCCTGGCATGTAAAAGCATTTAAAAAATACTTTTGACTGATTGAAGATCTGTAAGAGATCAGGACACAATCTTGGAGAATCTGGCCCCTGCTTTTACCAGGAGTGATTTGGACTGTGCAGGTTTCATGGGAAGGGAGTTGCTTCTTTAGGAGCTTGGAATAGCATGTACTCTAAGGCTGGAAGTCTTTACCAGGTCCCTGGGGGTAAAGTGGGGCTCACAAGCATTTGGGGAAGTTGCTTCCTCAGCACTCTTTATGAGGAGAGTTTGAACAAAAGTGTGTTGCCCTGAGTCTACGGGCCTGTGATGGGCTTGGGTAGAAGACAAGACTCACTGGAGAGGGAGGAGAATTGATTGACTGTCTATAGGCTTTTGTAGTCTTTTAGGCGTTTTCTGCATTGTTTGTATAGGTAGGATGACATCACGAATTATCTCCTACCTGCCTAGAAATGTGAGACCCTCTTAGCCACACCTCTGGGGACTTAAAGTATACGTCACCTTTCTAAGTTCTGGGTTCCTTATCCCATCTCTCAGTCCCACTAGCAAATCAGGTTCCCCAAGGGCATGGCTGGCTGTAGACTCTGGCCTCCTTATTCTACTTCCTGCTCTCCCTGGTAAGCCAGGTTCCCAGAACAAAGTCACGTTTGAGCAAAGTTATACCCTGAGGGGTTGAGGTGTCTTCCTAAGGCTTTTGGCTCAACCTCCTATTTCTGATATATTTTCTCCCCAAATAATTAGTGATGAGTTGTTGTTGTTTGTCCTTTGTTCTGGAAGAGGACCATGACATCAGGGAGGTGATGCCATGACATGCAAGTGAATTGAAGTGAGGGAGGGCTGTGCAAAGTCACCAGCCTCACTTTCTCCTCTGGAGCCAGTGGCCAGGTATGGATCAGGATGAGTGGAGATGGCCTAGGATGCAATGGGAGACCTTGGCCTTTCAAAGCTAAGTGAGGAATTATTTAGGCAATTCCTGCCAATCAGGAATTTTACAGAAGGAAACACATTCCTGTAACCCATATGAATTCCAGGAGTCTTTATTCTGAGTCCACTCTTGCTGGCAAGTTGGGTTGTCAGAACAAGGCACAATCTTGCAGCGTTCTAGAGGTTCTAGGGCTTCTGAGAGGCACAGCTCTGATGCCAACTTTCTTTTAGTTCAGGTGTCATTTGGGGATGAAATGAGACCTTGTAAATCTTTGAACATTTACAAAAGGAGGTTTGATTTTTCCCTAACTCAGCAAGGACATATACAACAAGAACATACTAGCACTGAGGTTCTTTGGATATATATATATATATATATACATATATATATATATATCCATATATTTATATATATATATATCCATATATTTATATATATATATCCATAGTCATTAACATGACTATATATAAATACATATATATACACATATATATGTACACACACATATATGTGTGTATGTGTATATATGTATGTATATGCATATATACATATATATGTATGTATGTGTATGCGCCTCCCCCCACAAACTTGTCTCCTCATGGAAACATATCTGGACAATAGGTTATCAGGGAATGGAGACTCACATGGTCTTAGGCAGTGGTGTCAAATTCAAATGGAAATGTGTGCAACTGAAATATGCATAAGGATCCCTATGAGCCTCGTATTGACTTAGAAAACCACCTACTAATATTGTTTTATTATATTTTTTATTTTAAAGAATATTTCCTGATTAATTTTTAATTTTAATGTTCAGTTCCAAATTCTTTCCCTCCCTTCACGCCCCGACCCACCCATTGAGAAGGCAAGAAATATGATTCTCATTATACATATGAAGTCATGCCAAGCATATTTCCATATTAGCTATGTTTCAGGGGGAAAGCAGCAAGAAAAATAAAGAAAATGAAAACAATATGCTTCCATCTGCTCTTGAAGTTTATTTTTCTCTCTGGAGGTGGAGAGAATTTTTCATCATGAGACCTTTGGAACTTTTTTGGATCGTTGTATCCATCAGAGTGCTAAGTCTTTCACGCTTGGTCATTGTTTCAATGTTGCTTTTACAGGTGCAATGTTCTCCTGGTTCTGCTCACTTCACTTTGCATTAGCTCAGACAATTCCCTAGTTAAATTTTAATCTGATTCAGGCTGACACCTCTGGTTTTAGGCCTCCTGCTAAGACTGAAAGGCTCAGACTCCATGTGGCTGGGATTTCTCATGCCCCTTGATGATCAGCAGGCTGTGTCAGGGAAGCTTGTGTCACTCAGGTCCCAGGCCCAGGGGTAGCTTTTTCATGCTTTAGGTGAAGCCTCTTTATGTTGGGGTGGGGAGAAAGGCAGAGGAAAGGAGCTGTGTAAGGAAGAAGCTAGGTCTATCACACCCCAGGAGTTGGGGATCTCTCTAATGCTATTGGCTTGGGCTCCCATTCTAGAGTGTTCTCAAACACCAATGATTAGGATTATTTAACCAATGAACCAACAAACATCAATTCACTTTTACCAAAAAATATTTGCTTAGAAGATATAGCAAAAATAGGAATACAAAATTGCCATCCTTGCCACCCACCAAGCTAGGGGCACATCCTTGGTGATACCACCTTGCTCCTTGGGCCCTACTAAACTCATCTCTGAATGTGTTGATGGAGTACGTTGCTCCCTTGCTGGCAAAAACCGGCATCTCAGCGTTGAGCCCCTGTATGGGTCTTACATACTGTTTAGGGTTTTATTTCTCCCTGGGCTCAGTTGCCTGTAAACTCTGATATGGCTGTTAGTTCTTGGACCCCTGGTACTCTTCCTGTCCTTTCTAAGCTCACATGGCCACAGCTAGTCTGTTCCATCTCTAAAACTAAGGGACAGAGACAATAGCAGGACCATGTGCTCATGGCTGTGGCCTAGGTGTGAGAGGGCTGAAGCTCCTTCCCTGCCTAGAGGCCTGCAGCAGCTAGCTTCTTCACTTAATTGATGCCACCAGGCAGGAAAGGAAGCAAAATCAAGTCTTGGGCCTCTTGTATGCATTCCTGCTCGAAGCCAATACTAAAGCCCTTCCTTACCATCTTGTAAGTGGACTGCAGACAGTTATGGACTCCCAGGGCCCTCCATCACATAGGCCTGGAAGCAGCCTCACCGGAAAGCCACCTCATTGGCCAGTTTCCTGTTGCACAGAAATGAATTTTGTCAGAACTATATCCTGAGGTTTCCCAGAAAGAACTCTGGGTTGGGGGCAGGCACATTTAACATATGTGAACCCCCTCCCCAAACCATTTTGAGCTCCCAAGACCTGAGAAAGGCCTAAAAACCTGCATTGGCCAATCAGAAGAAAGACTTTTTTTGGCCTACTCTGAGCATAACCTACCATAATGCCTTGTGTGCTCTGGCATAACAGACATGTTTTGCCTTCTCTGAGTGAAGCCTTCCTGTGTCAGCAACTACAAGGCTAGATGAAGCTGATCAGGAGCATTCTTTTGTTTATGACTACCCAGGGCAAGATGCCTTGACCCGGACACTGTCTCGAATAACAGAACTTTTTCCTATGTCGGTATTATACTGTATTATTGTTATGCTTCTATATGTATGTATGTATGTATGTATGTATGTATATATATATATGCACACACACATATATATAAAATGTTATGCTACATTATTCTGTATGTATTTGTATATAAATGCGCATACACATACATATATATATGCATACACATACATATATACACATATACACATATATATGTGTGTGTACATATATATGTGTATATATATGTATTTATATATAGTCATGTTAATGATAAAAAGAAACACAGATATCTTGGATCTATAATTTCAATTGACACTGACATTCTCTTATATCACTGTATTTACAATCTATCCAATTAAGATATTCCTTGCTCATATTATGGTTAACACATAGGGAGACTATAATGTTGACTGACACAAGCATCCTGAACAAGGATGAGAGGGAGGGGTGAGACGGAATTGCTCTGACAATATAAGGACCCCTTTGTCTTTCTGTCCTTGGGCCCATTTCTACAATGAACTCCCATGGGTATATCTATATGCATAATCTGCCAGCTTTGAGATAAATAAACATGCACATGCAGCCTAATTTTGTTTGTCTTTCTTAGAATGAACTCAATAATGGTTGATGGTTATGGTGCCATTTACTTGGGTAGGACAGCACTAGGGACCTTCCCCTGACAGTGCTGGGACTGGGTACACACAGGACCTGTTCTCCTGAAAAGTTCCAGACCTGGACAGAGGGTGGTAAATTCTTTTTCTACTCCTGCTCCTAAATATTGGACCTGGCTTGTGTTGCAGTCTGAATTTTACTCTCCAAGCTAGTTCTGGGAGTGAAGGCCACATGTATAGGTTGTCTCTGCCATTCAGATATCCTCTGCAATTCCGTCTAGACTGGGGTGGGAAGGTTTTTCACTGCTGGTTTGCTTAAATGACAGAGTGGGAATAGGGCAGACGTTTCTTCCCATAATGCTCACAAAGCCACTTCAGCTTCAGCACCCTTTCCCAGGCACCATAATCTTCTTTCCCCCTCTCCTTTCCCTTAAAGGCTAGGTTCCTGATGAGGACTCAGATCGCCGAATTTAACTTCATTAGAACCTGCCCCTTTAAATCCAAAATCTCAGGGGCACTCTGAGGAAGGCTTGCAAGATCCAGTTCAGATTTTGCCCCTCCCTCAATTAGGAGAGGTGTACAGTCGTTACACTGTTGAGTCTTGGATCCTTGTGAATTCCCCATTCCCATTACTTGGAGTAATAATAGCCTAGTTGTGATGGGGATTTTTAAAAAAAATTTATTTTAGACTCAAACACCAGAACACAAATGCAGAATAGAGAAAAGGAACAAAAACATGTCATAAGAGTTGTGGTTTCAACATATTAATGATAAGATAAATGATTCTCTGTGCAAAGCGATTTAGAAATACATTTATCTAAATTGATAATGGGTTGTTTCAAGTTTCAAATAATCTTGTTTAGGGTGTTGTTATGTATGATTTGGTAAGCAATTGTATCAGCTATGTTGTTGAAAAAGCAATTTCTCTTATAATCTAGACGTTAGATTAAGAATTGTGAAAAAAATATATAAGGGAAAATCAATAGTTAGGATAAACTCCCAAGTTTTGTCTGTATTTAAGAGGAAGTTTCACCTAAAAGTCTTAACAACTCTGTGCAAGAGTTTTCTGTGTTCTGGAATTCCAATTGGGTGAATGGGAATCCTTGCACAAAATAGGGGTGTGATTTTTAAGCCTGCTTCATCTAAGGATATGTGTGTGTGTGCATGTGCGTGTGTGTGTGTGTGTGTGTGTTAATTTGGAGGTTTGTGGACTACCACATTCACTCTCTTTATGAGATTCCAGAATGTAATTATTTTCTTAATTTCTAGTGATATATTTAAGGACAAAGGAAAGAAAAGATATGGAGTAAATTTTTAAAGGCCTGATAAACTTTGTTATTGTGATGAGGCTAATTTAATTGGGTATGTTCTACTTGGTTTATAAAAACTGAATCTCCTCCCCATTACAAACACTTTTTTGATGAAGGAATTTTGAGATATCTAGGAATTCTGTAATAACTAGAAATTTGTTATAATACTTTGGGAATTTATTTAATGTTTCTTAAGGACATTTTACACCAACTTAGTTTTAATGAATTCTAATTTTAAAGGTTTATTTTTGCTTTAATGTGGAAAAGAGAGATATCTATCATTATGGAATTTTCCATCTAGTTTTCTTAATAACATTTTAAAATTACTCTTTTTAACATCAGGATACATTTTAAACTGTTTTAAAGAAGGGAAAATACTTTTAGAAGGAAATGTTTTGTAAAAAAATCTCTTGTGTGATTTTTAAAAGGCATACTAAATTTTCATTTGCAAGATAATTTATTGCTAAATTACTGTGATGAGCTGCAAATCAGAAGAGATCTTGCTGTTTTGATTTAAATTTTTAGTCATTCTCATGGCCTAAACAAGAGTTTACTTAGTGTTTGAACTTACCATATGTGTAAGACTCAATTCCTGAAGTGTCGCATTCTTCCAGAGTGAGTATAATCAGAGAAGGATAAACAAAGCTTGTGAAACAAGGATGTAAATCTATCAATTTGTGAGGTTAAAAACAGGAACCTCTTTGTTTTTCTTTAAGGAATAGGATTCTCGTACACATAGTTATGTTAGTGAAGAGTAGTAGCTTATGGGCTATCCTGTGTTATCTTAATGGGAAATCTATTATTCTTTTTAATCCGGAATTAGAACATGTGGAAATTTATGCAAACTGCTTAAGACTCACCTTAAGATGTTCCCATTGTTTAAAGGGATTCTGAGAGCAGGATTATTTTTGTGTGATCAGTCTCTTGCTGTTAACAATGTGGGATTATAATCAATACTTATTATCTGGGATGTGTGATTCTTGAGAGCTAACTTACCTGGACCCCTGACTATTGGAACTTGCTATTCAAGATTTTATGGGACTGCAATTTACTATTGTTTTGAGCTTTGAATAGAGGGATAGTTGTCTGAGTTGTGATGAAGCCAATAGTAGAATGGCGTGCACTGCAGGCTGAGAACTGCTAAGGGTGGATGTCTGTGCCCGGCAAGAGTTTTGAGGACAACCTTGGACACGGCATAGGTAGGATCTTCCTAACTCTTATTTCCCAGCTGTGTTATTTCCTTTCTGAAAAGTAAAATTCCCCACTTGAATAATCCTGAGCCCTGCTTTTAACATTTTGTGGCTATACGATTGATTGTCAGATATAACTTATCCCTGGAATCAACTACAGCTAAGGAAGTTTCTCTCTTCTGTTATGCTGTGTGATGTTATAACGATACCCCTCTTTTTCCTTTTATAGTAAATTTCTATAATCAAGAAGTTCTGTGAGTACAATACTAAATCTATTAAAAAATAGATGGAAACTGGAACATCTCTGAGTCACTATGATAGGATGCAAGAAAGAATAGCTTACAATTTTAACTATTATTTGTGGCCAAATAATAATATAGGAATAACATCCTCCTAAGGAGGAAATGATTAGATAAAGTAATAAGACAAAGATGTAATGTGATAGATTTCTAATTAAATGGGGTAGTAAATTTTGAGAAAAAGCAACAGGATTAGACTGTTTCCTATAAGAATTATATATAGATATATATGATTGGCTTCCAAAATTTATCTATCATGGAAATTCAGACTTTAACCATGCTTTAGTAATACGTTTTCAAAATTGGATTTTTACACATAAATTATGTGCATAATGGTAAAGAAAGGGAAGTCGTTTTCCCATTATTAAAGTATCTGTCTGATAATTTTAAAAGACAGAAGACCTCATTTTGTGGTTGGACCCTCAAATTTTAAAAGATTCTTATACCACGTACAGGATTTAAATAAGGACAGAAATAGCAAATGATATGTAAACTGAAATCCTCTGAAGTTTCAAAAATGGAGAACCAAATTTAAGTGAAAATACTGATTTATACTAAGCCAGAATTATCTAAGAACTTCTAAATCTGAACCAGAGAAGCGGAACTCCATTTTAGAGCTGTCCTGAGAATAAAACCTATTGTTCAAGAAAGGATATCTAGGGACCAGATAACTACATGAGACATCTGGGACTCAAAAGGTGTTGCTTAAATAGATATCGAGAATGGGTTACTGGGATTCGAGGAGACTTCGTGTTAATTAACATTAGTGATAATGATTATATTGATTTGTATGATTCATGTTTAAGTTTCCATGGTTATCTTGGTGACACGTAAATCTCCCTTCTCAAAACTAGTCTGTTGTGAACCCCCTAAGTAGTTTAATCTGTACCTGACTTAATATAATTGTGCAATTATTAGGAATTGTGAAAAAACTTTGTTTTATTGTTTGAACCTAGCCCTGCATGAATGGGAGACTGAACCATCTCTGTGCCAAAGGACCTACGTTATGCTGTTTTCTCTGAATTGCCAATCCATCTGTCTTCTAAGGGCCCTTATCAGGTCTGTCTGAACACTCCTACAGCTGCTAGCTTGTGGATGTGGACTCCTGGATCATCTGAAGATGCCTGTTCCAAGTGGACATCTCTTCCCACTTGCTGAGGAAGAGTCAAGTTTTCCCATGCCTTTCTTGGTCTGTGGGTGGTACCTTTTGGTATATCCTTGACCAAAAGGAGGGAAATGTGAATCCCTCCCCAGACCATTTTGAACCCCCAAGACCTGAGAAAGGCCTAAAAGCCTGAATTGGCCAAACAAGAGAAAGACGTTTTTGGCCCACTCTAAGCTTAACCTACCATAATGCCTTGTGTACTCTAACATAACAGGCTTGGCCTTGCTCTCTGAGTGAACCCCAAATCCCCTTTCCTGTGTCAGCAACTACAAGGCTAGATGAAGCTGATCAGGAGCATTCTTCTGTTTATGATTCTCCAGGGCAGGATGCCTTGTACTAGACACTCTCTTGAATAATGGGACTTTTTCCTATCTTGGTACTTTATGGACATGTTATGCCATATATATACATATAGTCATATTAATGATAAAAAGAAACATGGATGTCCTGGATGTATAGTTTCAATTGACACCTTGACATTCTCTTATATTAATTATTGTATTTATAATCTATCCAATTATCTCCAAATCTATCCAATTTCTCATATTATGGTTAACACATAGAGAGATTATAATGTTGGCTGACAGGCATTCTAAGCAAGGAAGAGAGGGAGGGGTAAGACGGAATTGCTCTGAAAATATAAAGTCCCCTCTGTCTATCTGTCCTTGGGCCCATTTCTACAATGAACTCCCATGGGTATCTCGACATACATGATCCACCAGCTTTGAGAGAAATAAACATGCATATGCAGCTAATTATTTTTTTCTTTCTTAGAATGAACTCAGTAATGGTTGACACATGGTATCCCACAAAACATAGTAAATGCTTAATAAATGATTGTTGATTGATGTTTAAAATGTTGACTGATATTGAAAGTGTTTAAAAATGTTAATTGAATTAAAATCTGATTTTCAGGAAAGTCCATGAACTGAATTTCTTTGCTTAGATGATGTCTGGGGGAAAAGGGGAAAAATGGGCCAAGGCTCCCCAACCAGATGGAGAAACCAGGTCTCCAGGGGGCTGATAGGATTGGGAAAGAAGAGAGCTGAGTGGGAAATGGGGGCCTTGGAGGTTAGAACTGTAGGGATTTTAAAACTCAAAAGAGAATATGTTGGAGCTGGAAGAAGCCCTTGAAGTGGAAAGTTTCAAAGCTTGGAATGTCCTTAGAACTTAGATTGAAAGTCAGAAATGAAGGGGAACCTTTGGACAGGTATTATCAGAGCTGGGAGAGCCCCTGCAAATCATATTGTCTGATTTGTTCCTTTGATAGAGGAGGAAACTGAATCTGAGAGAGGTAGTAACTGGCTCAAGAGCTGGATTGGTGTTGCGTTTTTCAGTCATTGTCTGACTCTTGGTGACCTATGGACCATGACACTCCAGACCCTTTTATCCTCCACTGTCTCTCAAAGTCTGCTGGAAAGGTTCACTTCTCCCCACAGGACCTATTGTTTTTGTTGTTGGTTTTCAAAGAGGATCATGACGTCAGGGAAATGATGACATGACTTGCAGTTGACTTTGATTTGAGTGAGGGAGGGATGTGCAAGGTCACCAGCCTCATTTTCTACTCCAGTGGCCTGATAGTCACCAGGATGACTCACAGGACTTATAAGGAAGGATGGGAGAGTTAGCTAGCTTTGCTCCAGGGGCAGAGGGAGAGGCTTTTGGAGAATAGAAACTGCAAGAGCAAAGGCTATTGATAGTTGCCTTTGTCTATAGAACTAGTTGAGACATGTAGGCTTCCTAGTGCTAGGAGGGAAATGGCAAAAGATGCCCTGATGATAATATTTTATAATTATGTTATTTTACAACAGTTAAATATTAGCGTTAGGCCTTGCACCTATCTTTGAAGGTGGGTAAGATAGGGAGGGCCTACCCCCAGGCAGTGGGAGGGATTGACTGAGAAGGACTGGCTGCATTGGTGAAGCTCCCAAAACTGACCTTTCCTGGAATTAACTCTGGGCAAAGGGGGAAAAGAAGAATGTGGCCCATTTCCTACAGATGAAAGGACAAGGAATGAGTCACACACTTAAAAAAAGTCCTTGCCCTCCTAGTTTCTCTAAGTAGTTCCTTCCTTGTAGAAACTTTATAGTGAATCAACAAATATTTATCGAGTGCTTACAAATGGGCAGAGCTCTGTACCAAATGCTGTGGGATAGAGAAAGGGGAGGCATGTAGCAGCAGAATGTCCCAGAGCAGTGAGAAGAAATGAGGCTGGGGGTCGGGAGGCCTGCTTCCTCCTCTTTCAGCCTCAGTTTCCTCATCTATGTGGAAGAAATTAGTACTAGTTAATAGTAAAAAAAAATACTAATAACATGCTCTGCGATTAGGTTTAGGTCTCTCAGAAATAATTTTATTCAATATGTATCTAAGACATTTCTAGATTGGAGAGAGCTGTCTAAAGTTGTATAGTCCCTTCTTTCCAACATGAGTGTCCCCAAGACAATCTGAGGTAGCATTTATAGGAATATGGAACAAGGCAAAGATCATGATATGTTAAAATACATTTAGGGGTTAACATTCCAGAATGGTCACCATTCAGTTCCTTCCTGGACCACTGCCCCTTAAGAGTCCCTCCCGGGGATCAAGATCTTAACCTTGAATTTCCAGAGAGAAGCTGATGTCCCCTGTGGATGATGGAGCCAGTCTCTCCAGGTTGGTGGGAAGGCAGTGATATCATTTAGTCAAGAGTTGGGTTTGATTATCAATCAGCCTTACTCAATTTCAAATGATGAAGATCTCAGCCTTTGTTCTTCCTACTTTCCTAACGGGAAAAGTCTGAGAAGTTTTAGGCTGGAAAAATAGTATTTCTTTATCTTTTTAGAAAAACTGAAAAGGCTTTTTAACATGCTTCCACATTTGCAAAATGATCAGGTTGGATTAAATGGTCTCCAAGAGCCCTTCTAGCCTGACCAGTCTGTCATCCAAAGAATTGTAGATTTTTAGACAGTCTTGGCCTACAAGGAACCAGACAGCTGGGGAGGGGGGTCAGTGATGTATACCCAATGGTGTGCTGGTAAGTTTTTAACAACTTGCTTGCTGAAAAAAAAATGTATGCACTGTGCATTTTTAGTTTAACCTACAGTATTACCATTTTCTCCATCACATCAAGTCTAGACAAATCGATAAAAGAATAAATCAGACTCTGATGATGATGAAGATGATTAGCTTATACCAATTTCTGAAGTGTAAATGCTCACACTGAAAACTTAACAGTCAGTTCTCCTGAGCCAGGATATCTCCAGTACACCACTGTAGAGACCCATTAAAAACCAAAAGTGAACAATAGAAGACAGTGTTTGGTAAATGTCAGGGCAGCTAGGTGGTATAGTGAATAGAATGCTGGGCCTGGAGTCAGGAACACCTGGGTTCAAATGCAGACTCAGACATTTACTACTGTGTGACCCTGGGCAAGTCACAATCCTGTTTGCCCGAGTTTGCTCATCTATAAAATGAGCTGGAGTAGGAAATAGCATACCCCTGCAGTATCTCTGAATAACAACAGATGGTAAATGTCAGTTGAATGCTTTAAGTAAGAACTCGTTTCTCCAGCATTGTTCACCGGTATCCCAACCTTGTAAATTATTACCCTTCATTTTGCGGATGAAGAAATGGAGGATCAGAGATGTAGATGTTGGTTCTCTATTAGAATGTTGGTTCCTTGAGAGTAGAGATTGTTTCATTCTTGTATTTGTAGATGTTTAAATTCTTGTATAGTAAATGTTCAGAAACTGCTCCCTGATTTGTTGTTGAGTCAAAGGTAGGTGTCAGAGCCAGGAGGTGGGCTCTGGTCTCCCAACTCCAAGTCCAGCACTCTTTCCATTATACTATAAGCTATGGAGTGTCAGGGCAGGAATTGATTACTAGGGGCTGGGCTGAGGAGGATGGCAGTCTGAGGGAGGTGGGGGTTGTCCTGGACCTTGAAGGATGGGTATGATTCAGAAAGGACTGTCTAGGAAATCTGGAGGAATTTATAGGATCGAAGGACCTCCAAGAATCTGGGGGACAAGGGGTTATCCAGCCTTGCTTGGCAAAACCTAGTAAGGAAAACCCAGTACCACCTGGGATAGTTATTTCTGCTATAATGTGTGTTTTGAATTTACTCCAATTCTACTGATACTGTCAGCCTTTAGAGAGTTTGTTCTAAGAAAGACAAACAAAATTAGGCTGCATACACATATTTATTTTTCTAAAAGCAGGCAACTGTGTATGGATCTATAGATGGGAGCTCATTAGAAATGAACTCAAAGAAAGGACAATTGAAAGGATAATCCTCAAAGCAATCCCTACTTCCCTCCTAACTCATAATACCTGTGTTAGTCAAAATTATAGTCTCTATATGTGTCAGCCATAAACATGGGCATAAAATATAAAACAAATAAAAATGTTATAACAGGGCGTAACATAACCGTGCATAAAATAACCAGATAAGAGAAATGCCATTATTCAAGATAGCATCCAGTTCAAGGCGTCTGGTCCTTATCAGTCATTAACAGAAGAATGCTCCTGATCAGCTTCATCCAGCCTTGTTGTTGCTGACACAGGAAGGGGCATTTGGGGTTCGCTCACAGAGTGTGCAAAGCATTATGGTAGGTTAAGTTCAGAGTGGGCCAAAAAATATCTTTTTCCTGATTGGCCAGTCCAGGTATTAGGCCTTTTTCTCAGGTGAGGAGGGAGCTCAAGCTGATTTAGGGGAGGGGCAGGCTGGTTTATAATACCTTAGGGAACATTTTGAGCATAACTAGATTTCTTTCTTGGATTTCATTCCGTTGAGAATGCAGAAAATGGCGCCCCCTTCACAATAGCTCATAAGCTGTAACCCTCCTAGTGCCCATGTCTACAAGCAAACTTCAGATCCTCCTCAAGATAAAAGGCTGTATTTACTGGATATCTTTTGGTGTGGTAGGAGGTGGAGTGGAGAAGGGCTGTTGTGCATCACCTCCACCCCCACCACCTTGGAGCAATACAAAAGCTGGCTAAGCCAAACAAGTCTAATCTCTTTTCCACATGTGTTTCAACAATCTGGCTAGCAGCTACTGTGAGGGTGTAAAACCAACAACAACCAGCTCACAGAACGCTGCAAGCCCAGGTCCTTTTGATCTGCTTTATTTAAGGAAAGCAACGTTAAAGGGTTAACAATCTTACTTTAATCCAGCATACAAATATCATTTACTTAGTTCAGGGGAAAAAACCAGCACCCTGAATTATGGACCAAATACAATTCACAGTAATCAACATCTGAGTGTTCAGCTGGGGAGCTCATTACAACGGCTGGCCCAGAGTCACATGCTGCTCCTGCTGTGGCTCAGAGTTCTGTGAGAGAACCCCGACCTCTGAGCTTATATATCCTGTTCAGGGCCCCCGAGGGCCCCGACCTCACCCAGGCTGGGCATGGAAAAGTTCCCCACCCCCAATATCACATCAGATACAAATCAATCAATGACTCCCAATTGTCTCAGTGCTGAGAAATACAAAAACATCCCACTTTATCTGCCCCATTCAAACAAAGGCCAGAATCATTAAAGGTCAACAGCAAAAAGTCCCACCTTAGTTACTATTACAACATGACAGCCTACGAGCATGTGAAGACATGTATACCTGTAGATACTTAAAATGGGACCTTGCCATCTTTTACCCCTGTTGTACTGTTCAATCATTTTTCAGTTGTGTCTGACTCTCAGTGTTCCCATTTGGGGTTTTCTTGGCAGAGATACAGGACTGGTTTGCCATTTCTCCAGTTCATTTTACAAATGAGGAAACTGAGGCAAATACAGTTAAGTGACTTGCTCAAGGTCACACAGCTAATAAGTGTCTGAGGCTGGATTTGTACTCAGGAAGATAAGTCTTCCTGCTTCCAGGCCCAGCTCTCTGTCCACTGCAGTGCCACCTAGCTGCCTTTGTAACTTTGGGCAAATCATCTGTACCTTTTTCATGAACTATAAAATGAAGACATTGACCTAGGCAATCACTGAGATCCCTTTAACTCTATGATCCTACTTCTCTGTCCTATGTCTAGAAAGCTTCCAACTTCTCTCCCAAACCCTATGATTTAGAATGCCCATGAGCTTGAGAGTAGATCCCTTTCCCGGGTGCCATTATTCATGCTCTTCTCCATCTACCTCAGCCCCATTTTGCAGTTAATCAGTGAACATTTATCAAGCTCCTACTGTGTTCCAGGCCCATTCAAGTCCCTGTCCTGTTCTTCCTTCCACTTTTATCCTGCCCATGGTACCCCATAGAAATCTGCTCTACTGGAGCCCAGGTGTCTTCACCTACATTCCTTCTGTCTTCTTGCTGGCTCTCTTCAAAGACCTTCCAGACCTTTCCAGTACTGGGTGCCCCTTTGCTCATTCCAGACCAGGAAAAGGATAGGCAGCCTCCTGTCTTCTTGATGACACTTCTAGACACATCCTATCCCCCTGTGCCTCCATCACTTGGCAAGTTCTCACTGGGCAAGTCATCTGAACTATGGCTGAAAGCCTGAACAGATCCCTCCTTGCTTCAGGTCTCCTCCCCTCTAGTCCATTCTGCAAGTGGGTACCCTTTGCCAGACTCTCTCCATTTGCCATGCTCCCCATCTGTCTGCATCACCCTACCTAGATCCTGCTTGTGGTCATTTCCTAAGAGATGGTGTAATAGTTATGTACTATACTTGCAGTCAGGAAGAACTGAATTCAGATTTTTCCCTTGACTTTTAGAAGCTGTGTGACTATTGTCACTTGAACTCATTAAGACTCAGTTTCTCCATTGAGCTAATACGAGCTTTAGGGCCTATCTCCTAGTCAGACTCAAATAAGATGGTGTCTTTAAAATGCCTTGCAAACTAAAGCTCTTTATAAATGTCAACTCTTTCTCTGCTGCCTTCTCATCTGTGCTGGGACATTACCTGTACCTGACTCACAATCTTCTTCTCCACCCCAACTCCCATGCTCATACATATTTCTTTTTTATGTTTTCATGTCTCCATGTCAGGATGTCTCCATGAACATCCTGGCCTCCATGTTCATCAGCCCCATCCTGGCCTCCATGTCCATCAGTCTCCTCAACTCCCATGATCCTTCCACCTCAAGCATATGTTGTTATTTCACCATTCCATGTAACTGCAGTTCCTTCATGACCAGAACTCTGAAGTCCCTCTCTTGGATCACAGCCTCCTATATTTCCATCACTCCCCATGCCTCCCCCTCCTAAATCTGTTCTTCATTCTCACCACAACCTTCAGACGCTCAACCTTTCCCTGTTCTTCCAGTCTTTATTTCTTTCCAAATTTCAGTGTCTTAATTAACAAAGTGATCCATACTCTGCTGCTTTTGACCTTCCTGTTGTCTTGTTCTATCTCTAATCTCCCAGAGAGGCAGCATCAGAGCAACCCTCCATTCTTCCCTCTTCCCCATTCCTCATATTCGATTAGTTTCTATGTCTGTTGATTCTGCCATCCTGACATCTCTTCTTCACTCTCACAGTTCCTATGCTAGTGCTCTCAGGTCATCACCTGTCATTTGAACTGTGGCCAAAAGCCTGAACTGATCCCTCCTTGCTTCAGGTCTCTTCCTCTCTAGTCCATTCTGCAGGTGGGTACCCTAAACTTCTTCCACACAGGCACCAGATTCCATAATCTTCCTTTTAATAATTAATTTTAGTTTTAGCATTCACTTCCATAAAATTTTGAATTTTGAATTTTTCTCCCCCATCCTCACCTCCCCCCTCCCCAAGACAGCATGCAATCTGATATAGGCTCTACTTATACATTCATATTAAGCATATTTTCACATTAGTCATGATGGAAAGAAGAATTAGAACCAATGGGAGGAACTATGAGAAAGAAGAAGCAGCACAAAACAACAAAAGAAAAGAAGAGCAAATAATGTGCTTCCATCCGCATTCAGACTCCACCAGTTCTTCCTCTGAATGTGAATAGCGTTTTCCATCGTGAGTCTTTGGGAGTTAGAGTTGTCTTAGATCTTTGCATTGCTGAGAAGAGATAAGTCTATCAAAGCTAGTCATAGCACATGGTGGCTGTCACTGTGTACAATGTTCTCCTGGTTCTGCTCATTTCACTCAGCATCAGTTCATGTAAGTCTTTCCAGGTTTTTCTGAAGTCTGCCTGCTCATTATTTTTTATAGCACAATAGTATTCCATTACATTCATACACAACAACTTACTCAGCCATTCCCCAAAGTTCCCTATTTCATTGAATGTCCATGTCCTCCCCTAAAGGATTATGCTCAGTTTCTCTGGGTGGTTGATCCTTGATTGTAATCCAAGCTCCTTTGCCTTACAGAATATCATATTTCATTCCTTGCAGTCTTTTAATGTAGAAGCTTCAAGGTCTTGCATAATCCTGACTGTGATTCCATTATAAATTGTTTCTTTATGGCTGCTTGCAGTGTTTTCTTTTTGACTTGGTAATTTTGGAATTTGGCTACTATATTCCCTGGTGTTTTCAATTTGGAATCTCTTTCAGGAGGTGATTGGTGGATTCTTTCAATGACTATTTTACCTCCTAGTTCTAGGACTTCAGGGCAGTTTTCCTGGATGATATCCTGAAAGATACTGTCCAGGCTCCTTTTTTTCATCATGGTTTGCAGGTAGACCAATAATTTTTAAATTGTCTTTCCTTGATTTATTTTCAATGTCAGTCGTTTTACCAGTGAGGTATTTTACATTTTCTTCTGTTTTTAATTCTTTTGTTTCTGTTTTACTGATTCTTTTCTTGAACAATTTTTTATTTTATTTTCCCAGAACACAAATACAAAATAAAAAAAGAAACAAAAACATATCATAAACTTAAATATTGAAACTTAAATATAAAATAAGAAAGAAAAAAAGCATGTCATGTACATAGCAGAACATGGAAGAAGATTCAAAATATGTAACAATAAATTTTCATTTCAAGAAAGCCTGTACGTTAAGTAATACACCTTGTGTTAAGAATTGTCCATTTTTCTTTGCTTCCTTGTGTTTTCTTTTGTTCTTTGTTGTGTACTTTTTAACTTTGTTCTTTTTTTCCCTCCCCCCACCCCCCAGAAGGCTACAATATAATTTAGATATTTCTTGATATATACATACACATAAAGATATATACAAATACATATATACATGTGTATATAGACATATACTTTCCCAAACATCATCTACTCCTGAACTTTGTTTTTTATGTTTGTATATGTCTTTTTTTTTAAATTTTTTTTATTATTTAATATATTTAGTTTTCAGCGTTGATTTTCACGGGAGTTTGAATTACAAATTTTCTCCCCATTTCTACCCTCCCCACCCCACTCCAAGATGGCGTATATTCTGGTTGTCCTGTTCCCCAGTCAGCCCTCCCTTCTGTCACCCCACTCCCCTCCTATCCCCTTTTCCCTTTCTTTCTTGTAGGGCAAGATAAATTTCTGTGCCACATTGCCTGCGTATCTTATTTTCTAGTTGCATGCAAAAACTTTTTTGTTTTTGTTTTTGAACATCTATTTTTTAAAACTTTGAGTTCCAAATTCTCTCCCCTCTTCCCTTCCCACCCACCCACCCTAAGAAGTCAAGCAATTCAACATGGGCCACGTGTGTATCATTATGT
>CM053622.1:786330657-786366375 GCA_028646595.1 Phalanger gymnotis
TTGTTTTACTACTTCTTGATGCCTCATAGAGTCATTAGCTTCCACTTGCTCAACTCTAATTTTTAATGCATTAGCGTCTTCATTTTGCTTTTGAGTCTCCTTTTCCAATTGGCTGATTTTACCTCTCAGGGTGTCATTTTCTCTATTTAGATTCTGAATCTCCATAGCCATTTCACCAATCTTATTCTTTAGGGACTTGCTTTCATCAGGGATTTTTTTTCCATTTTTTCTTTTACCTCCCTAATTTGTTTTTTAAAATCCTCCTTCAGCTCTTCCAGTAATGCTTTTTTTGGCTTGAGACCAGTTCACAATCCCTTTTGAGGTATCGGATGTGGGTATAGTGTCATTGCTATCCTCTTCCAAATTGTCTGCTGACTTCTTCCATTTTATGGGTTAGCTTATCCCATTCACATTCATAGTCATGATCACTAACTGCATTTCCCCCCATCCCATTACCTCTGTCCTTCTCTCTCTTCATCTTGTCCCTCCTCAAAAGTCTGTCTTGCTTCTAACCACTTCCTCCCGTAATCTGTCCTTCCCCTTATTACCCTGCCTCCCCTACATATCTCTTATCTCCTTTCCCTTCTATCTCTCTGTTGGGTAAGAAATATCCAACTGACCCTGGGTGTGTGTGCATATGCATCGTGTGTATGTGTGTGTGTATGTGTGTGCATGCATATGTGTATCATGTGTATGTGTGTGTATATGTGTATTGTGTGTATGTGTGTGTGTGTGTGTGTGTGTGTGTGATGTTCTCTCTTTGAACCAATTTTGATGAGTGAGGTTCAAGCATCGCCCACCCCCCATTTCCTCCTTTACTGTGAAAGCTCTTCCTTGTGTGCTTCCTTTATGTGAAAAAATTTCCCCTGTTCTACCTCTCCCTTTCCACTTTTCTTTCTCACCCCAACATTCTGCCTTTAGAGAGAGCCCCAGCCCCTAAGTCTTTCTACTTCCCTCATGCTCCAGGCACTTAAGATCATTTTGAGTTGGAAGGACCTAAGAGATTATTTAGTCCAGGGGTGGGGAACTTGTGGCCCTCTAGGTCCTCAAGTTTAGCCCTTTGACTGAAGTTTGCATTCAGTCAAAGGACCACATCCTAAGACCTAGAGGGCCACATGTGGCCTCGGGGCCACAGGTTCCCATCCTTGATCTAGACCAACCTCTTTATTTCACCAGGGAAAACACTGAGCTCCAGAAAGGCAAAATGATTTCCAAAAGTCAGTCAATAACAGAATTAGGATTTGGACCCAGTTCTCTGACTATAAAGCTCATGCTCTTAAAATTCAATTTAATCCAATAAGATTTGCTATGTGCCAACCCCTGTTCTAATGGTTTGGTATATAAAGACCAAAAATGCTTCAGTTCACTTCTTTGTTGTTGCGTTTGTCCTTCGTTCTCAAAGGCAACCATGACATCAGAGAAATGATGACATGACTTACAGCTGACTTTGATTTGAGTGAGGGAGGGCTGTGCAAGGTCACCAGCTTCACTTTCTCCTCCAGAGTCATCTGGGTCCAGTAGCCTGACATTCACCAGGATGACTGGAGATGGTTCAGGATGCATTGGGAGACCCTGGCCCTTTTAGGCTAAGGTCTTTTCAGGTTCTCACTTTGAGTGAGGTAATGCCCATTCAGTGAATTGACTTCTTTAAGATCACTTCTTTAAAGGGTTTTACATTCTGCCACAAGGAAGTACTGTATTCACAGATAAATAAAAATACCAAGTTATTTTCATCCCCATGGTCAACTGTGAGCCCTAACCCCTGCCCAGACATAGCAGAGGAGGGGAATGATGCATTATTATAGATATTATAGATTATTATAGATGACTCCCACCCCTCACCTTTCTGTCCCCCCAACACTGGGTGGTCCTCAACCCTGGGTCTCCTTCAGAGTTGTGGTATCACTGAGAAGTTTGGCTAGGGGGAGAGGGGGAAGAGAAAGAGCAAGGGAGGTGCCCTCCAGCTGACCCAGGTCTGTAGGGGTGGCAAGTAGGCTTCTTGTCCTGGCTCTTTCTGGCAGGCTTTTGTTGGACAAACTTTCATCCCAACCTTAAAGCTGTCTAACAGGCCCCAAAGGAAATCATGGGAGCTGAAGAGGAGTGTGGCTCCAGAGAGGGGCTCGTGTGGCCTTGGTGGAAAGAATAGCTTTGTTTTCTCTAATGTGAAGGAGCTGTATTTCTTAGTTTCCTGGTACCTCACCTCTATGCTCCTCCGGAGTGAAATGGGCTAGGGACCTCTATCAGCAACTTGAGAGGACTTGGGATTTCATGCTGAGTTTTCCTTGGTTCTGAGGGAGAGGAAGCAGAATGCTTATTGACTTCTTGCCATGTGTCTCCAGTACTTACTCACCTGGTCATGGAATCAAGGCTGAGAGAGCTGGAAGGGGCTGGGAAACCTAGAATGTCAGAGAAAGAAGAACTTATGGAGAACAGAGACCATCCAAGCTGGGTGAGATCTTAGAACACAGAATCCAGAATGCTAGAACTGGGAGGGATCTTAGCATTTGGTCTGGAAGAGCCCATTTAATTCAACATTTAAGTATGTAATGTAATAATAATACAATGATGATGGTATGAATTACCCTCATATCTATGGCACTTTGTGGTCCACAAAGTACTTCCCACAATATCCTGGTGAAAACTGAAGTGGAATGTAAGTATTATTTTTTTCTTGTTTCATAAATGAGAGAAATGAGGTAAGTGAAAGGATTGGTTGCTTGGAGCCAAGATTAAAACCGAGATGAATTTTTTGAAACTCAAAGACCAAGGCACTTGTCCTACCTCATCTCGCAGTGCCCTGTGCTTGATCAGTCAGTCAATCAATCAATCAATTAATATTTATTCAGTGCCCACTATATGCCAGGGGCAGCTAGGTGGTACAGTGGATGGAGTACCAGGCCTGCAGTCAGGAAGACTCACCTTCATGAGTTCAAATCTTCCCTCAGACTTAGTAGCTGGGTGAACCTGGACAAATCACTTAACCCTGTTTGCCTCAGTTTCCTCATCTGTCAAATAAGTTGCAGAAGGAAATAGCAAACTACTCCAGTATCTTTGCCAAGAAAATCCAAAATGGGGTCATGAAGAGTTGAACGTGACTGAAAAGTAACTCAACAATCCCAACTATATGCCAGGCACTGTGCTTGATGTTGGAGAGATGGAAAATGACTTTGACCCTGGCCTCCAGGACCTTATTATCTAGTTGAGATGGGGGAGAGAAGATATGGCATGTATGGACACAGCCAAAATAAAAGTGAGCCTCTGATTGGTGTTCAGATGGGGCCAAACAGAGGGCTATGGAGGTGCAGGGAGGGAGGGGGCACTTCTAACCTGGATGGGGTAAGGGGAAGATTCCGTGGAGGGGATAGCCCCAGAGCTGGGCCTTGAAAGAGTAGCAGGATTTCACTAGGCAGGAATACTCTTGGGGCTAGAGTGGGAAAGTCCATCCCAAGCATGACAAATGCAGAAGTTTGGAAGCAGAGAATAGTGATTGATCTATTGGACTATAGAGTGGGGCTGGACTGCTTGAAGGATGATAGCAGGGGGCAATTAGATGGGGGGCATAATATCAGATAAGCTCCTTGAGGGCAGGGATTGTCATTTTCCATCTTTGTCTCTCCAGTACCAAGCACTGGGAATCCTTAATAAATGCTTCAACAAGCATTTGTTAAACTCCTACTGTGCCCTGGGTACCATGCTGTGTGTCGAACATTGAACTGAACCTTCTGGTTGAATTGAAATCAACTCTTGTGGGCTGGCCTAGAAGCCCAGTCTATTCAACCATGCAAGTCTTGATCAAGTGCCTGTTTCTGTGTACCAAGCATGGTGCCAGTTGCTGAGGCTTTTTTAAAGAAGACAATGTACTAACGGTCGCAGCAGATAAGGGTATAAATAGCAAGTGTTCTAAGAGAAAGCTTGATAAGGGCTCAAGGGAGATTTTGGCCAAATGCTTTGGAAAAATTGGGAGAGGAGGGAAGTACTACAGGAAAGTTTTCTGTAGGAGGTGGCATCCAGTGAGGTATCTGAAGAAAGAGATTTTAATAGCAAGAGTTGGGGAGATGGAGTGAGGGAGAGTTGTTTCTGGGTACTGAGGCGTGAGCAAAGGCTTAGCAAAGATTAGGTCAGGACTTCTTAACTGTTTCTGTGCCATGGATCCCGTTGGCAGCTTAAGATTAGTGTGTTTTATCACCTCCGTTCCTAATTGAAGGAATTGCTAAATTTCAGTTAGAGGTTTAGTGAAAATTCAAGTGTAATTTGTTTTCTCATCCCAGTTCACAGACACCTCCTGAAATATATCCATGATTCTCTTGGGGGTGGGGGGAGGAGGAGGAGGTCCGAGGTGCCCAGGTTAAGAATCTCTAGATTCCTTTTATCTGCAACTTATTGTGATAAAGTATTTCTCATGTTTGTTACATACAATTTGTAGCTATGAATCTGCAACTGAAATTGATTTTGCCAATTTCAACATTCTGTTTTACAAGTTTCTAATGCACGTGTCATGTAATATTTTGTATTGTTACAGTTGTCGGTATGCCTTTGAGTTCCATAAGGTGAAGAACTATCTTATCCAAACTTTGTATCTTCCTAGTGTCTAGGACTTAGGTCTTCCCAGTGTCTAGTATTACGCACACAGTAGGTACTTAATAAATGTCTGACTAACGCTTTAAAAAAAAGAGCCTTTGGACTAAATGGAGAGTGAGAATAGGTAACAGAGAGACACTTAGTTTGGCCAAAATGTAAAATAATTGTGGGATGTGGCATGAAGATAAGGCTGGGCAGAGTTGGGTTGGATCCAGATTGCTAAAAATTGTGAATAACAGAGGATCACACTTTATTTGATGGGTAGTAGGGAGCAACTGATGGTTTTTGATGACAGAAGTGCGCTCTGAGTGTTGTATTAGGAAAATTCTTACACAGGTGCTCAGAAAGGGGAAGAGACTTGGAGAAAGAGAGACAGTTTGCCATTTTCCTTCTCTGGGCTCTGTGAAATGAAGTGGGGTGGACTTCTAGGTCTCGATTCTGTGATCTTAGACAGATGGTATGTAGAACCTCTCTGTGTAACACTGTATCTTTAGACTTCCAAGCTGTTGATGTTCCTTTGAACTTTGGGAACACAGTCCATGCAGAAATCGGCATAATCTTTAAAGCAGACAGTACTTATCTGGCTATAAAAGCTATAAAGGTTTTTATTATAAAATGACCCTCATGGCTTTCTATATATACCCACTTGCGTTTCCTGGAGTCTGTCGCATTTTTTGTGTCCTTAGATCTTTTGTCATGAATTTAAAAAAAAATTAAAACCGTATACTTAAACGCTAAAAAGAGCATTTCTATATACATAGCAGAATATTAAAAAGAGGATTTTATTTTGAAACTATGAGTTTCCATTTTCATCTTGCTTGCTTTTTAAAAAAAGAAAATAATGTCAACACATTACTTTCGAAACTGTCCAGCTTCTCAGTACTTTCTTTTGAACTTTTGTTCTCTTCTAGGCATAAAAAAAATTCTTTTTCCCCATTGACCCTCTTTTTTTTTGTATCACCATTAATAATGCTTCTTCTTTTCCCAACTCCCTCCACCCTTAAAAAACATGGAAAGAAAAAAAACCCCAGACTTTTTAACAAATATGCACGATCAAGCAAAATGAATTCACACAGTGGCTGCTTCTAAAAATGTATCTCTTTCTGTACCTTGAGGCCACTTACTCTCAGTGGGTATGATGCTTCATTCTAGGTCCTCTGGAGATGTGGTTGGTCATTGTTTTGACCAGAGTCCTAAAACTTTCAGAGCTGTTTTTCTTTACAATGCTGCTGTGCTTGCATTAACTGTTCTTCTGGTTCTGTTCACTTCCCTGCATCAGTTCATGCTACCCAGGATTCTTTGAAATTGCCTCTTTGGTCCTTTCTTGCAATGCAGTAATGTTCCATTCCCTTTGTACAGCACACTTTGTCTAACTATTCCCCAGTTGAAGGGCATCCTCTTAGTTTCTACTTCTTTTCATTTCATATCTTGGTTTCTATACCTGCTTCAACATCTGAATGTTTCTTTTTGTTTGCAACTACTCCTTTCATATCATTATCCTTCTTATTAATGCTTTCTTTTCCTCCCCACCCCATCTTTGTTTGAATATGATGTATTTATATACCAAATTGTTTGCATGTTCATTAATTCCTTTGTTTCAGGTAAGTCCAGAGCAAGGCCCATCTTAGGTCTGCTTCTCTCATCCCTTCCTCCATTCTTCTCATGGTCTCTGATTATTAAAGTTTTCAGGTAGTCTACTATTTCTGTAAAGTTTGTTGTTGTTGTCATTATTGGGGCATTTTTTAGTCATGTCCAACTTCATGTCCAACTGTCTGTGATCCCATTTGGGGTTTTCTTGGCAGAGATACTGAAGTGGTTTACCATTTCCTTCTCCAGCTCATTTTACAGATGAGGGAACAGAGGCAGACAGGGTTGACTTGCCCAGGGTCACACAGCTGGGAAGATTCTGAGGCTGGATTTGAACTCAGGAAGATGAGTCTTCCTGATTGCGGGCCCAGTGCTCTATCCACTGTGCTACCTATAAGGTGTACCATTTTCTTTTCTAAGTTCTCAATTCTCCTTCCAGAATTTTAATTTAATTTTTAATATCTTGCTTTGTTTTTTTTCAGATATATGTGTAGTCCTTGTGGTAAGTAAATTTTTTTCTTTGAGTCTCTGTAGTTGTTACAGAATTATTCTCTCCCTCCCCCTTTTTTTGGGGGGGAAAATCTCTAGATCTATAGTAATTCTAAAAGTATTGACCATTGTCTCCTTTAATTTCATCACCTTTTCAGCTTTAATTCCTAAATCGGGGCTTTATTTCAGGACCGGGATCCACCCCTGATGCTGTTTTTCGGTCAGGTGGTTGATCCTGGTTGATCTTCCTCTGGCTCACCTGGATTCCTGTGTTGAGCACCACCTCCACCTCCAGGGGTATGCCCTCCCCACCCAGGATCTTTGGGTTTCAAAGCCCTGGCTTTAGACTTTTTATCATTATAGCTCCCCTCTTGCCGCATCAGAGAAAGAAAACCTCAATTTATTCTCATTCTCTTCTGATCTTTCTTTATCATAAAAATGTAGAATTCTGAGTTATAAGGGACCTTGGTAGAAGTCATTCTTTCAGAGCTGGATGGAAGAACCTCAGAAGGTCTCTCTTGTAAACTGTACCTTTTTATAACACCCCCTCTCCCCTCAGTAATTGGGGCAGTGTGGTGGAGGGAGATGAACACTGAATCTGAAGGCAGAAAACCTGACTTTGAATCTCAACTCTGCTGCTGCTAGCCATGTGACCTTGTGAAAGTCACTTTACTCCTCTTGGCCTCAGTTTCCTTATCTGCAAACTGAGAAGTCTGATCTAGATCAGAGGTTCTTAATCTTTTTTGTGTGTGTCATGGTTACCCCTCTGGTGGTCAGTAAAGCCTGTGAGCCCCTTCCCAGAATCACGTTGGATTTTAAAGAATTCATATTTGAAGAAAAATGATGAATTTCAATTGAAGGTTAGTGAAAATAAAGATGTAATTTTTTCTCTCCTATGTACTCACAGACTCCTGAAATCTATCCATAGACCGCTGGGTTAGATGATTTCCTTACAACTCTTTGAATTGTAAATGACATGATACCCATTTTACTAGCTCCCAAGGCAGCCCAGGTAATGTTTGGTCAGCTCTAATAGAGTGGAAGCTTTTCCTTATTTGGAGTTGAAATCTTCCTCTCTACATTTCCCCTCACTGTTCTGGATTCTACCCTCAAGGGCCAAGTAAAAGCCAAAAGCATGGATTTCAGTTAACAGCTATTAAAGCAACTAGTATGTCAGGCAGTGAGTTAGGTACAAACCACTCTCTCTTCTCAAGGCACTAAATATGTTCCACTAAATATGATTTGAAGGAGAGAGTATTAACAACTGGGTATGTGTGTGTGCATGCATGCATGTGTGCATGTATGCATGTGTGTGCGTGTGCGTGCGTGCGTGTGCGTGCGTGCATGTGTGTGTGTGATCAAGAAAGGCTTCCTGGAGGAGACAATCATTACGCTGAGCCTGGGAAGAAGATAAGGATTTTGGGGAGATAGAAATGAGGAAGGTGTGCCTTCCAGGAATAATAAACAGCTTATATCCTTTAAGGAAGATGAAGTAGAGTTGGTGAAATGGCTATTTATACCTTGATTGAAAGAGTGAGAGGGACAGTGTGAAATATGGCTAAAAGGTAGGTTGTAGCCAAATTGTGGAGAGCCTAAATTTTTAAGCTTAAAGTCTGCATTTTAACCTTGAGGCAATAGAGAGCCCTTGAAGACTTTGGAGGAAGGAAGGAAATACAAAGTAAATTTGGGGTGTTAGCAGTTAAGCAAGTCAGGAAAGTGACATTTGTGCTGTGCTTTGAAGGGAATTAGCAAATCTAAGAGGTGGAGGTGAGGAGGGAGGGCATCGAGGGATGGGGGGGAAGGGTGGTGACCATGTGGGAGACACAAGAAGAAGGTCAACTTGATTGGCCATAGATTGGCCATTGAGAGGGGGTGATGTACAGTAAAGCTGGAAAGGCTGGTTTGAGCCAAGCTGTGAAAGCTTTAAATGCTATCCAGTGATAAACTCGTAGTGAGAACCTCTGAGATGCAGAAGAGAAGTGTGGCAGCAAAAGTTTGTGTGAATTTCAATAGAGTGGGGAAAGGAAGTGATTTTGTAATTGAAATCACCATAGACTCCATGGCCTGAAAGAGGAAGCAGGTGAGGAGTGTGAGTAACATCCCAAGCCTGGCATGAAGAGCCATGTATGAGCTAAGGGGGACGTTATATTAGCCTGATATTTATGCAAGCCTCCCCTTCTCTTCCCTCTCTGTCTGCATCTGTCTCTGTTTCTGTGTCTCCCCTCTGGCTCTTTCTCTCTCTTCTTTCCTCTCTCTTTCTTTCTCCATTTTTTCTGCCTCTTTTTCTCTCTTCTTTCTCTCTCCTGTTTTCCTTTCTCTTTATCCTCTCTCCCTTCTTTTTCTGTCTTTGGGTCTCTCTTTCTCTGTCTCCCTCCCTCTCTCCCTCTCTCTCTCTTGCTTTCTCCACTCTTTCTGTCTCTTTCTTTGTCTCTCTGTATCTCTTTCCTCTCTTTTCTATCCTCTCCCTTCTCTCTCTCTCTCTCTCTCTCTCTCTCTCTCTCTCTCTCTCTCTCTCTCTGTCTTTCTGTCTCTTTTTGTCCATCTGTCTCTCAGAAATAGAATAACTAATCATTTTTTGATTTGTCTCAATGATAGTTTCATTCTTCAAAAGATGGAGGAACCAACAAAGGGAACTACTATTTTGGTCTTGATATTCACCAACAAGGAAGCACTGGTTTGGAACATGATGGAAACTTTGTAGCCTTGCTTAGCGGGAAATGGAGAAAAGAAGTGACCACTACATCTTAGAATTTCTTATAAAGTAGATTGCTAATTTCTAATTAAAGTTGGCTATAGTTTGACATATACATACATTTTTTTCAGAGTAGATTTCACAGCATTCTAAGGAAAGATAGCTAAGGCCCATGGCCTAAACTTCTACAGGAGAAGTCATCCCAAGAAAGATGAGAAACTTTTAAGACTTCTTTTCCAAAGGCATCGGCAGAAACAATTCCCATGAAGAAGAAAAGGAGAAGTTGTTAAAGGGTTGATGTGTATGCTTAGTGAACTCATGACCTCCTTAGATTTTTAAAAGACTTGGTCAGAAGGTAGATATCAAAGATAATCAAGATACTGAAGGGCAAATACAAAATGGTAGCATAGTCTTATAAAAATCTTATCAGGAGTGCTGAATTTCAGGATTGGTGAAGATGACAGGAGATGAAAATGACATACTGAGGTGCTTTGGGAACACAAGCAAACTAATGCATAGTTGGTGGAACAGTGAATTAGCCTACCTATTTTAACAATTTTGAAATAGACCTTAAAAGTCACTAAACTGTACATATGTATATACCCTTTGACTCAATGATACCACCATGAAGCATGTACCCCAGTGAGGTCAAAGATAGTAGGAAAATAATCAAATCAATACTTTATCACTGCTTTTAGAAAAAATAAATGATACTGAATTCCCTTATGGCTTACTTATCCCAGTGACTTCCCAGACACAAACATCTCTCCCTAGGCAACCCAGCATATCATTTGTGCTCCTCCCATTAAAATGGAAAATAATAAATGCTGGAGAGGATGCAGGAAAATTGGAAGACTGTTACACTGCTGGTGGAGTTGTGAACTGATCCAGCCATTCTGGAGAGCAATTTGGAACTATGCCCAATTCGGAACTACTACTGCTGCTACCATTTCTATAAAAGTGTTCATACCCTTTGGCCCAGCAATACCACTTCTAGGGCTGTATCCCAAAGAGATCACACAAGGGGGAAAAGGACCCATGTGGACAAAAATATTTATAGCAGCTCTTTTTGTAGTAGCAAAGAATTGGAAATCGAGGGGATGCCCATCAATTGGGGAATGGCTGAACAAGTTGTGATATATGAATGCAATGGAATACTAATGTGCTATAAGAAATGGGGATGATACGGACTTCGTAACAACCTGGAAGAACCTACACAACATAATGATTGAGCGCAGCAGAACTAGGAGAACATCATACACAACCACAGATATATGGATTCTATGAGGACTAACCCTGACAGACTTTGCTCTTCTCAGCAACACAAGGTTCAAAGACAGCTCCAAAGGACTCATGATGGATAAAGCTATCTACATCCAGAGAAAGAACTGTGGAGTCTGAGTGCAGATTGAGGCACACTGTTTGCTCTCCTTTTTTTCTCTTTTCTCTTTTTTTTTTTTGTTTGTTTTTGTTTCTTTCTCATGATTCATTCCATTGGTCATAATTCTTCATTACAACTTGACTATTGTGTAAATAAGTTTAATGTGAAGTTATGTGTAGAAGATATATAGGATTCCATGCCGTCTTGGGTGGGGGCGGGGGGAAGAAAATCTGGAACTCAAAATCATGTGGAACTGAGTTTTGTAAACTAAAAAGTAAAAAATCTTAATTTAAAAAATAATGTAAGTCCCTTGAGGGCAGTTATAGACACTTTTTTTGTATTTCTATCACCAGCACTCAGGAGTATCTAGCACATAGTAGAAGCTTAATAAATGCTTTTTTCATCCATTCATTTGTATAAAACTAAACGGAGTACCCATCAATTGGGGAATGGCTGAACAAATTGTGTTATATGACTATAATGGAATACTATTGTATTGTAAGAATGATGAGTGAAGAATTCAGAGACACTTGTATACTTGTATCATCTGATGGAGTCTGAAATAAGGAAAACCAGGTGAACAATTTATAAGATGATTGCAATGATTGCAAAGAAAACAACATTGAAAAACTGAAATTCTTAATAACTGAATGGACAATCACAAATTCAGAAGACCCAGGGTGAAGTGTGCTTCCTGTCTTTCAGCAGAGGTATAGAATGACCATGCCTGGTGGATTGATGTGTTTTGCTTGACTACTGTTGTTGTTTGGTCTTCATTTTCAAAGAGGACCAATGACATCACAGGGCGATGTCTTCACTCAAGTGTGAATTGGATTTAAGTGAGGCAGAGTTGCACAAAATCATCACACTCACTATCTCTTCCAGGCATCACAGTTCAGTGGCAAGACAAAAGTCAAGATGACTGGCGATGGTCTGGGATACAGTGGATGACTTTGGCCTCTTCAATGTCTACCAAGCTCTAAGTGTTCCGCAACATCCGCTTCAACTGTCATTAGAACAAATTGTTCTCATCCACCTGTTCTGCTGGGGGAAGTCTTCACACACTTGGGGTAGATACCTCCTTACTCTCAACCTGGTTTAGCCCATCTTGCTAAGATGGCTTACCTGGATGTGGCCATTGAGCATGCTACAGCTTCTTGGAGCCACAAGTGAGAGCTGGGTGCTATCTAGACATCAGAGGTGGCTGAGCAGCCCTGAAAAAAGGCTTAGCAAACCCTCCTTCAACATCTCATACACTCCATTTGACTGCTACTACTACTATTACCACTACTACTGGCACTACTACTGCTGGTACTACTACTACTATTACTACTACTACTGCTACTACTACTGCTGCTACCATTACTACTAGCTTACGTTTATATGGCACCTACTATGTCCCAGGCCCTGTGCGAGGAGCTTTATAAATACTATCTCACTTGTTCCTCATTTTTATTATAATTAATGGTCTCTGGATAAATGAATGGCTTGGATTCAGTGGCCTTGGGAGTCCCTTCTAGCTCTAGAGTGCTATGAAACTACGAGTTGTCCCCTGGTCTTACTGTAAAAATGGAATTATAGCTTGCCTAATATGAAAGGGCTGAGTCTTTGAAGGCTTTATGTTGGCTTGGAAGGGTGATGTCTTGACTTGTGAGTGAATAGGACTTAAGTGAGGCAGAGCTTGGCAAGAGGTCTCAAGTGGAGTGCTTCCAGAATCTGTGCTTAGCCCTGTGTTGCTGAACGTTTTTATCACTGATTTGCATCAAAGCATCCATGGCGTGCTTCTCAAATCTTGCAGATGACACCAACTGGGATAACAAACATCTTGGATGACAGAGTCAGGATCTGAAAAGATCTTCATAGTCTAGAGAATTTGGGAGTGTTCAATGAGATGGAATTTAATAGGAGAGAGTATCAAGTCTTATACTTGTTTTAAAAAAAAATTTGAATGCACAATTATAAGATGAGAGAAATGTGGCTAAAATGATCTGGGGTTTTACTGAACCACAAGCTCCATGTGAGTCAGCTATGGGATATGGCAGTGGGTTAAATGAATACTTTCCCAGGCTGCCTTCAGAAGGTTATAGTGCCTAGGACCAGGGAGATGACTTTGCCATTGCCCTCTGCCTGGACCGGATCAGACTGGGATGATAGTGTTCAGTTTTGAGGGCCACATTTTAGAAAGCTGTCAATGAGCTGGAGAAGGACCAGAGGAGGATGACTAGGCAGGTGAAGGGGACTGAGTCTATGCCATTGAAGATGGTCTGAAGGACCTGGGCAGCTTTCACCTGCACAAGAGGGACTTGAGAACTGTCTTCAAAGGGCTATCATTGTACAATAGAGATGAGATGCATTCTGGGGGCCCAGAGAGCAGAATTAGCAGCAGTTGCTGCAAGTTCCAGAGGGGCAGATTTAGGCTGGACATTCGGAAAATGTCCCGAAGTAGAAGGCAGCGGAGTTCTACCTCACTGGCACATGTTCAGTCAGTCAATAAGCATTTGTTAAACACGTATCATGTTCCCGGCACTGTGCTAAGTGCTGGAGATACAAAGAAAGGCAAAAAAAGCTGCCCCCCACCCTCGAGGAGCTTACAATCTAATGGGAGAGAAAACGTGCAACAGCTTTGGGCAGTGTCTCCCAGACCTACAATGCTGTCCCTCCTCTACTCCAAATGCTGATTTCTCTGGCTTCCTTTAAGGTACAATCTCACCTTCTACAGGAAGCCTTCCTTAACCTCTCTTAATTCTGAAATTGCTTTCCCTCTTAATTATTTCCTATTTCTCCTGTCCATAGCTTTCTTTGTATATAGTTATTTGCACCTTGTCTCCTCTATTAGATTGTAAGCTCCTTGGGGGCAAGAGCTGTTTTTTTGCCTCTTTTTGTATCCCCAGCACTTAGCACAGTGCCTGGCACAAAGCAGGCCCTTAAGAAATGTTTATTGAACGAATGAATGAATGGGAAGCACTAGCAGTGGGCATTTAGGGTTAGGGTAAGGCCTTTCACAGGAGGTAGGATTTAAGCTAATCAGGAGAATCCAGAAGCCAAAGGTCAGGAGTTGAACATTCAAGGCAAGGGCCCAGACAGTTGGGATATAATGTCTTGTTTGAGGAACATTCAGGAAGCTAGTGTCACTGGATCACAGAATATATGGAGGAGAGAAGAGAGTGAGAAGACTGGAAAGGCAGAAGGGGCCAGGTTGTGAAGGGCTTTAAATGCCACCTCCAGGGTTTTACATTTGATCCTGGAGTTCAGAGAGCCACCAGAACTTAATGAGGGGGCAGGATCCAGTCTGAACTTCAGGAAAATCACTTTGGACATTGAGCAGAAGAGGGATGGAGTGGGGAGAGACTTGAGGTCTAGAGATCAACCAGAAGGTTGGTAGTTCAGGCAATGAGGGCCTGTCCTAGGGTGATGGGAGTAGTCAGGGTGTGACTACTATGGAGTATTGTGGAGATTGAAATGACAAGATTTAGCAACAGATTAGATATGGGGGAATGAGTGAAGATGGCCGCTAGATTGTGAGCCTAAGTGACTGGGGTAGTGGTGCTGACCTTGATAGTAATAGGAAAGGTGGGAGGAAGAAAGAGCTTAGGAAGAAAGATGAGTTCTCTTTTGGGCATGTTGAGTCTGAGCTGTCTAATAGTTTAAGATGCCTAATGAGCAGTTGGTGATATGAGATTGGAGGTCAGGAGAGAGGTTAAGGATTGAAAAAAAAAAGATCTGAAAATCATTGGCACGGAGGTGATAATCTGAACCTAAAGTAGCTGATGAGATGGCCAATGGAGATAGCATAAAAGGAGGAGAAGAAGGCCCAGGACAGAGCCCATGACCTAGATGACAATCCAGCAAAGGAGACTGAGGAGAAGTGGTTCCAACAGGTAGGAAGAGAATCAGGAGAGAGTAATTTCATAAACATTTAGAAAGGAGGAAGCATCCAGAAGAAGAGGGTGAACAACGACATTAAAGGCTGCAGGGAGGCGGGAAAGAATGAAGATCAAGAGAAAGCCATTAGATTTTGCAGTTAAGAGATCATCGGTGACTTTGGAGAGAGAGGTTTCAGTTAATTAAGACAGGAAGCCAGACTCCAGAGGGTTTCAAAGAGGGTAAGAAGAAAGAAAGTGGAGACACTAATGGAAGACAGCTTTCATAGGTTTAGCCCACAGGGGGAAGAGAGAGATGGGATAATAGTTAACAAGGATAGTTAGATTGAGTATTTTTTAAGGATGAAAGAGACGTGGGTGCGTTTCCAGGCAGTGGGGAAGCAGCCAGTAGACAGGGAGATTGGAGATTAGTGAGAGAAGGTGGCTGATAGAGAGAACAAACTATTGGAGGAGACCGGATGTGATAGGATTTAGGGTACATGTAGAAATAATAGTCTTGAGAAGGACAAGGGCTCATTTTGGGGGGGGTGTGTGGAATATGATGCAAAGTCCCCAGCTGAGAGGATTGGGGTATCATGACAGTCTTGAGGAGGGAAGAAAAGTTTGAAATATCTGCTGTTGTGAGTAACATAGTAAATTGATTAGGGAGGTGTGAAAAAGATTGCCTTGCTGCATGGAGGGCCCAGTTAAGATTATGGGATGATTGACAAACTTGTCCACTTTGATGTGGAGGAGGACTCTTCTTCAGATAGGAATGCCCCTCCAGGGTCTGCCTTGAGCCTTCTCTTCTCTCTTTACAATTTCTTGGCAATCACATCAGCTCCCATGGGTTCAGTTATTATTTTTATGCAGATGACTCCCAGATTTATATATCTAGCTTTCTCATAAGATCATAGATTTATGGTCAGAAAGGATCTTAGAGGTCCAAGCCCTTCATTTTATAGATAAGGAGACTGAAGCCTAGAGAAAGTAAGTAACTTCACAGTCACTTGGGGGGATTCAAATCCAGGTCCTCTACTATAACATCCTGTCCACTTTTCTCCATTAGATTGGCTCCACTGCCATCCCCATTCTCTTATCTTCAACCTTAAAGGCTGTCTTATCCAACCTCTTCATTTTTCAGATGGGAAAACTGAGTCACAGAGAAAGGAACTGACTTCCCAAGATGCCAGACTGGGCATCATTTGTCCCATAGGAGATGAAAGTGCTTGATAGTTGCTGCACAGCATATTTTTGTGAGCTTTCATGACTGTTGGAGGACAAGGGTCAAGATTAAACCCTCCTGTCATCAAGTTTAGGCTGTGCCTCACTAGGGTCGACTTTGACCTTCAATTTGAATATGAGGAAGTTCTTTCCAAAGCCAGCCACTCTGTTCCAGCCCACTGACAAGCTTTGGGGCAAACCACCTTCCCCTGGTTGGAGGGAAGACAATTGCCCTGCCTGCCTTTGCTGAGGGAGCCTGGGGAAAGTAGGAACAGCGAGTGATCTTGGGAGGGGAGCTTAATGAGCGCTCAACTCCATTCTTCCTGGGCAGGGAGTTAATGATCCACCAAAGCTTCCTGTCTCCACCAGAAAGACAGTTCATAGGTCAATAGCGCCAACCAGAGCACCAGGGGGCAGAGGACATCTGGGAAGAGAAGAGCCTTGTTTGACCTTCCAACCGCCCCTATGTTTGGAATCTACAGCAACCTATGTTCCCATTAACTTTCTATTTCCAAGCTCCCCACTTAGTCATTTCTCTTCCCTTTCTTCTCTGAGGCTGTGCTTAGGAATGTGTGAGGCTGGGGCTGCGGCTGGGGCTCTGCTAGCTGTTAGAGAGAAGCTTTGCATATTAAACACCAGAAGGGAAATTATTCATCCTCCTCCTGGTTCGCCCTCATCCCCCCCCCACCCCCCCACAACTATTTTCTCTCAGCCCTTGGCAGCTCTGGTACCTGATAAACTGCAAAGTGATGGTGGCTGATTGTTCAAACACCTCCACAGTGTATTCCAAAGGAAGATGCAGATTCCTGTGTTGGTGTTGTCTCCAAGGAAAGTCTTAGTGTCTTTATGACTTTCCTCCCTTCCAATTCCAGGGAAGCCAGTCCTCTTCCTTTCCTCCTTTGCTATCCAATCCGGAGGCCTGGGACTAGTGGTATCCTGAAACATCCTGGGTTCTTTAGAAACCTTCCTGGTGGGGCTGTCTGTGTAGTACAGTAGTGAATGCTCTGGCTTTGGCATTGGAGGACCTGAGTTCAAATCCCCCCTCTAAAATTTATTGGCTATTTGGCCTTGGAGAAGTCCATTTCCCTCTTTGTTTTTTAGTTTCTTCATCCATAGAATGAGGAGATTGGCCCCAACAACCTAGAAAGGGGACCTCTGAGGTCCCTTAGCTCCAGGTCTGTGCCTTTTGCATATTTTAAAAAAATAGAATCAGACTGCTTGAGCTAACAAGCCTTTATTAAGGCTTTTTCTTATTAAGAGCATGAAGTACCAGGCTTTGTGCTTAAGTACTGGAGGGAGCGGGAGAGGATGATAATCCCTGGAGTTCTCCTTTTAGTGGAGGGGACATGAAACAATTATCTACAAACAAATTACATATGGAATAAATTGGAGCTAATCGGCAAGGGGGAAAGACATTGGTATTAAGGGGATCAGGAAAAGGCTTCTTGTAGAAGGTGGGATTTTAGCTGAGATTTGGAGGAAACCAGGGAGCCCTCCTAGGAGACAGAGATGAAGAAAGAGAGCATTCCAGGAACAGAGGAGCCAGGGTAAATAGAGTCAGAAGATAGTGTTGTGTTTAAGGAATAGCATGGTGACCTGTGTCATTGGATCAAAGAATACATGGGCAGTAATGAGGGTGGTGATGTATGGTGTAAGAAGACTACAAAGGCAGAAAGGAGCCAAGTTATAGAGGGCTCTTAAAGCCAAGCAAAGGATTTGGTCCTCGATCTGGGAAATGATAGAAGCAAATGGAGTTTATTGAATAAGGGGATGGCCAGACCCGCCCTTTAGGAAGATGACTTTGACAGCTGTTTGGAGGAGGGACTGGAGTGGGGAGAGCCTTGTGGCAGGCAGACCCACCAGCAGCTACTGCAGTGACCCAAGGGGGAGGTGATGAGGGCCTGCAACACAGAGTCACAAGAGAGAAGGGAGAATATTCTAGAGATGTCACGAGGGTAAAAATGAGAGAGCATGGCATTGATTGGATTTGGGGAGGTGAGAGAGTGATGGGTTGAGAATGCTACCTGGGGTTGTGAGCCTGGAGGACTGGGAGGATGGTGGTAATAGGGAAGTTAGGAAGAGTGGATGGTTTTGGGGGGAAAATAATGAATTTGGTTTTAAGATATCTATAGGATATGTCTACAGGTGGTATTCAATAGGCCATTGGAGATGTGAGACTGAAAGTCAGCAGAGAAGCTAGGGCTGCATAAATAGGTTTGAGAATCATCAGCATAGAGATGAGATCCAAGGGGGTTGATGAGATCAGCAGGGGAAAGAGTATAAATAAAAAGAGAAAAGGGCCTGGGACAGGGCACCCATGATTATCCAGTATGACCTAGATTACGATCCAGCAAAGGAGACTGAGAAGGAGTGGTCAGATACATACGGGAAGAACCAAGAGAGAACAATATCATGAAAACCTAGAGAGAAGAGAGTAGCAAGGAGAAGATGGTCTACAATGTCAAAGCTACAGGGAGGTAAAAAACAATGAAGATTGGAATAAAAGGCCAGTGGATATGGAGATTAAGAGATGTTAGTAACTTTGGCAAGATCCATTTCAGTTGATGATTAGATCAGAAGCCAGACTACTGAAAGTTTAGGAAAGAGAGTGTAGGCACCTGTTGTAGGGGGCATTCTCAAAAGGGGGAAAAGCTATAGCCTAGCTTGAGGGGATGGCTGGGTCAGGGATGGGTTTTTCTGAGGATGAGGAAGACATGGGCATGTTTGGAGGCTGTAGGGAAGGAGCCAGTGGAGAGGAAGAGACTAAAGATAAGTGAGAGGGTGGGATGATGGCAGTGGGGGTGGAGCGCAATCTGCTGGAGAAGATTTTATGGAATGGGCTTACTTGTGCACATAGAGGGGATTGCCTTGGTAAGGATAATAACCACTTCTTCCTGTGAGATGGAGTGAAGGAGGAAATACTGGCAGAAGGCATCTGGGTGATGCAATATGAGAAAGAAGGGAGAAGAGGGAGCTCTTAGTGAATGGCCTCATTTTCCCCCCATTAAAGTTGGTGTCCACAGTCTCATTTTGAGAGAGTAGAGAAGGGGTAGGTAGCCTCAGAACAGGATGCTGTAGTCATCCAATTGAGAGGATGGGTGAAAGGAATGGAAAGTGATGCTGATGGAGGCAGTGTCTGGCCCCTCCCTGTCCAACTGGTTTTCTCCCATTTAGCCTTGTTCCCTAGAAAGGAAGTAGCAGCAGCCAGGGAGTTTTCCTCCTTCCTCAGTTCTCTGCCTTCTAGGCATGGATCAAGCCTGGAAGGTATTCCTTCCTCACTAGAGATGGCTGACCTTCTTTTGGGGATCCCCTAACTTGCCTATTCTCCTTCTGTCCTTTCATTTCTCCCAACCTTTCACCAGTGTAGGCTTGACTTCTGAATCTGAGGTGGGGGTGGTGCTCACTGGGCTCACTTTCCAAGCTTGCACTCCCATCCCAGCAAAGGGTCCCCAGAGGACTGACTGATGACTATTTCTCAGGGTCCTAGGGGGAACCCAGAGGGACTGAAATTTGAATACTGTGCTTCCCACTAGCAGTCAGCCAGTAGATTTAATTACAGGAGAAGCGTTAGAGAGACAGCATGGTGACTGCAGTGGAAAGAGCCGTAAATTTGGAGTCAGATTTAAGGCTGAATCTGGACTTTGTAACTCACTTTTGTTATTATTCAGTCATGTGACTCTTCATGACTCTATCTAGGGCTTTCTTGGCAGAGATACTGGAGTGTTTTGCCATTTCCTTCTCTAGCTCATTTTACAAATGAGGATACTGAGGCAGACAGGGTTAAGTGACTTGCCCAGGGTCACATAGCTAGTAAGTGTCTGAAGCTGGATTTGAACTCAGGTCTTCCTGACACCAGGCTCCAGTGCTCTATCCACTGCACCACTTAGCTGCCCCTATAACCTATATGATACCAGGCAAATTATTTTAGTCTCTGGGCCTCAATTGCCCCACCAGTAAAATGAGTGGATTAGATCTCTGAGGTGCTTCCTAACTTTAAAGTCCTATGATGCCTGTGATTTCTCTGATAATTAAGATAGGAGTCAGCTGAAAAAGTCCACTTTGTTCGGTAAGCTATCACTGCTATATGAGTGCCAGAAATTCACCATTAGGGATGGCTATCTCCTCATTTCAAACCCAGATCCCCCTAGGAGAGGCAACCCAGCTTGGTGAAATGTAGAGAACAGCGGCCCTTGGAGTCAGGAGCAATGGCTTCTGGTCCAGATCCTGCCCATGTCCTTGAGCAGGTGGTCAGAGACCCTTCTTGGGAACTTAGTTTCCCATGTGTTGACCAGATGACCTCTGAAGTCATTTCTAGCTTTGAATTCTGCAGGAGAGCTTTTCTTTCCTTTCTAGGGATAGCTTAGTATCATGGAAAGAACATTGATCTTGTAGTTCTGGCACTGTTGCCTGTCACCTGTGGGGTGATCTGAGAGTCCAGGTCTTTGGCCTCTATTGTTCTTAGGTAGTGACTTCAATGCTTTGAGGATTTGTAGTTTTGTGGGTTTGCATATGCCTTTCACCAGTGTAGATGATAACCTTTCCAGAACTTGTGAATCACCTTCACAAGTGCAGAGTGGAGGAGGTGTGACTAGCTACTGATAGATCTATATGAAAGAGGTGAGTCAACCGTGTGAAACAGAAGTCAAAAAAAATTAATGTCCTTTTAGGATTCATGGGGCATCAAAATGGTGCCATAGTGCATAGTGCTGGACCTGGAGTCAGGAAGACCTGAGTTCAAATATGGACTTAGACACTTACTAGCTTTGTGACCCTGGGCAAAGAACTTAAAGCAGTTTGCCTCAGTTTCCTCATCTGTAAGATGAGTTGGAGAAGGAAATGGCAAATCGCTCTAGTGTCTCTGCCAAGAAAACCCCAAATGGGGTCACAAAGAATCAGACATGACCAAACAACAACAACAAAGGTTCATTGAGTCTAGAGGAAGGAAAGTGTTAATCTCACTATATTCTGCTCTGGTCAGACCCTCTCTGTTGTATGGTATTCAGTTCTGGGCAGCCTCTTTTAAGAAAGGCATTGATAAGCTGTGGAGCATACAAAGATGACCAGGATGGAACAAGCTTTTGGAATTATATTGTCAAAGCAATAGTGGAAGGAACCAGTTATATTTAGCTTGGAGGAAAGAGTCAAGGTGGCTAAGAGTTGGCCCAGGCATTTGTCCTGTGGAAGAGGAAGTGGCCTTCTTGGCTTGGCTCTAAAGGGCAAACCTGGGAGTGATGGGTGGAAGATACAGAAGGGCAGAAGAAAGCCCGGGATAGATTCTCCCACCAGAGTCCAGGGGAGAGCCACCTCAGACTCAGAGGGCACATGTGACAAAGAGATAACTCACAATTCCTGGTTTTCTTCCCTTTGTACATCCTTTGCTGGGTCCCTCATGGAGCCATGAATCTTCTTCCTCACATCATACCCACCAGTCTATGCAGGCAGATACTACTGCCCTGAAGAACAATGCTAGCATGCTGGTGGGAAGATGGGAAGTCCAAAACCTTCTGGCTTCTTCAGAGGAAGAAGCAAACTGGCAAGGCCTTCCTCTGGCCAACATGGGAAGGGAGAGGGACATGAAAAAGAGAACTAGATTGAGACCAAAACCGGGACCCTCCCCTCTCTGCAATTGGTTCCTCCTTAAGGGTTTTGCTGGAATATTCTCTCCTTACTCAGTTGAGCCCTAGCCCTATGTTTACTGGGGCCATGCTCCTCCAGGACAAGGATTGCCCTGTACAAAGATTGCCTTGTACAAGGAGGACTAGCATCTTTGGGGTGAGGCCTTGGCAAGTCCTTTTCAGGATTGCTCATCCATCTTTGGTGTACACTTGATTCACACAACTCTCACTTGTGAGTCCAAGAAGTTGTAGCTTACACAGCAGCCATACTTTGGTAAACCATTTTGGTAGATAGGCTAAACTAGGTTAAGGGTTACCAATGGGCCTTGAACCTGTCAGTGAGTTAGGGGGTGTCTACCCCAAGTATTTGAAAACTTTCCCCAGCAGAATGGGCAGATGAGAATCATTTGTTCCAATGGCCATGAAGGTGGATGAAGCAGGTACTGTGGAGGGCTTAGAGCTTGGTCAGACATCAAAGATGCCAAGGTTACCCACTGTACCCTGGGCCATCACTGGTTGTCTTGACTTTCATCTTGTCACTGGCCTCCAATGACTCCAAAGAAAAAATAAGGCTGATGATTTTTCACAGCTCTGTCTCACTTAAATGTAATTTACACACAAGTCATTACCAGTGAAATCATGGGTCCTCTTCAAAAATGAAGGACAAACAAAATCCCCAATGCCTAACACAATACCTGGCATTAATGCAGGAATAATAAATACCCATTAATTGATTGATTATGTAGAGGATTCTTTTTAATAGGGGGAGAATAGCCCACTCAATCCAGTATACCTCAGGCTCGTTTGGGTATGATCTCCCCCTTTTCTCTCTTTGTTCAAGCTCTTCCCTACCCTGTAATGCCTCTCCCTTCCCTTCCTTGTTGAATTCCTGCCCAATAATGATTCTTTTTCTTCTTCCCACTCACCTGCATTACCATGCAAAGCCAATAATAACCCTGCTGCCTTTTAACCTTCCCTAGAATCTTGTTTGTAGCTTTTGTATATTTATTGTGCATCATTTTGTACCTATAGTTATTTGTGTCCTATCTCCCTTGCTAGACTATAAGCTTCATGACATCAGGGACCTGTGTCTTATCAAGACTTTGTGCCTTTTTTGATGCTTATCATGGTGCTCTGTACTTTGTGGATGGATTTTTTTTAATTTTGGAAAGTAAGGACCCAACACCTTTGAAGTGGATCACAGTTCTGGGCCTTGAGGGGGGGGGGTGGACAGAGAGATCCTTGGAGCCTCAGTAGAATTACAATGGTTGGTGACCCAAGGGATGACAGAAAGACAGACACATAATGGATGTGAGTCTGTGGCAGCATCTTACCCATCTGTGATGGACCTTGTGCTGGGAAAATGGCGTAAAGGACATCATTGTGGAGGAAAGACATGTCTGGAAAAGGAGACAGACTGGTCAGGTGTTGGGAAAGAAGGGGAGGCAGCTCAGGGTCTATGCAGGTGCCCTTGGTAAGACTCAAAGAACCCCAGAAAGCACCCCTCTCATCCCCCACCCCCACCTGTGCCTTGGAGAGATGTGGGATTTGTGGAGAAACACAGACAAGAGTGACCCATGATGACGGGGTGAGAATGAGCTATGATGGGCATTGAAGAGAAAGGGCATTCCCATTGCCTACAGAAGTATTACATGAAGTATGTTATGATAAGAAAGACAGCTCTCATTTCTGTAGGATTCCGTAGTGTTAAGGGGTCTTTCCTCATAGCAAGCCCGAGGGGTCAGCAGGGCAAGTGTACTTCTCTCTACATTCTGGTGAGAAAGCAAAGTAGCTCCCAGTTATGTACCACTTTAAGTATTATAAAGCACCTTCCTCACAGAAGCTTCATCGTGGGGTGGTGGTGGTAGGTAGGTAGAGAATATTTTATTACTCCCATTTTACAGATGAGGAAACTGAGGTATGAATTAAGTTGGTCATGGCTGACCAGCTAGTAAGATTCAAACCCAGACTTCTTGGTTCAAAGTCCATTCTCTTTTCCACTGGCTGCTTTGGAAATAAGGAGAGGTATTTAGGTGGAACCAAGAAAATTAGATTGAGATGAAAGGGATGGTATGGGTTAATGAATCAAGAAATCAATAATATTGATTAAGCATCTCCTGCGTGCTAGGCATTGTTGGTATAAAACTAAAACAATTCCTGCTTTGAGGGGTTTATCTACCGACAGAGGGGAGACAACATTTACCTAATATGCTCAAATGAGTGATCCAGCAATCCCAAGTAAATACAAAGGTAATGTAAAGGAATTTGGGCATTGGTGGCGGAAAGGCAGTGGCAGCAGCTGCGGGGATCAGGAAAGGACTCTGGCAGAAAGTGGCACTTGAGCTGAGCCCCAAGGCATTTTAGGAGGTGGAGTCAGGCAAATATTTACCAGCTGGGTGGCTGAAAAATGCTCATGACATACTTTAAGTTTCATCTTCATTATCTGCATTTCTCTCCATCACTTTTTTATATCCAGACAATCAATAAAACAATAACTCAAGCTCTGATCTGGAGCATTTGCCAGTTTCCAGGGTGTAAGTACTCACATTGAAATCAAATAATCAGTAGCCAGTATGAGCCAACCCTAAGTGCTTCCTACGTGCTCAGGGATTCTTTGTACTCCTAGCTTGGCCCAATTGCCTCAATCAAGCTGAGACCTGTTAAAGACCTTAACTTAAAAAGGCCAAGGTCTGCCACTGCATCTGGGGCCATCTCCAGTTGTCCTGATCTATATCTGGCCACTGGACCCAGATGGCTCCAGGGGAGAAAGTGAGGCTGGTTACTTTTCACAGCCCTCCTTCACCTAAATCTGATTCACTTGCATGTCATGGCATCACCTCCCTGATGGTGTCCTTTTCAAGAACAAAGGACAAACAACAACAACAGCTTGACCCAAGGAGGATCTAGGCTAGAGCCTGTATCAACAATCCGGCCAGCAGCTGTTGTGGGGGGTGTAAAATCAACAACAACCAGCTCACAGAAAGCTGCAAATGCGCAGGTTCTTTAGATCTGCTTTACTAAGGAGAGCAGTTAAGGGGTTAACAAGCTTACTTTAATCTGGCATACAAATACCATTCACTTAGTTCAGGGGAAAAAGCCAGCACCCTGAACTTCAGAGCAAATACAAACAAATTACAAACATTGACAGACCAAATACAATTCATAGTTACCAACATCTAAGTTCAGCCCGGGAGGTCATGATAAGGGCTGGCCCAGAGTCACACCTGCCATCACAGCTGTGGGTCAGAGCTCCAAAAAAGAGAAAGCCAACCCCTGGTTTTATATCTTTTTCAGGGTCAAGGGTGAGTCAGACATGCAACTCACCCACGTGACCTAAAATCGTCACAAAGAGGCAACTTAAACCCACGTGGTCTAAAAGCCTCTGCTGTCCCAAACATGCCACTCAAACCTACATAAACTAGGCCCTCCCCTGAGGCAAAGAGGTCACCAAGGACTCCCAAACTAATCAAGGAAACAAAGGCCAAAATCTTCAAGGGCACTTGGTTGAACTGAGTGCTAAGAGCCCATTTTGATTGCCAACACAGAGCCAGATTGTGAAAGACCTTCAGAACCCAACAGAAGTCTGCATTTTATCCTTGAGGCAAGAGAGAGACAGTGCAGTGACACGCTCAGACTCAGTCTTGAGAGATGTCATTCTGGTGGTTGTTTGAAGAGAGGAGAATCTTGAATCAGCATGACCAACGAGGCAATTGGCAGAGTCCTGGTGAGAGGTGCTGAAGACCTAAACCAAAGTGGTTATTGTTTGCATGGAGAGAATGGACTGGTTGTGAAAGAGCCGTGGAGGGAGCATTGACAAGACACTCACATCACCAACTGAACATGTAGAGGAGGGAGAGTAGAATGAAGAGCTGAGGACAACTCTGAGGTTATGAAGGCAGAGGATTAGAATTGGGCTATGAGTGATTTAAATATTGGGCCAATGGCATTGGAAATTGAAGGAGAAGAATCATTTCAAACTGGCCAACCAGGTCTGGCCCAGTTCTGAGAGACTTTGGGATGAGACAACCGGGGTCATGGTTAGGCAAATGGCAGGATAGTAGAATGGATTTCCCATTCACACACATGAGTGGAATAAAAATACCAGAATGGGAAGATTTTGCGTCTAGAATAATGGGATTAGAATTGGAAGGGTCATTAATGGTCATGAAAGAAGTGACAACTCTGTGACTTAATAAATGATGCAATAAGTGAGGGGCAGAGAAGCCCAATGAGGAAGAGCTACCTCAAAGTGCAGTGGGCTGCCATGAGAGGTGAGCTACGCATGGGTGTGACTTCATTTCTTTTCCCCAACTAGTTGAAATGGTTATATTTAAGTATAATGTGAGCACCTGAGATTGAGATTGAGCACCTGGATTCAAATCATAATTCTGCTTCTTAATGTTGTTGTAACCACTTCTTCGGTCCTCTCAATGGGGTCTACCGAGTCATAGATTCAGAGCTGAAAGAGACCTCAGAGATTCTCTAGGCCATCTCCTTCCCCTTTCCTTCTGTGCCATGACTAATTAGGTCATCTCAAAGATTTCTTCCAACTCTAAATCTATAATACTGAGCAGGATATTTATCAATTCCCTAAATACTTATTGAGCACTTTCTATGTGTAAAGGCACTGTCCTGGGTCCTGTGGGAGATACAAAAAAGTGTAAGATATGATAGTCTTATACATCCCCCTTAATTCTAGTGACTTACCTCTGTTGATTATCTCCAATTTATTCTATACATATCTCTTTTCTAAAAAAATTTTGTTTTTTCTTTTCCCTCAGTTACATGTAAAAACAATTTTTAACATTCATTTTTAAAACTTTGAGTTACAAATTCTCTCCCTTCCTCCCTCCCCAACCCCCCTTATTGAGAAGGCAAGCAATTTGATATAGGTTATATGGATATAGTCATCCAAAACATATCCATAATAGTGTGAAAGAAAACATAGACCAAAAAACCCTCAAGAAAAATACAGTAAAAATTAGTATACTTTGATCTGTATTCAGATACCATTGGTTCTTTCTTTGGGGATGGATAGCATTTTTCATCATAAGTCCTTAAGAGCTGTCATGGATCGTTGTATTGCTGAGAATAGCCAAGTCATATCCTGTACATATCTCAACTGCTCATAGTTGTTTGTATGTTGTCTCCCCCTTTAGACTGTAAGTTCCTTGAGGGCAGGCACTGCCTTTTGCTTTTCTTTGTATCCTTACTGCTTAAGCACAGTGCTTGGCACGTAATAACCACTCAATAAATGCTTGTTGACCAACCAACTGACTGGTCCCTGGACTCCATTCTAGCTGGGAAGATATTTTAATATATTGTCAGGTCTGTGGTCCACTGGGAAAGGATGCAACTTATCCATACGCACTCCTCCTGTTAGAATCTTACCTGTGCCTTTCTGTGACTCCTTCCTAATAGATGATCCATCCCAAGTTGGAGAGCCCTTTGTTTGTGTCTGATAAGATACAGTAATAATGAGGACTGACAATTTGAGGCTGCTTTAAATAGACTAAGTGGTTTGAACTCAATGGAATCTTGTGATGACCCCACAAAGCAGCTAGTACAAGCCTCCTAATATACTTTTTTGAAGAAGTGAAAAGTGAGACACAGAGAGGGAAGTGACATAGTATCATAGAGTCTTGAAAAATAAAAATAGCACTTATTTCTCTAGAGCTTTAAGACTTAGGAAGCATTTTTTTCTTCTCACTGGAACCCTAATGAGTAGGTATTGCAAAATTTATTATCCCTGTTTTAGAAAAGAAGAAAATGAATCTCAGGGAGGTGAAGTGCTTTTAGCTATGATAATAACATTAGTTGTTATTTATGTACATTAAGTACATAAATATATTATGCACAATATTTATGTACAATTCCTATAAGGAGTTTGTGGGAGGGAGACATTTCTTCTGGTAGGAGTGGTCAGGGAAGGCTTCTTGGATGAAGTGGGATTTGGGCCCTAAGGATGATGGTGGGGGGCAGAGGAAGAGTGAGATGTGGAAACATGTAAGGGAGTCATGGTGATTATTTATTATTTATTATTATAATTATTTGTATATGAAGGCTACGTCTGGCATGAATGTAACCCCAGTCTCATACCAACAGGCTGTGGGACTGGAGTAACACACGGAAGCTCAAGCTCTTCTAAGCTGGAAAAGCTTGAAGTATGCTTGAGGTGAGAGACTTTGCCTTTTGTCCAAGGACCAGCCTTGCCAAGCGTGGTGAGGCTCATCACTAATAGAATAACCACTGGGTCATGGACTTTTGTGCAGGCCAACCCTGGACAAAAAAAGTAGAGTATCAAATAGCCTCTCAGTCCTGTGAGGTCTCCTTTGGTAGTGACAGTGAGAAGGCAAAAAAAAAAAAAAAAAGGCCAGAGGGTGATAAGAAACACTGTGGTTTTAGTTTGGCTATAAGCACTGATTTAGCTGTATACTTGATTTAACTCACTCTAAATGTACGATCGTTGTCCATTGATAAAAGAAAATGGTTTACTAAAGAAGAAACTGGACCACACTGATGTTGACTGATGTTCTTATTTTAAGGGAAACATGAGGAAGTTTCATCTCAATAGAAGGTGGCAGCTCTTGACCTCTCCTTTGGAGAAACTGATCAGTGAGGTGGTTTCATTGTGTGTCTGAAGATAACAAGGAGCATGGTTTGTGGTGCTCATGAGAAGAATAGGAAGATTACAAGTGCTATTACCTTATGTTGTTTGTCCTTTGTTTTTGAAGAGGACTAATGACGTCTTCACATTCTTGGGGTAGATCCCCCCTCCCATCTCACTGATGGATTTGAGGCCTGTGTGTTACCCCCAACCTGGTTTAGCCAGTCTACTGAGATGGTTTTACTTGGGTGTGGCTGCTACACAGGCTATCTTTTTGGAGAATTGGGCGAATCAGGTGGACACCAAAAGTGAAGGAGCAGCCCTTGAAAGGGCTCGGCAAGCTCTCACACTGGAGGTGCTAGTCTTCTCTTAATACTTCATATACCCCATTACCTCATACAATCTTAGAGAACAGTGGACAAAGAAATGAGTACAGAAAGTTTGCTATGAGACTCAACTTGTTGCAATCTAGGGGTGCTAGGAACCAGGAAATGCAAGGGTACAGGGTGGGGTCTGCCTTGAAAGAATTCTACCACTCGAGCCGTCTTTCAGGCCAAGTGGCAAGCTTATTAAGACATGGGTTGGGTGGATGAGACTCCCAGTGAGTCTGTGGTATTTGTGATGCCAATACAAGCGGGTCAGACTCTTAAGGAATCTGCATATTTGATGAGAATGGAACTGATATTTTTATATAGAAAGACTGTGGGAAGATCTGGTTGAGATCTACGAGTAGCAAGTAGCCTGCGGTGGGCCAGAGGTAGCAGAGAAAAGGGCCTGGATGGGATTAAGAAGTAAGTAAGCTACTTAGATAATCAAGGTGGGCTGGGGTGGGCCAGATGCTTCAGGTGAATTCCAGGGATCTGGGCTACTGAAATTTGTGGGAAAGTTCAGGGCTTTTCACGGGTCCATCATTAGCGCCCCATCAAACTAAGCAGATCACGAGTGAATAAATTTAAAAAACCCACACATTTATTAAGCACTTCCTAGGTGCCAAAAACTGCTTTGCAAATGTATGTGGTACCAAGAAAAAGTATAAATGAGACTGAGAGAGCAGTAAATATAGGAAAAATGGGACAGGTCTGCTAGCATTTTTAGAGTGATTTATTTTTTACCATCTCTCAATTAGAAATGAACATGTTTGGGGTCAGCTAGATGGCACAGTGAGTAGAGCACCAGCCCTGGAGTCAGGATGACCTGAGTTCAAATCTGGCCTCAGATACTTGACACACTTGCTAGGTGTGTGACCTTGGGCAGGTCACTTAACCCCAATTGCCCTGCCGTCCTCCCTCCAAAAAAAAAAAAAAAGGAAATGAACACATTTGAATAGTAACATCTCAGACCCTGATGTGCTACATAAAAAGTGGAAATGACTGAAAAAAATGAGGTCAGTGAGAGCAGACGAACTGGACCAAGTCATTTGTGCTGGAGGTGTTATGGTTTTGAAACCATCAAAGGATCAATTCTTGAGATAGCAGAATCAATCAATAATCAATCAATAAACATTTTAAAAGCACCTGCTATGTGCCAGGCACTGTGCTAAGCACTGGGGACACAGAAAGAGGCATAAGACAGTTCCTGTCCTCAAGGGGGTTACAATCTAATGGAGGATACAATATGCAAATGATAAGATGAACAAAGCAAGTTATTTACAGGATAAATAGGAAATAATTAACAGAGAGCTGGCAATAGAATTAAGAGGGCAGGGCAGAAGAAAGGTAAAAGAGGAAGGAGATACTGAATGACTAGAAAAGAGCCCCCACAACAGTATAATACTGAAAGAAGGTGACTTCGAGGACGTCTGTAACTCCTAACCCACATGTTTAATTTCTTATCCTTATGTTTAATTATTATTATTAGTCATGATTCTAGTCCTTTTTGATAAAGAAGTTCAGTCTTTGGTCAAGTCCTATGCTCACTTTTGCACTTGTGCCCTCCACCCTACTTAGTGACGGCAGCGGGTAAATGCCAAGCTCTCTATGATCCTCAGAGTGGGCAACCTTTTCTCCACCAGCTCCATCTCTCCCTTGCTATCTTTGCTGTACTGTCAGTCTAAGGGCGGAAGTTAGTATGGGTTCAGCAAACCAGTATTAGCTGTGAGCCCCCATCTACCAGAAGTCCTGCTTTATTACTAAACTGAGTCCTAGTCATGAGACCTGGGCATCATGGAGCTGGTCTCCCATTGGAACAAAAAGTCACACTTGGATATTATATAAAGCATTTTACTTGTTTTACATATGTAGCAAGTATTTTCTTTTCTAAAAAAATTTCCTTAGCTCATATTTTATTCAATTGACATCATAATTTAATCATAATCTTGTAACAAAACATAAACAAGTCTTAAACATATGATAAAATTACACAAAATATATTTACTTATAAAATAATCCATAATCTTCATACAAAAATTATAAGATAATCTCTACAATAATAATTATAGGATCATAGATTTAGAGCTGGAAGGGACCACAGAAGACATCTAAGTCAACTCCTTCATTTTATAAATGAGGAAATTGAGAGCCAAGATGGTGAAATATCTTTTCCAAGGTCACAGGAAACATGAAAGATCCAGTTCTGAAGACAGGTCTTTTGACTACTAGACACAGATCTTTCAACTATAACATCCTACTGGATTTTCTTGCAAGTATTTTCTAGTCTCATTTTTCTAGACCAAGGCCAGCTACACCTCCCCTCAAGGTCATGGGGGTACTTTTGAGGATTTGGGGTATCTCATCTCTAATACTATTGGCTGGAGCTATTAGTGACTACAGTCCCAGTTCTATTGAACAAATTAGCATCAATTAGTTTATAATGAAGGATATATACTTCTCAAATATGGCAAGAAAAATACAAACATTCCCTCCAGCACTTTTGGGGAACATTTTCTCCTATCCCACCTTAGTCTCTGGGTAGTGTGTGCTCAAGTTTAGCATTTTCTACACATTGCTTTAGTTCCAAATGGGTTTAGCTACAGTATGACTCCTCACCTCAGCTAAGGCTGGACTGGGTCCCAGAAGTAGCTCCTAGCCACACAGGGCACGGATGCTGGGCCGGCTACAAAGATGGCTTGCTCTTCTGACATTTTGAGACTTATGATGTCCTGGCATACAACCTAATCTCCTTCACCTAAAATGAAAGAGCAAATGCTGAGACCTAACCACAGGTCCACCTGGCCTTGTAGGGAGAGGTTTCCCATGCCTTTCCATGTATGATATTGTCTCTCATGGGATACCCATTGCTGGGACCTCTAGCTACCTACAGCCCTGGCAAACTTGCTGCTAATGGAGCAAGGACATTGGACTCAAAAGCAGTTTACTGAAAGGAGGGCCTTCCACTGCCCTGCTGTACTCCCTGACCTTTAGATTCTGTTTCCAGGGGCCTCAGAATGACATCACAGACTCTCTGTGCCTTTGGCTCCCAGTTTTGGTTGTGTGGGCATGAGCCCAGCCTGAATCACAGAGTAGAGGTCTTAAAATGGGGATGTAAGTATTTAAGCCCCTGTTACATACCAAATCCTTATGAGAATGACTTACATACATATCAAAGGTATTCTTGATAGAAATACGACAAGGGAAACAGGCATACTTTGTCTAGTGATTTCCTCTGGCAGACGGCATTCTATAGTCATATGAAAGACTGAATAGTTTGGAGAAAAGATGTCTGTCTACCAAGCTTGTTGACTGTTGATTATTTTTTAAAAAAATCTGAGGTCCTTTTTTTCTTTTGTCATGGAGACCTGGAAATGAGTCAGGTGGTATAATACTGTTTCGCTTAAGTACTTGTCAATGTGCAATTATGAATCTTTTGTGCGTTAAGCATTTCCTTTGTGGTTGGGACATACAAAGCTCTCCTATACCTGAGCTATAATGTGTATTGAATGCCTTTCTAGAAATGACTCTGGTTAATCCCTTTTGGGTAGAGCATAGACAGGAGCAGCTAAACTTAGTTTTGTGAGAGTCCCCTCAGAGTTTTCCTTTGTAGGGAGGGTAGTAATGAGCCGGAGAGTGTGAGAAAAGCCTTTGGGGGTCAGGTTTCCCCAGGACTGAACACTTCCCTCCTGAGCCTAGAACTAGAGCCATTTAGGGGGAAGGGTAGGAAGAGGAGTCACCCTTTGGGCTGTGGGTGACAAAGAAAAGAATCTGTTCAATCAGGGTCAGAGTAGATTTTGGGGAGGGAAATGGATTTTTCACATCCTGCCCAGTAGCCAGGGAGGAGTAGGGAAAGAGAATGTGAAGTGGGTGTTGTGTAGCTTGGGGACCTTATCCATGCCCTTCTACCTTCATTATACCAGTTCTAGCTACTCCGGGCATGTTGCCAAGATTGTCAGAGGAGCAGGTAGCTCAGCATATAACTCAGTCTGATCTGAAGAAATCCCACTGTAGCATCTCTGTTGTGAACCACCATCTCTAGTCATAATCTCTCTGCTGAGTCCACTCGAATGTCTCAACTCTCACAATTTTTTTTCGACAATTTTTGTTATTTTTATCCATGCCTTTTATTTTCATGCCACGTTCATTTCAAATTGTCTTCCTTCCTACTTCCCAAGCCAGTCAACTATTCCTTATGACAAAGATTAAAAAGAAAGAGAAAAAGAAATTCAGTAAAACTAGCCAACATATTGAGTTAATCAGACAATACACTCAGTAGTCCACACCCATTGTCTCCTGCCTCTGAAAAGAAGTGCATATTCATTATTTGTGGGTCTGCCTGCCTCAAGTCTCTCCCCACTCCATTCCCCATTCAGCTGAAGTGTGATTTTCCTAAATTGCAGGTCAAAACCTTCTACTCATTTTATGAGTTCATTGAGGTCCCCCTTTTTCTGGCTGTAAAATCATTTTTAAATTTTTTATTTATTTTAAAATTATGGAATAAAACACACATTTCCATAACATGTTATAATAAAAGAATGATTGCACATGAAACTGCAAATCTATTATGTATAAGTTACTATTCCTTTTAAATATATAATAAAGTTATGTAAATTAATTTTTTCCTCCTTTTCCCCCTCCCCCCCTGCCTTGGAGATGGCTACCATTAGACACAAACGTGTATATATGTGTAAAATTCTAAATATACTTCTATTTATCAGTTCTTTCTCTGGGTGCAGATAGCATCTTCCTTCATATGTCCTTGGTAGTTAATTTGGGTATTTAGAGTAGTCAAAATGACTTATTCACTTAAGCAATATTGCTGCTGTTACCGCATGCAACATTCTCTTGGTTCTGATCATTTTGCTCTTTGTAATTTCATGCAAGTCTATCATGTTTTTCTAAAATCATCAAGTTCATCATTTCTTATAGCACAGCAGAATTCACCACGACCATATACTTTGACTTGTGCAGCCATTCCCCAACAGATGGGCATCCTTTCTCCAGCTAAACTGCCAAGCATTCAAACTCTACTGCAGAGAGCACAGCTTTGATGCGCCAGTGACTGTTTGAATGCCGAATGTGCCTTGCCCAAAAGGCTACTTTACAGAGAACTGACACGAGGCAAGAGCTTATGTGGAGGTCAGAGGGAACGATATGAGGACACTCTCAAGGTCTCTCTGAAGAACTTTGGAATCAATTGTGATACATGGGAGACACTGGCACAGGACCACCCAGCATGGTGTGCCCACATCAAAGATGGCGCTGTGCTTTATGAGCAAAGCAGAATGGCAGTAGCTCAAGAAGAAATGTGAGATGCGCAAATTTAGAGCCACCTCCGCTCCAAATGCTCACCTGGACTATTTGTGCCTGACCTGTGATAGATCATTCTGAGCTCATATTCGTTTGATCCAGGGGGGTGGGGAACCTGAGGCCTCAAGACCACATGTGGCCCTTTAGGTCTTCAAGTGCAGCCCTTTGAGTGACTCCAAACTTTGGGCTGCACTTGAGGATCTGGAGGGCCACAGGATCCCCACCTCCAGATCAGCCATAACTGGACACAATGGACCTTGACCCTGATGTAGTGATGTCATTTTGGTTCTCTTCAAGCTCAGAGGACAACAACCAACCAAATTCCATTGGCTTCCTATTGCCTAAACCCCCTCCCCCACCTTTCCAGTCTTTTTACACCTTTTGCCCCACCCTGTACTCTTCCATCCAGTGACACTAGCCCCCTGGTTGTTCTCCAAGAAAGAAGCCCATTTCTCAGGTTCCAGCATTCTCTCCATCTGTCCCCCATACCTGGAACTTTCCCTCCTCCTCCACTCTGAATATTGTCTTCTCTGGCTTCCTTTCAGTCTCAACTAAAACTTCATCTTTCACTGCAAGCCTGCTCTAACCCCCCTTAATTTTTATGCCTTCCTTCTGTTTATTAACTTTTTTCCTATATATAGCTCGTTTGTGCATGCTTGTTTCCTTATTGTCTTCTCCATTAAACTGAAAGCTTCTTGAAGGCAGAGATTGTCTTTTGCCTCTTGTTTATCCCCAGCCCTTAGCATAGTACTGAACACATAGTAGGCACTTAACACCTTTGGACTGACCTACTACTCTTCTCTGGATCCCAGTTTGGTAATTATAATTACACAATGTTCATTTTCACCCTTTTGTTTCCTGTTTCCATTATTGTGGGGGCCCCCTTCATCAATGAATAAGCCTTCCCAGTGTCTCTGAATTTTTCATTTTCACTACTCCTTATGGCACAATATTCCATTACATTCGTGTACCACAATCTGATGGTTGATAATAGCTATTCAATAGTGATAGCTAATATTGACATAGTGCTTTAAGGTCTGCAAAGCCCTTTCTATCTATTGTCTCATTATCTTCTCCCTACAACCGTGTGACGCAGGGCCTTTTATTGTCCCTGTTTTATGGATGAGGAAACTGAGGATGAATAAGGTTAGTTACTTGCCCAGGGTCACACAGTCAGTAAGGATCTGAGGCAGGATGCAATCTCAGGTCTTCCTGACTCCAGGTCCAGCACTCTCCCCTCCATGCCAGTGGTGTCAGACTCCAATAGAAATGGATCCCTGGGGCTGGGATGGGGTGGGGTGGGGGGGGGCGTATTGACTCAGAAAACCACAAATCAGCATTCTCTATGTTGTACTGTATTCTTGCTTATTTTGTTGAAAATTACACAACTGCAGTTTAATCTGCTTCCTGCCACATTCAGGACCCTGGCTTTGAGTCTGACACCTCTGCTCTCAGCTGTCTAGGTTCCTAGCCATTCCCCAGCTGATGGAGACCACCTCCATTGTTCCCAGTTCTTTGCTACCACAAAAAGTTCTGCTGGGAATATGTTGGTGTTTACCGGGTCTTTCTTCCTATCTTTGGTCTCCTTGGGGTATCTGCCTGGCAGTTGGATTCCTGGGCCAAAGAGTATATTGGACATAAAATGACTTCTTTGTTAACAGAGGCATCAGCACAGCTCTCTGAATGGAGTGAATCTGTAATGGAGGACAGCTTTGAAGAGAGAAATCTATCAGTGAGTCAATCAATAAATATTTATTAAGTGGGGGGGGGCAGAACCAATATGGCGGCTGGAAAGCAGGGACTAGCGTGAGCTCCCCACCAAGTCCCTCCAAAAACCTATAAAATGGCTCTGAACCAATTCTAGAACTGCAGAACCCACAAAATAGCATAGGGAAGCAGGGCTCTAGCCCAGGACAGCCTGGATGGTCTCTGGGTAAGATCTATCCCGCACAGAGCTGGGAGTGGAGGGGAGCGGTGGACTGACCAGACTGGGAGCCGGGTGGAACA
>CM053622.1:786366875-786384996 GCA_028646595.1 Phalanger gymnotis
TGCCCCTTTGTGGGTTCTGTAGTTCTAGAATTGGTTCAGAGCCATTTTTTCATAGGTTTTTGGAGGGACTTGGAGGGGAGCTCACGCCGGTTACTGCTTTCCAGTCGCCATCTTGGCTCCGCCCCCCTGTTTTTTTGTTTTCTAATCCACTCTGCTAACCTTTTCTGTTTTATGAGTGAGTTAGTAGTTTACATTCACAGTTATAATCATTGTATGTTTTCCTTCATCTTGTTCTCTTACACTTTTCTCTCTCATTCCTCACACTTTCCCCTATAAAGAAGAGGGAAATGAGAGAGGGGAATGTTTGGAAGGCTTCTGATTCATTAAAGATCCATTTCCCCCACTGCAGGATTATACTCAATTTTGTTGGGTATATTATTCTTGATTGTAAGCCTGTAATTTTGCCTTTTATAATGTTTTATTCCAACATCCCCACTCCTTTATAGTGACAGCTGCTAAATTTCATGTGATTCTTACTGTGACCCCTTGGTACTTGAATGCTGAATGCTTTCTTTTTAAATAGTCATAGTATTTTTTTCTTTGACCTCAAAGCTCAGGATTTTGTCTATGATGTTCCTAGGAGTTTTCATTTAGGATTTTTTTTTTAATAGGAGATGTTTTTTCCCCTATTTTCACTTTACCTTCTGGTTCTCTTTCATGATTTCTTAAGATTTGATGTTCAAACCCCTGTTTTTTGGGTTGGTTCTTTCAGATTTCTTCTTAATCTATTTTCCAGGTAAATTTTTTTTTTTGGCTTTGAGATACCTTATATCATCTTCATCACCATCATTATCTTTTTTAGTATTTGGACTTTGTTTTAATATTTCTTGTTGTCTCATGGGTTTGTTAACTTCTCAAGGAGAGTTTTACTTGAACCTCTTTTAGTAAGCTGTCAATTTTCCTTTTAACTCTTTTCTCCATAGTTAGAAAGTAGAGTGAATCAAATACTAGACCTGGAGGCAAGAAGCCCTAAATTCAAATCCAGCCCTGACTTTTACCAGCTGTCTGATCCTGGACAAGTTATTTAATCCCTGTTTGCCTCAATTTTCTCATTTGTCAAATAGCAATAATAATAGCATTGACCTCCCAGGGTTCTTATGAGGATTAAATGAGATAATACTTATAAAGTGCTTTGTAAATCTTAAAATTCTATAGGCTATGAATGGTAACTATTTGTCAAATAATTTTAAACTCTTAAAAATATTATTATTATTTCCAGGAATTCTAGTTGACCTTGTATCCAAACTATATATTTTTAAATTTGAAACTCTGGTTATAGATATTTTCAAGTAGCTTTCTCCCTTGGGTTTGTATTTTGGGCATGCCTGTCTCAATGATAGCTTTTTTTCATTGTAGAATTTTTGGTTTATTCAATATTCTAGCCCAGGGGTATGGAACTTGCAGCCTCAAGACCACATGTGGTCCTCTACATCCTCGATTGTGGCCTTTTGACCCAATTCCAACTTCACAGAATAAATATTCTTAATAAAAGGATTTGTTCTGTAAAACTTGGACTTAGTCAAAAAGCTACAGCTAAGGACCTAGAAGGCCGCATGTGGCCTCAAGGCCACAGGTTCCCCACTCCTGCTCTAGCCTTACCTCTTGAATTAATACTTTGTTATTAGTGCCAGGTTCTGCACCCATCTGGAAGGAATATTTGGGTCTTATTTTGTCTTGGTTTATATTCTCTGGTATCTTGCTACTGCTTTCTCTGGGTTTTCAGTGTTATGTTCTTTAAGGATATGAGGAGTGGCTTGGGATGGTGATATGTTAACTTGTAGCATGCCCAAAGCAATCTTATCTAGAGAGAATTCTGATCACTCCCCTCATTGTCTGAGTTTGACAAGCTCTTGCCTGACATTTGTGTTTTAGCAACACCACTGCAGACTTACCCCTAGTTGGGTTCAGTAGACTGCTGCTGGCCACATCTCATTTCAGCTAGCTAAAAGGCTCTGTTGGTATAGAATTACAGGCTTCCTCTTGTTCAGAGCTCTCTGCCTGCTTACTCAGCTGCAAGCCTCAGGCCCAGATAGAGTATGAAACTCCAGCTCCTTGTCCACTATATAGCCTCAGGCCCACAGCTGCTCCCACCCCCCTCAGCACAAGTCCGTTCTTCAGCACTGATTCTGTGACCTAGCTCTGGTCTTAGACTGCAGAGCTGATCATTAGCTCCTCTGGCTTCTCTCTGCCTAGTGCCAGATTCATCTCTGCTGAGTCCCTGGCCACTTCTTCCTCAAGTACACAGCCCAGGGCCCTTGTTTAGTCTCTAGTCTTTTTGTCACCTTCTTGGTTAGTCCATGTGCCTGGTTTCCACCAGTCTGACTGCCCCAGTGCTCTTTGACAGAAAAGAAAGGGAAGCTCCACCCCCCCCCACCCCAGCTCCCATTATTCACCATGAAAAAATGCCCTCCTCAATTGGCCTGAGCACCTGCTTCTGGCCTCCCACCTTTGGCCAACCCAAAAAGCTCATTGTTTGAGGGAAAGGAGAGACAACTTACCAACCACCATGATTGTGACATCCTCAGAAACTGATAAGTTGGTCACATTGTTCCATGCCAAACATGTATACTTTCCTGAATCTTCCCAAGATACATTACTGACAGTGTATGTGTTATCAGTTAGATTAGAGATCACGGTGTCATTGATTTGCCATTCATACTGTGCAGGTGGGTAAGAGTCAACCTGACACACTAAGTTCAGTTGCTCTGACAGTGTGACCTGAATCTCATCTCCTACAGGGCTTGGAGAAAATACAATGTAGTCTGGTCCATCTGTGTAAAGAAGAAAGAAAGAGATGTGAGTCATTGTTGGGGAAAGGATTGTAGAGGGAGGAGACTCAGAGTCACTCACAGCTCACAGTCAGTTGAAGGGGGTCACTTCTGCTGGCACTGACTGGATTCCAGATTTCACATTGATAGGACCCAGCATCCTCCCTCGTCACATTCTCGATGATGAGGGTCTGGTTATTCTCACGCAGGTACTTCCTCTCATTGAATGACAGGGACTCATTATTGAAGAACCACAGAATGTTCATCCCCTCATGTTCTGTGTTACATGTGAAGAATAAAGTGCCATTCTCTATGATGTTGGTACTGTTGGCAGTGATGTTGGGTCTGGATGCTATTTCTGTCAAGAGATAAAGGAGAGTTGTGTGAGGGACTGGTCTTTGTCTTCACCGGGTCATGTCTTCCAAAGCCCAAAGCCAAATACTTCCATTACAGACATACAGCAATGGGGCCACCATGAGGAGAAGAGATGTCCCCTGGTTCTATAATTGTGCTAATAAGGAAGGTGAGCAGGAAGGCCAGGAGCTGGACTGCTGTGTCCTAGATGATCCCTTCTTCCATTCAGGTCCTGGGACATGCATAAGCTAGTGACTAAGGTGGGGATGGGAGTAGGGAAGATGCATTTATTAAGTGCCTACTGCATGCCTGGCACATTAGCTAGGTGCTAATAATAGCTAACATGCTATTATTATCCTCATTATTATGATTATTGTTCTTGTCAAGCACTGTGTTAAATACCATATTAATTAATTTCATCCTCTCAATAACCTTGGTGGGGGGCAGGGGCTATTATTCTTTCAATTTTACAGTTCAGGAAACTGAGGCAGATGGTGGGTAAGTGACTTGTCCAGGGTCACACAGCTGGTAAGTGTCTGAGTCTTTCCAAATCCAGGCTAGTGCCCTCCCTATCCACTGAGGCTCCTCCCAGCCTCTCACCAATCATCTCATTCTAATCCAGGGATCCTTAACCTGGGATATGTGAGCTTCTTTTAACAAAAATGTGTGGAAAACTGTATTTTGGTAGTATTGTTTCATTTTAATTCCTATGGATTTTATTTTCTGCATTTAAAAGCATCCTTTTGAGAAGGGGGCCCTGGGCTCCACCAGACTGGCTGCCCCAGGACTCTTTGACATAAAAGAAGGGGAAGCAGGGCATCTAGGTAGTGCAGTGAGTAAAGCACCAGACCTGGAGTCAGGAGGACAGCCTCAGACGCTTGACACACTTACTAGCTGTATGACCTTGGGCAAGTCACTTAGCCCCAATTGCCCTGCCTTCCCCCTCAAAAAATGTAAAAAAAGGGAAGCCCTCCCCACCCCTGGCTCCCATCATTCTCTGTTCCCCAGTTAACCCCTTAATTTACTCTGCTCCTACCTAACTGTGGCTCTAGGAAGTAGTTAATGCACATATTATGATTCTGGGTCTTGTTTCCTCTCCCTATCCTGACACTTACCCACTCTGTGCCTCAGGGCCCCATCTGTAAAATGAGGGAGCAGGATTAACTGACTTCTAGGTCTCTTTCATCTCCAAGTGTGCGATACCCCCAGGACCCTCGCACCCCACTTTACAGAGGAGAAAATGGAATCTCAAACCGATGACGAGATTGTTCAGACACAGAGTGACTTCTCCTATTCCAGCCTCTGAGCTCTCTCCTTCTTTAGCTGATGGTCCTTGTGGGCCTTTCCCAGACCGGGCACCTGAAGACTCAGAACTGGCAGAGATCAGAGGACCCTGGATTTCCAGCTGGAAGGGCCTTTGCCATCATCTAATGCACCCTTTATTTTCCCAATGAGTGAAACAGAGGCTCCCTGGGGTCAAGTGACTCATATGAGGTCTATTGCGTAATAAATAACAGACCTGGGGTTGGAATTGAGGGTCCCGTCAATCAGGTTCCTATCAACCCACCCCAAATTCTCTCTCCAAGGAAGTTGTCTCCCTATAGACATGGGAGCAATTGGCAGAGGGATAGCCCTGAGTTCAGAGCTGCTTTCCTTTGAGTACCCCTTTTCTCATGTACCTTAGGGGAATACCCTGGGGCCCCCACAGAACTTCATTGGCAAGCCCAGACTCCTTTCCAAATCAGAGCCCCTGCAAAGGTTGGGGTCCCTTTTGGGGAGGGGTGGCAGTGCTCCCTTCCACAAACCTACCCTGGAGAGGAGCATGGATAGGGCATCTAATGGGGAGACCTAGGACATCATCAGTGCCCTGCTTGGGGTCTGAGAAGCTTGGGCTCCCGCAGGGTGTCTGTAGATTTGAGCCTTATGCATTTTCTCTGATCAAATGAGATGACATCTGCAAAGAGCTTAGCATGGTGCCTGCACATAGCAGGCACTCAATAAATACTTGTTCCCTTCCTCTCCTCCCTAGTCCAGCTTTTGTTCCTCCTTTGACCAGCTGGGGACACAAAGAGGTCAGCAGGTGCTCTCTTCCCCAGGAAAGATTCTGCAGCATCAGGGCTCAGTAGCCTTGGCTGGGATGAGATCCATGGGTGGCCAACAGTCTGCCACTGTCTGAGCAGCAGAGAACCAGAGATGGCAGAGGGGCACCTGGCCCAAGATCCCTCAGCATGCCTGACCAATGGTCATCCAGCCTCTGCTTATCCATGACCTTATCAATCATCAGGCCTCTCTTTCCTTCATGGACAACTCTGCTTGTGAGCTCTCCCTTATGTGTGCCAATGTGTGACATTGGCTTCTCCAGGGACATGCCCACTTGGGTCCTAGCTCTCCCCTCAAGAACATATAGAGCAATGATGACCTGCTACCACACAAGGGCCCTTCACAGTCCTGAGGACTGCTTACTTGTGCCCTCCCCACTATGAGCAATCTCTCCAGCCATGTCTGAGTCACCACATTCTTGTGGGTGGATACTCAATGCTTCTATTAGCTATGATTTGTAGAAGGTCTTCTCTCTACCACCATCATTCTCTGCCCCTCTACCCTTAGCAAATGAACTTCTGAGCCTGAAGAATTCATCTTCCTGTGGCCAAGCTTGGAGTGCTGGACCTCTGCTCACTTGGCAAAGAGCAGTCATTTGATGATCAACCTTCCTGGCTCAATGAGACATTGAAGGTAAGCTTCATAACTGGGGTCTTGTCCATGTCATATTAACATCAAGTGACCAGAACTGAACACAGCATTGTTCCCTGGGTGGCCTGTCCCTCCCAGAGTCCAGAAAGACCCCTGCTTCCCTGGCTCCAGACAGCATGCTTCTATTACTACAACCCAAGAGCAAATTAGCTTTTAGTCCAACCAAACCCGGAATCTTTTCCACGTGAACTGTTGTCAGGCCTCTTTCCCCACCATTTAGATTCAGTGAATCCCACAGCATCCCAAGATTTGGAAGAGAGGGTTATTTAACCCATTTAGCTCATCTTCATTTGGAGACCACCTACTGAAGAGAAGCCTTCTGTCTGCTAAGACAGAAGACTCTCCTGTTTTGGACCACTTTAGTCATTAGAAAGTTTGCTCTGACAATTGGCCTGATTCTACCTCTCTGCACCATTGATTTGCTGCTCTTAGTTCTTTCCTCTGGAGTCAAGTACAACAAGATAAATCCTTTTCTGCTTGATGATAACCTCAAAAAAACTTGGAGACAGAACCATGTGATTTTGGAGGTGACGGGACCAACTCATGCCTGAAGCAGAATCTTTAGTACATTCTACCTGACAGATGCTCATCCAGCCTCCAAAGTGGAGGAAAGGAAGGAGCATTAATTAAGTGCCTACTGAGTGTCCTAGGCACTGTGCTAAGTGCTTTATAGATATGATCTCCTTTGAACCTACCAGCTCTTGAGGAAACCATTCTACTTTGGGACAGGTCTGGCTATTAGGGAGTTTTCCACTGAAGCCCAGAATATCTAGTTGTACGGGACCTTTGGGACCATTGTGCCCTGTCTCCATTTGCCTCTGTGTGCTCCCGGCTCTGCCCTCTGAGGCCAGATGGAACACATCTAATTCCTCTTCCCCAGAAGAGTCCAGCAAATTGCTATCATGTGTCCTCCCAAACCTTCTCTTCTTCAGGCTAACCTAAGTTCCCTCAGCTGACCCAGGAATCATATAAACACCAGACCTTTCACCAACATGGTTGCCTCCCTCTGGATACTCTCCAATGTCTCAATGTCCTTTGTAAACTGTGTCATCTACAACCAAATACAATACTCTGAGTGCCATTGGACAGTCTGGAAGGACTGGCTATCTCCTTTTTCTTGGAAGTGCACATGTTTCAATTGCGTTAGGTATTTTGGCTGCCTTATCACTCCATTGACTCAAGTATGAAGCTTGTGGTTCACTCAGAACTCCCCCCCCCAGGTCTTTTTCAGATGAACTGCTGTCTCACCATTGGATTATGGGTTTCTGTGATGATCCCATCTTTCATCAGATCTCAGCTTCTTTTTAGGCAATCTAACATTGTATCCAAAAGTCAGGTATCTGTCTGTCCCAGTCTCCCCTTCTCTAAGCCACTTACTTTAACTGTTTTTCTTATGGCTTCACGACTAGTAATTTCCCCATCTGGACCCATGCTTGTTCATGCTTTGCACTTTTTGAACCCAAGGGCAGGAACAGACAGTGATGCCCAATAATTTTCATCTGATCACATTTCATTCACCAGGCCAGCTTACTGAGATGCTCCTGGATCCTAAATGGTCCATGCATATAGTCACCTTCCTCTCAGCTTTTTCCTCTTTCTTAAGTTTCAAAATTATGCTTTCAGTCTATATACTTATTAGAGTAAGAGTCCCTATTTACACAGCTCCTTACATATATTGTCTCATTTGACCTAAGTTGGTGATAAGAGCATTTACCAGCACAAGGTCAAGTGCAGAAGCCTTAGAAGATTTGTATGAACTGATGCAGAATTAAGCGAGTAAAACCAAGAGACTATACAATAACTACAACACTAAAAAGGCAAAGTACTTTGAAAGACTTAAGACTCTAATCAACGCAGTGGCCAAACAGGATTCTCAAAGATACACAATGAAATAAGCTCCTCACTTCCTACCACAGAGATGATGGACTCAGGGTGTATATTGGCAGAGAAATTTTTGGGGTATAGCTAATATGGGAATTAGTTTTGATTGATTGTCTATGTCTGTCACAAGGATTTTCTTTTTCTTCAGTGGGGTGGGCAAGAAGTAGAAGTGTGAGAAATCAGATTTGGGCTAATTGAAAAAAATTAAATTAAGAAAAAAGGTAAATTTAAGCAACAGGCATCAAATGCACACCTGTAATACTCTCAAATGCAATGTGAACCAGATTGAAATCTAATTGGGAAATATTTAACAAGACAAAAATATAATAGCAAAGTAAAAAAAGTAAAAAGTAAGTCAATATATGGACCTTAGGGATCCTTCTGCACAGATTTAGATCCCTCCTCCAAGGCATATCCTGCTGCAGTCTGACTTTTCTTGGGTCAAATTCCCAGACCACAATTCTGCCTCTTTCTCCTGATCTCCATTCCACCTACCCCACAGTCAGGGACAAGAAGTTATGGGTTTATAACAATTAAACTCCATGAATTTTGCCAGAGCTCTTAAAAGAGCTGAGAAAGAAAAGGAATCTGAGTCCACAGATGATCTCTCTAGGGTCTTGCTGCACACCAGGGTGAATGGGAATGCAGAGGGTCTACCATCTGTACACATGAGTGAGACACAATATCTACCCAGAAGTGACTGTCCACAGAGCATGTGTGGAGTGCCAGGTGTGCTACCAGATGAGGGAACTGAGGCAGTGGTGAGATGCCAGGCCCAGGCACCTGATACGAAGGCTATTTAACCCTTCACCTGAACAAAAGCCCCATATCAGGCAGGTCTCTGTGTGATATTTCATGTCACAAAGAAGGAACACATGGATACAGAGGTGAGTCTTTGTGTATGAAAGGAGACAGAGTTGAAGTTCTTCCCATCTTCCCATCCCTTCTACAGAAGGGGATCAGAGCCAGCCCTATTACACAATCAGAGCTTGCATTCCAACCAAGACTCCCACGAGGACCCATAGCACCAAGTGAGACAGACTGAAGGAAAGACCACAGAGTACAGGGCAGTCATTGAAGCTGTGGCCCTAAAACTTGGGGGAGAAAGAGAGTGTGTGTACGTGGGACAGAAGAGAACAAAAACAAGAATGAGAAAAACAACTCACATGCTTTTTACACCTAAAATGTAAAAAGAACTTTCTCCACATAGAATCCTGTGCTATGGGCAGCAAAGAATTATCCAGTCTTCCAGACAAAGACACCGAGGTTCAAAAAGAAGGAGGGACACCTTGGGGTGCACAGAGTCAGGTCTCTAGCCCGTTTCATGATTCTGAGCTCAGAGCTCCTTCTACCACAACACATAGTGGCAGGGGACCCAGGAGAGCAGAATGCCACTAATATTTGTTTCTTTCATGCCAAGGAAGGGGAAAACCAAATACAAAGCTGAAGGCCAGGTCCAGCTACTCACCAGAGATTGTGATATTGATGTCTTTGCTGCTAGACAGGCCAGTGACTGAGTTAGATGCATTACAGGTATAGGTTCCAGTGTCATTCAGATTCACATTAGGAATAGAGAGCTGGGATGTGGACACCATTTCCATTCCACTGAAAAGCCAAGTGTACTGGGCAGGTGGGTTAGAGTCAGCAGAGCAGGACAACTCAAGAGTTGCCCCTACAGGGTAATGAGGGTCTGTGGGGACAATCATGGGGGTATCCGGGCCATCTGGAGCAAAGAGAATGAGTCTATGTTGAGATAAAGGTAGAGAAGTGGAATTTCCTATTCTGTAACCCATCACCAGTGACCACTGTGTCTCGCTTACCCTCTTCTGAGCTGGGAAATTCACAGCTCATCTTCCACTTTACAGGTTTAGACCTGAGATCTCTGAACTTGGAAGGTGTTAAGGCCTTCTCTAGCTCAGCACCATGGCTGGCCCTGCTCCATCACAGATGGGAAAGCATGGCATGGCCAATGTAGGTCACCTAAACTCAAGAGAGATGGGAATCTCAGAGATCTAATCTTCAGCACTCAGGCAAGTGACTGAATTAGTATGACCTCTGGGAACACACCACCAGGCTATGAACATGCACCATATAGAAAGAGAATTTACTCACAAGTAATATTCAGTGTGAATGGGTCACTCCTATTGCCTCTAACTGGGTTCCAGATTTCACACTGGTAGGGTCCTTGGTCTTCCCTTGTGACATTGATTATAGTGAGTGTTGTGTTGTCCAGAGACAGCACTATCCTGTCATCAGCTGGGGAGCTTTGGTTTATGAACCAAACCAGGTATGCGACATCTTGACTGTCAAACTGACATGTCAAGGAGACAGTGTCCTTGTTCTCCACTGGGGCCGTATTGTTGCTGCTGATGGTAGGTTTGGATAGTATTCCTGTGCAGAAAATAGACAGAAAATGATGGGTTGGTTCCTTTTCTTACCCTTCCAACCAAGTATCTGGTTTGGAAGCAGACTCTAGAAGACCTTGGCAAGGTCAGAGGTCTTGGAAGATGAGGCCAAGAACCTGTGATTTCATTGGTATTGACACTGCTTTCTCTGAGGCAGGTCACAGCTTCTACATTCCTCAGGAGAAAGTTCATCCCCGAGTTGCTGTGGCTGACAACCACACTCATCTTGATCCTAAGCTCGCGGTGGTGAATCTTTTCAGACTGAGGCAGGCTGGTCCAGGGATGACAGACTTCTATGTCCATTACCCAGGTTGTACTTGAGACCTTTCTAGGTTGGCAGGATCTGGGAGACTTTATGTTCCCTTGGCCTGGACTTCAAGAAGCCAGAGTCACCTCCACACCTTGATGAGGATATTGGTGAAGGTCTGAGAGGTCTGGCTAGGGACAGGGCTGTGAGGGCCTGGTGCTCAGAGAGGAAACTATTACCCTAACTCCAAAGAGAATAAAAAGGAAAGGCAGAGATTGGGAATAGATCAGTTAGCAGTGGCAGGCAGAAGGAAGAGTCCTGGGCTGGGAGTCAAGAGACCTGGCTCTAATCTGGGGTTTTCTAAGCCATAATAGCATCCCCTGTGCATAGGACTGTGTCTTGCCATAGGGGCAGTTCATCCATATTTGCAGAATACTCTTGAATTCCCTTCTCTCCCCTTTCCTCACAAGTTTCCTGTCCTACAACATGAGAACGTTGAAGATGATCTTCAAGGTCCCCTGAGTCTCAGATATGCTGTTGTTACACTAGGAAGCTGAGCCTTTACGGCCCAAGGAGGGCCCAAATACCAGCCTTTCCTTGTCCCTGATCTGTCTGTAGTTGTCAGGTCTGCCTGGCCGCTGACAAAGGTGTGTGCTCCAGAGTAAGCTCTGGGGCAAATTCAGCAGGCTCACCAGAGTCCCTCCTTGTGTTACTCTTCCCCAGCTATCTAAGGATTGATCTCCAAAGAGCAGTAAGCTAGAAATATCTGAATCTTCCTGACCTTCTTTCTCCCCACTTTTGGTAGAGTTCCCACTCCCTGCCTTGGACCTTGTTAAGAAGTTTAGGGTGAGGAAGAGTGTGTCTCACCTCTTGCAAAGATACTGGGAGAGCCTTGTATCCATTAAGGCCAAGTGCAATTGGCCAAGAATCTGACAAGGCTGAGGTCAGCTAGCCCTTTCTGAGCTACGGCGAGGATATGCAGGGCAGTGAGAATACTCCTGGGAAAGAAGACCACAGTAGAACTTTTTGGAGACTGTCTTGGCAGTCTTGATGGATCTTATGCCTGGCATGGCAAAGTGCCTAGTGTTGGACTTAAGAAAGAGCTAAGTTCGAATCTTGACTCAGGTATATGACTTACTAGCAAGTCATTTAACCCATCTGTACCTTAGGTTCCTCACCTGTAAAAGGTGGATAACAGTGCTCACCTTTCAATTGTTGGGAGGATCAAATGAGACCCTCTATATAAAGCTCTTTGTAAGACATAAAGTGTTGCATAGATGTGAGCTGTTCCATTTTTATAAGGAGGTAGGTCCATTCTCAGGAGAGATATGGAGCAGAGTAAGGCTTTGAGATCATGGTCTCTCCTGGTTCCCTGAGCAGGTGTGACAGAAGCTAAGGAGGATGGATCATGGAGAGAGAGGAGAGTAGGACACAGGCCACTTGGAGACAGGATGGTGCCCATGACACACTACAGAGCAAAGGGGGAAAGAGTCCTGGATTTGGGGTCAGAGGGTCCTGGTTTCAAATCATTCCTACCTATGTGGCCTTGGTCAAACCTCTTCCTGTCTCCAGGCCTCAGTCTCCTCATCTGTAATACCAGAGGGTCTCATTAAAGGATATCTGATATCTTTTTCCAGGGCTAAATTGAGAATTCCATCATCCCTGCATGGCCGAGTTTCTCTGCCTTTCTTTGTGCTCCTCCAATGCACCAATCACACCACTGTGAAAAAAAATCAGAAATGTGTGTGGATCTGGTCGTGTCACTCCTCTCCTCAAGGACCTTCATGGGTTCGCTATTATATACCATCTCAGAGATAAAGTCTTTACCTGATGTTTAGACCCCTGTAATATCTTGAGCTTCTGCAGCCTTATCTTATCCCACTCCATTCCACCCTTGTTAAATCCTCTGAACAAACTCAATGACTGTCTGCCGATGAGATGTGCCCTGTGCTACCTCCATACGGTTATAGGGTAACAGCTTTAGAGCTGGCTGGGACCTCAGGGGTCATCAGGACTGCTGCCTTCCCAATTTCTTTGTCTCATGGGTCCCTTGGGCAATCTGAGGAAGCTTCTGGACCATTCTCAGAATCATGGTTTCAAATTCACAAAATGAAATACAGAGGAATATAAAGAAAACCAAAAGTTAGTGGATGTTTATGGACCCCCTGAAATCTAAGAACCCTGATCTAGGTCGATGCCATCATCGTTAGAAGAGAAAACCAAGCTCCCACATTGTGCCTTGTCTTTCACCAAACAGCGCAAAGCAGCAGAGCTGGATTTGAACCCAGACCCACTGACTCCAGGACCACTGACTCCAAGGTCTTTTCCCTCTAAGAAAGTTGCTTAAGACTCAGACCTTCAAGACCAGCCCATTGCTATAGAAGTCAGCAGGGTCACAAGTAATACCTGATCTCAGGTGTTCCTATGTCTGAAGACATTCTTCATACCACATTGCATTTTGCCTTGCGTATGATGAAATGAAAAAAATGTATTTTTTTAAAGGAGTGCCAGAGATATTCAAGGAAGAAAGCAGTCAGAGTCCCCTGTAACTCAGGGCTGAACTAGATGTTCTCTGAGGCTCCTTCCAGCTCCAGGGTCTCTCCTTGGCCAAAGGACCAGCTCTGACCAACCCAAAGGAAGCTCTGTGTTAGAGAAGAGGAGGAACAGCAGCTGGTGATCTGAGATTCCCCAGGAAGCTCACTCATCATGGACATTCCCTGCCCTGTTGACCCAGAGCAATGAGTGTGGCCAGCAAGGTGCCCAGGCTGTAGGAAGGGATCAGAAGCGTTGTCCAACAAGAAGGGGGGAGGCCTGGGCAAGGAGCAAACTCCTCCTGGGTCAGGAGCTGTTCAGAGCCATCAGCAGCAGGAAAAGGGAAGGAATCCCGGCACCCCAGAGACCTCCTGCTTCCTGAGAAAGACAACACAGCAGCCCAGAAACAAAGCACCGAAACCGATGCCCCTACATGAACCCTCCTGGTCTCAGAGCATCACTACAGAAAGTGGGGGAGGGGGAGGCAAGTCCCTCCCAGGTGTTCTCTCTCGCTCCACCCTGGATGGCTCAAGCCAGCACAGCCTCCTCCGGCTACATTTTACACCACTCCTCTTTACACTCTCAATGTTCCAGCATGCTTGATTTCTATCACAAAATCATTCAGATGAAGCCATATCTGACAGAGAATTTACTAGAGTCTAAGTATTCTTCCTTCCTTATTGACCTACGATCTTTCCTCTCCGTACATTTACACTGGAGGATTCCTGCAGAAATCTGCTCCTTACCAGGCTCAGCTCACTTTCCACATTCCCCAAGAAGCCTTTCCTTATGTCCCCTGCCCAAGCTGACAGCCCCCTCCTCAAATTATCTTAGAGCCCTTTTGTCCCAGGCCCAGCACTGGATCACCTAGCTGCCCCATTCACTTATTGGCCGGGATTGAGTAGGAGGAGCAGCTAATGGAGCCTCCAAGGAGTAATAATGATTCCCATCTCTATCACACTTGAAGCGTCTTTCCTCAGGACAGCCAGAGAAGCAGGGAATGCTGGGATCAGTATCCCAATTTTACAGATGAGGCAGTGGAGAGTCATAGAGCTGAGATGACTCTCCTGAGGTCACATGGTAAGTGCTGGAGCTGGGATATGAATACAGATCTCCCAGGTCTAGAACTCTCTCTTCTTTCCTTGGTCCTGCCCCTCTAGCAGAAGCTGGAAGCCCTGGGAGAGCCCAGCTCATCCGGTGTCTGGTGAAGGGCCCAATCTTCTGCTTCCTCCAAGCCTGAGAAGACTCTGCAGGGGAACTCAGGCACCCTGGGCCCCACACAAGTTCCTTGTCTTAGCTCCTATTCCTAGAGTTCCCTTGGTACCTTCTTTCTTCCTATGCTTTTCAGAGAGTCCAATGGGCTGAGATTCCTTCCCAAGTCCTAGCTGCTATAATCTCTTCTGCTAAGGAGGAGAGCTATGCCTCCCAGCCTGGGATACCCTCCTCCTGCCCTCCCCCTCTCTTCCTCCAATATGCTCTTCTGGCGGGATATTCTCCAGGAAACCTTTCCTGTTGCCATCATCTCTTAGTGCCCCCCGCCCCCACCTAATGACCTTGTATTTGACTAGAGGGCCTGCCTGGGAACCAAGGGGACCTGGGTGCAAGTTCTGCCTCAGGCACATATCACCTGCTTAATACTGGGCAAGTTGCTTCCCTCCTTAGTGCCCAAGAGAACTTTCTAAGACCAAGACCCCAGCCTGCATTGGTGTGGGGGTGGGGTTGCCTCCTCCAGGAATATCCTGTACCTAGGACATCATCAATCTTGGACTGATTCCTATTTCCCTCATATTTATTCCATACACATTTCCATGTTTCCTCAATAGTAGCTATGCTCCTTGAGGGTAGTGACTCACTTTTTTTTTAACTGTTTATACCCTGTACCCAGCCTAGTGCCATTGCATGTAGTAGGTGCCTAATAAATGCTTGTCAATTAATGGATTGATTATTCCTAGATCCTTCCTCCCACAATAGCCTCTGCCTAGTTGCTGAGGGACAGGAAGACCATTGCAGATGACCAGCAGGGCCCTCCCCTAACACTGGCTCCTGCCTCTCACCCTGTAGCCTTTGAAAGCATCCTGCCATAGACAGATGTCTAGGACAATTTCCAGAAGTCACACCATGGAAGAAAGCCCTCAGATGTACTGGGCTATTCCCTGCCTCACACCCCGCACCCTGACCATACAACCTCAGAATGAAAAATCCCCCAGAGGCCTCTGGGATTCTTTTCTGCTGGACCTCAGAGGTCGTCTTGTCCAACCTAGGCCTGATGAGGGATCCCTAGTCAAACATCTGCTTGAAGATTCCCAGTGCTGGGGAGGTCACTCTCTCCTGAGGTAACCCTCCATGGTAGGAGGCATCTAGGGTGTTCAGTGAATGGAATGTTAGACATGGGGGTCAGGAAGGCCTGAAATCGAATCCTGCCCCAGCTATAGACTAGCTGTATGACTCTGGCCAAGTCACTCAATCTCTCTCAGGATCATTCTCCACATTTATACAGACAGCACCAACACTGCAAAGTCTTTGAGAGAATCCAATGAAATATGACACATTGAGCACTTTGCATACCTCCAGACACTATAGAAATGGTAACTCTTGTTAACCATTCCCCAACTGGAAATCTCTCTTTGTTGGGAAAGTTGCCCCAGTTGGGAGCCCCAGATGGCCTCTTTGCTACCCGCATTGAATTTTTCTCCTCCTCCAGCTGAGACCTCAGCAGGAGCTGTGACCCTCTGTCTCAGCCTGCCCCTTCAGAGAAGCCTGGGACCTTCTGTCTTGGCTTTTCTTCTAGAGCATGGAGGAAATATAGGTGTCTTCTCTGTGGGGTTCCCCTCCTAGCACTGGGAGCCCCAGGATGAACAGGCATCCAGATGGTCCTGGGCACCGAAGCAGCCAGGCTTCTGGCTCTGGGGCAGTGGGCAGTCTGGACTTGAGCTCTGCTGGGCCCAGCTGGAAAGGTAGTGTCAGTGACTGTTCCCATCCCCAGCAAAGATCCCCCTGCCTCATGGACTTTTAACAATCTTGGATCAGGTGAACTTCAGGACTAGGTTGCCTGCCTCAGGCACAAATAGAGGGGATCAAGTGCCATTCTGAGCTCAGAGTGGCCCCTCCTAGTTTCACAGCATGGCTTGTGAAAGCTGGGAGGAAGAAGGAAGTTACTTTCCAATTACTAAGTGCCAAGGGCCTCAGAAGCTAGGGACTTCTGAACTGTCCTGTGCTCTCTGTGACCCATAACCATTCTGGTCTGGTTTTGAGGGATCCTCACTTCTTTGCTCTACTTGGGGTGGGGGTGGATCATGTTCTACATTCTCCCTGCTCATTGGATAAGGAACTTAGGGGAAGAACTGAAGGAGGGTATTGGAGGGACCGTGTGGCCCAGGGGAAGGGCACCACTTACCATACACAGTTAAATGTCCTTGTGCTATAACTGGCACGTAGGTTGTGAGAATAATTTGTACAATGTAGTCATCAGTGTCATTGAGGAAGAGGTCATGGATGATCAGGGAGCCATTGGAGAGCACCTCCAGCCGGCTTTCTGCTGTTGTCAGGTCTCCAGTAATACGATTATATGAAGCGATCGTGTTGGAGTCAGCTACTGCACTTCTGTGCCAGGTATATGTGGCAGCCTGCCCTGAGAGCCCCTGGATTTCCAAGCTGACACTGCTGCCCACTGTCCCATAGGGTGGGTTTGGCACAACAGTGGCAGTAGTTTGAGCAGTTGTTTGCTGGATCCAGCAGCTGAGGAAGGAGGCTGAGAGGGGAGGAAGGAGGCAGAGGTTAGTAGGGTCCCCGTGTCCTCCTAAGGGGCCCAGGTCACTGAGCTGTCCCCAGCTAAAGAGAAGGGGCTGCTGAGCCTGCTCCAAGGTCTGCTGGGGCTCAGTGGGGTATGTTTGAAAGGGCTTCAAGTGCCCCTGCATCAGTCTGTCTGTCCCAATCTCTGCAGAGACTCTGAAAGTTTGGTCTGGAACAAATTTTGGCTCCCTCCATAGACTTAATTCAGAAATGATGTGTCGGTGTGGTAGACAGAACACTGAAGGGAGAAAGGCATCAATAAAAAAGCATTGTGGTTGAGGATAGAAATCAGACCTTAGGCCTGGACAAGACCTGAAAGACCACTAAGTCAAACGCCCTCAATTCACAATTAAGGAAACTGAAGCCCAGATAAGGTAACCCATGTGATCAATATTACATAGGAAATGACAAAGGCAGCATTGGAACCCAGATCTTCTGGTCCAAACCCAGGGAGGGCCTTTCCCACTAAACCCTGGGTGCATTTTAAGGCTGACAGAGTTTAGCTCCCAAATAGCTTTTCAAGGAAGGTGGTGTTCAGGTAAACACAAACTAAGAGGGGTGAGCTGTCCATGGTCACACAGCTGGTAAACATCAGAGCTAAGATCCACACTCAGGTCTCCTCTGACTATAGACTCCCTTAGCCTCTTCAGAGATTGTTCAGTTCCAGGACTGGACATTGCCCTAAGTCTCAGGGATATGGACTGATGGCCCTGAGTCTCCCCCTCTGCGTCTGGTTCAGGGAAGACCGGCCTGGCCAGGTCTGCAGAGACCATCTGTGGAACAGACCTCTCATCTCCTCCCTCCCGTCCCCCCTCCACCCCCAGGTCTCCTTCCTGCTGGACTTTGTGCTGATTCACTTGTCTATACCTGGGTCAGAATTCCCCAAGCTCTCTCTCTTCCCCTGGGCTCTAGCGGAGCTGCTGTCTCACCTGTGAGCAGGAGCCCCTTCCAGGGGCTGCCCCCACTGTGGGGAGCTTGTGAGGGGCTCTCCATCAGTCTCTGCTGTCTGCTGTGTGTGACCACCTCACTCTCCTGGCCAGGAATCTCTGCTTTCCTGTCCTGAGTTGTGTCTTCCCTGTACAGAGCCTGAGTACAGACCTTGGAGGTGTCCCTGCTGGTGTCCAGACTAAGGCTGTCCCTGCGTGTAGCCCAGAGCTATGTCTGCTCTGTCTTCTCCTTCCCCAGAGGACTGAGATCTCTCTCTTCAGGGCTGGAGCTCTTCTATCTGCCAGGATCACATGGGCCCCACAGGGCAGGGACTTGGCCTCTGACTTTCTCCTCCCTCCCCTTTCCTCCTCTTTCTTCCCCTCCCAGCTGCTGTGGTTTCCTGTCTCTCCCAGGGAGCCCCTCCCCTGCACAGATCCCTCCCACTGCCCATGGAGAAGTGCTCCTGA
>CM053622.1:786385496-786413790 GCA_028646595.1 Phalanger gymnotis
CCAGCTCCTTTGCCCTTTGGAATATCATATTCCAGTTTCTCCTGTCTTTTAAAGTGGAAACTGAAAGATCCTGCGCGATCCTGACTGTAGTTCCACGATATTTGAATTGTTTCTTTTTGGCTACTTGCAGTATTTTCCCCTTAATTTTGTAATTCTGAAATTTGGCTATAACATTTCTTGGAGTTTTCAGTTCGGGATCTCTTTCAGGGGGTGATCAGTGAATTCTTTCAATGACTATTTTGCCCTCTGGTTCTAGGACCTCTGGGCAGTTGTCTTTGATGATTTCTTTGAGGATACTGTCAAGGCTCTTTTTTTCGTCGTGGATTTCCGGTAGACCAATAACTCTTAAATTGTCTCTCCTGGATCTATTTTCCATGTCGGTTGTTTTCCCCATCAGATATTTCACATTTTTCTCTATTTTTTCATTCTTTACATTTTGTTTTACTACTTCTTGATGTCTCATAGAGTCATTAGCTTCCACTTGCTCAACTCTAATATTTAATGAGTTACTGTCTTCATTTTGCTTTTGAGTCTCCTTTTCCAATTGGCTGATTTTACCTCTTAGGCTGTCATTTTCTCTATTTAGATTCCGAATCTCTGTAGCCATTTCACCAATCTTGTTCTTTAGGGACTTGATTTCATCAGTGGATTTTTTTTTCCATTTTTTCCGTTTTTTCTTTTACCTCCCTAATTTGATTTTTAAAATCCTCCTTTAGCCCCTCCAGTAATGCTTTTTGGGCTTGAGATCAGTTCACATTACCTTTTGAGGTATCAGATGTGGATATAGTGTCATTGTTATCCTCTTCTAAATTGGTATTTTGATCCTGCCTGTCTCCATAAAAAGAATCAGTGGTCCTTGGTTTTCTTGTCTTCTTCATGTTGGTTAGCCTTCTCCTTGCTTTGCAATAAATTTCTGCTTTTGGGGCTCAGGGCTCACTGTCCCAGCTTTCTTATTCTCCCGAGGTGTGAGGGAGGGGTCTGGCTGCCCGAAATCTCCTCTTCCCCTGTGGTTGTTCTCCAGTACTGTTGCTCTTCAGCAATGATCTCAGCTCTTTGTTGTTCAAGCTGGGTGTCTGGCTCTTTCCCTGGGGGAGCAAGAGTATGTCTGGGCTCCTGGTGTTGACCCCTGCTAGCTCTGCCCCTCTGGGACTCAGGTACTCCCACTACTCGGCCACTGAAGCCCCACTTCTGTCTCCTCTATTCCAGCTTTTTTTTTCTCCCCCCCCCCCGGGGAATTCTCTGGGTGGGGAGGGGAGGGATTAGAACCGTTTACCTGGGCCATGTCTCCCAGAAGTTCAAGAAGCGTCCTTTGGGCTGCAAGCCTCAGGAGTTGGTGTCTCATGGACCGGTGGCATTGTGCTGCCTCTTGTCGCTTCCACAGAGTGTCATCCTGTGTTGGGAGGCCTGGGGATCTCCACTGGTTTTGGGCGCCTGGCTTTCTCCTGGCCTGTCTCCCACGTGGGTTTTCCAGCCAGCCGCTTCCACTTTGGTCCCGTCTGCCACAGCTCTGCACTCTGAGCTCTGTCCTAGCCCACAGATTTGTTCCTTCGTCCTTTCAGACTCTCCTTGCTGGGAAATTTGCCCCACTCAGACTGCTCGCGGCTTCTAACTCTCTCAAATCTGCTCAAATTCACTTTCTCATAGGAATCTGACAGAACTTGTCAGGGATGAAGATTATAGACCAGGAGATGCCAGAGATGGATGGCTCTTAGAGCACAGAATGGCAGTACTGGGAGATACCATAGAATGGGAAATATTGGAATATCAGACCTACAAGGAGCCTTGGAAAATTGTATACTGGAAGTGGAAAGACCTTGGAATAGACAATGTTAGAACTGGAAAGGACCATGATTTTGTCTACTTTAAGAGATTATATAGTCTAAATAATCTGCTTCATTTTTCAAATGGGGCATAAGTCCGGGGTGTGGGGGGAAGGGAAGGGATTCTTCCAAAGTCACACAATCAGTAACAGTCTCCTGATTTTCCAGTGCAAAACCATGACTTGAACCCTGTTCTCTCTATTCATCATCTAATATCCTTTCCACTCTTATCATACTGTCTACCCCCTTGCAGTTATGGGCACATTTAAATTCTGGGTCCTCAAAAAACTCGGTAAGAGTTTTGCCCCAATGCCTAAAAATGCCTTTGTAACCCTCCTGGCATATTTATCACATTACTTCTTTAGTCAGCAAGTTAGGTCACCCATATTCTCTTTTCCTCTTTCTGCCATAAACCGAGAGACTTTGGAGAATATGAGTTGTCTTCTAGGTCTCGTTTTCTTAATTTATGAAATAAAGAGGTCTGACCAAATGAACCCAAAGGCTCTTTATCTTGGTGTTCTTGTGTTGGAAAACAATGCAGCATTTCCCTTAGGAATATTGATGCAAAAAAAACCCTTTAAATAAAATATTAGCAAGAAGACTACAGCAATCTATCACAAAGCCTATGACTAAATCACTAAGTCACTGGATTTATACCAGGAATGCAGGGCTGGTTCGGTATTAGAATAATGGTAAGCATAATGCACCATATTGATGACAAAACCAAAAAAAATTATATTATTTCAATAGATGTAGGAAAAGCTTTCGATAAAATACAATATCTGTTCCTATTAAAACAGTAGAAAGCATAGGAATAAATGGAGCTTTCTTTAAAATGATAAATGATAAAATGATTTTTAAAATATTCAAAACTAAAAACAATCATTATCTTTAATGGGAAGGCACTAGAAGTCTTTCCACTCAGATGAAGAGTGAAGCAAGGATGTCCATTATCAGCATTACTGTTCAATATTTTTTGCTAAAAATAATGGCTATGGCAATGAGATGAGAAAAAGAAATGGGAAGAATAAGTCTAGGCAAAGAAGAAACAAAACTATCACTTTTTGCAAATGTAATGGTTTGCTAGAGTCAACTAAAATTAACTGAAACAATGAACAACTTCAGCGAGATTTGCAGAATATAAAATTAATCCATACACATCATCTATATTTCTATATTTAACCAACAAAATCTAGCAAGAAAAGGTAGAGAAATTTCATTCGAAATAACTATAGACAATGTAAAATATTTGGGAGTCTACCTGTCAAGAAACACACAGGAACTATATGAACACAATTACAAAATATTCTTCACACCAATATAGAGCTAAATAATTGGAGAAATAATAATTGCTCATGGATGGCTGAGCCAATTTGATAAAAATGATAATACTACTTGAATTAATTTACTTATTCAGTGCCATACCAATCAAAATACCAAAGAATTATTTTATAGAACTATAAAAAATAGCAATTCATCAGGAGGAAAAAAGGTCAAGAATATCAAGGGAATAAATTTTTAAAAATGGGAATGAAGGGGTCTAGCAGTATCAGATCTTAAACTATATTACAAAGCTCTAATGATCAATACAGTTTGATGGTGATGTTCAGTCTTGTCTGATTCTTGGTCACCCCATTCGGGGTTTTCTTGGCAAAGATACTAGAGTGGTTTGTCATTTCCTTCTCAGCTCATTTTACACATGAGGAAACTGAGGCAAACAGGGTAAAATGGTTTGCCCAGGGTCACACAACTAGTAAGTGTCTGAAGCCAGATTTCAACTCAGGGAGATAAGTCTTCCTGACTTCAGGTCCAGTGTTCTATCCATTGTATCACCCAACTGCCTCTAAATAGTTTGGTACTGGGTAAGAAATAGAGAAGTTGATCAGTGGAACAGATTAGGCACACAATATATGGAAGCAAATGGGTATAGTAACCTAGTGTTTGATAAATCCTGAGATTCTAGCTATTGGGGTAGGAACTTAGCATTCAACAAAAACTGTTAGGAAAATTGGAAATTTGGGGCAGAAAACTAGGTGTAGACCAACCTTTCCAACAACATACCAAAATAAGCTCAAAATGGTTACATGATTTAGACATAAAAATTGACATCGTGAGCAAATTGGAGGAACATGCAAGAAATTACCTATCAGATCTATGGATGGGGAGGGGTTCATGACCAAGTAAGAGACAGAGTTCACGGGAGGTAAAATTGATAATTCTAATTATATGAAATTAAAAACTTTTTGTACAAGGATAATAGCTAATACTTACATAGTTATCCCTTCCACACTGTGGGGTTTTAGGGCATGGTGCCCTTGAGATCTAAAAAATTAGCATAAAATTTGTTCGCCCTCCCTTTGTACCAGAGAAGAAGTCTGATTTTTTTCTTTTTCTTTTATAGAGTGTTTACAGTACCTTATTGTAAAATCTGGGTTAAGTATTCGGGCATAGGCTCTTTCTGTATCATCTGCTGGCCTTTGTGTATTGTCTATGGCTTCCACAAAGCTCTCCTAAAATTCCCATTTAATTACTTATGCCTACCCATGGTACATTGAAACCTTGATGGGGAAAGTTGTTATGTGGAAGGGATAACTGTATAGCACCGACTATGTACCAGGCTCTATGCCAAGCCTCACATTTATTATCTCACTTGATCTTCACAACAACCTTGGGAAGTATGTGCTATTATTATCCTAGTTTTACAGATGAGGAAATTGAGGTTAAGTAACTTGCCCAGGGTCACACAGCTAGTAAGTGTCTGAGGTCAGGTTTGAACTCAGGTCTTCCTAACTGCAGACTCAGCAATCTATCCACTGCACCACAAAACCAATGTAGCTAAAATTAGAAGAAAAGCAGGAAAATGGGGAAAAAAGATCTTTGCAACAAGTTTTCCTTTACAAAGATCTCACTCTAAGAGATACAAGGATATGAGACAAATTTAAAAGAATAAGACCCATCCTCCAATTTATAGTCAATGCATATGAATAGGCAGTTTTTTGAGGAAGAAATCCAAACTATCAATAGACATGAAAAAAAGTACTCTAAATCCCTAATAGGAAAAAAAAGTTCTAAATAGCTAATAGTTGCTGTTGTTTAGTTGTTTTAGTCATGTCTATCTCTTCTTGACCTCATTTTGGGTTTTCTTGGCAAAGACACTGGAGTCATTTGTCATTTCCTTCTCCAGCTCATTTTGCAGATGAGGAAACTGAGGCAATCTGTGTTAAGTGACTTGCCCAGGGTCACACAGCTAGGAAGTGTCTGAGACTAGATTTGAACTCAGGTCTTCCTGACTCCAGGCCCATGCTCTATCTAGTGTGCCGCCTAGCTGCTCTCACTAATAATTAGAGAAATATAAGTTAAAACGCTTCACACCCATCAGATGGGCCAAGATGACAAAAAAAAAAGGAAAATGACAAATGCTGGAGGGGATGTGGGAAAACAGGTGCACCAATGCACTGTTGGTGGAGCTGTGAACTATTTAAACCATTATGAAAAGCAATTTGGAACTATACTGCAAAATCTTTTGAACGTTTTGACCCAGCTACTAGGTCTTTACCCCAAAGAAAGAAGAAAAGGACCCATATGCTCAAATATATTTATAGCAGCTTTTAAAAATATTTATTTGTATATTTGTTTTTTATATATGTGTGTATATATTTATTTATTATACTTATAGCAGGAATTAGAAACTGGGCAGGGAGGATGGTCATCGGTTGGTGAATGACCAAACAAGTTATGATGTGTCAATACAGTTATTGAAATTTGTGTTAATTGCATGTGAGAGATCCCATTGTTTTTAGTCTTGCTGGTCTTCCTGGTACAAGTCAACCTGTCTTTTGGGAGAGGCATCATGTACTTTGATTCCATCCCTTTGTCCTTTGTATTAAATGCTGCTAGTCATCTATTTAATCCCATTTCCCTATGATAGTGCAATGGGGACAGAGCTGAGATGCAACGGCCTGTTCCCTTTTGGAAATGTCTACTTATCAGAATTTTCTTGCTCTTATTGGGAAAAGCTGACTTCTAAATGCAGTGGCTTGGTTTGAAATTGTCATCTGGCCGGACACATTGCGTTTGCCTTGCATGCTAGAATAAACTTGTCTCATTTTCCTGAGTTTGCCTGATTCTTTAGGGTGAAACCCTAACTGAGATTTTCTTTCAACACAATGGAATGCCATTGTGCTGTAAGAAATGATGAAGAGGGTGATTTCAGAAAAACTTGGGAAAATGTATATGAAATTATGCAAAGTGAACTGAGGAGAACCAGGAGAATAATTTATACAATAACACTAATATTGTAAAGGTAAACAACTTTGAAAGACTTGGTGACTGATGAATACAAAGACCTATCCCAGTTCCAGAGGACTCATGATGAAACATGCTACCCTTCTCCAAGTACAGAATTGATGGACTCCAGTACAGACTGAGGCATGCTTTCTTTTCTTTATTTCATTTTCTTTATTTTTGTTGTTGTTCAGTCATGTTTGATTCTTTGTGATCCCATTTGGGGTTTATTGGCAAAGATCCTGGAGTGGTTTGCCATTTCCTTCTCCAGCTCATTTTACAGATAAGGAAACTCAGGCAAATAAAGTAAAGTTACTTGCCCAAGGTCACACAGCTAGTAAGTGTCTGAGGCCAGATTTGAACTAAAGTTTTCTTGAACCCAGGCCTAGTGCTTTATCCACTGTGCCACCTAGCTGTCCAATTTTTTTTTAAAGGCATGTCTAATTAGGGGAATTTCTTTTGGAACTGAAAATAAAATAAAATTTAAAAACAGAAACAATAAAGCTTTGTAGAAAGACCATTGGACTTGAAGTCAGGAATATAGAATCATAGATTTGGAGATACAGGGAAACTTTGTTGTTGTTCAGTCATGTTCTACTTTTCAAGACCCCATTGGGGGTTTTCTTGGCAGAGTGTATCAGTAATTAAGGCAAGACTTTTTCTTCTCTTAAGTGCCTTTAATGATTCTGGCCTTTGTTTGAATGGGGCAGGTAAAATGGGATCTTTTTGTGTTGGAGTATTTTCTCTGCACTAAGACAATGTAATGGTAATCAGGGCAGGACTTTTTGTTGTCTTCTTCTTTGGAATGCTGAGGTAGTTAAGTACCTTTGATAAGACTTACCTTTGAAATACAATGGCCAGCAAAATGGTAATTTTCACTGTTCTTGGTCTGAGTGCTTCTCAGCACTGAGGTAGTCAAGTGCCCCACAGCCCTGAGATGGGTATATAAGATCCAAGGTTGGTGTTTGACTTTTGGGAATATACTCGTGGAAGGAGTATCGAGACTGTAGGCAAGCTGTAACTGTCTCTGGCTTTATAACCCAGATAGATTTTTGTGATTCTCTGGTAACTATGAATTGTGATTTGAATCAGACAATGTCTGTCTGTTGATGTTTGTAATTTCTGTTTGTATTTGCCTTGAAGTTCAGGGGGCTGATCTTTTCCCCCTGAACTAAGTGATTGATATTTGTATATTTAATTAAACTGAGATTCTTAACCCCTTACTTTCCTTAGTAAAGCAGATCAAAGAACCTGTGTTGGCAGCTTTCTGTGTGCTGGATGTTGGTGGGTCCTATACCCCTACAGCAGCTGCTAGCAGATTGTTGCTACACAAACATACTGGAGTGCTTTGCCATTTCCTTCTCCAGGTCACGTTACAGATGAGGAAACTGAGAGAAATAGGGTGAAGTGACCTGCTCAGGGTCACCCAGCTAGTAAGTGTCTGAGTCCAGATTTGAACTCAGGAAGAGGAGTCTTCCAGACTCCAGGCCTGGCACTCTATCCACTGTGCCACTTAGCAGTCCTGTTTGCCTCAGTTTCCTCATCTGTAAAATAAGCTGGAGAATGAAACAGCAAATTGTTGTGGTCTAGAGGTGTTGGGAACCTCCAAATTCAAGGGCAAATGACATGGATCCTGCCTTGAAAGAATTTGACCCAAGCCTTTTTTCAGTCAGAGACAAGGTTTTGGGTTGGGTGAGATTTTAAGAATCTGAGCATTCGTATTGCTAATACAAGGGGGCTAGACTCTTATGGAATCTGAGCCCTTTAATGGAGGCATGATGGACCTTTTTATGCAGAAGACTGTGGGAACATCTAGATGTGCTTTGGAGTAGCCAAGTAGCCTGGGAACAGAGAAGGGGTCCAGATGGAATTAAGGAGTGGTGGTCTAGGGTGGGGCCACATGCAGACAATAAGGGCCACAAGGAAAGGATTAATTGGGAAGGGCTGGTTACCCCAGGTGAATGCCAGGGACCTGGTCCTCCTGGGAAAGTCCAGGGCCTTTTAGGGTTCCATCATAAGTGCCCCATCATTCCCACCTCAGACAAATGAGATCCAAATTATTTTGGGGTAAGGGCGAAGGTCTCAGCTTCTGAAACTGTTTCCTGCTGGCAAAGGGTGTAGAGCTGTCCCTGCCTCGAGGCTGTCCCAAAGAGGAGGTTGACTGAAACTGAGCACAGGCTGCATCCGGGGGATGATGGAGGGGTCATTGGTTGGTACCTGCTGTTTGCTACCAACTGTAGGTGGGTCTAGAAGAAACAAATCTGACAAGTAAGTCAACGGGGCCAAAATATAGGGAGAAGTAAAAGTTCTAGAGCTCCAGGGACCTAAGCCATGTGGGAAAGTCATGGGGCCTTTCCTTTTTGGGGTCTGGATCCCAAAGACATGGTCTTTTCCTTTTGGAGTTTCAGATCCCACCTCCATCAAAACCACTCCAGTATCTTTGCCAGTAAAACCCCAAATGGGGGCAGGAGGAATTGGATAAGCCTGGACACACACATGTTTGCTTATACAAAATCCCTTTAAGACTACAAAAGAAAACCCAAGGATCTGACAAGTTTGGAGAAGTCATCCCCCAGTATCCAGATAAAACAGAGGCAGGCCCTTCCAAATGTTAACGGATTGATTCACTGATAATTCTTCTTTTGAGGGTGGCAGGTGTAAGTGGCTATGCCAACAAGAGCACATGTTTTTCCCTTTTCTTTTATTCCTTTGATTTCTCTAAGTACCTTTTCCTGGGCCCTACCCAGAAGTTACCAGAAATGCTCAGCACCAAACCCAATAAAGGTTCTCGGTGGAATTGTGAGACATATGTGTCCATTTCCTCCTGATGGTGTGTCATTAACAAACAGCAGTTTCCTGCTCTGTCTCTATATTGTGATGGTTTATTTGGGCAGCAGCTGCAAGCTAGGATCCAGAATATTCATGTTACCAGATTAAATGGGATAATGCTTGTAAAGTGCTACAGTAAGCCCAAGAGTTCAGTAGAAATGCCAGCTCCCATTATGGTGATGTGGCTCCCTGGGGCTTTCTGGAGCACGTGGAGACTTGGTAGCCTGGCCCCACCCAGGTTCCATAATCTCTGAGTCTCTCAATTCTCTCCTCTGCCCTGGCCCTGGGAGCCTTTCCCTGGTCCCACAAATGCACCTGTGCTGGAGCTGTTTCCCCTCCAGGAAGGTCTTCTGGATCCTCTGTCCCCTCTTAACAATTCCTCTCTGTCAGTAGAGATAGAATTTTAGATACTGTGCTCCCATTAATTCAGCCTACTATTAGTACTACTATTACTAAACTGGCCTTTATATAATACTCTAAGGTTTGCAAAACAATATTCTCATTTGTTCCTCACAATAGCCCTAGGGGCTTGGTGCCCTTACGATGCCCATTTTATAGAGCTCTGCAGCAAATGCTTTGGGCAGCTAGGTGGCATACTAGTGGGTGGAGTGCCTGGCCCGGAGTCAGGAATACTCATCTTCCTGAGTTCAAATCTGGCTTCAGACACTAGCTGTGTGACCCTGGGGAAATCACTTTGCCCTGTTTACCTCTGTTTCTCCATCTATAAAATGAGCTGGAGAAGGAGATGGCAAACCACTCCAGTATCTTCACTAAGAAAAGCCCAAAAAAGACCAAATGTGGTCAGGAAGAGTAGGAGAGGATTTGAGAGATCAGTATGGTCCCTCAGAACCATTTACGTCTTTCTTGGGCAGAGCTGGTACCTTCCCCCTCCCCCCCCCACCTGCCCCATAGGTGTTGGGGGGCATAGGATCTCTATAAGGAATCAACAGGGAGTCAGAGGAATCTTTTAACCCTAAATCAGAAAGAGGCTTGGGTCAGAGGGATTTCCAAGACTAAATAACTGAAAACTCTAAGTTACTGGGCAGCGATCTGTGTTCCAGAGAATTTTGAATTGTTGTGTGGGAAGACTTTCTAGCTATTTTTAAAGAGCTTGAGCTTTATTCAAAGAGAAATGGGTCTGTTCTTCCTCCTGGTGGAAAATGGCAGGACCTCAGCTGAGGACTCTCCACTGATGCCCAGTAGGTGGCAGCAGAGGGGCATAAGAGCAACCTTGACTCAAGTGACTGTTCATGTCAACCAGCACTCATTAAGTACCTACTCTGTGCCAGGCAGTGTGCTCAAGGCTCCCAAGGGAGGAGGCTTAGGAGAGCATCCTTGTGAGAGGGTGCAGCCCTGCAGTAGCATTAGTGTCCACATTGCACCCTGGGCATAGATATTCTCTATGTGTGTGCTTCACCTGGGATCCCTGTACAGATCCATTTTTTTTCTCATTTAGGGGTGTATATTTGTGGTAGGTGGCAGCTTGGTGGCACGGTGGATAGAGCACTGAACCTGGAGTCAGGAACACTCATCTTCCCAAGTTCAAATCTGGCCTCAGACACTTACTAGCTGTGTGACTCTGGGCAAGTCACAACATCTGTTTGCCTTAATTCACTGGAAAAGAAAATGGCAGACCATTCCACTATCTTTGCCAAAAAAATAGCATTGGCATACTATGGTCCACGGGGTCATCAAGAGTCAGACATGATCGAATGAATATATTTGTGGTAGAATGTGCCCCAGGTTCATGGGGGACAGGGAATGCATGTTCTGTCTCTTTATTACACATCTTTTCTTTGAGCTTTTACTGGCCTTTGGATAATTAGCAAAAGTAGACACAGTGGTGCAGGTTCTTGAGCTTTGTTTTGAGCAATGAAGCCCACCTCTCCTACGCCCAGTACTTTGAACCTGGGTATTTCATCTGCGCTTCCTATGTGCAAGTAGGGTGGTACTCTCAGGTTCAATAAAAGCCCTTTTGATCTTGGATGTAGCACTGAGGGGTCTTAGCACCGCTGCCCTGTTCAGAGCACCCTTAGAGTATTGGTTTCAATCTTGCATACATTAGATCTGCAATGGCACTTGCTGATAAGTCGAGAGCTTTTAGAGGAAGGGAGGGTGACTGGGACAGTGAAGACACTCAAGTTCATTTCACATGAGGACCACTGAAAGAGATCAGGGGTGTTTTAGATTAGAGAAACAAAGATTTGGGAGGGATATAATAACTGTCTTTTAAGTATTTGGAAGGTTCTCATTTGAAAGAAGAATTAGACTTTTTACTCAGTGAGTAAAAAGAGGATCAGTGGGTGGAAATTGCAGAGAGGAAGATTTAAGTTTGATGTAAGGACAAACTTCCTATTTGTGACATTCGTGCCCCACTTGGGCCCCTTGGGCTGTGTGGCTCCAATTCTGACATCTTTAATCCTGTAGAAAGACAGCATGTCACAGTATTATCCAACACGGGCATTTGATTAGCTGGGAGCAATATCTGATTTGCCACCAAGTGACACTTTACTTGAGTCAACAACTGAACCTTGTCTAGCATGTGCTTAGGGATTACTTTCCTAAGAAACTTCTGTATTCCCGTTGGCTACCAGAAGACACGGAACCATCCAATACCTGGGTACTGGCCCTCAAACTCAAGATGTGACAGGATCTACATTTGTGCTGAATAACTTGGATTAGCCTTTGCTGATCAGGTCTGATATAAAGCCAGGGATTAAATACAGTAGTGCCCAAAGTACTAAACTATGAAATCTTTTGTCCACCCTATTTGAGACCCCATCTCTCAGTTCACTGTCCATTCCATTTATAGATTCAGATATAGCATGCTGTGATCACATAGTTTATAAGAATTGTAGAATAAAATAAAAAAGGAACTAGACCAAATGCTTCTGTTTGGAAGAATCCTCCTGCAGCCATCTCTTGGAATTGCTGGCAAACACAAATTGTCCTCCCAGGTCTTCCAGTGTGGCCAGGAGAAAGCCTGACCATGCTCACTCTTAGCTCCTGGGAGTGGTATCTGCTTCCCATCTCAAGATCATGGACTAGAAACAAAGTAAAGTGGAGAAGATAGTGAGAGAAATCCATTTTCCATATCAGTAGTCCAGTGGAGTGACATGATCAGATCCATGTTTGAGGAGAACCACTTTGGTAGCTATGTGTTGGATTGGCAAGGTGACCAGTTAGGAAGCCATTGTAATACTCTAGGTGAGAGGTGGTGAGGGTCTCCCCAGCAGTCTGAGGATTAGTAAGTGTCTAAGGCCAGATTTGAACTCAGGAAAATGAGTTTTTCTGACTCCGGGCCTGGTGCTCCATCTACTGTACCACTTTGCTGCCCCTCGAGTGCTGTTATCATCGCTATTATACAGTTGGGGAAACTGAGGCAAACCAACATTAAGTTTTCTTGCGCAAGTTTGCATAGCTAGTAAGTGTCTGAAGCTGGATTTGAACTTAGGTCCAGTTGTCTATCAACTGCACCATTAATTGCTTAATGAATCCTCATGGCATCTGAGGGAAGACCTGTCATCTTCCCATCCTAGGTAGAATCCTGTCAGTCTCACTTCCAAGGTGTGTCCCTCAAAATACGTGGAACACTCCTTGAGCCTTAAGGCCCAAGTGATGAAAAAAAGGTGATTCAGAAGCACTGGCTATGTAACAGAGAGATAGGGCTGCTGCTGGAGGTTGTGGAAAACTTCTGAAGTTTTCTTGGACAGAGCCTGAATGGCCTGTGGTCAGTCTAAGGGGTCTTGGGGGAATCAATGTAAAGTCTTACACTTCTGTGCAAAATAAAAAATCACCTCCGTAAATATAGGTTTAGGGAGAGCTGGCTAAAGAAATTTCTGGGGGTCTTAGTAGATCAAAAGCTCAGTGTGAATCAGCAATGCTGCCTGGTGGCTGACAGGCTACATGATCTAACAGATCCACAGGAAGTCTGGTGCCGGGAATGAGAGAAGTGACAGACCTACACTACCTTCATTAGATGCTACCTGAAGGATTCTGGCCAATTCTTGGCCCTACAATTTAGAAGGACCAGGTAGGAAACATTGGAGTAGAGAGAGCCCTGCAGCAGGAGCATGAGAACATGGGCTTGAGTCCCAATTCAGCTACTTGATGCCTGTATTGATGTTGGGAAAGTCACTTACTCTCCTTGTCCTCATCTGTAAAATGATGGAGTTGGGTCCATGTGATCTCTCTGGCCCGTTTCTGGTTTTTATCCTGTGTACAGTTAGCAGGATCATACACTGGGAAAGTGTGACCAGAATTGGGAGGGTAGTAGGAGAGTAGCAGCATTCGAGATTGGGGAATCCACAGACACTGATCAAGGATCTACATTGTGTAGTTACAGTGCTCAGTGCTTGTTGGAAGAAACACACATTTTAGGCAAGCTATGGAGGAACTTGGGGACCAATGGGAAGGACTTGGTGTCTTTTTAAAAATATTTTTTAAGATTTTAAGTCTTGAAGGATGATTAAGTTGAGAGAAGGGAGGCAGCCTTTCTACCAATCAGAAGTGACTGAAGAGGAGGATGTGATAGTAACTCTTGCCATTTCTCTGATGTTTTAAGGTTTACAGAGCCCCTTCCTCACTGCAATCCTGTGAACAAAGATAGCATTGCAAGAATGATTGTCTCCATCTTCCTGATGAGGCAACTGAGGCCTGGCACAGTCCCCTAGGCAGGTAATGAGGAGCAGAGTGGGGATTCCACTCCAGGTCTCCTGACTCAAGGCCACTTCCTCTTTCCCCCACCATGTCCTGGTAATAAGGTCTCCAAGCAAAGTCCAGATGACCATATGCTTTTGTGGTCAGCTTCTGGATCACCAGGGCTTTTGGAGAAAGGATTTGTTCAGTTCTGGGTTGGATTAGATGACCTCTGGGGTCCCTTCCAACTCAAGGAATCTCTGATTGTAAGGAATGTGTTTCTCAATTTGTGTGATATACACCATCAAGGAGGGAGCTGTTGAAATCTGTCTGTGATAGCCACAAAGTGAGCTCCCTGAGGAAGTTAGGTGTCATATCACGATTGCCTCAGTATGTCAGGGTAAGGTTGGGCAAGCCTTCTGATTGTACAAATTTAGAGGTCTGGAAGGCTTCTCAGAAGAATGTTGATTTTTCAGGGAAATGGGATGCATGGGCCATGATGTCCTGTGTTTCAGTTCATCAAAGACTTGTGAAGTACCTGTTTTATTCGAGCTTCTTTGGTAGGCATACATGAGACAAAGAGTTGAAAAATGACAATTTCTGTTGGGCTTTAGGAAGCTTATAGTCCATAATCTTCCAGCTACCCTTTGATGTCCAGAAATAAGAAGCCTGGGACAACGCAGAATGTGATGGGGCAGAGGATGGTCAAGCAAAGACCCATGGGCCACTTAGAAGGAGGAGGAAGAGAACACTTTTACTCAGATGTGTGTGGCTTGTTTTTTTTTAAGGGAAGGCTTCTGAGTTGGCCCTGGGAAAGGAGCCAATTCTAAGCCTGGGGGCGGGAGGCAGTGGGAAAAAAAAGACAGATAGTCAGTCAGTCATTAGATCAATAGGCAATTGTCAGGTGGTAGTCTGCGTGCCAGGCACTGTCCTAGCTGCTGGGGAACAAGGTCAAAAACAGGGAGCTTACCTTCTGTTGGGACGAAATGATGTGTCCACACGTGAGGATACATAAAACCAATACAAAATCAGGAAAAGGCAGTTTTTTTTGGAGGGAATGAACTAGTAGTGATGCAGAAGAGGGGAGGGCAGGGTGAGAAGGAGTAAATCCAGTTGGACTGGAATTTCATAAAGAAGGGGTGTGGGGCAAGTTAAGATTTGAGGGAGAAGTTGGAGCTGAGCCAGATTGTGGGGCCTTCGGCTCTAGTGTTGGGAACTGAAACTTGATTTGGTGGGCTACTCGAGTCTTGAGTGGAGGCATGGCATAGTCACAGGGTATGCATTAGGATGAATAAGGAAAATTCATTCTACCGGTGGTGGAAAGGAGGGACTGGAGACCTAATTGATTTGGGGCAATAAGATTAGCCAGGAGAAGAGAGGAGGGGAGGCCCAGTGGTCACGGGGAGCATTGGTCAGAAGCGAGACAGATCTCTATTTGTCATTTATGGGGAAGCATGGGCTCCTCTCCGCGGGTCCCTGGGTAGTTCTAGCACACAGCCCATAATTTCTTCCCCACTGGTGGAAATTAAGAGCCTTTGTTATGTTTATGGTGGACAAAGTTTCTGGCCTATGTGCTTACACCCTAGCAAAGCCTGGAACAGCCTCTAAGTCTGGAGAGAGAACAGATCGGAGCAGGGATGGCACGGAAAGGGCCTTGGGCAGAGGTCAGGAGATGTGTATTTTAGTCCTCGGTTTACCATTATGACTTCACCCCTCTGACCTTGATTCTCCATCTAAAAATGAAGGTGTTAAAAGATGGTTTCCAAGATCTCTTCCATCTCCAATATTCCACTGAGGTCTTGTCCAACCCTGGATATTCCATCAAGTGACTTTTCAACTTCCCTTCTCTCCATGGTGGATCCATGCCAAAGACACACATCCTAATGCTAATGTCTTCCCCCTGAGGTTATCTCCCATTTATTCTGTACACATCTTTGTACATAGCTGTTTGAGCATTGTCTGACCCATCTTTCCGTTCCTAGGCTGCCAGCCGAGTCCAGGCTCTCCTCAGCTTTTGCCTGGATTATTGGAGTAGCTTCCTCATTGGTGTCCCCCTCCCCAGGTTCCCCTCTGCTTAGTCCATCCTACCCACAGCCATCCCAGTGATCTTCCTAGAGCCTGGACTCCCCGTATCACTTTCATGTTCCCAAAGCTCCAGGGCTACCCTAATACTTCTAGGATAAAATGTAGATACCTCTATTGGATAGTCTGGCTCTTGCCCAACTCTCCAGGCTCATTATGCATTGGTCGCCATTGCGCATTCCAAATTGGCTCCTCTGTTCCCCAGACTTGGCCTCCAGGCCTCCAGCTCTGGCTGGGCTCAGGCTTCCTCCCATGCCCGGCGTGCCCTCCCTTCTACGTCTGAGACCTTCCCTGACCCCCTGGCTGCAAGAAGCCTTTCCCAAGCCACCTGAACGTTAATGCCATAGCTCTGAGGCCATCTCCTGTTGTTCCTGTACCTGTCTTGTCTGTACGTAGTGCTTGGAATGTTGTCTGAGCATACCCACCCCCACCCCCAGACTGTGAGCTCCTTGAAAGCATGGAATATTAATATTTTCACTTTCCTTTGTATCTCTATTGCCTAGCACAATGCCTGGCACTTACAGGTGCTTAATAAATATTTTCTGACTGTGTACACATAGAAGTAGCTCATATTTATATAGTGCCTACTGTGTGCCAGGCACTGTGCTAAGCACCTTACAATTATCATCTCCTTTGACCTCACAAAATCTCCACAATGTAGGTGCTGTTATGAACCCCCTTTACAGATGGGGAAACTGAGATAAATAGGGATTAAGTGACTTGCCAGGGCCATATAGCTAGTGTATGTCTGAGCTGGATTTGAACACAGGATCTCCTGACTCTAGGCCCAGGGTTTTGTGCACTGTGGTGCTCCAATTACCCTTGTGTGTTTTTTGTGTATCTGTATATATGTTGTCTCCCACATTAGAATGTAAGCTCCCTCCTCCAGTGTAGGACTGCTCCTTCCCTCCTTCCTTCCTTCCTTCCTTCCTTCCTTCCTTCCTTCCTTCCTTCCTTCCTTCCTTCCTTCCTTCCTTCCTTCCTTCCTTCCTTCCTTCCTTCCTTCCTTCTTTCCTTCCTTCCCTCCTTCCTTCCTTCCTTCCCTCCCTCCCTCCTTCCTTCCTTTTTCTATACCTTCTTCCTGGGAATATTACCCTTCCCCAACCCCTTTAACTCTGTCTATTGAATTTCTACTCAGTATTCAAGTTCCAAATTCTGTGTCCTTTAGCTCATTCCCCTTTGACGTCCTATAATGCTACCAAGTCATTACCCTTCTCTGGGACTTCCTTTCCTCATCCACAAAAAGAGGAGGTTGAAGCAAGATTTTTTTAGCTTAAAAAAACTTGATGCATATCCACGTGAGAATTGTATTGTTAATATCTGTTGACTGAGAAAGGCTAGAACAAGGATAGGCACCCGACCTGTGGTTTTATTATATAAGGAACTCCCAGGTAAGGAAATTCCCTCTATCAAAGCAGCCAAGCATCTTCTTTGCACGTTAGTCTCTATGAATCACCTGGAATAGTGAGAAATGGAGAGATCTGTCCAGGGTCACACAGTCATTATGTGTCACAGACAGGACTTTTATTTCAGTCTTCTTGGCTCCAAAGTTCACCAAGAAAATAACATCCTCAATTACTATTAATTCTGTTTTTAAATGAATGTTTATTTCTTAAGACACAAGCATCCCTAGATAATGTTGAAAAATAGTAATCATGGATAACATTGCTGCCCCGACCCCCACTACCTCCAGGCCAGCCAGGGTACATTTCACCCCTTTCCCAGGGTTCTTGCCTGCCCTTAAAGGGTATTAGGAAGCTCTGGCAGACTCTAGATTCTCTGCCTTTGGCTCTAGCTCCCACCCATAGGGTGGGGATGAGCCCCCTGCACTCCAGTTCCATTTAACTGCTTACAGCTGAATTGGCTTTTACAAAGACATATTTACTTCAAAAAGTATAATCATAAATATGCTCCCTAACATGTGGGTTTTAAATTCTCCTTTCTCCTTGTACTACCTCAGTTTCTGGGGGTAGGGCAGGAAAGTAGCTTTCTAGCTCCCAGTTCCAAGTCCCAAACCCACCTTGGCACCCTGGCTTTTCAGGCTTCCCTGCTGGGCTGACTGGCTTGGAACCATCCCATCTAGAGTCCTGGCTCCAAGGTTGCCATGGCTTGATTCTCAGTCTTGTGGAGATCACACCTGGCATCTCCAACTGAGGATAAACAACAAAGAATAGAAACAAACAATCCTCTGACCATGTCATGGAGCCCTGATAATAGAGAGAGCAGGGGAAGGAAGTTCTTCCCCTCTCACTGGTTTAGTTCATGGTATCAGTGTTGTGGGTAAACCTATGACCTTCATTCTCTGGACATAGCAAAAAAAAAAATGTATAACCAGGAGAAAAAAAAGACTGACCCAGTGTGGTTAGTTTGAAAGATACAGTGTATTCTGGGTTACCCAACTAATCAGCCGAGGCTACCCCCACCCACTGGCAGGGGATGCAGAGTGCCTCCGTGTTAGGTGGCCTGGACATGTTCAAAAGCCCCTCGCGCATGCATACCTGATATGAACTGGTCTGAGGGAGGCATGTTTGCTTATTTGTGAGTCATTACAGTCTAGGGTCCTTGGCCCACAGGTTGGGGGTCCCCCTATACTACATGCTCTTTTCCAGCTTTACCTTCTTTGGAGTATACCAGAGAAGTCCCTGATTTGGAGCCCAGAGTTCTGCATTCAAACCAGCTGCTTTCTGCACCTGTTGCCTGCTGCTCTGTGACCCTGGACATCTCATTTAAGATACACTTCAGTTTTTCTTTGTTTCTAAAGTAGAAGTGACCATGCTTAGGATCTAAAAAGAGAAGAAAGGTCATTTAGTCCATCTCTCCTGTTGTACAGATGGTGAGACCAAGTCCAGAGATATGTGATGGTTTACTTACCATCAGTAAGTAGCCAGAGCTGGGATTTGAATTCCAGCCCCAAACACAGCGCTGGCCACTACACCAAGAGACTGCGTAAAGCATTTTGTGAATCTTGAAGAGGGGATTCACCTCTCTGCTTCACCTCACCTGTAAAATGGAATGATAATAGCACCTGCCTCCGAGGGTTTTGGTGAGGACAAACTGAGAGATCATATTTGCAAAGCTTTCTGCAAACCTTAAAGCTTTATATAAATGCTGGCTAACATCATTATCAGCATTTATTATAAGGAATAAGTTGTCGCTCGACAGATTTGTTGAATGTGACCATAGATATATTCTTTTTTCCTCTTAGGCTGTCATTTCACTGGTGAGAGGGATGCCTACTGGGGAGTGCTCCCTGTGTGGAAAATCCCTCCTCTGATATAGATGAACAATTCCTTTATAAATTATGCTCTCGAGGCCCTGGGAGACTTACCTGGGTTCACACAGTTAGCCTATGAGTCAGAGGTAAGACTTGAACTCAGATCTTCCTGGCTCCAAGGCTGGCCCAGTATTCCATATTATCTCTCAAGAGAATTATAGTGAGTATGATTATTTTTCTTGTTACAGGGAAGGACACTGAAGCTGTGCAAGGTTGAGTGACTTGTCCGTGACTGAGGAGCTAATGATAAGTATGGAGGCTAGTTTTGAACTTGGCCTCTGGCCCCTCAGTCCCACACTTTTCTCACACCTCCCCATCCTAGGTAGGTGTCATCCTAAAGAAAGCTCAAATTGGTTGGTTGTATCTTTAAGGAACTGAGTCACATTGACGTTTCCCAGAGGCTGAAGTTTAAACCAAAATGTGAGCTATCTTTGGAGGAATGTGGCCAGGATAATGAGGAAGAAACAGATGGGGGGAGGGAGACGAGGGCAGCCTGGCTTTCCGGAAAGGGAGAGCCTTTTGTATTGTCTTGTGTGACAAGAGGCTTTGTGTGAAGGAGGAACAGATGTGTCTCCTCTAGTCCCCGTAGCTGATCCAATCATTCCCTGCCCAGGTGAGACAGAGTGAGTCAGGCTCCCAGGAACATACCCCCCTCCTGCCTCTACTGTTCTCTTCCACCGCACTCTGAGCTCTCTCTGGGGAGAATTCACTCACCTTGGGAGGGGGCAGCCTAGGCTGGGCTCAGATGAGAGAGGCAGGTTGAGAGGGACAGATGAGGTAAGGCCAAGTGACGTTGATAGGAATGGCCCACAGGTGGGGCTTGGGTTGTTTTAGGACCACAAAGCCTAGGGTGTGTTTTATGGCTACTTCGGGACTTGGCCCAGCCCCAAGTGCCTTCCCTGATGTGAGCTCAGCTCTGGCTACTCCCCTTCATCCCTTTCCCTCTCCTTCCTCTTCCTGGCTCTTTATGGATTGGCAATAGCTGTGCAAACAGTTGTAAATTTAGTAAGAGTGTCATTTTAGTCACGCTCAGTGAAGGTGATTATTCACAAGGCCTAGAAACCAGGCCTTTCTGCTTCTTTCTAAATATACCCATGTTTGTAAAATGGAGAGGAAAGACTGTATTAAAAAAAAAAATCCAAGGATGGCAATTGGATAATGAGGAAGCAGGTGAACTCGAGGACTTAGAGATAGGTGCAGGTAGAATGAAGCCCAGAAGTTGGATTTTCCCCAAAGGATCCTGGAACTCTTCAAAAGCTCTGAGAAATTGGCTGTGACTTGTTGGGGTGGTAGGGGAGGGGAGGAGAGATGGGAGGGAGGGAGGGCAGGAAGTAGAACATACTCAAACTGTGTGTAATCCCTGTAAGAGCAGGTCCCTTCAATTCAACTTAGAAAGTACCCACTTGGTAGAGAGATGAAAATGTCCTTGGAACAGACTATACCATCTAAGAGGGCCCTTAGAACACAGAACATCGAATGTGTAGAATCCCTTTGGTGTACAGTGTGGCTTCTTAATCTTTTCCCCCTTGGAAATCTGCTCAATTACCAATGTTCTACCTTTGTAGAACATTTTTAAATGCATAAAATAAAATAAATGGGATTACAAAGGAAACCACTTATATTGAAATGCAGTTTGTCAAAAAAAGTTTTTTTAATTGTATTAAGAAACCTTGGAAAAAACATAGGATGTTTTAGTTGGGACAGCTCCTAGAACATAGAATGTTAGAGCTAGAATGGTCCATAGACCGTAGACTAGAGAATGTAAGAGCTGGAAAGAACCTTAGAACTTCCAATGTTCTAGCAGAAAGAAAACTTGGAACAGGAACGGAAGAGCTGGAAGGGACCTTGGAAGGTCAAACCCAGATGTTAGAGCAGGAAGGAACCTTAGAGAATGTTTAGTCTAACCCACCTGATTTTGCAGAGGAGAGTAAACTGAGGCTTGAAAAGAGAATTGACTTTCCTGTGGTTATGCATCTAGTTGGATGCCCAGGTCCTGAGCTGCTAACATTTCCATCTGTGGCTCATCAAACTTACCAATGAGCAAAAGAGCATCTGGGGTGGGGAGAGGGTGTCCTGGACAACGGAGTAGTTGATGATCTCGCCAGGCCAGTACACTCAAATATGAAATGTGTCTTTCCCTCATCTTAGCCCCAGACTCGATTCTGTGATCTGGCATCTTCATTATGCACTTCAGTCTAGTCTGAGGCCAAGTTCAGACCATCTTCTATTAGTGGGACAATGCAAGGATCCTCCTTTTACCCAGAGAAGTGAGGGGCAGTGCCCAAGGGCACTCAGCCAGGGAGTTAGACCTGGGACTCGGTTCAAATCTCCTGAGGCTGAGAAAGTAACTTAACCAGTTTTACACAATTGTTTTCATTTTTTAGTTTCAACGAAATTCAGATTAAAAATTGCTTTGTCTAACACTATTTTTAGCTCACAACATTCACTCAAGCATTATAATATAAGAGAATTTTACTATAATTTAGAAGTACAATAATAGTATAAACAAAAATTTCAGATGACATTAATAGCGTTCCCAAATCATTACATATATTGGGCTTACCAAGCGTAGAGGCTTTTCTTCTCTTCCCACAGTTGCAGAGTTTGGCTGTGGACTGGAGGTGGTCAAGCCAGGGATTTGGGAGAGGAGAGGGGGACTAAGGACCGGGGAGTGCTGGGAAGCTGTAGAGTCCAGCACCTGAATTAAGGGTCTGAGGGGTCATTGAGGAGGGTCCCTGAGGAACCTTTGCTTCCTAATAGGGGTTGCTGGGCTTTGGGAAACTTGGAGCAAAAATTCTGGGTTCCGGTGGTGTGGGAGCAAAGACTTGGGGGCTTGAGAAAGGTTCCTTTGCTTGCCTAGAAATGTGGGCGTTAGGGTCCCCGAGGGTCCAGGGCTGTTGTCAGTGGGGTATGAGTGGGCAACAAAGTAGCAAAGTAGAGAACAGGGAGAAGAGCTTTTGTTGCAACAGGTATTTTAATTTTTGTAGTTTCAATGTTATTATAATTTAATTTACGTAGAGACTTTAGGTGAGAAAACATCAAAACAAAGGGCCTAAAAAATAAGAAAAACCAGCTAGTAAGGGGGGCAATTATTTTGAAAAGGAGCCAACTGTCTATTGTATATTCACAGCTGAATCACTTTTTAAACTTTGCAAGTAGCAAACTTAGGAAGACCGCAGCAAGCTAGAAATATCTATTGAGATAATTCCTATTCTAAGAAGTATTTTTGTTTCTCAAGAATGCAGTAAGTAACAGTCTTTCCGGTCAAATATGTTCAGATTGGCTCTCATTCTCTGCTTTTATTTCTCTATTTTGGAAGCTTTAAGCCACTTGTTTCAAACTCAGATAGGAAAGAGGGTCATTAAATTGCATGTAAGGATCTCTATAGTTGTATATTAAAAAAGTACTTATTAACTCTATATATTTATTTAATACTTTTATGTTATTAAATACTTTCCAATTCTGTTTATAGGATCATTACTTAAAGTTCTTAATTCTAAAAGTTGAGAAAGCATATTCTAGATTTTTTTTAAAGTCCTTTTTCCAGTTTTTTTATTTATACTAGTCTCATGGTGATTCTTGTTAACCACAAAGAAATAAAACATCTTCGTATATATTTCTGATATTGAGCTGGAATTCTTAACCCCCCAAGGAGTCTACAGATAGATTGGAGGGGAATATAGAAAAAATATATATCTTTTGTCATTTAAACTGATTTTTCTTCACATTCATAAGCGTATCGTTATTTTGAAAAAGGTTTCATATGCTTCACCAGATTAACTATGGTTAACAGAATCTGCTGAAGCATTTTTAGATGCTCTAACTTTTATTGCCACCCTGAAAAGATCTTAATAGTTCTAATTTTTAACTCGAGTAAATTTTACTTCTGTGTTCACTCCTTAAAAACTTTTTTTGAAAGCGAGAACCTTGAATCCTCCAGCCAAGGTGAGTGGGACCCTGGAAAAGATCCAGTGGTGCCTTGTCCCTTCTCCTCCATACCGGGAAACTCAAAATGTCTCTTTTTCAGATCTATGCATTTTCTGAATTTGTCTTAGTGCCAAATACTATAATAAATTCTGATTTATCTTAAGCATCAAATGTAGGAATAACACATTTTACTTAACTCTAAGGGGAAAAGATCTTCGTTTTCTTTCTTATCTCTCTTCATTTTCCAAATTTGGCCAGAATTGGAATGAAGGGAGAAAGAAAGAGCATTTTCTTATTTCAACAACTTCAACAACAAAGAGTCAGATAACATACTCTCTTCACACAGAGACACATAACACAAAACAGATACAGATAGAAAATGACAGGATGCACAAAAAGGATTCCTAGAAATCTGACATTTTTCTTTTCCCTTTCTACTTTGGTAACTCCCAATTAGCTAGTCTGTCTCCTAGTGGGTTATTGTCATCCATCCCTGGGCTGAGGCTCACAAGATCTCACTCCAACCCCAATATCATGCTTAACTAATCTTTGTACCATAGGAACTTTTCCTTCTGGAGTAAGACATATTTTTAAAATGTTCTATTTGGAAAAGGCTGACATTGGGAAGTGTCCTGGTCCATCCTCCCTTAATCTTATACTCATTTGTTTTTCAATAATCTCCCATCTTTCTAAATCAATTTACCTTCTTGCTTTTGCTCTTCTGTTATGCAACAACCTCTTTCTGTTACAATTTTTTTTAATACTTACAGATACAGATGCCTATCCTTAAACTGTATTTGCCCCATAGTTAAATTTTCTAAATTTACTTTTCTAACTCTCTAAATCTCTAAAATTTCTACAATCCCCCAGTAAGCCTAGTGATAAGTAATCCTCTTATCCCTTGTGAATCAGCTCTGGAGCCTTGTGTTGGTAAGCAAAATGGGCTCTTAGCACTTAGTTCAACCAAGTGCCCTTGAAGAGTTTGGCCTTTGTTTCCTTGATTAGATTTGGATGTCCTTGGTACCTCCTTGCCTCAGGGGAGGGCCTAGTTTACACATGAGTTTGAGTGCTGTGTCTGGGACTGCAGAGGCTTTTAGACTATGTGGGTTTAAGTTGCCTCTTTGTGACGATTCTAGGTCATGTGTGACTCATCCCTGACACCGAAAAAGATAAAACCAGGGGTTGGCTTTCTCTTTTTTGGAGCTCTTACCCATAGCAGTGGTGGCGCGAGTGACTCTGGGCCAGCCCATGTTACGAGCTCCAAGGCTGAACCTAGATGTTGGTAATTATGAATCTGTATTTGGTTTGTTTGTCGATGTTTGTAATTTGTTTAGGACTCTCACTGGCAGTAGTGCTGATGTGAAAACTCTGGGCAGCTGGTAGCTAAGAGCCCTCCAGCTTGTAACCACGGGTGCTGAGACTTTGTTAAACTCTGGTAACTATGTATTGGGATTTGATTCAGACAAGGTCTGTCTGTTGATGTTTGTACTTTGTATTTTGCTCTGAAGTTCAGGGTGCTGGCTTTTTCCCCTGAACTAAGTGAATGATATTTGTATGCTGATTAAAGTAAGCTTGTCAACCCCTTAAGGTTGCTTTCCTTACTAAAGCAGATCAAAAGAACTTGTGCTTTTGCAGTGTGCTGGCAGCGTTCTCGTTGTTGGGTTTGTGTTGGCCTTTCACCCCCACAGCAGCTGCTAGCTGGGTTGTTGAAACAAGCCTGTTGGTAAGATGCTACTCTATCTGGACTTCAGGTCCCTGTTCCGAGCGCCAACTGTGCCAGCAGTGGCAGGAATACACGATGAAGTAATGGACACAAAAAGACAAAGATATGGGGCTAGGCGAGTCATGTAGTCAAGCAATAGACTGATTTTAATGGAGTTACTGACAGTATTTGATACAGGTTAATTGCTGAGTCATCCAGACTTCAAAGAATACAATAAAACATTGGTTGAGTTTTTTATCTCCTTGTTCCGGGGAGTGAGACGCTATTTTTACTCAAGGATAACCAAATTGAAACATTTATGTTCTCTCGCATATAGATAACCAGACTGAAACATTTCTGTCATCACCCATGTGGGCAATCAGCTACAAAGGCGGGTTTTCTTTGCCAAGTCTTCTTATCCTAAAACTGGCCTTGCCATGCATAGGCAGAGGTCTAAGAGGCCTAAACAGGATATAGCTGGCTCCCCACATCCTATCATACGAGAATGTATTGATGGAACTGGGCAGAGAAAAAAAAAAGACTGGGGTGGAAGGTAGCTTGATAGCTTGTTCAAGCATTTGAAGGGCTGTCATTTGGACAAGTCGGGAAGACCTGAGTTCAAATCCAGCCTCAGACACTTCTAGCTATGTGACCCTGGGCAAATCACTTAACCCTATTTGCCTCAGTTTCCTCATCTGTAAAATGAACTGGAGAAGGAAATGGCAAACCGCCCCAGTATCCTTGCCAAGAAAACCCTGAATGGGGTCACAGAGAGAATGACATGATTGAAATGACTGAATAACAACAACATTTGAAGGAGGGATCATCTTGGTTCAGAACCAGGAGCAGTGGGTAGGTTGCAAAGTGGATAGACTACAAAGAGATTAATTTAGGCTTGATGTCAGGACAAATCTTGACAGTGAGAGCTGCCACCAAGTGTACTGGGCAGCCTCCAGGGCTGGGGTTCTTTCTCTCTTTGGGGGCCAGTTCCATGACTATTTGTTGAGAATGTTACTCGCATTCATTTTGTGTCTCGGTTGGATTCCGGCTGCTGAGATCCCTTCCAATTAAATTCTCTAGAGTATTCTTAATATCATTTCATCTCCCAGACAAAATTTTAGAGGGTCGTTGAAAAAAGGCATCTAGCCCCTAATTGTAGGAAAGAGATTCACTTGGACGTGGAATTCCAGTGGCTCTTGGATGGAGGAAGAACAGAGATAGAAACACACAGATGATGACAGTGAAGGGCAGGAGATGCTGTGGGGAATGGGGAGTCAGACCTTTCTGTGTCTTTCCCGTCCCAGGATCCAGTGCCTTCAGAGCACCTCTTTTATCTTTTCTCAGCTGTTTTCATGAAGATATCTGAGAAACTGATCATGGGATCAAAGATTTAGAGGACCTTAGGACTCTTTCATCTACCTCTTTCATTTTACATGTGAGGAAACTGAGTTTTAGTAACTTGTCTGAAGTCACAAAGTTAGAAAACTAAAGGAGCAGAATTTGAACTCAGAGCTTCTGACTCTGAGTCCACTGCTCTTTCTCCTGGATCACACTGAGATAGATCACAGAATGGTGGACTGTTAGTCTCAGAAGGGATCTTAGAACATGGAATGTCAAAGCTGGGTGGAGGTGGGGGGAGGTTTTGAACAAAGAATATAGAATAAGATATAAGTTGTGAACACCCATTAAGTGCCTATTGTGTGTAATGATGCACTGTGTAAAGGACAGAAGGACAAAACATGAAAGAGATTTCTATTTTGCAGGCCAGTGCAACATGTACACAGACAAGTAAATATAAGATTTTGAGGAGGGAGAGAGTCCTCCATGGAGGAAGTCACCTCTGGACCTCTATTATAGGAAGACAGGGATTTAGAGAGATGGACAACAGGGAGGGCCTTCCAAGCACCCAAAGGGAGGGCTGCAAGGAAGAACAGCCAATGGGCCACTATGACCAGAGCACAGAACATGAGAAGAAAATCAAGGCCCAAGAGATGCATTAGAACCAGAAGGCCTTAGCTGCCAGGTGGAATTGAGTTAGGGGATTCTGAGCAGGGGAATGACTGGGTTGGCCCATGCTTTAGGAAGATTATTTCAGCGACTGTGTAGAGGAGAACGGATAGGGGAGGGCAGAGATCGGAAGCTCGGATACCACTTGGGGGGGACCAGGGAAGAGCTGGTGAGGGCCTGAACCAGTGTGTAGCTGCAGGAAAAGAGAGGAGGCAGATGCAAAGGGCAGAATCAACTGGACTTAGCTGCTAATCGTATAGGGGACTTAGGGAAGGAAAGGAGTCAGGAATGACACTGAGGTAAGGGCCCTGAGAAAAGAGTGTTGGACCTGATGGGGCCTTAGAGATGGTTTAGTCCAACTAGTGTGCCTTTTTTTTTTTTTACAAAAAACTGAGGCCGGGAGAGACCGAGGGACTTCAGGAAACGCCTTGCTCATTTTGGCAGAGTCTGGTCTAGGACCCAACTTCCCTTACTTCTGGTTTAAGTGACATGGTGACAAGAGTACTGAGTCTGACGACAGGACGCTTGGCTTTGAATACTTGCTCTGTGTGAACCAGAAAGGTTTCTGAGCAAATAAATATATGCAAAGAAGCTAAATTCAAGGTAGTTTGGGAGAGAGGGCACTAGCAATTGTGGGGAAGCAGGAAAGACTTTTTATAGAATACGATATTTGAAGAAGTTGGGGGTAAGGAGGGAAGGTGTTCCAGGCATGTGGGATGGTCACTGCAAAGGCGTGTAGATGGTAGTTGAAATGCCCCTTGTGAAGAATACATAGAAGGCCAGTTGGGCTATACGGAAGAATTTGGGAGGGGGAGATATGTCCAATGAGTCAGGAAATATAGTTGTTGTTGTTCACTCATGCCCAACTCTTTATGATTCTGTTTGAGGTTTTCTTGGCAGAGAGATACTGTGGTGGTTTGCCATTTTCTTTTTTTTTCTTTTTTTTTAATTTTTATTTTTAGTTTGCAACACATGATTCTACATAATTTCGAGTTCTAGATTTTCTTTCCTCCCTCCCCCCCTCCCTCCTCAAGATGGCATGGAATCCCATATAACTTCCATGTATAACTTGGCATTGAATTAATTTACACATTAGTCAAGTTGTAGAGAAGAATTATGACCAATGGAATGACTCATGAGAAAGAAGAAACAGAACGAAAAATAAAACCAAAAACACAACCCAACAACAAATATAAAAGAGAGAAAAAAAGCGGCGGGGGAGAAAAAGGCGAGCACGAAGTGTGCCTCGATCTGCATTCATACTTCATAGTTACTTCTCTGGATGTAGATAGCCCTCTCCATCATGAGTCCCTTCGAGCTGTCTCTGCATATTGTGTTACTGAGAAGAGCAAAGTCTGTCAGAGTTAGTCATCACAGAATCAATATATCTGTGGTTGTGTGTAATGTTCTCCTGGCTCTGCTCCACTTACTCAGCATTATGTCGTGTAGGTTCTTCCAGGTTGTTATGAAGTCTGTATCATCCCCATTTCTTATAGCACAATAGTATTCCATTACCTTCATATACCACAGCTTGTTCAGCCATTCCCCAATTGATGAGCATCCCTTTGATTTCCAATTCTTAGCTACTACAAAAAGAGCCACTATAAATATTTTTGTACACATGGGTCCTTTTCCCACTTGTGTGATCTCTTTGGGATACAACCCTAGGAATGGTATTGCTGGGTCAAAGGGTATGAAGATTTTTATAGCCCTTTGGGCATAATTCTAAAT
>CM053622.1:786414290-786428665 GCA_028646595.1 Phalanger gymnotis
TTGTTTTACTACTTCTTGATGCCTCATAGAGTCATTAGCTTCCACTTGCTCAACTCTAATTTTTAATGCATTAGCGTCTTCATTTTGCTTTTGAGTCTCCTTTTCCAATTGGCTGATTTTACCTCTCAGGGTGTCATTTTCTCTATTTAGATTCTGAATCTCCATAGCCATTTCACCAATCTTATTCTTTAGGGACTTGATTTCGTCAGCGGATTTTTTTTTTCCATTTTTTCCATTTTTTTCCATTTTTTTTCATTTTTTTATCTACCTAATTTGTTTTTTAAAATCCTCCTTTAGCTCTTCCAGTAATGCTTTTTGGGCTGGAGACCAGCTCACATTACCTTTTGAGGTATCAGATGTGGAAATAGTGTCATTGTCATCCTCTTCCAAATTTGTATTCGATCCCGCTTGTCTCCATAAAAAGAATCAAAGGTCCTCGGCTTTTTTGTGTTCTTCATGTTGGTTAGCTTTTTCCTGGCTTTATAATAAATTTCTGCTTTTGGGGCTCGGGGCTCACCGTCCCAGCTTTCTTATTCTGGGGATTGTGAGTCTCGTTGTTGGCTTTGTGAATTATAGCCTTCAGTTTCCTGAGGTTTGAGGGAGGGGGTCTGGTTGCCCGAAATCTCCTCTTCCCCTATGGTTGTTCTCCAGTACTTTTGCTCTTCAGCAATGGTCTCAGCTCTTTGTTGTTTGAGCTGGGTGTCTGGCACTTCCCCTAGGGGAGCAAGAGTATGTCTGGGCTCCTGGTGTTGACCCCTGCTGGCTCTGCCTCTCTGGGACTCAGGTACTCCCACTACTTGGCCACTGAAGCCCCAGTTCTATCTCCTCTGTTCCAGTGTTCTTCCACCCACCCCAGGAATTCTCTGGGTGGGGAGGGGAGGGATTAGAGCCATTTACCTGGCCATTATGTCTCCCGGAAGTTCAAGAAGCATTTCATACTTTTGGGCTGCAAGCCTCAAAAGTTGGTATCTCACAGTTGGTGGCGTTGAGCTGCCTCTCGTTGCTTCCACAGAGTGTTGTCCTGTGTTGGGAGGCCTGGGAATCTCTGCTGGTTTCGGGCGCCCGGCTTTCTCCCAGCCTGTCTCCCACGTGGGTTTCCCAGCCAGCTTCTCCCGCTTTGGTCCCGTCTGGAGCAGCTCTGCACGCCAAGCGCTCTCCTAGCCTACAGATTCGTTCCTTTGGCCTTTCAGACTCTCCTGGCTGGGAAATTTGCCCCACTCAGACTTCTCGTGGTTTCTAACTCTCTCCGATCTGCTCAAATTCACTTTTTTATAGGAATTTGACAGCAGTTGTGAGAGAGCTCCTGTAAGACGCTGTTTTCATGTGGCCATCTTGGCTCTGCCCCCCATTCTGGTTTTTAATCCACTCCAGTTTGCTATTTTCTTCTCCTGCTCATTTTTTACAGATGAGGAAACTGAGGCAAACAGATTGAAGAGACTTGCTCAGGGTCACACAGCTAGTAAGTGTCTGAGGCTGAATTTGAACTTAGGTCCTCTTGACTCTAGTGCTGGCACTCTGTCCATTATGTCCCTTTGCTGCCCTTCAAATACAGGTTAGGACCAGATTGTATAGGACTCTAGAAGCTAAACAGATGGGTTTTGTATTTTATCCCAGGGACCATAGGAGGTCACTGGAGTTTGTTGAATAGTGGAAATCACACTGTCAATTCCATGTTTTGGTAGCAATGTGGAAGATGGATTGTAATGAAGAGAAAGAGAGAGAGAGAGAGAGAGAGAGAGAGAGAGAGAGAGAGAGAGAGAGGCAGGCTTGGGAGTGTGGGATGGTATCTTGCTTTCTTCTTTCTATCTCTGATTCTCTTGTGTGCGTGCGTGTGCACGTGCACACACACACACACACACACACACACACACACACACACAGAGGCTCCCACTTGGGAGGCTGTTGCAATGTTCCAGGCAACAGGTGCTGTGGGGCCAGAGCTAAGGTGGGAGCAGGAGGGGATATCCTCAGATGGCAGGTTCTACCCACAATGCTTTTTTATTTTTTAAATCTCAGCTCAGGAACTTACATTTGTACCAAGTGTGTGGATCACACCAACATGTGGCAAGTCCTCAAAGAGATGGGAGGACCAAATCATCTTACTAGTCTCCTGAGGAACCGTTAGCATGCAGGTCAAGAAGCAACAGTTAGAACCAAACAGAAAAACCGATTGGTTTAAGATTGGAAAAGAAGTATGACAAGGCTATATATTGTTACCTTATTTATTTAACCTATGTACAGAGTACATCATAGGAAATGCCAGGCTAGATGAATCCAAAGCTGGAATTAACATTGTTGAGGGAAACATGAACAATCTTAGAGATGTATGTGATACTACTCTGATGGCAGAACGTGAAGAAGAAGTAAGAAGCCTCCTAATGAGGGTTGAAGAGGAGAGTGTAAAAACTGGCTTGAAGCTTAACATCAAAAACCCTAAGATCTTGACAACTGGTCCCATCACTTCCTGGCAAATAGAGGGAGAAGAAATGGAAGCAGCGTCAGATTTTATATTCTTGGGTTCAAAGATCACTGCAGACAGTGATTGCGACCATGAAATTAAAAGATGCTTGCTCCTTGGAAGGAAAGCTGTGGCAAATCTGGACAACACACGAAGAAGCAGAGACATCACCTTGTTGACAAAGGTCTGTATAGTCCAAACTATGTTTGTCCAGTAGCAATGCATGGCTGTGAGATTGGGACTAAAGCTGAGCATCACACAATTGTTGCTTTCAAATGGTGATGCTGGAGAAGACTTTTGACAGTCCCTTGGACAGCAAGGAGATCCAATAAGTTAATACCTAAAGAAATCAATTCAGGCAACTCATTGGAAGGACAAATACTGAAACTTAAGCTTAAATGCTTTGGCCACATAATGTGAAGAAGGGATTCATTGGAAAAGACCCTGATGTTGGGAAGGCAAAAGGAAAAGAGGATGTCAGAGAATGAGATGGATGCATAGTGTCATGGAAACAATGAACATGAACTTGGACAGACTTTGAGAGACAGTGAAGGGTAGGAAGGCCTGGTGTGCTATGGTCCATGGCATCACAAAGAATCAAACACATCTGAACACCAGTGCCAAAGGAATGCTTAATAGTGGATTTCTGGCATCACTGAACTCAGGGGCAAAGGTGATGTTCCGAGCAAGGGAATCATCTTTCCTTACTCCCACAATGTTTATCCTGGCAGTCACAGGATTTTAGGGTGAGAAAAGACTTCAGATGTGATCCAATCTAACCCTTTCATTTTGCAGAAGAGGATACTGATCCACAGGGGAAGTTACTTATCCAAAGTCATATGGGGGATAAATGGCAGAGCTGGGATTTAATCCCAGGCCCTCTGATCCCAAATCCAAACCTCCTTCCTCTGCACCTCCAGACCTGTGTGACTAGTTCTGGTCAGGTGACAAGCAGGAATGGATTAAAGGGTTTATTTTATTTTATCACTTGGCCTCAGTCTCCTTGACTGTTCCAATTCTTGAGTTTCCTGTTCTCCTGCATTAGTGGGAAGACTTCTTTGCTATTGGTCGGGGAGGAGTGACCTGTCTGAGATTTGTTTTCTCTCTTTGCTCTAAGGAATGAGAGAGAAAGGGAGGGAGAGAGAGTCAAAGAGAAAGAGAGAGACAGACAGACAGAGACAGACAGACAGACAGAGAGATAGAGACAGAGAGAGAGAGACAGAGAGACAGAGACAGAGAGACAGAGAGAAAGAGAGAGAGAGAGAGAGAGAAAAGGAGGGAGGGAGGGAGGAAGGGAGGGAGGAAGGGAGAGACAGAGACGCTTCTTCTTCTACTAAGAGCTTTGTAAGGGGAACCAGCTAAGCCCCTTGTTTCTCCTACCCCCTGGGGAGTCACATGTTTTCCTGAACTTTGTGGACTCTAGGGACCGCAGGAGGCTGGGTGGTAAATGATAATAATAATAGTGATAATGATAATGATAATAAAAAAGCATGGGTGGATGGGGGAACTCTTTCCTCAAAGCCTTCAGTACTGTGTTCTTTGTTTTCCCTCTCTCCTATTGCTCATTCATTTTGTAGGACTATATCACTATATCTTGTTTTCTTCTGTCTCTGACTGTTTCTCTTTCTTGTACACATGCTCTCTCTCTCTCTCTCTCTCTCTCTCTCTCTCTCTCTCTCTCTCTCTCGTTTGGTTCCACCCATGAAGACAATGGATCCATTTTTATTTCCAGTCAAAGGCCCTTCTGTTTGGGTCTTCTTTCTGCCCCTGGGCTGATGCCAGGGGTTTTCGCCTTCTGGCTTTGGTCATCTGAGGCTCTCCCTCAATGCCCAGGGTTGGTAATCAGGGCATCCCCTTCACTGTGGGGAGAGTTGACAATGTCAGAGGCTGTCAGCCTCCCGGTCTGGGAAGAGCCCACCCTGGGCTGTTAGAAGAACCAAAGATCAGCAAATCTGGGTCGTTGCTTGAGAAATCAGAGGTCATCCTGTCCCATCAGTAACCGAGGAGGAATCCCTCCTACTCTGCTCTCACAGGTTAGATGGTGAGGCAGGGGAAGCTTGTTCCCCATTCTAGGCTCCTGACTGTAACCTAAGGTATAACCTTGTCTTACATCAACACCTTTAATTTTTTCTGCATTCCTACCAAATTTGACTCTATTTCCTTCTTTCTCCTCACTATCTTTACTCACATTGTTCCCTATGCCTGGCATAGACAACCTCCGTCCCATTCCTGTCTTCCTTTTGCAGAAGTCCCTCCACTCAGGGATTATTTTATTTTGTGGCCTTTGTAGCCACAGGCCCAGCCCACTCATGATGGACAATGCACATGTGCTGAACTGAACTGAATTGAATTGAACTGTCCTTGGCGGTAGCCCCTCCTCCAACTCTCAACCCTTCCATCGCTCTCCAGAGCTGGGGCCCAGACAGTCTATCCATCCATTCATTCTGCAGGGGCTTATTCTGCTTCTACTCCTTGCAAGGTCTGAGGGCTATGAATAAGCTTTGGGCCTCCCTTTTCAGAAGGTCATGTTCTAGTTGATAGATTTGATAGCTAGAATAGAGGCAGAATTCTAGCCCTGATGATTGAGGTGGCCTCTATAGACCTTGGGCAGTCCGCTTCCTTTCTTTTTTTAAAAAATCAATTAATTAATTAATTGATTTTTTATTTTTCATTTACAACACTTGGTTCTACAAGTTTTTCAGTTCCAAATTTTCTCCACCTCCCTCTTCTCCTTCCTCCCCTCCCAAGACGGCACATAATCCAATATAGATTCTACATATACCTTCACATTAAACTCATTTTCACAAAAGTCAAGTTGTAAAGAAGAATTATAACCAATGAAATGAACCATGAGAAAGATGAAACAAAACCAAAAATAAAATAAAGTAAAATAAAAAACAGAGAGAGCAACCAGTTTGCTTCAATCTGCATTCAGACTCCATAATTCTTTCTCTGGATGTGGATAGCTTTTTACATCATGAGGCTTTTGGAGCCGTCTTTGAACCTTGTATTATTGAGAAGAGCTGAGTCTGTCAAAGTCAGTCATCACAGAAGCAATGTGTCTGTGGTTGTGTTCTCCTGGTTCTGCTCCCCTCACTCGACATCAGATCATATAAGTCTTTCCAGATTATTATGAAGTCTGTCCGCTCCTCCTTTCTTATAGCATAATAGTATTCCACCACATTTATATACCACAACTTGTTCAGCCATTCCCCAACTGATGGGCATCCCCTTGATTTCCAATTCTTTGTCACCACAGAAAGAGCTGCTGTACATATTTTTTGTACATGTGGGTTCTATTCCCCCTTCTATGATCTCTTTGGGATACAGCCCTAAAAGAGCCACTTCCTTTCTTTAGGCCTCAGTGTCCTCATCTGTAAACTGTGAGTGTAGACTACTACTACCACTACTGCCATTACTGCTATTACTATTACTATCACTACCACTACCACTAGTATTACTACTACTACTACCACCACTACCACTACTATTACTATTGCTACCACCACCACCACCACTACTATTACTACCGTTACTACTACTACTGCTACTACTATTACTACTACTACTACCACTACTATTACTACCACTACTACTATTACTACTACTACTACCATCAACTCTACTATTACTGCTATCACCACCACCACCACCACCACCACCACTACTACTAGCTAGCAATTACATAGTGTTCTAAAAAGTTTGCCAGGTTCTTTACAAATATTATTTCTTCTAAGCTCTTTTTATCAGCTTCGAATTCTATAATCCTAGATTATTAGACTTGGAAAATCAACTAAGTTGCCTCTTTACATTATAGGTGAAGAAACTAAGGCTGATAAGGGGGCAAATGAGTGGTAACTTGTTGGTTCCTCCACTTTTTGGAAGGATGAAATCAATATTCTTCATGGTAACAAGGGGAAACCTTATTCTGGACCTGATTCTCATCAGTAGGGCGGAAAACTGGTTGATGGGGGTTAGAAATGATCCTCACAACCACCCTCTAGTGATAGGTGGGTGATATTATTATCTATTTTACAGATGAGGAAATTGAGTGTGAGGCTTAGTGACTTGGTTACCTGGCCCATGAATGTGTCTGAGCCAGGATTCTGCTGTCCAGACTGTCCCTCTACCCACTGTGCTGCCTATAAGTGGCATGTGTCACACTCTTTTGAATAACACAAAAGCCAGAAGGGATAGCTCACACAGTGGGTGCCAGACTAAGGATCTAAAAACAAAAGGTAGAAAATGGAGTTGTCTCTAATAAGGCGAAATTTAATATGTATGTAAAGTCTTGCAGCTAGATTGTATTTGATTGTAAGCTCCTTAAGGGCAGGGACTCTCTTTTGCCTCTTTTTGTGTCCCCAGCACTTAGTCCCTGGCATATAGTAGTCACTTAATAAATGTTTGTTGATTATTGATATTGATTGAGGCTGAAAATGAACTGTGCAAGTATAAGAAGGGGGAGTCCTGGTTCAACAGCAGTTTGTGAGAAAGAGGTCTGGGGCTTATAGAAGAGTAACAATACAACCTCTGTATGAGTCAGCAGGGGCCACAGTGGCTGCCAAACAGCTCGGTGAGATCTTGGGTCATAAGCAGAGTTTCCAGGAATAAGGAGGGGATGGTCTCCTGCTCTCGAGTTCTGCCCTGTTCAGATCCCATTTGGAGTCTTTTTTCTTTTTTAGAGGGAATCGGGGTTAAATGACTTGCCCAGGGTCACACAGCTGGTATCTGAGATGGAATTTGAACTCAGGTGCTCCTGACTCCAGGGCCAATGCTCTATCCACTATGGTGCCACCTAGCTGCTTTCATCTGGAGTCTTGAGTTCACTTCAGGGAAGCTCTTCTCTTGGAAGTTCTTGATAACCATTGAGAGGAGGGCAGCCAGGCTGACCAGGGGCCTTGAGTTCATGCCACATGCAGACTGGTTGGAGAAGACTCAGAGAAACCATGATAGCTATCTTTACTTGTTTGAAGTGTTGCCGTGGGGAGGGGTGATTCATTTAACCCCGATTGCCTCTAAAAAAAGGCAGTACTTGGAGCTTGAGGGAACAGCTGCAAGTCCCAAGATGTTAGGACATCTTATGTGTTAACAAATGTCCTAACCACCAGAATTGTTAAAAAAGAGAATGAGCTGCATTGGCAAGTGGTGGGTTCCTCATTGAAAGGCTTCAAGCAAAGGCTGAATGACCACTTGGGCATGTCATAGGGAGGATTCTTGTGCAGGCACCCAGTGGACTAGGTGGTCTCCATGGACCCCTCCTCCTGTGTGATTCTGTGAGCTTGAGGTTGTGAATGTGAGTGACTGAAACCATGATATTTCTATCTGCAGAAATGGGGAAGCCTGGGGGAGGACTGGGTTAGGGAGAAAGATAAGTGATTCTGCTTTAGATATGTTGGAACAACAGGGGCCAACTCATCCAACCCTGTCATTTTACAGATAAGAAATTGAAGCCTAGAGTGAGATTTGAACCCAGATCCATTGGCTACCCAGCCAGTGTTCTTTGTAACATGCTCAAAATGGGAAAAATAGATTTATAGACTATGGCTGTAGTTGGCTCTAAATGTGAAGGCACTCTGAGAAGGTAAAGTCACTTTGTGAATGTTTATGGGAGAGGGCATGTTGAATCTGTGAATACTGAAACCCTTATCATGGCGGACTCTTGTGCTGCCATTACTAAGATGTCCTTCTCCTCTTCTCCACTGAGACCTCCATCCTCTGCACCTCCCACCAGTTTTCTTAAATCATCAAGTATTAGAAAATAATTTTAGGATATTCTAAAGCAAGTCCAAGTTGATCCTTTCCTACATCTCTCAACCCCTAAAAAGGGGTCATCTACAATCATCTTGATCTATATCTTGCCAATGGACCCAGATGGATCCAGAGGAGAAAGTGAGGCCAGTGACTGCACAGCTCTCCTTCACTTCAGTCCAATTCACTTGCAAGTCATGGTATCAACTTTCTAATATCATGGTCCTCTTTGAGAGCGAAGGACAAACAACAACCCCTAAAGAGGATGAAAGATAGTCAGTTAAAGATGTCTAGTCAGCAATTTGGATGGAACTAGGATTCAGAAGAGAGACTAAATTCGGATACATGGATTTGGAAGTCATCTGCTTCAAGGCAATAATTGAGCCTGTGAGAGTTTCTGTGATTACTATGAGAGAGGGTATATAAAGAGAAGAGAACATGATTGAGGCCAGAGCTTGTGGAACACCATTGCTTAGAGGGCAGAGGATAGATGTTGACTCAGTAACAGAAATTTGAAGAAGGATCCAGATAGATAGAAGAGAAACAGAAGCCAAGGGAGGAGAGAATGTTGAGTGGAGAGGTGATGGTCAGTGTTGCCAGATAAAGAAAAGACAAGAAGGATGAGGACTAAGACAAAATTGTAAGATTATCAGTAATCTTGGAGGAAGCAGTTTCTGTGCAGTAGTAGGTGAGAAGACATGTTTCAAAAGGTTGAGAAATGAGTGAATACAAGAGGGGGTGGCTTTTATTCTAGGATGATTGATCACAGAAGCCTAGATTTGGCTGAAAGGGTAAAAAGGGGAAGAGGTATAGATGGATAACGTGAGGAAACAGAAGGGTCAAAGGAAAGGCTTTTTACTTATCTTTTTTTTTTTTTTAACGTCGGGGAGCCTTGAGCCTGTTTGAAAGTAGCAAGGGAAAAGAGTTCATAGATAAGGAAAAATTAAAAAGGAGAAAGGGTAAAATAGAGAGGAAGAAGAGAAAGAATACGACCTATGGGGCAAGGACCTGGAGGAGAGACCAGCTCAGGGCACACAGCAGGCGATTAATATATGCTTATTGCATTGGATAAATAGTGTACGTAGAAGAGTTGGCCTTGGTAAGGATAAAGGCCACTTCTGCCTCAGAGGCTGGACCAATTGAGGAGAAGATGGGAGTGTGTGCAACATGCAGGATAGGAAATAAGAGGGAAGTCACTCCAGATAGCCTAATTATTTAAGCAAAGTGGGAGATGAGGGAGGGCCTCTTTTAGTCAGTCAATAGACATTTATTGTACGTCTGGTGTATTCCAGGCACTCTGCTAAGTGCTGGGAATAATACAAAGAAAGGCAAAAGACAGTTTCTGCTCTTAAGGAGTTAACAATCTAATAGGGGAGACAACATGATGTTGAAACAAGCTGTATACAGGATGAATGAGAGATAATCAATAGAGGGAAGAAACTAGGATTAAAGGGATGAAGAAAGGCCTCTTGTAGAAGGTGGGATCTTAGCTGGCACTTGAAGGAAGCCAGGGAAGACAGGAACTAAAGATGAGAAGGGACAGGGGCACTCCCGGTGTTGGGGGGGGCAGGGAGAATGAAATTTCTGCTGGTGACAAATGGGGCATCTTTTTTGAGGAATAGCAAAGAGGCCAGTGTCACTCAGTTCAATAGTGTGAAGTCTAGAAAGGTGGGTGGGCAGGGAAGGGAAGTTATACCGGGCTTTACATGGCAAACAGAGGATTTGTATTTGCTCTTAGAGGTGAAAAGGAGCCATTGGAGTTTACTGAGCAGAAAGAAGACATGATTAGACCTGTGCTTTAGGAAGATCACTTTGACAGCTAAGTAAAGGATGGACTGGAGTGGGGAGAGACTTGAGGCTGGCAGACCCACCAACAGCTAGGGCAACAGTCCAGGCATGAGGCGATGAGGGTCTGCTCTAAGACGGGGACAGTGTTAGAAGAGAGAAGGAGGCATAGCTAAGAGATGTTTTGAAAGTAAAATCATGAGGCCTTGGCAACAGAATGGATATATAGTGGGGGGTTGGGAGATGGGAGAGAGTGAGATGTTAAGATTGATACCTAGGTTAAGAGTCTAGCAGACTAAAAAGATGGTTGTGCCTTTGATAGCAATAAGGAAGTTTGGAAGGGGGATGGCTCGAGGAAAAGACCATGAGTTCAGTTTTGTACATTTTGAGATTAAGACATCCACTTCAATATATCCAATAGGTAGTTGGAGATGAGACTGTGTGTTGGTAAGCAAAATGGGCTCTTAGCACTCAGTTCAACCAAGTGCCCTTGAAGAGTTTAGCTTTTGTTTCCTTTGATTAAATCAGTGTATTTCATTGAGTCTTACCAGGTGCTAAGCCCCAGGCCCAAACCCCTATTAGGTGCTAAACCTATGTGGGTGTGAAGCTCCCAGGGTGCTAAGGGGAGATGCTAACTCAAGAGCCAATCATAGGAGCCTAAGTTCTGGTTATTCAGATGGCGTTTGATGACATCTGAAATGGTATAAGATGAGAAGACAGAGATATTTGCAAGGCGCTCTCACTCTTGGTGGTGCATGCTGATGCAGAGACTCTGGGCAGCTGTAGCTAAGAGCCCTCCAGCTTGTAACCCCAGATGTTGGGACTTTGTTAAACTCTGGTAACTATGTATTGGGATTTGAATAAGACAAGGTCTGTCTGTTGATGTTTGTACTTTTTTTGTATTTTGCTCTGAAGTTCAGGGTGCTGGCTTTTTCCCCTGAACTAAGTGAATGGTATTTGTATGCTGAATTAAAGTAAGCTTGTCAACGCCTTAACGTTGCTTCCTTACCAAAGCAGATCAAAAGAACCCGGGCTTTTGCAGTGTGCTGGTAGCGTGCTTGTGTTGGTCTTTCACCCCCCACAACAGCTGCTAGCCGATTGTTGAAACAGACTGGAGGTCTTCAGAGAGCTCCAGGTTGGGCAAGGATATTTGAGAATCATTAGCATAGAGATGAGAGATCTCCAAGTGAGATAGTATAGAAAGGGAAGCCTGGGGGACACCCACAGGCATGACCTGGATGAAGATCATCACAAGAAACTGAGGAGTGGTCCTATGGGTAGAAGGAGAACCCGGAGACAAGAGAGTAGCTAGAAGAGGGTGATCATATCAGAGGCTGCAGAGAGATGAAGAGGGATGAGGGCTGAAAAAGGGTTATTAGTTTTGGCAATTAAGGGATCATCGGTGACTTGGGATAGAGCAGTTTTGGTTGAATGATGGAGGAGGTTAGAATCAAGACCACAGAGATTAGGAAGAGAATGAGAGAAAAGAAGGTGGAGGCACTCACTGTAAATGGCATTCTCTGATCTAGCCACAAAAGAAAAGAGAGACGGGATAAAGCTAGTGGAGATGGATAGATGGAGTGAAGGTTCTTTTGAGCCTGGAGGAGACATAAGCATGTTTGTAGACAAGATGGAAGCAGCCAGTAGACCAGAAGCAATTCAAGGTAAGTGTGAGTAGGGGTGTGGGTGATAGAGGGAGCTGTTGTTTGTCCTTTGACATCACTGAGTGATGTCTTGACTTGTTCATGAATTGGATTTTAAGTGAGGCAGAATGGCTCAGTCACCTCTCTTTCTCTCCTCCAGTCATTTCCTCAGGGATTATATTCTGGAGTTTCACCAGATATGGAAAAACTTTTCAGCAGCAGAGCAATAAATTGAGGCTGGTCAGAATGCCCTCAGCCACTCTTAACCTCTGTTTAACAGTTGACTCTTGGTTGGTTGGTTGGTTGTTGTCCTTCTTTCTCAAAAAGGACCAAAATGACATCACTATGCTAGAGTCAAGTTTCAGTGTGTCCCACTGTGGCTGATCAGACCAACATGAGCTCAGAACACTCTCCCACAGTTTGGGCACAAATAGTCCGTGTGAACATTTCAGGTGAAAATTTGTGCATCTTGTGGTTTTTTTTTTTGAGCTATTTCAATTCTGCTTTGCTCACAAAGCACAATCTCTTCTCTGATGTTGGCACACCATGCTGAGCAGTCCTGTGCCTGTGTCTCCTGTGTCATACAATCAATTCCAAAGTTCTTGAGGGACCTTGAGAGTGTCTTTGTGTTGCTTCTTCTGACCACCATGTGAATGCTTGCCCTGTGTGAGTTCTCCATACAACAGTATTTTTGGCAAGCATTCGAACAACATGGTCATCCTATCAGAGTTATGATCTCTAAAGAAGAGTTTGAGTGCTTGGCAAGTTTAGTTCAAGAAAGGACTTCAGTATCTATTATTGATGGGGCACTTGGGTGCATGTGCTTGGACCCTAATTCTAACATTTCTTCTTAGTCTCTGCTTGGGTGCCTGTGCCTGGACCCCAGTTTCAAAATCACATCCAGTTCTAAAATCACATCTCTCCCTAGATTCAAAACATTGGCCCTAGCAGTTCCTCTCCAGTTGAAGGGCAGCATGCCTTAGCAAAACACTTATCTCTCCTCCTGATACTGCGGCCAGCTGCACCTAGAGAATTTATTGGATTCCCTGTGTACGTGCTAATTGGCTGTGCACTGGGCCATAACGATATCTACTACTTACTGACCTTCCTGATACGTATCCTAGTCATAGTCATATGCGTACTCCCTTACATTCATCTTGTCTAACAAGACATTTGATGGAAGCCACCTGGATATTTCCAGTCAGCCCTGACCATTAGTTGACTTAGTGATGTTTCACAGTCAAAACCACACCTCCAGGTGGGGGGGCCGCCCCCTTGGGCTATTTCCCAGTGAACTCTGGGTAAGATACCTGCGCAGTAGATACAAAAAGTGCATGTTCCTTTAAGAACTGACCACCCCTTACCCACCCTCTTATCCCACCTAATTGACAGGTTTCACCCCCAAATTTTACATATAAACTTTCCCTGCACCCCTGTAAGGTTGCAGGTTCCCTAAGAACTCTTACCCTCTGTAAAGCATAATAAGTCTTTGCCACCTTGACTTAAAGAATGCTTGAGATCATGAATTCATTCCAGACAGTCCCGACCCTCTCCAGTACTCGGGTCCTTGAGGGGCACTCCCCCTCAATGACTTCATCTGGGAACTCCAGTCCTGGGGTTCCTGGACCTCGTCTCCCTCAACCCTCAACAGTATCTTATCCAGGTGATCTTCAGAATCTTCCTAAGACAATTCAAATGGAAGTGATTCAGTTTCCTGGCATGGCTGGTAGATCGTCCAGGTTTCACAGGCATACACCAATGAGGTCAGCACCACAGCTTTGTAGACCTTCAGTTTGGTAGTCAGTCTAATCCCTCTTCTCTCTTATACTCTTTCTTTGGAGCCTCCCAAACACTGAGCTAGCTCTGGCAATGCATTTGTCAACCTCATTATCAATGTGTACATCCCTGGGAAGTACACTACCAAGGTAAGTGAATTTACCCACAGCATTCAAAACTTCTCCATTTGCTGTAACCAATGGTTCCATGTATGGATGGTGTCGTGGTGGCTGATGGAGCACCTGTGTTTTCTTGGTGTTAAATGTTAGGCTAAAATCAGCACACACATCAAAGATTTGATCCATACTTCAGAGGCTGCATTGAGTGCATAATCATCTGCAAACAGAAAATCATGTGCCGACACTCCCTCCACTTTAGTCTTGGCTTGTAGCCTTTTCAAATTGAAGAATTTCCCATCAGCTAGATTAGCTCTTAATGGTCTGCATGATTCCCAGCAACTGATCAGAGGAGCCTAGGCTCCTAGGGATGGCACTGGGGAGTGGAGTTTGTACACTCCCCTCCTCGCCCTGCCTCCAGCCCAGAGATTTGCCTCTTCTCTTCTTCCCGCAGACCTGCCAGCTTCCATCGACCTAGTGACTTGGAATCAAATCCCACCTAGGGCAGTTTTTGCTTGTATCACCTTAGACCAGTCACTTCCTGTGTTGTTAAGCAAAATTGTCTCATTAGCATGGCTTTTGTTTCTTTTGAGTGGAAGTACTTTCAGCTGTTAAGTGCTAAGCCCCAGGCCCAGGGCCCTGTCAGGTGTGAAACCTGTGTGAGTGTGGATTGGTGACTTAGGAGGGGCCAGCTCGGGAACCAATGGTCTCTGGTCATTGAGGCAGGGCTTGAGAACGCCGGAAGCTTGGCTGTGAGGAGGGGTGAGCTGGGAGACAACTTCAGCGACAGCGGTGGAAGGTGTGGAAGCCAGAAGCTGTGGAAGCCAGAAGCTGCGGAAGCAGGGCTTA
>CM053622.1:786428765-786450818 GCA_028646595.1 Phalanger gymnotis
AAATGGGCTTTCTGGGCTTGGAGTCTTTTTGTCAAGATGTTGGAATGGGGAGGCTGGTTCAAGTTTTTGCTGCGGTGGGGCCTAAATAAATTTCTTGTTGTTTTCTCCTTAGAGAATCTCTCATACCTTGCGATTTCGGACCATTCAAACATATACATGATTATATTTGAGATCATAAATTCGGCCTTCCTACTACACTTCCCCTCCATAGCCATAGAGTTTCATCCTCTGCAAAATGCAGTACTGGAGTGAGACTAAATGGCCTCTGAGGTCCCTGCCTTTTTACAGATAATGTTGATCTTATCAAGCACTTAGTACAATGCCTACCACATAGTAGGAGCTTAATGAATGTTTGTGGAATTTGCAGGCACTTAATAAATGCTGGTCCTCTCCCCCACCTTTCTTTCCATTTCCTTTGTGCATCTGTGATCCAAGATTCTGTTAGCTCCTTCCCAGAAATCAAGACTGTCAATGAATGAAAGTAATATCAGGGCGGGGCAGAAAAGGAAGGAGGGATGGTGAGATTAGGGGTTACCAGATTGATAAAGAAGAGATTGAGGAAAGATGAAGTAGACAGGCAGATAGAAGATCAGTGGTTATGGTAAGAGGATGTCAGAATTTTGGGTTTTGGACAGAGTCCCATTGTGTGCACCGGTGAGATCCAGGGTATGACTTTCTGTGTGTTGCTGAGGTAGAGTGAAGATGGAAGTGATGAAAGCTGAAGCTGACAAACTGAGAGGCCAGGATGTTGGAAGAGACATCAGCTCCTATGCAGCTAGGTGGCTGAGTGGATAGAATATTCGGCTTGGAGTCAGGAAGAGCTGAGTTCGAATCTGACCTCAGGCCCTTACTAGCTCAAGTCACTTAACTCCTGTCTGCCTCAGTTTCCTCTTCTGTAAGATGGGGATAATAATAGCACCTACCTCCCAGAGTTGTTGTGAGGACCAAAAAAGACACTATTTGTAAATAGTTAGTACAGTGCCTGACATGTACTAGGTACTAGATAAATACTAGCTACTATTACTATCGTTATTATGGTGCTGAAATTCTCAAGCATGAGGACAGGGATTGAAATAAAGAAGGCTCTGAGCCCAAGGACCAAACCCCCCAAGAAAGAAGGGAATATGACCTAGAGTCCGACAAATGACAAGGGCGATTATCACTCTCCAGATGAAATCCTATAGACTAATAGAGTAAGCCTCAGCTGGCAAGGCTGCTGAGGGATGGTGGAAGGGGAAGAGTCTGGGATGTCATCGAGGAGAAAGGAGGGTGCCTATTGGCAAAGGGGATGAGAAAAGGCCCAAGCAGCCCTGGAAAGGGTGACCAGGAGTGGATGCAGATGGATGGTTCTCTAGAGGGAATCAAGCTTTCCTGGGAATAAGAAGGAAAGAGTGTGAGAGGATGAGGTCTAGGGCAAAGGGAAGTTTGTTAATGGTAGCCTGGGCTATCTGAGGCACAATGGAGAGCAAGGGCAGAGTGGGATATGGTTTGGGTGGGGGGAGGCCAGGGGCTGAGGGAGTTAGGAATAGCTGGGAATTATAGTCAGAGGAAGAGGTGGGAGCTTACTAAGCTATAGAACAAGGGATGTACAAGCTGACTGGGCTTCTGCCAACAGGAATATTATGATAATGGAGGAGTCTGTCCATGCATTATCTCTTAAATACTTAGGAAGAAAGGAGATTGGGTTGGGTCTCTGTGTTGGTAAGTACCTGCTGATGAGTCCCTAGGTGCCTGACTGTGCTCATACTGGGCATTATATCTTTGTCTTAGCTCATGCTAGTGACCTGTAGCTAGAAGACACTCTTTAAAAAAGCACTGGTCTGGCCTGGGCTTGGTGTCTGAGGCTGTAGTCTGGAAGAGGTTTGGGAGGTGAAAGGCTTTGTGACAGTGGATAGAACATTGGACCTGGAATGAGGGAGGACCTGAGTTCAAATCTAGCCTCTGACGCTTACTAGCCATGTGACCCTGGGCAAGCCACTGGACCTCTGTTCAACCCCCTTGGTTTCCTCATCTGTAAAATGGGGATAATAATAAAGCATCTACCTCCTAGGTTTGCAGAAAGGGAAGAATGAGATCATATACAAAGAGTGCTTTGCAAACCTTCGGTTACAAAGGGCTAAGACATTGCTTTTCTAAGAAGGTTTGATGAAGAAGCGGGGAGTAGTTTGTGCCTAAGCATGAGTCAGTAGTTCCAGTACCCATGATGGTAATGAAAGGCTTCATTGTGGTGACATGTGGCCGAGAAGGGGCAGGCAGCCTTGGTACGATCCTGGAGTGATCATTTTCCAAATCCTGTCCTTGAGAAGGATGAGAGTCTGAGTCTAGCTCCTGGACCAGGGATAGAAAAGGGAGGGGGTGTGGGATCCTAGGGTAATGGACTTGGGGCCAGAACTAGGGCATGAATCTGTGGTTTCCCAGACGAGCTGCTGAGACATAGAGATGAGAACTGACTTTATCAACGTCAGACAGAGAGCAAGGACCAGAGCCAGCGTTTACTCAGGTTTTTGGGCACCAAAGTCAATACTGCTTCCCCTGGGCCACGTGCAGATGTTACACCAACACCCTGAGATTCTCTGTGGCTTTGAAGCCTGCATCGGGTCTATAAAATGTTTCTTCCACCATTCTTTCCCTTCGCCCAGATCAGCCCAATTAAGAAAGGTAAACTGACAAAGTATGGTGAGGGTGGGAAGCTGAGAAGAGAGATGAGCACCTTTCCAAAGCACCACTTCTCAATAAGTCAACCAGCATTTATTAAGTGCCTTCTGTGTGCCAGGCACTGTGCTGAATGCCAAAGAATGGCAAAACCAGCCCCTGCCCTCAAGGATCTTACAGTCAGTCTAATGGGAGAAACAACATGGAAACCAATGAGGTACAAACAAAAATATGCTAGGCTACTACTCTGAAGGGTTAGACTTGCTTTAAAAAGTGGTTTTCACCCATCCCTGAGCTAGGACCCCACTGAGGCTTCATTGTAGTGGTGTTTCTCCAAGATGGTGCTCGTGAAACACAAGCTGGAAACGCTTTGAGTATGGGTCCAGCTATTGCTGCATATCCAAGGATCAGCTTCCCTCAGTGGAGAGGGGATGCTTATCAGGTTGATGAGAAGGAAGAAGGCCCCTCTCCTTCCTCTCTGATTCTCAGTCTCATCCCCTGGAGAATGGAAGCATTGGAACTGAAGACCTGGGACTTCTAGCTCTACTCAGGAGGAGGTGGTTTAGGCTTGACCCAGAGCTTGGCTTTTATCTCCAATGGCCATTTGTTCATTCATTCATTCATTCATTCATTCATTCATTTATTCATTCATTCAATTCATCCATTCAATAAACAACAACACGTGTGCCACATAATACTTAGGCCCCTTGGAATGACTGCCAGGGGATCTCTAGCCCGATACAAATTACAGATCACAAAACCCAGAGGTCCAAAAAAGAGACTTGGCTCCATTTGAGTCATGCAACTAGTAAGTAGAAAGGTGGATTCTGAACTCAGGCCCCTCGGTCTCCAAATCTGGCTGTCTTTGGGCAACCTTGCACCAGCTCATGCAGACCTTCTGATGCTCTTATTTGTCTCAGAATTAGCTCTAGGCCAGATGGAAATGGGTGTCAAAGGGGAGGGTAGCAGGGCTGGGAGGCCTCCTGGGCTTCTATAGGTCAGAAGCAGGAGGAAAGCCAACTAGTGTGCTATAAGCTGGCTGGGCTCTCAGAGGAGGAGAAACCCTCTGGGCAGCCACAGTGTGGGCCTTGTTCCTCAAAGCCTGGGAAACCAGAAACCAGGCTCTGAAGCCCTGTTTAGAGGGTGGGGCTGGTGTGGGAGGGGACAGAGAATTAGTGAAATCACGCTGTTAGAATGCAGAACTGTTTCTATGCCACATCTTATTCATATTTTCCTTTCACCCTTCACTGGCTCCTTCCCCTCCTCTCCATCCTGCTACCCACCACCTGTCACTTCCACTTCTCAGCAGACCTCTGGACTTGCCTCACCACCTGCAGGGGGTGGAGAATATCTATGGGTCTGGGTTCTTGGGAGCCATGGGGAAGAGGAGAGATGGGGACCAGGCAGGCTGAGGTCGCGTTCTGAGTCCAGCCCTGGAAATTCTGGATCGGGAGGAGTGGCTTCCAAATCAAAATAGATGGTCTCTGAATCTCAGGTTCATTGCTCGTCTCCCAGCATTGAAGAGCAGTCCCATGTGAACGTTTAGCACTGTACATATGTGAACTGTTCTTGTGATTATCTATCCCTGGGCTATTCCCAGGGAAATTCCAGAAAACCCAGGAGGGGGTAGGAAATGTTTATTTTGGGAATAACAGGTCTTACTCTGCTCCCTGGGGTCCGATTGAGCTAGGAGCTTCTCCTAATGAAGGGAAGGGTTAACCTTGCCTGAGGGCTGTATGCCAGGTAACACAGATAAACAGGAGGAAATGTCAAGCCCAAAGATAACAACCTGAAATAATAGGAACTCAGTCTTACTATTTGTTCTCTTTCTATACTTCCCTGGTCATCTATTAGTAGTGACTTGTTTGGAGGTGTAACTCCTGGGCTCCTGCTCAAAGGAAGCTTGTGGGGGTGCTTCTCACTGAAGCCCATTGGAGGAGGTGGGCCCAGAATGCACAATCAATCCCTTTTTTGGGTGCTGTTGGGTTTCTTTTGGCTGCAGTCACACCAGATGGAAGCACCTTTTCTCAATCATTTCCTTTTGGCTTCTGAAAGGCCTAATGGGTGGTTTGGGGATAATGTCATAAAATCATAAAATGTTACAGCTAGAAGGACCCCTAGGGCTAGAATGGAAGAGCAGGAAAGGACTGCGGGGACCATCTAGTCCACCCTCCTCATCTCACCAAGGATGAAATGGGGACCCAAAGGAGGAGGACTCCAAAGGTCACACAGATGGGAGAGAAGCCAGCCCTGGCACCTCACTTCTCTTGCACTATATTTTCTGTTGGAGTGGCAAGAGCAGGGAGGGTGGCTCAGTGGATAGGGGGTAGGGCCTGCAGCCAAGAAGACCTGAGTTTAAATCCAGTTTCAGATGCTTCCTAGCTGTGTGACCTCAGTTTCCTCATCTGCAAAATGAGCTGGAGAAGGAAATGGCAAACCACTAGCTGTGTGACCCTGGGCAAGTCACTTCACCCTGCTTGCCTCAGTTTCCTCATCTGTAAAATGAGCTGGAGAAGGAAATGGGAAACAACTCTAGTATCTCTGCCAAGAAAACCTCAGATGGGGCCACGGAGTCAGACACCGAAACAAATGAATAACAGCAACAGCAACAATTGCCGCTGACCCCCGTGGGCTTTACTTTCCTCCTCTGAGAGATGGATAAATGGGCTGGTCATCTGTGCTAGACCAGCCATCCCTCTCTGCCCAAAAGGCTTCTTTCCACCTTCCTCTTAAGACCCACCCTATCACCCCTGGCGATGGGTAATGATGACCACCCTTCACATTTATGTAGCACTTTAAAAATTTGCCTGTGGGCATTCCCTCATTTGATACAGCAACCCCGGGAGGTCGGTGCTGTATGATGCCCATTTTACGGATGTAGATGCTTGGATTGAGAGAGGTGAAAGACCTCAGCCAGGCTCTTGAGGCAGAATTCAAACTCAGGTCTTCCTTCACCTAGCTGCCCGTATAATGGGTACGTGAAGCATGGAGGGGTTGAGGAGTGCCATGATGGGGTTGGCACATGACTAGGGGATGTCCTCGTTGGCTCCCAGGCTGTGAACTATTTGATCTCTTGGTGCTGGAGCCTCCTTATCCCTAGGGAGAGAGGACCCAGATGCTGGTATCATCCCACTTCTAATTTTTTTTTTACAAGTTTGAGTCTAACCAGTTTCTCCCTTGTTTGTTTGCTGTGACCTCCCCAACCCCCAAGCTCCCCTTAATGCTGCATGATGTTTCCGTCATCGACTACCATTGTGTAGATAACGGTTCTTGGCTCTTTCCCTTTTTTTGTGAGACCCTAAGACAAATGGCAGGAAATCCTTTCTGTAGCCAGAAGGCTCTCAATCTGCTCCAGGCTCCTCCTTTTCCCCGGGGGGCACACACGGGCAGACACGTACAAGTCAATGCAGGTCCACACATGCTGGTGGGTGGATACATGCATGGGCAGGCCTGCAAAGACACATGCAGGGAGGTAGGTAGATACCTGTGCACACGGGGGCAGGGGCACCTAGGCAGTCTGGCACAGTACTCGTGGGCACATGGAAAGTCACAGATGTGCAGAAGCATCTCGGGAGGGCTGTAAGTTGGCAGGGAGGGTGAAAATGCAGTCCCAGGCATGCCTTCTCAGGGCTCAATCCATTTCCCCCAGAATCTTTCACGTGCTTTGTTCTAAACGTGGGACCTTATGTGTCTTACACGTACCCTGGCTTTCCCAATGTGAGTGGTCCTACCTGTGCCCGATGTCGGGGGAGGACACTGTAGTGATTTTCAGGGCTAATGGCAGTTGAGTGTTAGAGGAAGTGACTCAGTTACCGGGCTCCTCTTGTCTCTTGCTGTTTTGGCTTAATGCACCAGTAACTTGTGTAGTCTTAGAGCTGAGTAAATAAGGCATTGAAAAGTTTCCTTAATCCCTCCTGAAAACTGCCTTGTTTTATTCTTGGAAGGGTGTGTGTGTGTGTGTGTGTGTGTGTGTGTGTGTGTGTCTGTGTGTGTGTGTGTGTGTGTGTGTACTCATGCACTCAGCCCTCCTGGATCCCTGTGGATCCTCCAATTCTCAGAAACTAGGTGTGGCTACTGGCCTCCTGCCACCTTGGGATTAGAGTCTAGGCCAGAGGAAGGAATGAGGAGTTTCTGTCCCAGAAGGATCACCCCCTACTGGGTGCCTACTGAGGATGGAGTCACACATAGTCACCTTCTTCTCTCCCAGTACAGCAAGGACAGCTCTCTTTTCTATATTGTTTTAAGGTTATCAAATCACTTTCCTCACGACCATCCTTGGGGTAGAGTATACAAAGATCCTTATACCCATTTCACAGATGAGGAAACTAAAGCTCAGGGAGGGGAAAATGACTTGCTTAGGGTTACATTGTTAGTGTCACCCTTGGAACTTGAACCCAGGGCTTCATCTGGAATATCCAGATTTTCAAACTTTGCTTCCCTTCCCCGATAGAATAATAGTGACAGCTTTTATTTATATTGTGTTTTATGGGCTCACAGAGCACTTTCTTTTTAATAATCCAATGAGGGAGAGAATGTGGGTATAATTACTGTCCCCACTTTATAGATGAAGAAACTGAGGCTTGGAGGAGCGAAATCACATACCTAAGTAGTGCTAGAACGGGGACTTAAAACCAGGTCTTCCAGCCTAGTGGAAGACCTTTGTTTATAACTGTGCTACAAAAAGGTATTCTGTACCCTCTGCCCACTCTTTCCTTGAAGCAAACCACTAGTGTGTTCCCACCACTGACTGAGTCAGAGGCCACATATTGTAGCTGAGACTTCCAAGTTGTGAGTCAGAAGACCGGTTCAAGGCAAAGCTCTGGCTTTTACTAGGTGTGTGACTTTGAGCCAGTCACTTTCCCAAACTGTAACTCAGTTTCCCCATTCATGAAACAGATAATAATGTTTGCACTGCCTACCTTCCAGTGCGCTTGATGGTGAGACTGTCAGGGACGGTAGTAGGAAGAGTCGGGGACTGGAAGACATGGTTTTTGTCTGACTCTGGATGACACCAGCACTGACTTGCTCTATGGCCTTGGAAAAGTCAGTTTCCCTTTTTGGGGCCTCTTTTCCCTCTTCTCTCAGGTGTTGGACCAAATGAGGCCTGAGGCTCCTTCTTAATCTAAACTGAGACTTAATAATGACAGAATGAAGGCAGAGGGCTCAGTAATCTTAAAACCTTATATAAATGGAAGCCACTATTACTAGTCCAGCTATTCTTCTTAGCCAAGTCCTTGGACTGGTGATCTCAATAAACAGACATTTATTAAACACCCACCATATGTTAGGATGGGTTGGGCAGCTAGGTGGCTCAGTAGATAGAGTGCTGGACTTGGAATCAGAAAGATTCATCTTCCTGAGTTCAAATCCATCCTCAGATACCTACTAACTGTGTGACCCTGGGCAAGCCACTTAACCTTGTTTGCTTCAGTTTCCTCATCTGTAAAATGAGCTGGAGAAGGAAATGGCAAACTACTCCAGTATCTTTGCCAAGAAAACCTCAAAATGGGGTCATGGAGAGTTGAACACAACTGAAATGACTGAATAGCAGCAACACTAGATGTTAAGCACCAATGATACAAAAAATGGCAAGACTATAGTCCCTTCCCTCAAGGAGCTTATAATCTAATGAGCTTCCAAAATACAGTTCATTGCTATGCTCAAAGGGCAACCAAACTGTGCATACCCTTTGATCCTGCAATACCACTGCTAGGTCTATATCTCCAAGAGATAAAAAACAAAAAGGAAAAGAACCTACACATACAAAAATATTCCTAGCAGTTCTTTTTGTGGAGGTCAAGAACTGGAAATTGAGGGGATACCCATCAATCAGGGAATGGCTGAACAAGTTGTAGTATATGAATGTAATGGAATACTATTGTGCTATAAGAAATGATGAGAAGGCAGACTTCAGAAAAAGCTGAAAAGTCTTACATGAACTGATGCTGAGTGAAGTGAGCAGAACCAGGAGAACACTGTATACAGTAACAACAATGTTCGATGATGATCAACTGTGAATGACAGCTATTCTCAAGCGATACAATGATCCAAGACAGTTCCAAAAGACTCACAATGGTAAATGCTATCCATGTCCAGAGAAAGAACTGTGGAGTCTGAATGCAGATTGACATACTATTTTCACTTTCTTTATCATTTTCATGGTTTTTCCCTTTTGTTCTGTTTCTTCTTTCACAACATGACTAATATAGAAGTATGTTTTACATGATTGCACATATATAACCTATTTAAAATTCTTACCTTTTTAGGAAGGGAGGAAGAGAGAAAGGGAAGGAGAAAATTTGGAACTCAAAAATTTTAAAAAACGAATGTTAAAAATTGTCTTTACATGTAATTGGAAAAAATAAAATATTATTTAAAAAACAAACAAAACAAAATACAATTCATTGCTTAACCACATTTTCTCACCCTATGTGACTCTTGCTTATGTCCTTCTAGCATCCTAGAGGCCTTCCTTAGCAGGCCATGGCCTCCAGTGCAGCTGGTCTTACTGCATGACTGGCCCACCTCCTTTTCCAGGAGAGCAGATGTCAGAGTCAGTAATGGGTCTCTCCATTGTTGTTTGGGCCACAAAATCCTAGCATCACCAGAAGACTATTGTGGGTACAAGGGTGAGTTTTTGTGACATGATACAGCTTGGAGTGATTGAAAACAATACATATATTTTAGGCGGTTCTAGCCCTCTTCCCCTCCTACTTTTCCTCTTTCTACCCTCCATCAATTCTGTCTTCCCAGCTCTACTCCTCTGCAATTCCTATCCAAGACCCATGTGCCTATGATGAGCAAATATCTCCCTGTTTTATATGGTCAGCTTGAAATTACTGGAGACTCATTTAACAAAGTTAACTGGGTGGTGGGATCCATATGGCCTTATCGTATTCATTGTATGGCCTTGTCGTATTCATAAGAGACACTGGGTCAATTTGAGAGATGCTCTCACAGTTTACATTTTGCTCTTTACCAGGTCAAATGCTTTATCACAATTATAAAAAATAAAACCAGAAAAATATCACACTGTCTATACTCTTTTGTCATTTGTGCGACTGTTTGTTGCACACAATTGGTTGTGAAAACCTCTCTGTTCAATTCTAATATTTCCACCAAGGATGGCCTAAATACATGTGTAAAAATTCCTTATAAAGATTTTATAGAGAAGAGAAAGTGGTCGTATGAGTTGATATTTATTGATGTTTTCTTGATCTCCAGTTTTTTTGGTTAAAAAATATTATTTGTGACTTTGCCAGTCATCTTTTAGATATCTTGGAAGTGGATCTCTTGAGGTTTTCAAAATTGTGTCACACCAGCCCAGAGTGTACTTGGTGTGGTTTAGTCATTCTTACTGACCTGTCTTCTGAAGTCTCAAATCTACTTTCTCATAAATGACCTGAGCTAAAGAAAATCGGTTGAGAGAAAAATGGTAATAGCTGTGTTCCACTTTTCATTTGTCGTTTTCCTGGTTTCATCTCTAAGTGTTTGGGGGATGGTCTGGCTTAGTTGGGTTTCATGCCAAGACTAACAGTTTTATTTTTCCTTTCACCTCTTTTCACCATTTTATGAGTTGATATCATAAAATTGTGTTGGTGAGTTTATATTCTAAGTCAATGTTGACCCTGTCCCTCTACTTGACAGAGATAAATGTTTACTGGTTGAGAAGGTTTCCAAGTTCTTTGTGTCCTTCTCATAATGAAAGTTACTTTATACTAGTTAAAATTCAGGAGGGAATATTATCATCAGTGATAGTGTTTCCCCTTCTATTCTTTCCCCATTTTTCAGTGTCAGTAGCTTGTTTGAATAGGCCATATTGGCGTTATCACTGGCCACCATGTTTTCTTCTCATCTTTAGCCTCTCCTCTAGTTTGGGGTTGCTTTTGGCTTTTATGTCAACCAGTGGAAAGTCAGGCTTCACAACAAGAGATGATTTGAAAGTGACTCTTATATTGGCAATCAGTTATTGTGATATAGCCACTCTTTTCTTCCTTCCTTCCTTTCTTTTACTCTCTCTCTCTCTCCCTCTCTCTCTCTCTTTCTCTTCCTTTCTTCCTTCCTTCCTTCCTTCCTTCCTTCCTTCCTTCCTTCCTTCCTTCCTTCCTTCCTTCCTTCCTTCCTTCCTTCCTTCCTTCCTTCCTTCCTTCCTTCCTTTCTTTCTTTCTTTCTTTCTTTCTTTCTTTCTTTCTTTCTTTCTTTCTTTCTTTCTTTCTTTCTTTCTTTCTTCCTTTCTCATTCATGTGGAGCACCTCCCAGCTCTCTTCTGGAAGAGAATATTCATGATAAATGGATAGGAGACTTCTGAGTGGGCTACAAGTCTCTTTCACTGCTTTTATTTCTTAATCTCAAACTGTATTTTCTAACTATATATGTATACACATACATACATATGTGTATGTATTTATTAGCATGCTCTCTTGTGCCCAATTTGGCATTGTCACCAATGATAAGTATATATGTTGACTCGGGCAGCCAAGTGGAGCAATAGAAAGAGCACTTGGAATCAGGAAGACATCTTCTTGAGTTCAAATCTGGTCTCAGACATTTAATAGTTGTGGTGACCCTGGGCAAATCACTTAACCCTGTTTGCTTTAGTTTTCTCATCTATAAAATGAGCTGGAGAAGGAAAGGGCAAACCACTCCTGTATCTCTGCCAAGAAAACCTCAAATGGGGTCATGGAGAGTCAGACACGACTGAAACAACTAAAGAACAGCAACAAAATACACTGACTCTTGTATTCTTCATTGATCTCCCTATGCTTCATCACTTGGGACAGATGTTGGTGTAAAAGCTGCAGCTGACTTCATGATGGTTTTTTGAGTTTCTTTTGTTTGGCTTATGTCGATCATCCATTGTTCAAAGTGATAGGGCACATCCCATGAAATAAATGTTGTTTGTGAGGTAGGTTCACACTGAACCATCTTCACCAAGTCTTTTATGGATAATTTCCAGGGGAATCTGTGAGTCACCCTTCCACTCAGCTCCAATTTCTTTATATTCACAGTGACAATGTCAGCGGTCCTATGGCTTCATTCTTCCATTGGTATGGCTTATTGTTAAATGATTTCCCATTCAGTTAAATAGGTCTATAGAAGGTCTAAAAAGTGTGATTCTAAGCTACCTTTTCCCTTTTATCTGCCTCTATGCCACTGTCTCTGTGGAAAAGGATGGGTCTTTGTGTAAACGCACAAGACTGAAAGCCTCCTCATGTTTCTTTGTTTCATGGTTTGCCATGGCCAAAGAATTTATCACCTAGTGATCAGCCTGGTGGTGAGGAATCTCTCCATGATTCATGGTTGCCTAGTCAGAGGACTGAAGCTATGGTATACAGTATAGTCTGTCCCTTAAAGGCCTTGAAGCATGGCAGAACCTCCCAGGGCTTGCACTATGCTGGCAGAGCCTTTGAGAACTTCCATGGCACCATGAGATTTTGGAGTAGGACTCTCATAGAGGATTACTACCATTATTATGTTGAGAATGTAACAGCTCACATTTCTATAGCGCTTTACAGTTTGCAAGACACTTTCCATACAGCAAACATGTGGGTTAAGGGCTACAAGTATCATTGGCCTCATTTTCCAAATGTGGAAGGTAAGGTTCAGTGGTTAAGTGACTGGCTTTCTGCCACCCAGCTAGTAAGAATGGGGTAGGGGAGAGAGTGGAGCGAGAAAGAGGCAGGCAGCCCTTTGCTACCTCTGAACTCCCCTCAGCAGCACAGAATTATGACAGTGAAGCCTAATGGAAAGAGGCTCAGACCTGGAGTGACTCTGTCCTTTTCTGTTTGGTTTGGGGCAAATCTCTGAGTCACTGTCTCTTCTCTTATAAAATGAGATGGAGGTGGGGGATGGGAATAACGTAGGCACTGCTTACCCTAAGGGGAGTGCCTGGAATTAAAGTGCCCTATTGACAGAAGGCCTTGAGAAATCAGCCAATGGAGCCCTCCCCCTTTATTTAATAGATGAGGGAACTGAGGATCTGAGAGGAGAAAGGCTCTGTCTGCCCAGGGTTACAAAGCTGATTATTGGCCGAGCTGTCCTTGCTATTGCTGTTGTTGTTTGTTGTCATCAGGAGGTGGTGAGGACTGGACCCATGATACCCCTAGAGTCAGAGAGTGCTGGAAGCAGTGGTGATTTGAATGAGCTTCTTCACCTGGCAATGTTCTCTTTCCTCCCCTTGCCCTCTCCTAGTTTGTTTTCCTTCTGGGCTTGGCTCCAGCTCTGGCTTCTACTTAGATCTTTCCTGATCCACCTCTTCCCCTCCCCCCACATGTATTAGTTTTATGTACGTGACCAAAGAGATGTCAACTGGATTTCCTCCAGCTGGACTATAAGTATCCTGAGGGCAGGGTATGGGGCGGCAGTCCATATCGGTACTTAATTAATACTTATTAATCCATTGGTTTCTTCTCCTGAAAGCTGAGAGGTGACCCTGTCTTTCAGTCACCCCTAGGGTGGAGCAATACCCTTCTCCGATGATCTGTTAGGGGTGGAGAAGGAAATGCCGCTCTTTAAAAATTCCTCCCTGGGCTGTGTGGTTAGTTGTCTGTTGTAAACCTAAAATTGCTCCCAGGGCTGTGGTTAGTTGTCCGTTGTAAACTTTAAAGAACTATTATATCTCCACCCACACATTCAGAGGATCGTCTCTGAACCCACCCCCATACCTTCCCACCGCATTGTCAGGGACCGGCTTGGCCTTACTTCTGGGCCCTCATCTTCTACACATTCTTGGCCTTGGAATCTTTGCTAACCTAGAATTCCATCTGTTCCTCTCCCCTTACCTGCTTACCGACATCCTTGACAATCTCCAAGGCCCAGCTCAAATCTCATCTCCTCCCTGAAATCTATCCTGATTTTTGCTGAGTGGGGCCAGAGAAAAATAATTGTCCTTCCTCAGACCTTAAATCTAAGTGTTGTTATTCAGTTGTGTCTGACATTTTGTGACCCCATTTGCGGTTTCCTTGCTAAAGATATTGGAGGAGTTTTGCCATTTCCTTCTCCAATTCATTTTACAGATGAGGAAATTGAGGCAAACGGGGTCACACAACTAGCAAGAGTCTGAGGTTGAATTTGAACTCATGAAGATGAGTCTTCCTAATTCCAAGCCCAGTGCTCAATACACTTCACCACCTAGTTACCCTTGTATTCTGTTATCATATCGTAAACTCCATGAGGGCAGGGAACCTATTTGGTTTCTCTGTATATTCCTGCAGGGAAGTGTAGCCCTCAGTATCTGGCCCTGCCTAAGCCTGATCAATTGTCATCTACATTTCTCTAACACTGAATGTTTTCACTAACACTCTAACACTTAACAAAGGGCTGAGAAGCTTGAGTATTCTTATCTTCATTTAAAAAAATAATTTTTATTTTTAGTTTACAACACTCAGTTCCACAAGTTTTTGAGTTCCAAATTTTCTCCCCCTCCTCACCCAAGATGGCATGGAATCCGATATAGGTTCTACATATATCTTCACATTAAACTTATTTACACAATAGGCAAGTTGTAAAGAAGAATTATGGTCAATGGAATGAATCAGGAGAAAGAAGAAACAAAACCAAAAAAGAAGAAAAAAAAAAGAGAGAGCAAATAGTTTGCCTCAATCTGCATTCAGACTCTGTAATTCTTTCTCTGGATGTTTTTGTCATCATGAGTCTTTTGGAGCTGTCTCTGAACCTTGCATTGCTGTGAAGAGCCAAGTCTATCAAAGTTGGTCATCAGAGATACCGTGTATAAGGTGTGGGGAGCCAGTTATATCCTGTTTAGGCCTCTTACACCTCTGCAAGGCAGGGTCAATTGAAAATGGGCCTGTGCTCAGCAAGGCCAGTTTTAGGATAAGAAGACTTGGCAAAGAAAACCTGCCTTTGTAGCTGATTACCCACGTGGGAGATGACAGAAATGTTTCAGTCTGGTTATCTATATGGGAGAGAACAAAAATGTTTCAATTTAGTTAGCCTTGAGTAAAAATAGTGTCTTGCTCCCAGGAACAAGGAGATAAAAAACTTAACCATTGCTTTATTGTATTCTTCTTTAAAGTCTAGATGATTCAGCAATAAATCTGCATGAAATACTGTCAGTAACTCCATCAAAATCAGTCTATAACTTGATTATATGACTTGCCTAGCCTCATGTGCTTGTCTTTTTGTGTCTGTTACTTCATCATATATTCACACCACTGCTGGCCCGGTTGGCACTGGGAACACGGACCTGAAGTCCGGATGGAGTAATGTCTTACCGATACAGGCTCCGGAGCTGATTCACAAGGGGTAAGAGGATTAATTATCACTAGGCTTACTGTGGGATTGTAGAAATTTTAGAGATTTAGAAAAGTAGATTTAGAAAATTTAACTATGGGATAGATACAATTTAAGGATAGGGATCTGTATCTGCAAGTATTAAGAAAAATTGTAACAGAAAGAGGTTTTTGTATGACAGAAGAGCAAAAACAAGAAGGTACAATTGATTTAGAAAGATGGGAGATCACTGAAAAACAAATGAGCAAAAGATTAAGGGAAGATGGACCAGAACACTTCCCAATGTCAGCCTTTTCCAAATAGAACATTTTAAAAATATGTCTTTCTCCAGAAGGAAAAGTTTCTATGGTACAAAGATCAGTTAAGCATGATATTGGGGTTGGGGTGAGATCTTGTGAGCCTCAGCTCAGGGATGGATGACGATAACCCACTAGGGGATAGACTAGCTAATTGGGAGTTACCAAAGTAGAAAGGGAAAAGAAAAATGACACATTTCTAGAAATCCTTTTTGTGCATCCTGTTATTTTCTGTCTGTATCTGTTTTGTGTTATGTGTCTCTGTGCGAAGAGAGTTCTGTTGAAATAAAGAAAATGCTGTTTCTTTCTCTCTTCATTCCAATTTTGGCCAAATTTAGAATGTGAAGAGAGATAAGAAAGAAAATGGGGATCTTTTCCCCTTAGAGTTAAATGAAATGTGTTACTCCTAAATTTGATGTTTAAGATAAAAAGTCAGAATTTATTATGCTATTTGGCACTAAGGCAATCTCGAAAAATGCATAGGTCTAAAAAGGAGACTCTTTGAGTTTCCCAGCATGGGGGAGAAGGGACAAGACGCCACTAGATCTTTTCCAGAGTCCCACCCACCTTGGCCAGAAGATTCAAGGTTCTCTTTCAAAAAAGTTTTTAAGGAGTGAAGCCTAATGGAAAGGAGGCTCAGACCCGGAGTGACTCTGTCCTTTTCTGTTTGGTTTGGCGCAAATCTCTGAGTCACTGTCTCTTCTCTTATAAAATGAGATGGAGGTGGGGGATGGGAATAACGTAGGCACTGCTTACTCTAAGGGGAGTGCCTGCAATTAAAGTGCCCTATTGACAGAAGGCCTTGAGAAATCAGCCAATGGAGCCCTCCCCCTTTATTTAATAGATGAGGGAACTGAGGATCTGAGAGGAGAAGTAAAATTTACTTGAGTTAAAATTAGAACCATTAAGATCTGTTCACCTGTCTCGGACTAAGCCAGGGCTGCAGTAAATGTTAGAGCAGCTAAAAATTCTTTAGCAGATTCCGTTAACCATAGATAATCTGGTGAAGCATATGAAACCTTTTTCAAAATAATAATACACTTATGAATGTGAAGAAAATTCAGTTTAAATGACAAAAGATATATATTTTTTCTATATCTCCCTCCAATCTATCTGTAGATTCCTTGACAGGTTAAGAATTCCAGCTCAATGTCAGAAGTATATACAAATGTTTTACTTCTTGTGTGGTTAATAAGAATCACCATGAGACTAGTATAAATAAAAAACTGGAGAAAGGACTTAAAAAAATCTAGAATGTGCTTTCCCAATTTGTAGAATTAAGAACTTTAGTAATGATCCTATAAACAGAATTGGAAAATATTTAATAACATAAAGGTATCAAATAAATCAATAGAATTAATAAGTAGTTTTTTTATATGCAACTACAGAGATCCTTATGTGCAATTTTGTGACCCTCATTCCTATTTGAGTTTGAAACAAATGGCTTAAAGCTTCCAAAATAGAGAAATAAAAGCAGAGAATGAGAGCCAATCTGAACATATCTTACCCAAAAGACTGTTACATACTGTATTCCTGAGAAACAAAAATACTTTTTAGAATAGGAATTACCTCAATATATCTATATATCTATATCTATTTCTAGCTTGCTGTGGTCTTCCTAAGTTTGCTACTTGGGAAGTTTAAAAAGTGATTCAGCTGTGAGCATACAATAGAGAGTTGGCTCCTTTTCAAAATAATTGCCCTGTTTACTAGCTGCTTTTTCCTATTTAGGCCCTTCATTTTGATGTTTTTTCACCTACAGTCTCTACGTAAATTAAATTATAAAAACATTGAAACTGCAAAAATTAAAAAGAATGTTGAAACAAAAGCTCTACTCCCTGTTCTCTACTTCACTACTTTGTTGCCCTCTCATACCCCACTGACAACAGCCCTGGACCCCTGGAGGCCTTGATGCCCACACTTCTAGGCAAGCAGAGGAACCTCTCCTCTCAAGCCCCCAAGTCCTTGCTCCCACACCAAAGGAACCTGGAATTTTTGCTCCAAGTTTCCCAAAGCCCAGCAGCCCCTATTAGGAAGCAAAGGTTCCTCAGGGACCCTCCTCAATGACTTCTCAGACCTTTAATTCAGGTGCTGGACTCTATAGCTTCTCAGCACTCCCCGGTCCTTAGTCCTCCTTCCCTTTCCCAAATCTGTGGCTCGACCACCCCCAATCCACAGCCAAGCTCTGCAACTGTGGGGAGAGAAGAAAAGCCTCTATGCTTGGTAAGCCCAATATATGTAATGATTTGGGAATGCAATTAATGTCATCTGAAATTTTTCTGTTTGTATTATTTTTTTACTTCTAAATTGTAGTAAAATTCTCCTATGTTGTAAAAGTTGAGCGAATGTTGTGAGCTAAAAATAGTATTAGACAAAGACATTTTTAATCTGAATTTTGTTGAAACTAAAAAATGGAAACAATTGTATAAAACTGGTTGTTACTTTCTCAGCCTTGCTAACCCTGTCTTCTCATGTTTTATAATTGCCATTTAAAAAACCAGGTATTCCTACCTTTACCTGTAGTTAATAGAAGGTCACAGCTAAAACAATTCGGCCAGCACTTATGAAAGTTGTAAGATTGTTAACTAGGTTTTTGGGACTACTGTTTTAATGTTAAGAACCAATAAAGTTCTAGAGAGATAGAAGGAATTATGTCCTCCCACCTTTCGGGCTAGATTCGTGGGTAGGTTCTATTAAATCTTATATGGATATTAGCTATGGTAAAGATATTGGTTATTGTGAGTTATTATTATTACTGTTCAATTAATCGTCAAACTCCTCTGCCTGGAGGGGAAACTGACTCTACCTTGTTAGCAGTGATTCAAAATCCTTAGGCTTCCTCTTTACCTGGGCCAAAAGAAGTAGTTAGAATACTGGCCCAGCACATTTTAAACCAACATGATTATAATAGGTGATTCCAAACTGTTTGTAAAACTTTCCCAAGAAAAATGTGAATGGAATAGAAATGTATATTTGAATAATTTAAAAAGGGGTGCATATTGTTATTTGGCATTGAGAAATTTATTAACTATATAGCCCCAAGAAAATTCTATTGTGGTAATATTGGATAACTATTGAGACTTACTGACTATGACATAACTATTGAGACTTACCGATTGTGACAGAACTATTGTGATTTACTAATTGAGACCATCACTATTATCATTAATGTAAATACTAGTAACATATATGTGTAAAATTTGAGACTCTGTGTTGTTAGAAAAACAATTTCTTTTATAATCTAAATGTTGTTAGGCTAAGAATTGTACTGAGTTAGAAAACTTTTAAATCATTCTAATTGACCATGTCTTGTAATATTTTGTAGTGTTGTAATTTAAGAAATCATAAATTACCAAATTTTGTCTTTAATTGTTTTGCTATCATTTAGAAATTTGTGAGTTTGTTAATTAAGCTTAAGTCTAGTATTTACAAAACTATGTTTAGTTTTTTTCTCTTCAATTATGTGAAAAAGGTTTGGCGATCAAATTTAAGAATTGTTTAATTATATATATATATATCAGGATAAATTGTAAGCTGTTTCTGAGAAAGGGAAACAAGTTTATGAAGAAAAGTTTTGTAAAATTCTTTGCATGATTTTTAGAAAGCCTCGACCTTGAATAAGTGTGCTCAGAGAAAAGGCAAAAGATAGCAGACAGGCTCAAGGTTTTTCTATTAACCCCTTCCTGAGATCCTCATTTTGTAAAATTGCCAAGACCCCTGTGGGCTAATTCATCAGCCCTGGAAAAGAACTTGTTCGATTTATGTAAATTCTAAACAATGAACTTGGCTTGCTGAGAAACTCCAAGTCTGTGTACAATAGATAAAAAGGATTCTAAGAGTAGTAGTATTTTTCCTGTGATCAGTCTCTTACTGCTACCAATGTGAGATTCTGTTACAACACCTTTTTGAATAAGAAACTTTATGATATCTAAGAATTCTGCAATAACTAGAAACTTTTGTTCGTTACAATACTCTGGAATTAGTGTTACTTAAGGACTTTTGTACTAACTTAGTAAAGTTTTATCAATAAGGGTAGAAATGCATGTGAGCCACTTAGGACTTGCTTTGTAAATGTTCCTATAGCAATGTGAGAATGTTATTTTGTTATTTGATTAATATCATGCTTGTCTAAACTTTTGTTGCAAATAATGATGCTAAAAAAAAAAAGAGGTTTGTGGTTTATTTTGTAAATGCCATCAAAGAAACATGGCATGACTAAAAGGTTAAGATTCTATATGCATTGTGTTAAGAATTGACAATTTAATGTATTTATGTATGTACTGAAGCATGTTATTAACTCCTTAAGTGACATCTCATCCTCCTAGTGAGGAAATTAATAATAGATGTATGTAAAGTGTAAGACACTGGCTTCTGGTGTGAACTTCTTAAATGTGACAATTGGCCATGGTTCAAATTTTGAGTTTGTAAAAATAATCAGGGTTATAAAGATTAGAAATGGTAATTTAAAATTGTGCTAAGATCACTCTTGTAGGAGAATGGACAGAAAGCTGATTCCTGTAAGAAGACAAGAAGAAGAAGAGGCTGTCTGTGCTGGAGATGGCTGGAACAAATACCAAGGACCAGAAGATTGCATTGCCGATGTTCCCTGCCAGACAGCTGCATAAGAAAAGACTTTTTGAATCTTAAAGAGACAATTGCATTTTTTATTTCTTTTTGAGTCTATGTATCTATATTCATACAGGGGACTGCCCCCTTTGATTTGTCAATGCGTCAATCAATCATTCCCATATTTACTTAAATGGGTGATGGTTAAGGGGAAGAATTCACATGTATCTGTAATGGTGAAGTTGTCTACAAAAGAGAAAAGCGGGGATTGATTGGAATGCTGAAATAGTGAAACCCTCCTCTTCCTGGTATTGATCCAGAGTGGGTAGCAAAAACAATTATTGATATTTTCAAAAAATTTAACCCATTTAATAATATATTTTTTTAACTAAAACCAAACTTTATTCGTAGACAGTATTTCTAAGCTAGTGGTTTCAGGCTACTGTTTAAAAGTATAAATTAGGAGGTGTTGTCAGTGTACATTGGTAAGGTGAGTTTTCACAATGAGAGTTCTCTACAATGAAAAAAAATCACAGGCTTTGACCAAAAACAAAACAAAACAATATATCAAAAAATACCAACTCAAAACAAGCTATTTTGGAAGATAGCATTTCTTATTTAGCCATTATCCACATGTTGCCTTTTTTTTGAAGTTATTTTGAATTTTATTTAAAAAAAAAACCTTGGGAGCATCAATATATAATGAGTAAAAATGATATTAATTTATAGAAAAATGAGCTACATGAATATAAATAGCTCAATTTGCATAGCATTTTGGAGTTTCCAAAGTATTTTCCTTGCAACAACCCTATGAGGGTGGTGAACATGCAATCATGTTATCACAAATATTATCATTCTCCTTTTATAAAAACCTGAGACTCAGAGAGGATCATTGACTAGTCATTGGTCACACAGAGAGGAAATCTCAGAAGTGAGGCTTGAACTGAGCTCTTTTGACTTAGTCCGATGTTTTTTCTGCTTTACCACTCTACTCCCCCCAAAAATAAAATCTTATGAATTCAGATGCTGTGATCAATTGGACAATATTTGGTCTGAAAGCTACCTCAGATTATCTTGAAAAAAATGTATTTGCTAAACAAATTTAACAGGATGGACAAAATTTAAAAGACTCATTTTAAAGGATTTTTAAGCACTGTGAAGCAAATGAGACCTCTTTAGGTTGCATTTCATCGATGTTTCTCTACTATAAAAATTGAAAGTAATAAACCTGCATTTCTTTAAAATAAGCTATCATTCAGAGTCTCACTCATTCAAACTGACCCCAATTAGTGAGGTTTTACTATAATGGAAACATGATGCAACGTAAATGAAAACAATTTTAAATAGCCAATTAAACAGCCTACTTCCTTTCTACGTACCTAGTATATCAAATTGCAGGTTTACTTTATTATAGATTCCTGTGAGATACTCACTGCCTGAGAGTCATAATCTCGACAATCAGATGGCATATGGAAAAGGCTAGCTGTGCCATTTCTTTTTTTTTTATTTTTTTTATTTAATATATTTAGTTTTCAGCATTGATTTTCATAAGAGTTTGAATTACAAATTTTCTCCCCATTTCTACTCTCCCCCCCTCACTCCAAGATGACATATATTCTGGTTGCCCTGTTCCCCAGTCAGCCCTCCCTTCTGTCACCCCACTCCCCTCCTATCCCCTTTTTCCTTCCTTTCTTGTAGGGCAAGATAAATTTCTATGCCCCATTGCCTGTGTATCTTATTTTCTAGTTGCATGCAAAAACTTTTTTTTTGTTTTTGAACCTCTGTTTTTAAAACTTTGAGTTCCAAATTCTCTTCCCGCCTCCCTTCCCACCCACCCTCCCTAAGAAGTCAAGCAATACAACATGGGCCACATGCACATCATTATGTATAACCCTTCCACAATACTCGTGTTGAGAAAGACTAACAATATTTTGCTTCTTCCTAATCAATCTCCCTTTATTGAATTTTCTCCCTTGACCCTGTCCCTTTTTGAAAGTGTTTGTTTTTTATTACCTCCACCCCCATCTGCCCTCCCTTCTATCATCCCCCCCTTTTTATCTTCTTCCTCCTTTTTTCCTGTGGGGTAAGATATCCAATTGAGTATGTATAGTATTCCCTCCTCAGGTCAAATCTGATGAGAGCAAGATTCACTCATTCCCCCTCACCTGCCTTCTCTTCTCTTCTTACAGATCTGTTTTTTCTTGCCACTTTTATGCAAGATAATGTATCCCATTCTATCTCTCCCTATCTCCCCTCTCAATATATTCCTCTCTCATCCCTTAATTTG
>CM053622.1:786451318-786514982 GCA_028646595.1 Phalanger gymnotis
TGGTGGGCAGAGGCAACGAATGTACTTGGATCCCTATTTGGGGTCTTTAGGATCCAGACTGCTGAGTCTCCCCTCCCCTCTCAGGCCAGGCCAGAGTATCCTGGCCTCTCCTCAGGCACTTCACTATGGCTTCTGGGAGGATCCAAACTGGCTGGGGAGTAGGAATAGGGGATGATGCAGACTAGAGCTGCCTCCCTCACAGTAGGGGCAGAGAGAGGGCTCTTCCTCTCCCCACACCCCTCCCTCACTCCTAGCAATGCTCCCTCCCCAACTCCCTTTGCTGAGTGGTTCAGTTAAGAGAAGGCTGGGTCTGCAGCCAAGAAGAAGGGAGTTCAAATCTAGCCTCAGACACTTGTTAGCTTTATGACTTCGGGCAAATCACTTAAACTCTATCTACCTCAGTTTCCCCAGCTGTTCAATGCGAGTGATAATACTAGCACCTATCTCCCAGGCTTGCTGTGAGGATCAAATGAGACCATATTTGTAAAGCCTTTGGTACCATAAAGGAGGACAGCCAGTCACCTTTAGGAGGAGGGAGTGGGGAGGGTATGGGACCTGGAGCCGAGATAGCCAGGGAGGGAGCTGAAATGGAAGGGGGGAGAGTGGGGGAAAGCTGGGGACTCAAGGGGCCTTTGCTTATGTTCATCAGTAAAGAAACACTTTGTGGGCATCTCCTAAGTGCCTGGCAGTGTGCTAATCTCTGAGGATGCAAAGAAAGGTAAAAGTCCCTGCTCTCCCAGTGTAATGGAGGAGACAACATGGACACAATCCTGTACAAATAAGGACAAATTGGAGAACATCTCAGAGGGAAGGTGCTAGCCTTAAGTGGGGGTCCAAGGGGGTGTAAGGAAAGATTTATCCCGGAAGATGGGATTTTGTCTGGGACTTGAAGGAAGCCAGAGGTGGAAAGGAGGAGGGAGACACCACCTCAGAGGATTCCCTCAAATACTAAGCCCAAACACTGAGCTCCTACTGGGGGAACAGGAGCAGAATTCCTATCCTCACACCCCCTTCAGGATCCTGTGGCCCAATAGGGGAAGAAACACTCAGAAAAATGCCAATTTCTCTAAAGCAGTTAAAGACAAGCTCTGGTCAAATAGCCATGTGGGTCTGCAAGGTCAGCCAGTGTTTCTCAATGTCGAAGAAGAGGAAGCTTATTCTCAGAGTAGTCAAGAGACTAGCCCCTGGTCACATAGCAAACAAGTGGAAGCCAGGCATCCCAGATTCAGTACATTAAGCCAAGGGCTAGAAATCAGTGAGGTTTGGATGATTGGAAGAGGAATTCTGGGTCAAGGGGCCAGATGCAATGACATCTCCTCCCCCACCAAGAGAAGATGAAATCACAAGATCAACGATTTGACACTGAGAGCAGGAGACTCAAAGAGGGTAGTGACCTGCCCAGGGTCACAGAGTAAACAGAAGAGGTGGGAAGCACATGCAAGTCTTCTGACCCAGAATCCAGTGTTCCACCTTCCTCTGCCTCAGGCACAGGCCAGGGGACTCTTGAAATGTGTAACTCTGGGGGAGAGCACAGCTCTTTCTCCATCTACATAGAGGGCTTTTAGCCCTCCCTCACTCAAATGAAAGTCAAATGCAAGTCATGTCATCATTTCCCTGATGTCATGGTCCTCCTCAAAAACAAAGGACAAACATACAACAAGAAGGCTTCTAAGGGGTGTCCTGGTTGGAGAGGGCCCTTGGGTCTTCGGACTATGGATGTATTGCAGGATCACTGAGAGTAACTTTGTGGTGAGCCCCTCTCTTTCTTCTTCCATCTGCTTTGTGAGTCTAAGCCTCAATCCCTTTGTATTCCTTATCTCTCCAGGAAGCTTAGGTCCATTTCCTGAAGGATTTGTTCTTAGCTCTAGGGAGGCTCAGGTGCCCTTAGATCCTTTGTGGATTTGCTGCCTTTAGAGACTTCTCAGAGACTTCTGGTGTTGGACAGAGGGACCTCCTTCTTCCTTCTTCCTGGGGGACCTGGTTAATGGGATAATAGACAGAGCCATTTATGTCCTGCTAGTGCCACCTGGAGGACCCATAGAGAATGACAGCAGGAGACAAGATGTTGGGGCCAGGGACCCCATCCAGGAAGTATGATTGGTGCCTTAACACAGTCAGGCAGATATTGGCTTTTACCCTCACCCACCAATGCTTTGAGTTCATTTAGGGCCTGCCTGATGTTCTTGATTCTACTTTAAACCCAATCCAGGAACCCTGTTCAGTCCAGACCATCAGGCTATTCTAGAGCAGAACTGAGCCCCAGGGGCATTTAACTCAATAAAGATGGATTATTCTTAGCCTGTGAAACCAACAGGAATCACAGGGGTCAATTTCTTATCCTCTAGGATAATTGCTCTTGACTATTGGATGGGACTATGTCTTTTCCATGGTGTTGGCTATAAGTGATGACAAACATTGTGAGACCCAGCCACCCCTTTGACACCCAAATATCACCAAATTCAGAGATTGAAGAGAAAGACAATTAGATTTATTTCATCCAATTAAGCTGGCATGAGCTGCACCAGGAGGGAATGGATTCCCAACCCCCACTAGGAGTCCGCAGGCAAGAATGGAAAGCCCACTTGATGACCCTTGCTTGAGGTCTCCTCTAACTCTGGGTCTCTGGGACTCCCTGGAGCTGACTCTTGTGTTCTTCATTGTCTGGAGGAGTTGAGGCCTATCCTCACAATTCACCCTTCTCAGCCACCTGTACCAGCTAACAGACAAGCTCTTTGGCTGGGGGAGCTGGTAATGAGGGTGAAGGGTCTTGGAAGCAAAGTTGCATGTTCTTTGAGCTGCTCTTTGGGGGAGCATCTCCTCCAAAGCCTGAGAACTCGAATCCTCAAGGAGCTGCCGTCCTGGGAAAGGCTTCCCAGCTCCTATCAGGTTGGATGGCTCAGAGGTTGTTAGGCAACAATTCAGGCATAAATTGGGGTCCTGAGCCCAATGCCTGGGACAGATTAATTGCTTAGAAATGCTTGTTGTTGATCCAACTACAAGCTAAGCACGAGCCAACATTTTTAATGAGGCAGCAAAAATAAAAATATTAATCTAAGCATGTAATCTAATATAGGTTCTACATATACCTTCACGTTAAACTTATTTATATAATAGTCAAGTTGTAAAGAAGAATTATAACCAATGGAATGAACCATGAGGAAGAAGAAATGAAACCAAAAAAGAAGGAAAAAAAAAAGAGAGCAAATAGTTTGCCTCAATCTGCATTCAGATTCCATAATTCTTTCTCTGGATGTGCATAGCTTTTTCCATCATGAGTCTTTTGGAGCTGTCTTTGAACCTTGCATTGCTGAGAAGAGCCAAGTCTATCGAAGTTAGTCCTTACAGATACTGTGTCTGTAATCATGTGTAATGTTCTTCTGGTTCTGCTCCCCTCACTCAGCATCAGGTCATATATGTCTTTCCAGATTGTAATGAAGTGCATCTGCTCCTCATTTCTTATAGCAGTAGTAGTCCATTTCCCACTTGTGTAGAGCTCTTTTAATGTGTATTTCTGCACATCTACACAATGCAGCATTTTTTTTCATACAGCTATTGATGGTTTGAATTTATTCCTTAAAACATTCTCAGAGAACCAAAGATGATGGCACCCTTAAGAACCACTTTTGCAGGAAAAAAAGAAAAAGAAAGGAAAGAAAGTTTAAGCAAGTAGGGTGAGAAGAGAATGGGTAGCAAACTAAAGCCAGTTGGAGTCTGTGATGATGGTGTGATTAGAGGATTTGAAAGTAAAAGGCAGAGGCTAGATAGTGGAATCAAGGCATGAACTCAGCTGAACTCTCCCAATCTTCCCCTCTAAACCACTTAAAGTAATGCCTCAAGCCAAAACTTGGATTGGCAGAGTGAACAAAAAGTCAGGACTAGGCATTTTTCCATCCTAAGACAACTTAAGAGGTTGACAGGAGAGTCTGTGACAATAGGTTGGTGTCTTCAGGTTGGTTGTTTAAAAGCAGTAAGCAGATCCTTTTACAACAGTCCAGAATAGGCAAGACACCTCTTTCTAAGGCTGGAGGAGCGGCTTTGAAGAAGAGCCAAAGGTTCTAAGACCAGATCCCAGCTAAAATAAATCTTTCTGAGATCTTCTAATTCAGAATGTCTACAGAATTGAGTGAAGATTCAATATTGGTTTCTCCGATTCTAATTAAAAAATATTTTGAGAGTGAAGATAGAGGAGTATAGCACTTATGGACAGGATCTAGTGTCCAATCGAATAGCTGCCATTGTCCAGAGATCTTTTGCCAGAAGTTCAGGCAGTTTGGGTAGCAAGATTCACTAGGGCCCTGTGAAGCCCTGAGCCAACTCTATCAGCTTTGCCATCTCGAGCTTAGACCAGAGTTGCACACAAAAGAGTGGATCCTAGAGCTACTGGTTCTGGAGCAGTTCCTGACCATCTTGACCAAGGAACTCTAGACCTGAGTTTGAGGGTATTATCTAGAAAATGGAGATGAAGCAGTGACCTTTCTAGAAGATTTGGAAGAGAGCTTGATGACCCAGGACATCAGGTCTCATTCAGTGGTCAAGCATAAGAAGACCTTTAGAAGGGATGGAACCTCAGGAAACATCTGAGGAGACACCAAATATACAGCCCCTGCCCATGGAGAATGAGCTTAATTGGGAAGCCTGGGAGTTCCACCCCATAAGACACAGATAAAAACTGTGTTAAGGATGAAGAGTTTTTTTTTTTTATTAGATGCTTCTATTTGCAGCAATTCCTGAGAGGACTGCTGACTGGGGAGTCCCCTTCAAATTAGATTTCTTCAGACAGAGAAGCACAGGATGATATTTCTGGCACCATTGATATAGATATTGCTCAGATTTTCAAATACGTTGAGCTTAAGGGTAGATTTGAAAGAAAGCAAGGAAATCCCTTTCATAAAAATAGTACAAATGTGATGAATGTGGTAAACTTATCAGCTAGTACTTAGCCCCTATTTTATACCAGAGAAGGCACAGTGAGGAGAAACCCTATGAATATGATGTGTGTAGGAAAGACTTCAGCTGGAGGTCAATTCTTATTCAACATCAGAGGATCCAAATTGGAGAAAAACCATATGTCATGAATATGAGAAGGCTTTCAGCTGGAACTCTGGGCTTACTAATCATCAGAGAATCCATAATGGGGAAAAACCCTATGAATGTAGTGAGTGTGGGAAAGTGTATAGTCAAAGCTTAAGTCTTTTTAGGCATCAGTGAAGACACAGTGAAGAAAAAGATCCTATCAATGTCATCAATGTATAAAAATATTCTTTGAGAGCTTGAGCCTTTTTCATCAGAAAAAAAGGTGTGTGTGTGGTGGGGAGGGGATTAGTTTAGTTTCAGGGGACTAAATGGTTCCTTTTTAACATCAGAAAAGCCCCTGTGGAAACTGAGGGAGGGTCTTTCATCACCATTTCTACTTCATCTCTTTATGTTGTCACAGCTATCTATTGACTTTCAGAATCTTAATCTTATTTTTGATATTTATTCCTAAATTTCCTGTTTGCAAAATGTCTCTTCTGCCTGTCCCATTTCAAAGCTTCCATATTAGACAAGTAAATTGTTTCTGTACTGAGAATGTGAGTCCCTTCAAAGATAGATTTTGTGAGCTATGAAAAATGCAACACCAAAATTCTAAAGGCCAACACAAAGGTGAAGGCCAGGTCCAGCTACTCACCAGACATTGTGATATTGATGTCTTTGCTGCTACACAGGCCAGTGACTGTGTTAGATGTACTACAGGTATAGGTTCCAGTGTGATTCAGAGACACATTAACAATAGAGAACTGGGGCATGGATATCATCTGCCTTCCATTGAAAAGCCAAGTGTACTGGGCAGGTGGGTTAGAGTCAGCAGAGCAGGACAACTCAAGAGTTTCCCCTACAGGGTAATGAGGGTCTGTAGGGACAATCTTGGGGGTATCCGGGCCATCTGGAGCAAAGAGAATGAGTCCATGTTGAGATAAAGGTAGAGAAGTGGAATTTCCTATTCTGTAACACATCACCAGTGACCACTATGTCTCCCTGACCCTCCTCTGATCTGGGAAATTCACAACTCATCTTCCACTTCACAGGTTTGGACCCAAGAGCTCTGCACTTGGAAGGTCTTAAGGCCTTCTCCAGCTCAGCACAATGGCTGGCCCTCCTCCACCATAGATGGGAAAGCATGGCATGGTCAACATAGGTCACCTAAACTCAAGAGAGATGGGAACCTCAGAGATCTGATCTTCAGCACTCAGGCAAATGACTGAATTAGCCTGACCTCTGGGAACACACCACCAGGCTATGAACATGCACCATATAGAAAGAGAATTTACTCATGAGTAATATTCAGTGTGAATGGTTCACTCTTATTGCCACTAACTGGGTTCCAGATTTCACACTGATAGGGTCCTTGGTCTTCCCCTGTGACTTTAATTATAGTGAGTGTGCTGTTATCCAGGAACAGCAGTATCCTGTCATCAGCTGAGGAGCCTTGATTTATGAACCAAACCAGGTATGTGACAGCTTGACTCTCAGATGGACATATCAAGGAGACATTGTCCTTTTTCTCCATTGAGGCCATGTTGTTGCTGCTGATGGTAGGTTTGGAGAGTGGCCCTGTAGACAGAAAATGACTTTTTGGTCCTTTTTCTTATCCTTCCAACCAATTATTTGGTTTGGAAGTAGGCTCTATAAGACCTTGGCAAGGTCAGCAGCCCTGGAAGATGTAGCCAAGAAACTGTGATTTCATTGGCATGTGATGCAGCTCACAGCTTCTCCAGTTCCTAGGAGAAAGTTCATCTCTGAGTTGCTGTGGCTGACAAAGATATTCATTTGGAGCCCAAGCCCCTGGTGCTGAATCTTTCCAGGTTGAGGTAGGCTGGTCCAGAGATGACAGACTCCCATGTCCATTGCCCAGGACGTACCTGAGGCCTTTCTAGCTTGGCAGGACCTGGGAGAGTTTATGCTCCCTTGGCCTGGACTTCAAGAAGCCAGGGTCACCTCCATACCTTGATGAGGATATTGGTAAATGTCAGAGAGGACTGGCTAGGGACACGGCCATGAGGGCCTGGTGCTCAGAGAGGAAAATGTTACCTTAAATGCAAAGGAAAGAAAAGAAAGGAAGAGATTGGGAGTAGGTCAGTTAGCAGCAGCATGCAGAGGAAGAATCCTGGGCTGGGAATCAAGAGACCTGGTTGAAGTCCAGGGGTTTTTTAACCCACAATTAGCATAATAAACCTAAAAACCTAATTTGAAGCTGGGCCTCAGATACTTACTTAGCTGTGTGACCCTGGGCAAGTCACTTCACCCTGTTTGCCTCAGTTTTCTCATCTACAAAATGAGCTGGAGAAGGAAATGGCAAAACACTCAAGTATCTCTGCCAAGAGAACCTCAAATGGGGTCATGGAGAGTCAGACACAAGTAGAACGACTGACCAGCAACAATAAGCATTTAGAGAGCTTTAAGTTTTGCCAAGGGTTTTTCATATGCTCACTCATTTGATCCTATGATGAATGAAAAGTCCAAGAAACATCATTTCTGAGTAATTAATAATCAATTTATTAATTATGGCTAGCAAATAATTAAGAAAATAGGGTCAGTGGCACTCTCTGAAACCAAAGACGAATCCCAAGGGCTGCTGAACATTTATATACCTGTGGAAGACTAGGTTTTCCCAACAAGTGAAAATCAACTCTGATTGGTTAACAATTTGTGAGAGAAAGAATATTATGATGAAAGGTGGGCCTATTCTAACGAGGGGCTAGGTACATGACTCTGATTATGTCAGTCTTGGACAAAGAGACTCATCTCTAATCAGATCACCTGTATTAGGCAATCCAGACAAAATCCAGATACCCAGACTTACCAGAGTAGAACAATGGTGGGATTCTTAAGAATTCTGCCTGGACAAGGTAGTCTTTACCCTTTAATCAGAACAAAGCTTTCCCAGTTGGTGGGATCCTGCCCAAGATTGGACCCAGTCTCATCATAAGCCCTGTCCTTCAGAGCCTTGACCTAGTAACTAAATGAGGAAATAGAAAGGAAAAGCCAGACAAACCCTGGATCCTCCCCCATTCGTGAGTGGTTATTAATAATTAATTCTCTCAACCTTCACACTGATCTTAGGTGGAAGTTGCTATTATTCGACCCATTTGAGACCTGAGGAATCTGAGGTAGAGCTAAATTCAAGACCTGGCCAGGGTTACCAGGCTAGTTAAGAGCCCAAGGCTGGATTTCTAAGTCTTCCTGGACCCAGGTCTAGCAGTCCATGCACTGGGCCACCTAGCTGCCTGCTCATTTTGTTGAATTACATTGAGTAGGAGAAGCAGCTAATGGAACTTTCAAGGAGCAGTAAGGATTCTCATCTCTATCACACTTGAAGGCTTTCTCTTCACTCTGCTGATACACTTCCTTCCATAACATCTGATGTCTATTCTATGGAGATCCAGAATCTCATGAGTTCTGACAGGTCCTCTGTGTTCCAAATTATACAGTTATGTGGTGTGACCGTAGACAAAATCTGCATCTCCTTGTGGCCAACCTGGCCTGGAGTCTCCCTGCCTCAGCTGGGTGTGTCCTCTCAGAGAAGATGCTTCTCTGGGCCCCAACTCTTAGCTTTTCCTTTTTGGTAGATCCTGCATGATATTTACTTTTGTAGCATGATGTGGGTAAATTGAGACACTACATTGGTTGGTGGAGTTGTGAATTAATTCAACCATTCTGGAGAGCAACTTGGAACTATGCCTAAAGGAGAATCAAATTATGCATACCCTTTGACCCAGAAATACCAGTATTAGGTCTGTATGCCAAAGAGATTTTAAAAAAAAGTAAAGGACTTACATGCGCAAAAATATTTATAGCAACTTTTTTTTGTGGTGGCAAAGAATTGGGAAAGGAGGGGCTTCTCATCATTTGGGGAATGGCTGAACAAGTTGTTGTACATGAATGTAATGGAATATTATTGTGCTATAAGAAATGACAAGCAGGATGCTTTCCAAAAAACCTGGAAAGACTTATATGAACTGATACAAATCGAAGGGAGCCGGAGAATGTGATTTTTATACATAGTAACACCAATATTTTGTGATGATCAACTGTAAACGACTTAGCTGTTCTCAGCAACACAATGACAAAAGAAAATTCCAAAAAACTTATTGCGAAAATGTTATCCACCTCCAGAGAAAGAACTGATGGAATCTGAATGCAGACAGCATACTTTTTAAAAAAATTTCTTCATTTTTCTTTTTTTCCCTCTGTGTTCTCTTTTGCAATACGCCCAATATGGAAATATGTTTTGCAAGGCTTCACATGTATAGTCTATATCGAAGTGCTTCCTTTCTCAAGAGGAGCCCAGGGAAGGAAGGAGAAGGGGAAATTTGGAATTCAAAAATTATAAAAAATGAACATTAAAAATTGTTTTTATATGTAATTGAGAAAAATAAAATAAAAACATTTTCCTAAAAGTAAAACATATACTAACTTTGAAAATAAATTCTTTTTGTCTGATTTCCTGAATTTGTCTTAATTGACTAAAGGGAGGCCCTAACTGAGATTTTTTTTTCCAAGACCCCACTTCAGTCGAGGTCTTCGAGATATTCTATGGTATTGTAGAATTAGGGGACTGTTAAGAGACTTTACAGTCAGATAATGCAATTATTTCGTTTTGATGATGGGAGGATCAGACAGGGAAAATCTTATTGAGAGATGGTTTCTCTTCCAAGTGAGGGGAAACAGTAGTCTTTCTGAGGCTACACCTCCCACAAAGTCAGGTTAATGACTTCCTCTGCCCACAGAAACTAATCTTCTTAATCTGGCTACATTTATATGTTTGTATACAAACCCATTCAAAGCAGACACTGTAATCTTGGATGAGACAGCACAACTAGCAGAGGGGGTAAGAAAGGCTGACGTAAAAGGGGACTTCAAATCAGTCTGGCAGGAAACCAGGGATCTCACAGGGCAAAGCTGAGAAGGAAGAGTATCCTAGGCAAGGGGTGGTCAGTAAAAGGACTCAGAGATGGAGTGTCCAATGTGAGGAGCAGCAAGTAGCCCAGGATGGCCCCCTATGGAGTCAGCTGGGGGAGGGATCAGATAAGGTCACATGCCCAAGACATTTTGCAAACCTGAAAGTGCTACGTAAAGTATGCTATTTTCAAAAAGTTACTTATGAGAAAGTACCCTAGAGAGGTAGGAAAGGGTGAGGCTGCGAAGAACTTTAGATGTCTTACAGAGGAATTTATACTTGATCCCAGAGGTAATGGGGAGGCTCTGGATCTTTCTGAATGGGAGTCCATTCAGATGTACTTTAGAAAGTGACTGTAGAAAAGCCACTCTGGGGGTTGTGTGGGAGAAGGATTGGATAGGGGAAAGGCTGGAGCCAGAGAGACCAATGAAGAGGCTAATGAAATAGCCCAGATGAGAGGTGAGGAGGGTCTAAATTAGGGTGGTGGCTGGGGAGAACAAAGGGAATGCATGGAATAAGGGTGGCGGGGATAGAAAGGGCAAGATTTTGCAACTGCTTACAAATATGGAGTGAATGAAAATAAAGAATTGGGGATACTAGCAGGGTTGTGGTTGTTGTTTGTCCTTCTGGAAGAGGATCATGACATCAGGAAGGTGAATTGCATTTAAGTAAGGGATGGCTGTGCAAAGTTACCAGCCTCACCCTCTCCTCCAGAGCCATCTGGAATTGTAATCTTTACAGGAAAGAGACCACACAGAAGGACCAGAAGGCAAGGTAATGGAAGCCCATTTGTGGATCTAAACAGTTGCCACTGAGATGTGGTTTTGGTTGTAGTGCATTGCTGACTGTTTTGGTCTCCTCCCTTTTAAGGTGAGGAGTCAGGGCAAACAAACTGAAGCAGTTGGGTTAGTGATTGTTGCTGCATTCACCCCTCATCCCAGCCCCAACTTCAGATCGTAGAAGAAGGAAATTGTCTCTGATAAGGACGGTTCCATTCACTCCTGGTGCAGATCATATAAACATAATTGTTTTAGAAATGTATAATTGCCCTTGAATCCACTCTCTGATTTGAGGAATGTTTATACCAATAGCTAACAATAACAATATCTACTCTTTATGTAGCATTATAAAATTTTTGATGCTTCTTACACATATTATCTCATTTGATAATGGGTCATAAGGCACACCAGGGGGCCCAAGAACCCATCTCTGGTGCTGTTGTTGACTCTACAGGTGTCTCAAAAATTATTTCGTTTTGTTAGACTATTCTTCCTGCTTGGTACTGCTGCAAGATGGATCTGGATGGCCTGGTGTCCCATGATGAACAGGATTCCTGCACTGGCTCTAGAACACAATCGAGGCTCTCAGGCAGACACAGAACTAGCCCAGACCCTTCGTGGAGGAGGATGGGAGCTAACACCTGCCCAGTTGTCATCAGACACAAATCAGACCTTTCTCAGTCTTGCTTGGTCCTTAGTCTCCATCCTTGGGTGCAGCTCCTCTTGGGCCCTCCAGGTAGCAGTAGCAGGGCACAAAGGTCTCTGTCTCACCCCATCCACCTGGTTCTGACCTAGACAGAGGTAGATTGAAGCTCTCGCAGTTCCACATCTGACCCTTCCCAAAAGTTTCTAAGGACAGCAGCTGACCTCTAATGAGACCCAGGGCACCTGAGCCACCCTAAAGTACAATGTAGGTGCAGCCCACAAGGAAACTGACCTTGGCTTTCTGGAAAGATCAGGAAATACCCAGAAAGCCTGCCTTAGCCTCTCAGACTAGAGGGAAGAGGAAAGTGATAGTGGTGGTGGTGATCTCCATAGTGACCCCTGAATGATATTGCAACAGAAAGCCCCAAAGCCCTCCCACCCCAAGGTCCTTGCCTGACTGAACACCTCATAAGAACCCTCTCCACAGATGGCCACAGACCTCCTACGCGCGTGCGCGCGCGCACACACGCTGAGCCTCAAAGCTGAGGAGGCAGTGTTTCACCGGGCAGGTGGACCTCTTCTGAGCAAAGCAGAGGAAAATGGAGCACACTGGCTTTGGAGTCAAATGATGTTATTGGGAATACACCTGTGTGGCATTAAGCAGGTCTCTTGACCTCAGGGCCTAGATTTCCTTCCCTGTGAAATGAGGTGGTTAGAATAGATCATCCGTAAGTCCCCTTTTGATTCTGGGATTCTGTGGTTTCTACCTTCCCTGGGAGAAATCCCACCCGGACCATTGGCCCAGTGATCCCTCTTCCTGTCATGCAAATTATTGTAAGATTTTTCAGTCTTTGCTAACTACTACCCAAATAAGCCAGCACAGAGTGCAGACAGAGAGGTTACTTTTCTACTCAAGAGTGTGACACACATCAGTAAGTGACGGACATGTGTATCTCACCACAAATCACACACACACACACACACACGTGTATGTGTATATATGTATATTCACACAAACATGTATATACATACAAATACACATACACATGTACATAAATTCTCTTCCTGAGCCATTTGACACAGAGAGAGTAACAGGATAGAAAAGTGTTTCTTATAAAATAGTTTTGGCTAAGATCTAGTAGGTCAGACAGGCCAGAAAATGTATCTCTTCAGACAAGAAAAAGGATGCTTAAGTGGTTACAAAGGAAAAAATGTATCTTTAGCATAGGCATTTACACTAGACTAGAGGAAACTGTTTCTTCTTTTTTATCGGTCAGTTAATCAACTTTTGTTAAGCCCCTAATCCAGGCTCTTTTGGATAGGATAAAGAGAAAGGATGAGTTCCTGGCACTATTCAAAGAACCTCAAGAATTTTCCTGTGTAGTTGTAAAGTGATTAGGGGTCCAGAGGTAGTGGCCAGCACCGTCACAGAAGCATCTGGCAGAAAAGGATAGAATTACAATAACAGCAAATGGAGGGGGAAGTAGAGTTAGTGACATTCTCCTCCAAATCCACTTTCCACAAAACTCTGCTGATCTCCAGCACCTGACTCAAAGTTCTGAGGCTCTCTGGTCCTTGGGGCCTTCCCTGGTAGCCATGTGATCATGGGCAAATCCCTTGCTCTCTCTAAGGCTCTGCAAAATGAGGTGATGTCACAGGGCTGTGGGGAGGAAAACAGCCTGGTTTGTAGCCTGCCCAGCTGCCAATGATCAAAGGCCACCCATTCATCAGGCCAGATTCTGCTCTGCTCAATATTTCAGCACCAATTTTCATCTGACTGAGCTTTACTGCCTGAGTTTGGGATATTCTTGGTTGAACAGGCAGTTTTCCCTTTTGTCTTTTGCTCATTTTCCAGCCTATTTCTTAACTTTAAACTTTATATTATGTATAACCTATATCAAATTGCTTGTCTTCTCAATGAGGGGAAGGGGGGAGAGGGAGGAAGAGAATTTGGAATGATTTTATGTGCAATTGGGAAAAATATTTTAAAACACCCTTATGTTAAAGTTGGCATTTATTCCTGAGATAGAGAGGGCACTATCCTAAGCTTTAGGTTTTTTGTGCTGCTCTTTTCAGTGCTAGTTCTAGGGGTCCGTAAATTTTCAGTACTTCCAAAAAGATATGATCTAAGGAGAGGTGTTCACTGTTCTCTTGGCCTGTGCTTTGGTCTTTACCCAGGAAAGGACCTTGTTTCCCTGTAGCCACAAGTGCTAGGAGCTCCTCTTGACCCTGGACCTGTGACCTGGAATCATTTTTGGGCAACGCAATAGGGTCCTAAATCCAGTGCCAGCAAAGGTTCCCAGTAACTTCTTTTTGACCAGTTGTCTGACCCCTTTACCATCTGTGGGCTGAAGTTCCCAAAGCTGCCACCAATTCTGTTATAGGCACCTCCAAGGCCTGATGTTGCTGTTGTAGCTGTGGGCTGACCACTGCCCCAGATTCACAGACCTTTCCTGCTCACTTCCTAAGTTGTCTTGGACTGGAAAAATGTCTCACTCTGACCTTTTGTTGGTCCTACCACCCCAGAATTTGATCTGAGGTATTATTTTTAAAGCAGTTTGGAGGGGAATGTTGGGAGAGTCTGGAACAGTGCTTTCTCTGCTCTGCCATCTTGGCCCTGCCTCCCAGACCTTTTGCTTTCAAATCCTCCATTTACGCTGCCTGCCAGTGCAAATAGACTCCAACTTTCTTTAGCTTTCTACCCATTCTCCTCTCATCCCTATTTGCTTAAACTTTATCTCTTCCCTTTTCTCTCCTTTTAAAAAGTTCCTTCTGATTTTTTTTTCACTCTCCACAAAAGTGGTTCTCAAGGGTGCCATGGTCTTTGGTTCTCTGAGAAATCTGGATTGTTTAGAGGTCCTTTACAGAGGGTACCTCTAGTGGACCTGGTAATGAGAGGCAGTCTTGATTTGAAAGTCCCACCCCACAGCACCAATCATCCATTTCTCTTGGTTCTAGTTATTCAAGATTAGTTTCTAGCATTGGCAGCTGCCAATAATCAAAACTTCTGTATTAATCTGACCACATTTATTCCCCACAACTATCTAAGTACCAATTCCAGTCCAAACTGAGCCTTACCACTTGGATTTTGGACATTCTTTGTTGAATGGGCACTTTCCCCATATCCCAAACTTTTAATAGCTTGCCTAAGTGGGAGTCGGTAGGAGGTTTTCTCTGTGCCAATCCCAAATAGATATTAGTATCCCTCTGCCTTCTGGCAACCTAATGTTGGGCAAGACCATCTACTCACCAGGATACCTTTTCTGCCTGTGAGTCACTCCTTTTCTTTGTGCCAAATGAGAAAGAATCAGTTGTGGATTTGGAACCTATTTCTCCTTATCCCTCTTGAGGTTGAGAAGTATAATTCTCTGACCACTTCATGGCTCATTAACCACTGAGAGAGTCCAATCCGATGTGCTATTGGACAAATGTCTGAGTGCAGGCTGTGGAGTTAGATGGTGAACTCATCTGGTAATAGCCATACCAGAGAGTGATCTCTGTGTGTGGTTGCTCTGAGTGTTAAAAGACATCTTGGTTCAGGACTCATCCCAGTCAATTAAGGCAAATTCAGGAGATAAGACAAAAATATATATTTTAAAGCACACCAAGGCAACTTACAGCTGGAGTGAGACAATGGGTGGAATTCAAACTGCAGGCTGACTGAGCATCATACCCAAAAGGTCAAGCAATGTTAAAACATGAGGGATACTCAGACAAAATTCTGCCCCAGTGGCTGACTCTGCATATTTCCAAGGGGAAAAAAAAACACAGTTTGAGAATAAATTGATTCAACTTCACTGATGAGATGAAGCAAGAGCTATAGGGGAAAAGAGCTAAAAATTAAGTTGTAAGTCAATTGAGAACACTAGAGGAAACGAATGGAAAAAGAACAAAAATGCTAGACTAAGAATTGAAAAAGAAGTGAGAGCTATAGAAGACAAAAACGGAAAATTCTTGGCACAAGAGATGCAAGTCTTACCCAAGAAATAGACTTCTGACTCCATAAGACAGCAAGAAATATTAAAACAGTCAAAAGAATAGGAGGTATCTCATATTAAAAAAAAATAACTGAACTGGAAAATGGATCAGGGAAAGGCAATTAAGAATCTTTGGACCACCTGAATGCCATGACCAAAAAAAAGATAACAAAAATTATATTTCAAGAAATAATGAAAGAAAACTCCTGGGGGTGTTAGAACTAAAAGGCAAAGTAAAAAATAAAAAGGATCCACTAGTGACATCCTGAAAGAAACCTCAAAATGATAACTTCCAGGAATATTATAGGCAAAATCCAGAGCTTCCAGGTCAAAGAAAAAACACCACAAATAACCAGGAGGACAGAATTCAAATACCAACAAGCCACAGTCAAGACCACACAAGATTTAGCACTCATCACTAAAAAGAAGCACAGGAGCTTAAGATATGTTATTCTAGAAAGCAAAAGACATAGGCTTATAAGAGAGACTTCCCTAATAAAACAGCATGGAATCCTTTAAGGGGAGAAAAAATTAAGTTGTTTTTCAAAAGGAGGGTATAGGTTGAATGTGATTAAAATTAAAAGGAAAAAAATTAAATGAAAAAACCCACCTTTGCTGTAAGCCTGTCTATAAAATAACAGTAACTATAGTAACTTACATGTATACAGAGCTTATTATGTGGCAGGTACCACAGTGCTAAGTGCTTTACAAATATCTCTGCTGCTCCTCACAACAAGCCTGGGAAATAGATGCTATTATTATCCCCATTTGAAAGATAAAGAAACTGAGGCAAACAAAAGTTCAGTGATTGCCCAAGGTCACAAGTTAATGAATAGCTGGATTTGTACACAGATCTTCCTGACTCAAGACCTAACACTCTGTCCTGTGTCACCTCACTCTCCTAGCTATGAGAAATGAGAAAAAAGTCTCATTTCCCAAATATCCAAGGAACCAATTGAGAGGTATGAGAAAAAATATCAATTCCCTAATTGATAAATGGCTGAAGGATATGATGAGATAATTTTCTAAAGAATAAATTCAAGCTATAAATAGCCATATTAAAAATGCTTCAAAATCACGAATAATTGCAGAAATACAAATTAAAACAGATACGCAGTTCCATCTCACACTCCTCAAATTGCTAAAGTTGACCTCCAAAGTTGGAGGGGCTGTGGGAGAAACAGACACATTAATGCATTATTAGTAGAGATGTTAATTGGTCCAGCCATCTGGAAAGCAGCTTGGAACTATGTTCGCAAAGTCACTAAATTGTGCATATCCTTTGACACAGTGATACCACTACTGGCCTCTATCCCAAAGAGATCAAAGAAAGAGAAAAAGGACTCATATATACAAAGTATTTGTAGCATCTCTTTTTATGATAGCAAAAGTGTTGGAAACTAAGGGAGTTCCTTTCAATTGAAGAATGGCTGTACAAATCATGGCATATGAATGTGATGGAACTGCATTGTGCCATAAGAAGAGATGAAAGTGATGGTCTCAGAAGAATCCTGAGAAGACTTGTGTGAACTGATGCAGAGTGAATATACAGAATAAGGTGAACAAAGTAACAGTATTGTAAAGATGAACAACCTGGGAAGACTTAAGAACTCTGATCAATGCACAACCAGCCAAGATTCCAGATAACCCATGATGAAGCAAGTTGCACATTTCCTACAAGATGGGCGAGGGAATCAAGATGCAGTTTTACACAAACAGTGTGGACATTTGTTTTGCTTCATGATGAATGCTTTTTAAAAGGTTGTCCTCCCCCCCCCCCAATTTTGTCAAGGGAAAATAAGGGACGGAAAATAAATGGTTGTATTTTTTAAAAAATATATTTTTAAATAAAAAGAAAGGATGCCATGCTGATATTGATCTGGACCTAGGGAGGAGATCTTTTTCTATCCTTAAAGAGAGTGGTTAAGGAAGGAATCAAATAGCAAATATTCTGAAATATCAACTGAAAACTGTGTTTGAACAAATCATGATTATCCTCATTCAATCTTCCTATAAACGGTACCTTGGGCCATCTTGGAGGAGGGATTTAAGTGAGGGCATGGGGCACTTTGCTAGTTTGGACATTTTTCTTTTTTAGTTAGAATGCTTGGGTTTAGAATAATGTTAAATTAGATAAAATTGTTTCTAGAAGACTGGGGCCTAAAATCCAGAATAGGGCGTTAATATTTTTCTTTAATAGAGTCATTAGTCACTTCACAGTAGAAATCATATAAGTTTAAAGTTGGGAGGGATGATACAATCAGCATTTCTAAAGTGCCTACCTGTGTTGATTGTGCTGGACTCTGAATAGATAAAAAATGTAGGTGAAAATCTCAATTCTTGTCCTCAAGAAGCTGAAATACAGATGGGAAATCTGACACCAAGAGAATTGTACTAGACGTAGCAGGGTAATGTCCTCCAGAGTTAAACGCCCTCCAAAATAAAGGGCGATGTGGGGTCTGGGGGAGAAAATGAATTAGTTAGCCAATAAATATTTATTTGATATCCATTAAATGAATGAAGGAAAAATCATTTATTAAGTGACTGCTATATGCAAAACACTCTGCTTTGTGTGGGACAGACAAATAAATACCTTCTCCAAAGCAGCTCACATTCTAATGGGAGAAGACAACAAATCTAGACATATACATAAATATGTATATATGTATATGCACAGTACTCATGGAGAAATCTCCCAGAAGGGGCTCCTGATCACAGATGAGACAATATCTCTGCTGGGACCCAGGGAAGGAGAGGGAGGGAGCTTGGGGAATTGCAGCTGAGATATGGACAAGTGAATCAACACAAGGACCAGGAGGAAGGAGCCCGGTCCTGGGGGGCCTGGTTCATAGACAGTCTCTGCAGATCTGGCCAGAGGAGTCTAACTTGAGCCAAAGTCTGAGGGGGAAGTAATGTTGAAAGTTATGATGACTCAGTATCCCACTGTTCCCGGTTCTGCTTACCGGCCAATGTTGGGGAATGGTCTGGTAGGGAAAGGAGATCCCAAGTCTGCAACTTTTTGCATTACCTGTTCTTTATCATGTACCCCTACCTGCTAATGGTCAAGTTCTTCCTATGTTGGGGAGGAATGGAGGTGCAAGGTCCCAACTTCTCCTGAGATGTACCTATCTGAATTGTCTTAAATCTATCTATAAAAGCCATCCCCACCTTGAAGCCATTGCTAATCCTCTGTGATTCACCTGCTAATGGGTTGCTACCTTGATCTACTTATAATAAATCCCTTTAGTTCTCTTTGTCCTGGGTTTTGTCTCATTAATAAGGAGTGGGAGCCCAAATGAAGAATTTTCCTATTGGCAAGTGGTGAGCAACAGCCTAGAGATTTATTTTGGAAGGCTTTTTCACTTTTGGCTTTAACTATGGGAGGGCCTACTCCATCCCTGTAAACAGGCATTCAGGCCTTACGTGAAAGTGGGTTAGAGTGGATCTCCCCCACTCCTCTCTTGCCATGGGTAACTTAAGTAGAGAAGTGGCAGAGAATTTAGATCCCCAGGTATGGGTTTGGATCCCAGCTCTGATGTTTACTAGCTGTGTGACCATGGATAGCTCTTAGCTTGTGTTTAGCTGGAACATCACCTTCCTCCCAGGGCTACTGGGGAGTTAACTCTGTCAGTCTTAAAATGCTCCCAGGGTTTAGTTGGAAAGGCCCTCTCTGGGTTTGGGCCAGAAGATCTGGATTGAAATGCTGCCTCTGCTATTTCCCATTTGGTCACATTGATTACATTATGTGGGCCTCAGTTTCTTCATCGGTAATTGAGGGTGTTTGATTCAGTGACATCTCAGGTTCTATCCAGGTCTAAGATCTGATTTCTATATTCAACCACAACACTTTATTAATTCATTTCTCCCTTCAATGTCTTGCCTACCACCCTGGCATGCCCTTTCTGAATCAAATCCATGGAGGGAGCTTAAAATATATTACAGACTAAAGTCTCAGGTCCTCTGCAGAGACTGGGACTGATAGATTGATGTGCAGGCACATGAATCCCTTCAAACACACCCCACTGAGCCCCCAGTAGACCCTGGGGCAGGCTTAACAGCCCCCTCCCTTATGTTGTGGATAGCTCAGTGACCTGGGCTCCTCAGGAGGGCAGAGGGATCCTGCCAACCTCTGCCTCCTTCCTCCCGTTTCAGCTTCCATCCTCAGCTGCTGCATCCAACCAACATCTGCTCAAGGTACTCCCATCAGCATTGTGCCAAAACATCCCTATGGGACAATGGACAGCAATGTGACCTTGATCATTCTGGGGTTCTCAGAGCAGGCTCCCAGCTATACTTGGTACAGATACACAACAGAGGCTTCCAACATGATCATTAGTTACTGTATTCTTACTGGAGGACAGACAAGAACAGATATCCAGAATGGTTCCCTGCTCATCTCCAACCTCAGCCTCAGTGACACAGACCTCTGCATTGTGGAAATTGGTGATGCTAGAGGCTGGATAATTGAACTAGAAGGAGCACAATTAACAATGTACAGTAAATGCTGCCCTTCTCATTGGCCAAGGAGTCACTCTAGCACCCTGCATCTGTCTGGGGTGAGAGGCCTCCCCTGAGTTCTTTACCCAGGGACCAGAGAGAATGCAGAACATGATTCCTCTCCATAGAAAGGAGCTCAAGGAAGTAGGAATCCCCAAGCCCAGACCTGGTTATCAGTCACAGAGAGCATATTAGAGCACAGAGGTCCTTAGTTGCTGAGGCCCCAAGGACACAGGGGACAAAAGGGCTTCTCCACTCTCCTATCTGGACTCATAGAAGACCTGGCTGGCTGTTTCCTTGTGGGCTAGATTGTCTTGGCCACCTAGCCCCTGGCCACCTAGACAGCTAGCAGCACCAGGAGCAGGTGATGAGAGATTAGCTCCAGGGAACATCTAGAGGTCCAGGTCAGGCAGGGTCAAGATGGGCTGACAGGGGGAGTTCTGCCTCATGTTTGCTCAGCAAACCTTTGCAATCCTAGCTTAGTCCCAAAGGCCTACATTCCAATAAGCCCAGAGCCCCTTCGAGGCTACCACTTGATTCTAGGAAGTCTGAGGGCAGGAGGGACTAAGGTGCTGGAAGAGGGGTGTCAGCTTGACACTGACTCATTTTCTTTTATGTTGTCCAAGCTCCAAGCCTAGATAGAGGCCTTTAGAGAGACTGTGAGCCCAGGAATCCTTGGGGGACAAAGGTAGTTTGGAGGGGACCGTCAGTATTTGCGGGTTAATTTCCTTCTTCCTCCCAGCTTTCCCAGGCCATACTGTGAAACTAGGAGGCAGCACTGAGGGCTCAGGAGGGCACCTGGCCCCCTCCAGTTGTGCCTGAGACAGGCAACCTCTTCTTCAAGTTCACCTACCTCAAGATAGTTAAAAGTCCATGAGGCAGGGATTGTTGGGATTGGGGACAATCACTGACACTCCATTTCCAGCTGGGTCCAGCAGAGCTCAAGTCCAGACTCCCCACTCCCCAAGAGCCAGAAGCCTGGCTGCCTGGGTTTCCAGGACCCCCTGGATGCCTGTTCATCCTGAGGGTCCCAGTGCTGGGAGGGGGACCCCAGAGGGAGAACACCTTTATTACCACTATTATCTAGAGGAAAGGCCAAGACAGAGGGCCCAGGCTTCCCTGAAGGGACAGGCTGGGACAGAGGGTCACGGCTCCTGCTGAGGTCTCATCTGGCGGAGAAGACGAATTCAATGCAATGTGGGGAGCAAAGAGACCATCTGGGGCTCCCAACTGGGGCAGCTTTTTCAACAAGGAGAGACTTCCAGTTGGGCAATGGATCAACAACTTGTTCAGTTGTTTCAGTCATGTCAGAATCTTCATGACCCCATTTGGGGTTTTCTTCACTGACATGCTAGAGTGCTTTGCCATTTCCTTCTTCAGCTCATTTTGTAGATGAGGAAACTGAAGCAAATAGACTGAAGCGACTTGCCCAGGGTTACCCAGCTGGGAAGTATCTGAGGCCAAATTTAAACTCAAGGGAGATGCGTGTGAGAAATCAATGAAAATTACATTTCCACAGAATAATTAATGAAGTGTCAGCTTGAACAAAGAAGGAGTAAAAATTAACCAGGTGGCAGGTGGTCCCAGCCAATCAGAGAATAGCTACCGGTTTTCTGAAAACCACAAACTCTGGATATAGGGAAAACTGGACTAAACTAGCCAGACAAGAGCCATGGTTGAAGAGAGAACTGGGCCAAATGGCTACCACGAATGCTTAATTGGCTAATTGAATATTACCTTACATACCCACAGGGAGGAGTTTTCCATCATTTTTGAACAGGAGATGTATGTTGAAGGTGGAGAGAACACACCAAGGAGCACCATGTAAGGGGAGTGCAGGGAATGTTGTAACCTGGAAGGGAAACGAACCAATCTGTTCTCTGAGGGGCAGTACTGTGCTGATGCTGCATCGGTCTAACAGAATAAAGTTGGTCTTGCTCCTGTATTCCCCACTTCCTCTTGCCAAAGAAGAGTGAAGCCCACTCCTGGCCAGGAATTTAAGCCCAATTCCCTTGATTCTTCAATAATAAATTGTCCTCGATACCTAAATCTCTGTGCCGAGCATATCTCTAACATGAGTCTTCCTGACTCTAGGCCCAGCACTATATCCACTGCGTCATCTAGCTGTACCTGGATTTGCAATAGCCAGCATTTATATAGTGCCTATATAATATACTCAATGTATACTCTGTATCATAATTCATTTGAGTCTCACAAAAGCATGTGATATTGGTGCCATTTTTACAAATGAGAAAAATGAGTTTGAGAGAGACAAGTGACGTGGCCAGAGTCACACAGCTAATAAGTGTCTGAGGCAGGATTCGAATTCAGGCCTTCTTGACCACATCCACCATTCCATCCACTGCATGTCCTAGATGCCTCCTACCATAAAGGGTTACCTCAAGAGACAGCGACCTCTCCAGCACTGGGAATCTTCAAGCAGAGATTAAATGATCATTTGCCAGGGATGTTTGACTGGGGATATCTCATCAAGTCTGGGTTGGACAAGATGACATCTAAGGCCCAGAAGCAAAGAATCTCAGAGGCCTCTGGGAGATTACTAGCTCTGAGGTATGATCTATGAGGGAAGGGTGACAGTCCAGCATATCTGGGGACTTTCTTCTATTTGATGTCTTCTGAAAACTGTCTTAGGCAGATGCACAGATGTCTGTGGCAGGATGCATTCAATGGCTACAGGATGAGAAGCAGAGGCCAGCATTAGGGGAGGGCTGCTGGTCACCTGCAATGGTCTTCCTGTCCCTCAGCTCCTGGGCAGAGGATATTGTAGGAGGAAGGACCTAGGAATCATCAATCTGTTGATCTAGAATTATATTCCATTAGAGACATAATAATTATGTAGTGCTTAGCATATGCCGATCACTGTGTTAAGTACTTTATAATCATTATATTATTGTGATCTCACAACAGTCCTGGGAGGTAGATGTCATTATTATTTTTCTCTTTACAAATCAGGAAACTGGGGCAAGCAAAGATAGGATAACTTGCTCAAGATTACACAATTAATAAGTTTCTGCAACCAGCATGGAGAAGGATGAGCTCACAAAGAACAGAGGCTGGCTGGCTCCCCTACCTCATACTGCCATGCTAGGTGCTATCAGGGGCACCTCCATCCTCCCAGGCAGCAGCTGGGTGGGACCTGCTGAGGGCTAGGCCTGCCTTGGAGACACTTATTAGGGTTTGAGGAGTGTGGCTGTAACAACAATGTAGCTTGCAGCTGCTGTGGAGATGTAAGGCCATTAACACCAGCACACAAGAGGGCTGCTAGCACAAGTTCTTTGATCTACTTTTCTAAGGAAAGAAACTTTAAGGGGTTTACAATCTCATTTTAATTAAACATACGTATGTCATTCATTTATTTCAGGGGGAAAAGTCAGCACCCTGAATATTAGAGAAAACATGAACAGAAATTACAAGCAGAAATTATATAAACAGAGCAAATAACACAAATCAGCAGACAGGGTTTCTGTCTGTCCATAGCAATACATATATCGTTACCAGAAAGAGAAACACCGACATCTGGGTTTTCAAAGCTGGGGGACTCCTTAATTGCTACCCAGTCTTGTCTGGCCAAATCACATGAACACTATTCCAATGAGTGGGTCCCCAAGCAAAATGCTAGTCTGAGTATACATACTGTTTCCAATCAATGACTCTTGCTTTAATCAAAGACTCTTGATTTAAACCAAGGTGAGACTCAATCAAAGGCACTTGATTGCCTTAGTCCTGAGAAGCACTACAAAAGAAAAAATGGCAAAAGTCCCACTTTGTTTGCCATTACACTGGCAGAGGGCACTGCCTAGGGCCTGGGGTGGCTGGTGCCAGGACTTTCCCATTGGTGGGAGTTCCAGGTGGCAGGAAAAAGTGAATGCTGGCTATGGGGCCTGACCTCACCACCCCCAAAGCTGCAGGCACTACTGGGGCTAAGGCCACTTGCAGCTGCTGGGGCAGAGTGGGCAGGATGTCCTATAGGAGCAAGATGTAGGATGCCCAGGGGCACAGATTCACTGGGGCCACTGCCAGTGGGGCCCTCACTGTGGCTGCTGTCCCTCTTTCCACCAGGTTGGGTAGAATATAATTGAGTTTCCCTACAATTTTCCAGCATTCTCTTTTCTTAATCTAATGATCTAATTTTAATCTAAGATGAGAGGAGTTGATAGACAGTCATGAGATGTATGGTCTTGTTAGCAATCCCCATAACTGAGATACATTCATGATTCTGGGGAAAGGAAGTAGGGAAGGCAGAGGAGTTTACCGAATATCCCACTCCTTGTGTCACCCCTCCCCTTGCCATCCCTCCCTAGAGCTATGCCATGCTGAGTGATCAGGACTATGGAGAGGGTCCTTCAATATTTTCTGGGGTGCTTTCCTTTTTTTCAGTATCTACTCTAGCCTTCATTTTACATTCTATCTTCCAGTGACCAGATTTCTTACAGTAAAAACAGAATCTTAGCTTGCATCTTTTGTTGATTAAAGGGGACATACTTTCCTTTCCTAATGGTGCAAAAGGGATTCGGGGACAGGTTTCATCCTCTTCTGCTAGCTACAGCCTCAAGGGGGAACCCAATGTCAGAATGTTGCCATTCAGAAATAGCTTAAATTATTTAGAATTGAGTAGGTGAAGATTATTAGCAAAATAGGATAAAAATTGAAAAGTCAAGGAAGCATTAATAGGAAGTTGCTATTAAGTGCAAACCATTTATCTATTATTTTTCTTTCTCCACTCTGGGATTACTTCCAAACTAGCTGCTTTCCTTCATTGCCCTAGAACAATGAAGCTATTAGTCTTGCCAATTACTTTTTAAAACTTTTAAAGAACCTTTTATAAGATTTAATCCTTTTTTCCTTAAAACAAATTCTACAGAGTGGTACCCCCAAAACTTACTAAGATGTTTGAGAAGGGAGCGAGTTCCTGGAATTACTCCAAAGTCTCTGGAGTTTTTTTCTTGTGATCTTAAAATGATTAATTTCCAAACTCCTCAGTGATTAATCTCCAAACCTCCAGAATCTGCTAAGATGTTTAAGTGGTTCTACAACTTTGATTATCTAACTTTATTTCTGTAATTCCAATTTGGCCAGTGTTGAAATGAGGAAAAAAGTGTCTTACAGGTTTTTATCTTTTTTTATAACCTAACCTCCTGCAGAAAGCCAAAAGTGGGAGCTAGTCCTGCTTATTGGGACAATTGCTTCAGCTATGAAAGTTCATTAATCTTTCCAAGTGTTCTAAATTCTGGTTACAGCCCTTAGAATTTTTTCTGACTGGCTGCATTTAAAATCTTTCTGGTAACAGAATCTAGCACACTGCACAAACATGACATAGACATTTTACAAACACAAAGACACAGTCAAACAAAATGAATACAGAGGGCTAGACAGGAAAGTCAGGACACAGACAGAATTTGATTTCAAAGGCAGGAACTGCTTGCAAGTGGATGTCCTCCTGAGGAGGAGGGCTTAACATGCTGGGGCAAAGACAGTGTTTTATATACACAAATAGGCTCGACCATGACATAATTATTTTTAGCCACTCCCATGGGAGGCTCATGAGTGGGTAATGCAGGCATTCCTGGGTCCTATGGGAAGAGTCTCCAAGTTGATTGTCTCACAGACACAAACAGAAGCAGAGTTAGCAAGACAGGAACAGGAGTGCAGTACCTGGTTCCGTTCACTTAGCTGTTACAAGAAACAGAGATTATGACCATGTCAAGTGGTGTGATGGATGTCTCTCAGGTTGCTGGGAAATAGGGAGAGCTCCAACTCAACAGTTATTGATGAATATGAAAAATAAATCCCTCAGTGAACACTGGTCAAAACAATACATTTTACCAGAGGGTGAGATCATCCAGAGTGCAAAGGATTGTTGTTATGCTAGGTTCAGCGTACAGCTTGTTTGTTGGGCCTTAGCTCTGGGAAACAGTGTTTCCTGATATCTTGACAGTACGGTCCTGCTCTATCTTCACTCTCAAAATACTCTTTTTTCCCCAATTAGGGTGGGAGAAATTGATATGGAATCTCATTAAATTCTGCAGACATTTTGAATCAGAATATCTCAGAAGGAATTTTACTTCTTCTGGGGTCCCAGTCTTACTCCCTTTAGCTCTTCATCAAAACCATTCCTCCAGCCTTGAAAAGAGGTGGCTTGCCTTTTCTGGGCTGCTGTAAAAGGATCTGCTTACTGCTTTTTAACAACCAACCTGAAGACACCAATCCAGTGTCACTGTCAACCTCTCTCTGTCAACCTCTTAAGTTATCTTGGAATGCAAAAATGTCTCTCCCTGACCTTTTGTTCATTCTGTTAATCCAGGTTTTGATCCGAGGTATTGTTTTAAGTTGTTTGTCTTTCTTCTGCCCTTTACTTTCAAATCCTCCAATCACACTGTCAGCACAGACTCCAACTTCCTTTGGCTTGCTACCCATTCTCCTCTCACCTTATTTGAGTAAACTTTCTCTCTTTCCTTTCTTTTTCTCTTTTTTTCTGTTCTTTCTAATTTTTTTTTATTTTGGCTTCGAAAGTGGTTCTTAAGGGTGCCATAGTCTTTCGTTCTTTGAGACATCTGCATTATATCGAGGTTCTTTATGGACCAGCAGCTCTAATGGTAATGAGGGGCAGTCCTGGTCTGAAAGTCCTGTCCTACAGCACCAATACCTTTGCCAAAGTTCTAGTTCTTTAGGTCTGGCTTTTAGCTGCCAATAACCAAAGGTCTCATTTATCTGTTCAAACTTGTTTCCCACAATTGGTATCTAGGTAAAAATTCCAATCTGGACTGAGCTCTGCTACTTGAATTTTGCTCATTCTTAGTTGACTGGGTGGTTTTCTGCTACCCCAAGCTTTTAACAGCTTGCCTAAGTAGGAGTCAACAGGAGGTTTTCTATGTGCTGATCCCATATAGATACTGGTATCCCCTTGCCTTGTGGCAACCTAGTGTTCTGCATTTGAGCCACTCCTTTTCTTCATGCACAAATGAAAAAGAATAAATTTTAGTCTCAGGATCTATTTCTACTTATCCTTCTTAAGTTTGGGCAGTTTAATTCACTGACCACTTCATGGCTGACCAGCAACTGAAAGAGTTGACTCTGCTCTGCTATTTAACAAAAGTCTGGGTTCTGTCTATGAAGTGGGATGGTGAGCTCACGCGGTGATAGCCATGCCAGAGAGTGATACCTTTATGGCTGACATGATTATTTAAAGAAATTTTGGTCCAGGTCTTGCCTTGCTCAATTAAGGCAAATTCAGGAAAAAGGTATTTACTGAGCAAACCAAGGCAGCCTGGAGGCAAGCAACCTGTAAGTTGCTTTTATGAACCCAAGTAAAACAATTTCCATTTGAAGGCAAGATAATCCTGATTGATACACATAAGGAAATGGGATTATTGCCACTGCAGTTCCTCCCCCATTAGAGTATCTTTGGGAGATAGGATTAGCCTTCAGGAGATGGAATTAGTCCTGAGTGGACAAACCTCTCCAGCAGGTTGGCTGAGCACTACACCCAAAAGGTTAAGCAAGGTGAAAACATGGGGGAATCACTCAGACTAAATTCTGCCCCAGTGACTGATTTTGCACACCTCCAGGAAAAGAAAAATCAGCTGGAGCACAAGTGGAATTCAACTTACTGGAAGAGATGAAGCAAGAATTAGAGGGGAAAAGAGCTAAAAATTAAAGTATAAGTGAAATGAGAGAACTAGAGGAAAGAAATGGAAAAGAAACAAGAGTGCTGGGGGAAGAAATAGAAATGAAGTCAGAGCTATAGAAGAAAGAATTGGAAATTCTTGGCACAAGAGACACAAGCCTTACCCAAGCAATAGACTTCTTGAAAATTAGAATGGGACAAATAGAAACTAATGACTCCATAAGACAACAAGAAATATAAAGAAAACAACAAGAAATATAGAGTAAAAAAGGAAAAAATCCAGAAATGTAAGGTATCTCATAGAACTGAAAAACAAATCAGGGAAAATTATTTAAGAATCATTTGGACCATCTGAATGCCAGGACCAAAAAAAAAAAGAGACTGAAACATCTATTTCAAGAAATTATAAAAGAAAACTTCCCAAGGGTGTTGGAACTAGAAGGTAAAGTAAAAATCGAAAGAACCCACTAGTGACTTCCTGAAAGAAACCCCAAATGAAAACTTTCAGGAACATTATAGCCAAAACCTGAAGCCTCTGGGTCAAAGAGAAAACATCACAAATAGACAGGAGGAAAGAATTCAAATACCAATGAACCATAGTCAAGACTGCACAAGATTTGGCAGCTATCACTAAAAAGAAGCATAGAAAAGCAAAATAGAAAAACAGTAAAATAGAAAAGCTTACAACTAAAAAAAAATCCTCAACAAAACAGGATGTGGTCCTATAGGAGCAGAAAAAATGACCCTTTAATGAAATGGAGGCAGGCCTTCCACATATTCCTGATGAAAATACCAAACTGAGTAGAAACTTTGAAATGCAAACAAAGGAGTCAAGAGAAACACAAAAAGGGGACAAGAAATTCTGATCAACACAATGACTAACCACAATTTCAGAGGCCATGGCAGTGTTGGGAGATGGAATTAGTCCTAAAGAGATAGGATAACAATGAAACATGCTGCTTACTGCCTGACAGAAAAGAGATGCACTCAAGAGTGTAGACTGAAACATTTTTTTTCCCTCAACCTGGCCTGTGAAAGAATTTGTTTTAGTTGACTATTCACATGTGTTACAAGAGTGTGTATTTTTTTTTGGTCTTTTTTTTCAATGGGAGGAGGAGGTGAAAGGAAGAGAATGTTGGAAGGGCTGTGGGAGAAACAGACACATTAATGCATTGTTGGTAGGATGTGAATTGGTCCAGCCATCTGGGAAAGGAATTTGGAACTCTGTTCCCAAAGTTACTAAACTGTTCATATCATTTGACACAGTGATACCACTATTGGCTTTTATCCCAAAGAAATCAAAGGAAGAGAACAAATACTCATACATACAAAATATTTGTAGCAGCTCTTTTTGTGAAAAAGTATGGGAAACACAGGAAGTTCCCATTAATGGGTGAATGGCTGTACAAATTATTATAGTTGCACATAACAGAACAGCATTGCACCATAAGAAATGGTAAAACTGATGGTCTTATAAGAATCCTGAGAAGAATTCACTGAACTTATGCAGAGAGAAGCATGCAGAACATGGTGAATGAAGCAGCAATATTGTATAGACAAGCACCTTGGAAAGCCTTAAGGACTCCAATTAATGCACAACCATCCATGATTCCAGATAACCCATAATGAAACAAGGTGCCCATTTCCAAAACGAGGGAATCAAGATGCAAATTCAGAAATTTTTACATGGATAGTGTAGAAATTTGTTTTGCCTCACTCTAAATATTTGTTTAAAGGGTTTTTTTTTTTTATTTTGTCAAAGGAACAAGAAGGGAGGGAGGAAAAAAAATGCTTGTTATTTGAAAATAATTTTTAATATAATAAATATATAACATAATATATAAACAAAAGAAATCATATTGATATCCATGTGGTCACAGGAAAGAGATCCTTTTCCATCCTTAAAGAGAATGGTCAAGGAAGGAATCAAGTAGGAAATATTCTGGAATATCAATTCAAAATAGTATTTGAATATAGCATGATTATCGTCTTTCAATCTTGGGAAGAGACATGTCTGAGGGCATGGGAAACCATGCTAGTTTGCACATTTCTTTCTCATATAGAATGCTTGGGTTTAAAATAATGTTTAATTAAATGAAATTGTTTCTGGAAGACTGAGGCCTAAAATTCAGAGTATAGTATCAATATTTCTTCAGTGGGGAGATTATTTACATCACAACAGAAATCACATAAATTTAAAGCTAAAAAAGATGATACAACCAGCATTTATAAAGCACCAAATTGTGTAGAATGTGCTTGACTCTGAAAGTGACACAAATTTTAGATAAAAGTCTCAGTTCCCATCCTCAAGAAGGTGAAATTCAAGTGGGGGAATCAGACCCCAATATAAGTGGAATGCACAGAGCAGGATAATGTCCTCCCAGAGCTACGAATGACAGGTTATGTGGGGTCCAAGGGAGTGTGATTAATGAACAAAACCAAAGACAGTCTTTGGGTAATTAATAATCAATTCATTAATTAGGCTAGCTAATAAATAAATTGGTGGTCATTGGTTTCTCTCAATAACCAAAGACAAAAGACATGGAGAGCCTGAAGGCTTTAAATAATCCTTGAAAGAGAATTCCCTTGATAACTGAAAATCAACCCTGACTAATGGACATTTAATAAGGAGATGGTCTTGAAGACTTCAGCTCCTGCTGCTGAGAATGTGGCTTGATCATGAGACTCAGCCATCTCCAGCAATGTGGACAAGGGAATCAATTTCCATCCAGACCACTCTGGCTCACTTTCTCCTTCATGAGCTGGGTCACTCTAAACTCTAATGGAGGGGTACAAGGACAGGGGCTCCTTTCCCCAGGGAGAGAGTGCTAAGGCCTCTGGGCATCAGGAAAGGTCCATGGAGGACATGGCACCTTAGCTAGGTCCTGAAGGAAGTCTGGGCTTCTAGGAGGCACAGAGCTGAAGAGGAAGCCCATGCCCAGCACTGAGGTACATTCATGCAAAGGCAGTCAGGAGGGACAGGGAATGTTGGGAAAGGGGGACTGGTTGGGGGCAGGGGAGCAATTTGACTTGCATGGAAAGTGCTTGAGGAAAAATAAAAGAAAACACTAGAAAGGTAGGCAGCAGCCAGATAGTGGAGAACTTCCAGAAAGGGCTGAGGTCTTTGTAGTTGATCTTACAAACAACAAGGGGCACTGAAGGTATTCCAGTAGCGAGGGAGACATGGCCAGATCTGTGTTTCAGGAATATCAATTTGGCATCCGTGCGGAGGGGAGACAGAGAGAGGAGAGAATGGAGGCAGGGAGACCAGACAGGAGGCAAGAAGAATGATTAGAAGATAGTCTGGGAAAGAGGTGATGAGACCCTGAATGAGAGAGGTGGGATGAGAACAGAAGTGTCTTGGTCTGGACATGAAGGGCCTTGTAGAGCTAAGGGGGACAAAATTAGAAACTGAGGGAATATGGTACCCTGGGAGAGGGAAGGGTCAAGGACAGCTCCAAGGTTATGAAGCTGGGTGACTGGAAGGTTCTGGTGCTTTCACCAGAAATGGAGAAGTTTGGAGGGGGAAAGGAGACAAGGGTTCTTAAACTCTTTGGTGTCCTAGACAGATTCGCTAGTTGGTCTGAAGGAGCTGATGAATACCTTCTCAAGATAATGTGTTTAAAAGTATTAAATAAGGTTTGGTGGTGTCAAGATGGCAGCTTGAAAAGAGGGACTCACTTAAGCTCTCCCCCAAATTCCTCCAAACCCTTGTAAAAATGACTCTAAACAAATTCTAGAGCTACAGAACCCAAAAAATAACAGAGGGAAACAAATCTCCAGCCCAAGAGGTCCTAGATGGTTGCTGGGAAGGGTCTATTGCACTGTGCTGGGAGTGGAGTGCCACCCAACATGGGCTGCACCAGGACAGACCAGGTCACATAGACCCATGGAGCAGGCCTCGGTGCCAAGAATCACGGAGCTGTGGCAGTTACCACACTTCTAAATCCACAAATGCCAAAGACAATGGAGTAGGTCAGTGGGAAAACTGCTAGATCTGGGTGAGGGAAGTGCATTGGTCAGGGCACAGCTGTGGGACAGTGGAGGTGGCTACACGAGAGGTGGTGGTCTTAGTGGCATCAGTGGCAGCAATAGCTGCAGTGGTAGCTGCTTCTGGAGCCCCTAGCACACATTGTCAGGGGTGGGGGGAAATCAAACGGCTGATCAGAGCAGGAGTGCAGAGATCTTGCCTTGCCTTACTTGGATCTGGGTTGTGGTGCTGGTTAGTGGTTCTTGGGGGAGGAGGAGCACTGGTGTCATAGAACTTTGTAGTGGCTGTGGAGAGGGAGTCCTTCTGGTGGTTACACAGAAGAAAGGAATGCCTGCAATCATAGACCAGAGTACAGGCCAGGAGAGGAGTATCATACCACCTCAGAATAGAAGTAGCTTTGAAAACAGCAGTGCAAAATCCCTGAAGCTTGGGACAAAGCACTCTCCACTCCAAAAACAGTCATAGCCTGACAAAAAACACAAAGGTCAAGTAATTGGCTGGGAAAATGAGCAAGCAGTGCAAAAGGACTCAGACTATAGAATCTTTCTTTCATGATAAAGAAGATCAAAACATACAGCCAGAAGTCAACAAAGTCAAAGAGCCTACATCAAAAGCCTCCAAGAAAAACATGAACTGGTCTCAGGCCATGGAAGAGCTCAAAAAGGATTTGGAAAAGCAAGTTAGAGAAGTAGGGGAAAAATTGGGATGAGAAATGAGAAGGATGAGAGAAAACCATGAAAAACGAGTCAACAACTTGCTAAAGGAAAACCCCCAAATACTGAAGAAAATAACACCTTAAAAATAGACTAACCCAAATGGCAAAAGAGTTTCAAAAAGCCAATGAGGAGAAGAATGCCTAAAAAGGCAGAATTAGCCAAATGGAAGAGGAGGCTCAAAAGGCTGCTGAAGAAAATACTGCCTTAAAAATTAGAATGGAGCAAGTGAAAGCTAGTGATTTTGTGAGAAATCAAGAAATTATAAAACAGAATCAAAAGAATGAAAAAGTGGAAGACAATAGCAAATATCTCATTGGAAAAACCACTGCCCTGGAGAATAGATCTAGGAGAGATAATTTAAAAATTATTGGACTACTTGAAAGCCATGATCAAAAAAAGAGCCTAGATATCATCTTTCATGAAAGTATCAAGGAAAACTGCTCTGATATCCTAGAACCAGAAGGTAAAATAGAAATTGAAAGAATCCACCAATTGCCTCTTGAAAAAGATCCCCAAAAGAAAACTCCTAGAAATATTGTAGCCAAATTCCAAAGTTCCCAGGTAGAGGAGAAAATATTGCAAGCAGAAAGAAACAATTCAAGTAGTATGGAAACACAATCAGGATAACACAAGATGTAGCAGCTTCTACATTAAGGCATTGAAGGGCTTGGAATACGATATTCTGGAGGTCAATGGAGCTAGGATTAAAACCAAGAATCACCTACCCAGCAAAACTGAGTATCATGCCCCAAGGCAAAACATGGATTTTCAATAAAATAGAGGGCTTTTAAGCTTTCTCAGTGAAAAGAAAATCTGACTTTCAAACACAAGAATCAAGAGAAGCATGAAAAAGTAAACAGTAAAGTGAAATCATAAGAGACTTACTGAAGTTGAACTGTTTTGTTTACATTCCTACATGGAAAGATGATGAATATGATTCGTGAGACCTCAGTATTAGGGTAGCTGAAGGGAATATGCATATATATATGCATATATATATGTATGTGTGTGTATATGTATGTGTATATATATATATATATATACATATATATAGACAGAGAGTACAGGTTAGTTGAATATGAAGGGATGATATCTAAAAAAAATCAAATTAAGGGATGAGAGAGGAATATATTGAGAGAGGGAGAAAGGGAGAGATAGAATGGGGTACATTATCTCACATAAAAGTGGCAAGAAAAAGCAGTTCATTGGAAGGAAAGAGGGGGCAGGTGACAGGGAATGAGTAAATCTTGCTCTCATGGGATTTGACTTGAGGAGGGAATACCATACACACTCAATAGTGTATCTTACTGCACAGGAAAGAAGGAGGAAGAAGATAAAAAGGGGGGATGATAGAATGGAGGGCAGATAGGGGGAAGAGGTAATTAAAAACAAACACTTTTGAAAAAGGACAGGGTCAAGGGAGAAAATTGGATAAAGGGGGATAGGTTAGGAAGGAGCAAAATATAGTTAGTCTTTCACAACATGAGTATTGTGGAAGGGTTTTACATACTGATACGCATGTGGCCTATGTTGAATTGCTTGCCTTCTTAGGCAGGGTGGATGGGGAGGGAAGAGGGGAGAGAATTTGGAACTCAAGTTTTAAAAATAGATGTTCAAAAACAAACAAAAAAAAGTTTTTCCATGCAACTAGGAAATAAGATACACAGGCAATGGGGTATAGAAATCTATGTTGCCTTACAAGAAAGTAAGGGGAAAGGGGATGGCAGTGCAGGGAGTGGGGTGATAGAAAGCAAGGCATGGAAAGGGGCAATCAGAATTTCTGCCATCTTAGGGTGGGGGGGAGAGTAGAAATGGGGAGAAAATTTGTAACTCAAAATCTTGTAGAAATCAATGTTGAAAACTAAAAATATTAAATAAAAAATGAAGAAAGAATCTGAAAGAAAAAAGTTTTAAATAAAACAGGTAGAATAACAAAGAAAACCATTACATTGAAATAGTTATCAAAATAAATTTATGGACTCCCAAGTTAAATACACCTATAAGAGGTTTCCTGAGGGGAAGGGCATTTGATTTAGGCTTTAAAGATGAGGGAGAATTCAACAGGCAAACAGGGCGCTAAGAAGGTATTCCAGGCATTATTGTTGTTCATTCATTTTTTCAGTCTTGTTGGACTCTTCTTGTCCCCATTTTGGGGTTTTCTTAGCAAAGATACTGGAGTGGTTTGCTATTTCAAGATTAGGAAACTAAGGCAAACAGGGTTAAGTGACTTGGCCAGGGTCACACAGCCAGGAATTGTATGAGGACAAACTGCAGGCTCAGTGTTCTCTCCACTTTGCCACCTAGCTGCCCTTAGTCTAGGCATAGGGAAAAGCACAAATAAAAGCCTGGAGGCTACAGGATCCAGTGGTGTTTATAGTACAACATGGAGGATATAGAGTAGGATATAGAGGGGCAGGTAGGTAGTAACCTACCTTGAATAGGGCTTAGAGTGTATGGAGGAGAATAGGGGAAGATGACGTATGAACGATAAGCTAATGCCAGACTGTGAGGAGCTTGAATGCTTGGCCTTGAATGTGTGGATTTTTTAATGAGACAGCATGGCAGAATAGCTAAATCGCTGGACAATGAATTAAAGAGGTTTGGGTTAAAAATTCTCCTAGAACACTGAGTATCTGGGTTACCCTAGATGAGTCAGTTAACCTCTCTTGGCCCCAATTTCCACACCTGTAAAATGCAGGTAGTAATATCCACTTCAAAGGATCACTGTGAGGATCCAATGAGATGTTACATGTAGAGTCCTTTGCATACCTTTGAGCCTTCTGTAAATATTGGCCATTATGATTCCTCCAAGGACAAGGGGAATCACTGGGGTTTTTAGCAGATGATCTGAGAGGTCATTTCAGCTTGATGTGGCCTTTTTACTGATGAGTAAACTGAGGCTCAGAGAGATGATGAAATGTGTCTGAAGACATAAAGTGGGTAAATAGCAGAGTCTGGACTCTAGCCCAGGTCTCCAATTTCCAAGATTGGTCCCTGAGACTAAGTTAGCCCTTTCTCTCAGGGAAAGATACTGTGTGGAGCCAACCTTCCCAGTGAATGTGAAGGAGGATTCATTTCCAAACTTGATTTTTTAAGAAACTGGTTGTGCAAAGGGAGCCAGGTCTTTGCATACTGATGCCAAATCCCTCTCCCAGAAAGAATTTACACTCAGGAAAAATAAGCCAGCGTCTGGTTTGTGTTCACTCACACAGCCACGAGGGGGCAGCACAGAGACACAAGGGACCAGAGATATCTAGAATTACAGACTGGAAAGAACCAACTCCTAACTGAATGTGCTTCTCTACTGCAATATTTATCCAAGCTCTGCTTGAATACTTTCGGTGATGGGAAACTCATCACTTCATGAAATGACTCAATCCATACTGGACAGCTGATGGTTGGGAAGTTCATGCTGAGCTAAAGTCATTGGAATTTTCTAGAGCATTGCCCTTAGTTTTCCCTCCTGGGCCAAAACAGAACCAGTCTGATTGCCTTTTCCCCAGAATTGTCCTTCAGATATTTGCAGATGTGACCATGCTCCCTAGGTCCTAGTTTCTCCAATTATTCCAATGGTTCATTCTCAGGACTCACAATTTCATGTTCCCTCCCATTCTGGTCACCTCCTCTGGATGATGCCTCACTCTTTCTTTAAATGTGAAGCCTGTGACTGGACACAGTACTCCACTGGGGTATGAACAGAGTGAAGGACATCCAGGACCTCCCTCCCACTGGATTGTGAATGTCTCCACCAGCAGCCTGAGGTCCTCCATGAAGTCATGGGGAGGTGGCCCAGGGTCCTATATGGTTATGCCAGCAAAAGAGAATGAAGAAGATCTAACAGATGAGAAAAACTGAGATTATGGCCCTGGGGACAGACTGTGTATCTCTTGTGTGAGAATCAGTCCACCTGAAACAGAGATGCTTAGCACATGCATTCTCACAGAATGAGGAAAAGCCTAGACACAGCAATGCTCAGACAGTCTGATAAAGAATAGATAGAGAGTTTGAAATCTGCTTTGGTGGAGGGATTTTCTACACTAAGGGAGTTATGAATCCATGAAATATTGAAGCAAGATCAGATTAATTGTTTTTTTTTTGGCTGCCCCATCACAAAATATATGACAGCCAAGACTAAGAGAAGACATAGTCCTGTCCAATAGTCAAGAGCAAGTCATGACCTAGGGGATAAGAAATTGACCCCTGTGGTTCCTGTTGTTTTCACAGACCAAGAATAACACATTGTTTTAGAGTTAGGTATCTCTAGGGCTCAGTTCTGCTTTGGGAGAGTTTTATGGTTTGGAATGAATAGGATTCCTGGACTGGGTCTAGAGCAGAACCAAGAATATCAGGCAGGCCCCAAATGAACTCAAAGCCTTGGTGGGTGAGGATAGGAGCCAATATCTGCCAAACTGTGATCAAGCACAAGTCATACTTCCCAGGGGTCCCTGACCCCAAGAATCTATCTCTTCCTGTAATTCTCCTTTGGTCCTCCAGGTGGCTCTAGCATGACATAAATGGCTCTGTTCTATTATCCCATTGATTATCCTTGGTTATTATCCCTGGTTAGGGTCCTTCCAGGGAGAGGGAGGAAGGAGTTTCCTCTGTCCAATACCAGACCTCTCTGAGAAGCCTCTAAAGGCAGGAGACCCACAATGGATCTAAGGGCACTGGAGCTTCCCTAGAGCAATGGACAAAGCCCTTGGGAAATGGACCTAAGCTTCCTGGAGAGATCAGGGAATACACAGGAATGAGGCTTAGACTCACAGAGCACAGTGTTTGGGAGGCTCCAAAGGACAGTGTGGAAGAAAAGAGGTATTAGAGTGAACCAAAGTGAAGGTCTACAGAACCATGGTACTGACCTCACTGTGTGCCTGTGAAACCTAAACAGCATACCAGAGCCATGTCAGGAAACTGAATCTCTTCCATTTGAATTGTCCCAGGAAGATTTTGAAGATCAACTGGCAGGATAAGGTGCCAGACACTGAGGTCCTTACTCGAACTAAACTGTCAAGCATTCAAACTCTGTTTCAGAGAGCACAACTCCAATGGGCTGGCCATGTTTGAATGTAAAATGTACACTTGCCAAAAAGACTGTTTTATGTAGAACACAGGGCAAGCATTCACATGGTGTTCAGAAGAAGCAATACAAAGACATTCTGAAGGTCTCTCTCAAGAACTTTGGAATTCATTGTGTGACATGGGAGACATTGGCACAGGACTGCTCAGAGTGGCATGACCACATCAGAGAAGGTGCTGTCCTCCATGAGCAAAGCCAAATTAAAGTAGCTCAAAAGAAATGTGAGATGAGCAGATTTAGAGACTCCACCACCACCAATGTTCACATGCACTATTTGTGCCCAACCTGTGGTAGAACATTTCAAGCTTGTATTGGTCTGATTAGTGACTGTTGGACACACTGTAACTTGACTCTAGCATAGTGATATTTTCAGAACCGATAACAACCGACCAACCAACCCTCAATGACCCTGCAATTTACAGCTCCATGGTCACAAGATCCACAGGCCCTGTTGAACCAGGACACTCTCTAGAAGCCCTCTATATAGAGGGAGAAGGAAGCTGTGCTCTCCCCCAGAGTTACACATTTCAAGAGTCTTCTGGGCTGTGCCTGAGGCAGAGGAAGGTGGAATGCTGGATTCTGCCTCAGAAGACTTGCATTTGCTTTCCACCTTTTCTTTTTATTCTCCCCGTGACCCTGGGGTCACTACCCTCTTTGAGTCTCTTGCTCTCAGTATCAAATCGATGATCTTGTGATTTCTTCTTGTCTTGGTGGGGGAGGAGATGTCATTGCATCTGTCCCCTTGACCCAGAATTCCTCTTCCTATCATCCAAACCTCACTGATCCCTAGCCCTTGGCTTAAATGCACTGAATCTGGGATGCCTGGTTCCCACTTGTTTGCTGTGTGACCAGGGACTAGTCACTTGACCACTCTGAGAATCAGCTTCCTCCTCTTTGACATTGGGAAATATTGGCTGACCTTGCAGATCCACATGGCTTTTTGACCAGAGCTTGTCTTTAACTGCTTTAGAGAAATTGGCATTTTTCTGAGTGTTTCTTCCCCTATTGGGCCACAAGCTTCTGAAGAGGGTGGGGGGGATAGGAATTCTGCTCCTGTTCCCCCAGTAGGAGCTCAGTGTTTGGGCTTAGTATTTAAAGGAATCCTCTGAGGTGGTGTCTCTCTCCTCCTCTCCACCCCTGGCTTCCTTCAAGTCCCAAACAAAATCCCATCTTCTGGGATAAGTCTTTCCTTACACCCCCCTGACCCTCCATTTAAGGCTGGCACCTTCCCTCTGAGATATTCTCTAATTTGTTCTTAATTGATCTTATTTGTACAGGGTTGTGTCCATGTTGTCTCCTCCATTACACTGGGTGAGCAGGGACTTTTACCTTTCTTTGCATCCTCAGAGGTTAGCACACTGACAGGCACTTAGGAAATACCTACAAAGTATTTATTTACTGATGAACCTAAGCAAAGGCCCCCTGAGGCTGCAGCCCTCCTCCACTCTCCACACTTCTATCTCGGCTCCATTCCTGGCTATCTTGGCTCAAGGGTTTAGTGGGAAAGGTCCTCCCTGGGTTTAGGCCAGAAGATCTGGGTTCAAATGCTGTCTTTGCCATTTCCTATGTAATATTGATCACATGGGTTACCTTATATGGGCCTTAATTTCCTTAATTGTGAATTGAGGGTGTTTGACTCAGTGATCTCTAAGGTCTTGTCCAGGTCTAAGGTCTTATTTCTATCCTCAACCACAATACTTGATTGATGCCATTCTCCCTTCAGTATCTTGTCTACCACACTGGCACATTCTTTCTGAATCAAGTCTATGAAAGGAGCCAAAGTTCATTACAGACCAAACTTTCAGATCCTCTATAGAGATTGAGACAGACAAATTGATGCTTAGGCACATGACTCCCCTTCAAACACACCCCTTTGAGCCCTCAGAAGACCCTAGAGCATCCTTAGCAGCTCCCATCCTCAGGTTTGGGATAGTTCAGTGACCTGGGGCCCTCAGGAGGGCAGAGGAACCCTGCTTACCTCTGCTTCCTTCCTCCCTTCTCAGCCTCCAAGCCTCAACTGCTGGATCTGGCAGACATCTGCCTAAAGTGCTTCTATCACTGTTGTGCCAAACCCACCCTATGGGACAGTGGGCAACAGCATCAATTTGGACATCCAGGGGATCTCCCAGCAACCTCCCAGCTATACTTGGTGCAGAAAGGTGATAAAAAGCCCCAACAAGATTGTTTTCTACCATGTTGCTACTGGACAGCTTACACCAGCAGATATAAGGCAGAAGGGGTTCTCCAATGGCACCCTGCTCATCCCTGACCTCACTCTCAATGACCCTCATGACTACATTGTATGGTTTATCAATTCCACAAGTGCCATGATAGTAACAGTATGAGAAGATTTAGCAGTGTATGGTAAGTGCTGCCCTTCGCATGGCTATCCCGTCCCTCCAACACTCTCCCTCAGTGTGGGCTGAATGCATTAGATGATGGAGAAGGCTCTCCCATCTGGAGATCCAGGGTCCTCTGATCTCTGCCAGCTCTGAGCCTTCAGATGCCTGGTTTGTGAAAGGCCCACAAGGACCATCAGCTAAAGAGGGAGAGACACAGGGATGGAACAGGAGAAGTCACTCTGTGTCTTAGCAATCTCGTTATCTCTTTGTGACTCCATTTTCTCCTCTGTAAAGTGGGGTGTGAAGATCCTGGGGGTATCGCACACTTGGAGATGAAAGGGACCTAGAAGCCAGCTAGTCCTCTCCCTCATTTTACAGATGGGGGAACTGAGGCCCAGAAGAGGTAAGTGTCAGCAAATGGAGAGGAAACAAGGCCAGAATCATAATATGTGCGTTAACTGCTTCCTGGAAGCACAGTTAGGTAGGAGCAGAGTAAATTAAGGGGGTAACTAGAGAATGATGGGAGCCAGGAGGGCTCCCCTTTCTTTTGTGTCAAAGAGCTCTGGGGCAGCCAGGCTGATGGAGCCCAGGACCTCCTTCTCAGAGGGATGCTTTTAGATACAGAAAATAAAATCCATAGGAATTCAAAGGAAACAACTCAACTGAAATACAGCTATCAACATTTTTTAATAAGTTCACAACCCCAGGTTAAGGACCCCTGGATAAGAGTGAGATGGTTTGTGAGAGGCTGGGAGGAGCCTCAGTGGATAGGGAGGGCACTGGGCCTGGATTCAGAAAAACACAGACACTTACCAGCTGTGTGACCCTGGACAAATCACTTGACCACCATCTGCCTCAGTTTCCCAAACTGTAAAATGGAAAGAATAATAACCCCTACCCTCCAAGGTTGTTGAAAGGATGAAATTAGATAATATAGTATTTAACACAGTGCTTGACAATAACAATAACCATAATAATAGCCTTTAGATGGCACCTAGCATGTGCCAGGCATGCAGTAGGCATTTCATAAATGCATGTCCCAGGACCTGAATGGAAGAAGGGATCATCCAGGACACAGCAGTCCAGCCTCTGGGCTTCCTGCTCACCTTCCTTATTAGCACAACCATTGAACCAGGAGGCATCTCCCTCCTCATGGTGCCAGGGATCATTGCTGTATGTCTGTAAAGGAAGTGTTTGGGCTTGTGCTTTGGAAGACACAGGCCAGTCCCTCACGCAAATCTCTCTTCTTTTTCTCTCTATAGAAGAAGCATCCAAACCTAACATCATTGCCAGCAGTACCAATGTCACGGAGAATAGAACTTTGGTCTTTACATGTAACACAGAACATGAGGGGATGAACATCCTGTGGTTCTTCAATAATGAGTCCCTGTCACTCAATGAAAGGAAATACCAGTCTGAGAATAACTGGACCCTCATTATCGAGAAGGTGATGAGGGAGGATGCTGGGTCCTACCAATGTGAAGTCTGGAATCTAATCAGTACCAACAGAAGTGACTCACTTGAACTAACTGTGAACTGTGAGAGACTCTGAGTCTCCTCACTCTCTAATCCTTTCCACAACAGTGGCTCACATCTCATCTCTCTCTTTCTTCTTTTCACAGATGGACCAGACAACATCATGATTCATCCAATCCTCGAAAGAGAGGAGATTGATATCAAATTCTAAGACCCATTGATCTTAATGTGTCAGGTTGAGTCTTACCGCACTGCACAGTACAAACAGCAAGTCAATAGCACCATGGACTCTTCAAATGACTTCTTCAATAGCATGTACATCATCAAAAATGTATCTTGGGAAGATTCAGGAAAGTATACAGGTTTGGCATGGAATAATATGACCACCTTATAGGTTTCTGAGGATGTCACAGTCGAGGTGGTTAGTAAGTGGCCTCTCCCTTCCCTCAGAGAATGAGCTTTTTGGGTTGGCCAAAGGTGGGATACCAAGAGCAGGTGCTCAGGCCCATTAAGGAGTATGGTTTTTCATGGAAAATTGGGAGAGGACATCTAAAGAAACAACCTGATTTTGGGAAATGTGGTCACACTTGTATTGAATGTCAGTCCATTTACTGCTATTTTGTCCGTGGTCGAAATGGAGACCAGCCTCCTTGTCTCCTAAAATCATCTTACATCTTATTGTACATCATGTACAATACAAGTTCATTCACCATTTGACACACGTTTAGTTGCAGACCTTCTGCAGAGCGCTGTATCAAACACAGAGGGAAATTAAACATTTAGCTAAGACTCCATTCCTATTTTCAGGGACCTTACAATCTAGGAGAAGGATCAGACCCAAAATACAGGTAAATGATACACAATATTACATGAAATGCATACTTAGACTATGGCTACAAAATAAAGTGTTGCAGGAGACATGGTGGGAAAAGGCCATTCCAGCTGGGGAGTGGGCTGAAATCAGAAAAGGTCTTGTAGAAGAGCTATAATTTGCATTTTGTTTTAAGGGATGGGAGTAGTTTAACAGGTCAAAGAAGAGAGAACATTCCATTTCTATGGAGAAATAGCCCAAGCCAAGGTTCAGAAGGATATGTCTGAGTGTGGAATGCAGAACAATGCAGCCTGAGCAGATAATGCATGGCCAGGACAAGTATTAGAGAGGGCTCCTTCACAAAATGCTGCCATTTTGTGAAGAGTCTTGAATGCCAGGCTAAGAACACCAAAGTTTACTCACTAGATAAAAGGGAGTCCCTGAAGTCTAATTAGCAGAGAAGAAAAGATAATCATGCACATGTATGGTGGGCATATGTCATTCATCAATACTTGGAAGACCAATAAGATTGAACCTGATACTCAAGGGTCAAAGTTTTGTTTAATGTGACCATTGTCACGACTTTACTTCATTTGTGACTTGGTCCTAACATCTTGGATGTGTAAAAATCTGAAGGATCTGAAGTTCCTTCTCATCCCCTCAATTCCAGGCAAAACTTGCCTTAGCTCCAAACTAAGGTGATGAGAATATAAGAAATAGCACTGTGAGTGGGCAGGAATTGTTATACAAGTGCATTTGTAGAATGTTTTTACATTGAGAGACCATGCAAGGTAGCAGAAGAAAGTGATGCAGTTTTGATGGGTTTAGGGAACCCTCAGGGACCAAAGTACAGGAAAGGGTCATTGGGAAAGGATTCATGGACTCAAGTATTCTTTAAGTTAAGTTGGTAAAATTGTATTGTAATGCTAATATGATGGGCAGCACTTCTTAAGAAACTTGCAACCTAACAGGAATGATGCTAAAGCTTATATAAAAAAGATAGTGGATTATGTGGCAAGTATGCTAATTAGGTGATAACATACAACCTTGGTCAGAGGTGTCATTCACTACTAGAAACGTGCTAGAGTGGGGAGTTTTGGTCTGTTATGTCTGTAACAAGATAGCTTTGGGAGTTGGCCTCTATAGCTTGACCTCTGGATTGTATACAGTAACTGTAAGAATCAGTACATGATAATTCTGCTGGTACAAGGTAGTCCTATTCATTCAAGGGAAATTCTATAGAGGTCAGCTTGTTGTCATAACAGGGAGAAATACTTTGCCTCACTGGGTCCCACTCATGAGTTATTGCTAGGCATAGTGTCCTTGGGCTGGGAAGAAAACTGTCATGGATAGTGTTTTGAGGCTAGGGAGAAACATGATCTTGGAAATGGGGTCCAAGCACAAGTACTGAAGGACCCCACCAGAAGAGGAAGAAGAACCTTTTCAGCCCAGCTCTCTTTTACAACCACTCTAACAAAAGGTCTTGAAAGGGTGAAAGACTAAGGGGAAAACCCAGTGAATTATTTTTCCTGCCCAGTTCAGCATAGTTACAAAGACTATGGGCACTGGAGGAAGGTAACAAGAAGACTAGAGAATAAATGAAGGCCCTAGACTGTGTGCTTGATGAAGAAGTGGTCAGGGATTCAGCAGAGAATAGCTTATCACTGGGCAGGGAGCAGCAAGAGGATCCAATGACAGCTCTGCCATCTGATCCCAGAGCTAGGTCACAGATTTAGTGCTGAAGAGGGGACCTGTGCTGACAGATGGGAGCAGCTGTGGGCCTGAGGCTGTGTAGTGGACAAGGAGCTTGAGTTTCATCCTCTATCTGGGTTTGAGGCTTATAGCTGAGTAACTAGGGCAGAGAGCTCAAAACAAAGGGAAGCCTGTAATTGTACACCAAAGGAGCCTTTTAGCTGTGACCAGCAGCAGTCTACTGGATCCTAACTAGGGGCAAGTCTGCAGTGGTGTTGCTAAAACACAAACCTAAAGCAATAGCTTGTCAAACTCAGATAAGGAAAGGAGTGATCAGAATTCTCTTTAGATAATATTGCTTTGGACACACTGAAAGTTAGCAGATCACCATCCTGAGCCACTCCTCATATCCTGAAAGAACACAACACTAAATACCCAGAGAAAGCAGTAGCAAGATACCAGAGAATACACACCAAGACCAAATAAAACCCAGATATTCCTCCCAAATGAGCGCAGAGACTGGCCCTAATAACAAAGTAACAATTCAAGAAGTAAGGCTAGAATATTGAATAAACAAAAAATACTACCGTGAAAAAAAGCTATCGTTGAGATAGGAATGCCCAAATTCAAGCCCGGGGTAAAAGTTATTCAAAAATATCTACAAACAGTATCTCAAATAAAAATATATTGTTTGGAAACAAGGTCAACTAGAATTCTTAGAAGAAATAATAATAATTATTTTTTTAAAGTGCTTTTTTTTTTTACAAATTTTACAAATAGTTAGAATTTGTAGCATATAGAACTTTAAGGTTTACAAAGCACTTTACAAGTATTCCCTCATTTAAGCCTCACAAGAACCCTGGGAGGGCATTGCTATTATTATCCCCATTTTACAAATGAGAAAACTGAGGTAAACAGAGGTTAAATATCTTGTTCAGGATCACACAGCTGGTAAGTGTCTGAGGCTGGATTTGAATTTAGGGCTTCTTGACTCCAGGTCTAGTATTTGATTCACTCTACCTTCCTAACTATGGAGAAAAGAGTTAAAAGGAGAATTGAAAGCTTAGTACAAGGAGTTCAAAAGTTGCTCAAGTAACAGAATCCTTGAAAATTAGAATGAATTGAAAAGAAATTAATGAACCCATGAGACAACAAGACATATTAAATCAAAGTCAAAATACTAAAAAAGATGATGATGATGACAATATAAAGTATCTTAAAGCAAAAAAAAAAAACTTACCTGGAAAATAGATTAAGGAGAAATCTGAAAGAACCAACCAAAAAAAGGGTTTGGACATCAAATTTTAAGAAATCATGAAAGAGAACTGTTCAGAATTATTAGAACCAGCAAAGTTAAAATAGAAAAAAAAACTTCTACTAAAAAAATCATAAATGAAAACTCCCAGGAACATTATAGCCAAAATCCTGAGCTTCGAGGTCATAGAAAAAAATACTGTATCTATTTAAAGAGAAAGCATTCAAAGAACTCTGTAACCAAGGAATATGGAAATGATTTGTTCATTTTATTTCAATTTTGTTATTGGGTGTGATGGAATTATCATGTTTTTTAGAAAGCACATTGAATCACTATAGACATAAAACACTTGGTAGAAATTTTAAGAAACTGACCAATTGCTGGATGAAGGCATTATATATCTAAATTCATATTAATATATGGTACAGTAGTAATTTCAAATTTAACAGGTACGTCATTATTTCCAAACAAAGACAAATGCCTTCTCTTTAAATGTCTGTAAATAGGAGCAACTTTTAAGCTCCTAAAGGTATTAATTTTAAGTAGAAAGAGCACGTTAAATTTAAAATATGAACTGCCCCAATTGTTTTCAGTTCGTGCTTTGCTTTGGTCGAACTTTGTGTGTGTTCATCACCCATCATTTATACATTTGTGAGGGTGTTTATTCTATATGAATATTGTTTCATGTTTGTATGGGAAAATTGTAGCTAAACATTTCATTGTCTTCAGTCTGCAAAAGAAGCACAATTCTATTGCTTTGTCTTGCTTATAGTCATTAAATCATTACTTTTGCATATAAAAAATAAAGAGAAAGCATTCAGCATTCAAGTACCAATGAGTCAGAGTAAAGATCACACAAAATTTAGCAGCTATCACTAAAGGAGTGGGAAGGTTGGAATATGACATTACAAAAGGCAAAATTATAGGCTTACAATCAAGAATAATATACCCAACAAAGTTAAGTATAATCCTGCAGTGGGGGAAATGGACCTTTAATGGATCATAAGCCTTCCAAACATTCCCCTCTCTCATTTCCCCCTTCTTGATAGGTGAAAGTGTGAGGAAAGAGAGGGAAACGTATAAGAGAACAAGATTAAGGAAAGCACACAATGATTATAACTGTGAATGTAAACTATATTAACTCACCCATAAAACAGAAGACGTTAGCAGAGTGGATAAGAAAGCAAAAAACAAACAATATGTAGTCTATAAAGAACACATCTTAAATATAAAGATTCAAGAGTTAAAATTAAGGGTCTAGAGCAAAATCTATTATGCTTCAGTTGACCTCAAAAAAAGCAGAGTAGTAATCATGATCTGAGATAAGCTAACACCAAAAATGGACTTGATTAAAAAAATAAGCAGGAAAACTGAATTATGCTGAAAGGTATCATAGAGAACAAATCACTGCAATGAATTTCTGCCAAGTCACATGACATCTAAATACTTAAAGAAAAAGCTGATATGATCACTCTCTAGTGATTATTGAATAGGAATATGAAAGAACATACGTATTTCTCAGCTGTGTGTGTGACACTTTTACAAAAACTGACCTTGCCTTAAGGCACTAAATACTTCACAAATACTAAAAAGAGAAATACTAAATACATCGTATACTGATCACAATACAATAAAAATTATCTTTAATAAAGAACCTTGGAGTAAAATATTGGAAATGATCAACTAAATTCTAAGCTTAATTAGGAAGAGCTGGCTGATCAAAGACTGTTTTGTCATTTATCCTCTTGCCCAGAGTAAGTGATCCCATTTCCATGAACAAACCTTAGCCTATCCTTTAGTAGATGGTAATCATTATCATCAGTGACAATACAGGGAGCACTTGAACTACAAAGATAAAGGACATAAATTGGAAGAAAGACTAGAGGCAGGAAGACCAGTAAGGAGGTTATTGAAAAAACTCAGATGGGAAATGATGAAGGATTGAATTTGGCCGTGGTAGTCGGGAGGGAAAGAAAGGTAAGGTCACAGGATTTAAAGCTGGGATGAGTATCACAGATAAATCATCCAGTGCACATTGAATTATTTTATTGGTTGGGAAATTGATGTCCAGAGAAGAGAAGGAACTTGGCCAAGATCAGGAAGGGGCCAGGATTCTAATCTGGGTCTCCGGATTCCAAACTCCTGGCTTTTTTTATTCCAGCGTACAGCCTTTCAAGGATAAATGTGAGAGACACTCATGTAAAGGCTTTTGAGAAGAAAAGTGACAGTGTCAGAATTAGTATGAGCCTCATCCTCATTTGGCTGGTGATGGAAACTGAGGCTGAGCAGAAGCAGGGGTAGGACTCATGCTGGGTCCCCTGTGTCCTGCCCCTCCCCCCTCACTGACCCTCTTCTCATCAGTCCACCCCTGCATTCACTCCTTAAGAGGCTGCTTTTCCAGCTGCCCTGGGCCACACAGCTGCATTCACCTCCATCCCAAAACCACTGTCTCGATCACTACCTCAATATAAGAGCCTGTTGTTCAGTTGCATCTGCCTCTTCATCACCCCGAGGACCACAACACGCTAGTACTGCATGGGGGCTTTCTTGGCACACACACTGGTGTGATTTGCTGTTTCCTTCTCTGGTGGGTTAAGGCAAACAGGTTCAATGAAGTGCCAAGTCACACAAGTGGTCCTTCAAGCTCTGCACAAGGGATGAAAAAATATTACATGGGGAGGAGGAAGGGAAGAGTGTCTTCTCAAAGCTCAAGAGAAGGTTCCTGTGGTCCCTGGAGACATCAGTCAGCTAGCTCCATGGTTGCCACACCTCATCCTCTCCCAGTACGCATGAACACCATCTGCTTCCCCTGCATCCGCTCTCAGGAAACACTGGCCTCCACCTAAGGGACGTTGTGTGGGTGGGTTTGGTCCCCTGGAGATTGAGAGCTCCCCCAGGGGCCCTGTTTACATGACCACTCACGCAGGCAGCACAGACCTCACAATGGTGCTGAGGTCCCTAGGGGGAACGAAGGGTGCAACCCACCAACCTGTCTTGCCTTGCTCAGCCATTGGGGATCTTTGTCTGGCAGCCTCACCTATCACTAATGGCTCTATAAGCAACTAGAATCATGGAATAATATTGGAATGGTGGGAGATCCCAGAAGTCATCTGGTCCAGCTCTAACTAGAGAATCAGACCAAGGGGAGGGGAGGAGAAGGGTCAACTGAATTCCCTATCCAGGCAGGAAGGTTTTCTATCCAATACTTGATCTCACCCTGAATCTGAAGGGTCTCTCTTCAGAGAAAATCCACATAGGGAGGTCTCAGTGCTGAAACACCTCTTCTATGACTCAGTCATCATCATACAAAGACTGTACCCTCCCTCACCAGCTCCAGACTGGGGTATTTAATTTTTCATGGCCCAAGAATGCTTCTCTTTGTCTCTCTGTCTGTCTCTCACTGTCTCTCTGTCTCTGTCTCTCTCTGTCTCTCTGTGCTGATGAGTGTTTATAAAATTGATTTGCTATCTATTTGTAATAAAAACTTTATCTTTCAAACATGAATGTGCTTCCTCAAGTCTCTGGGATCCCTCTTTGATCTTTGATGGCTGCCCTTAGAGAAAGGGAGAAAGGAGAAAATGCCGCAAGATTTCTCACAACAGCCAAACGGCCACTTCTCATTTTATAGACATTTGGCCTAGTAACTGAAGGGCTGCTGGGTTATATTTGCATTTCTACCCTGAGAAGGTGTCTGCTAAAGCTACAGACAAACCTCCCTAGAATTTCCCAAGTCTCTCTGAAAGGGAGGGGGGCCCTAAGTAAAACATCTCATCAATCCCCTCCCCACCACCCACCCTCCACAGCCCCACCATGGGTCAATGGCACTTCCCACACAGAAAGGCCCAAGTTTAGCAGTACAGAAATCTCTCATACGGTCACCACAAAGCAGAGCCAGAATGATTCTTTTGACTCATCATAGACCATTTAAAGAACAGCCTTTTTTCTGACACCTATAGTATTTGACCTCATCATGCTTTCCTCTCAAGTCACTCCCATGCTAGACCTTAGAATCACAGACTGGCAAGTGTCTGAAGGGACCTTGGAAGGACTGTTGTCTGAAGCATCGCTAGATAGTCTCTCTAACACCCCACAATCAGCCAGCCAGCCTTTGTGATTCTGACCCCTATAATCTACCTCCCAAGGATTTCTATCCATTAATCGGACTTTCCCCAACAGATCTGAAATCCTTGTTATTTGTGTCTCACTGACTGCATTTGTGTGCCCAGCACCTAGCACAGTGTCTGACACATGGGGGCCACTTAATAAATATTTATTGATTGACTCACTGATAGATTTCTCTCTTCAAAGCTGTCCTCCATTACAGATTCACTCCATTCAGAGAGCTGTGTTGATGCTTCTGTTAATAAAGAAGTCATTTTATGTCCAATATACTCTTTGGCCCAGGAATCCAACTGCCAGGCAGATACCCCAAGGAGACCAAAGATAGAAAGAAAGACCCGGTAAACACCAACATATTCCCAGCAGAACTTTTTGTGGTAGCAAAGAACTGGGAACAACGGAGGTGGTCTCCATCAGCTGGGGAATGGCTAGGAACCTAGACAGCTGAGAGCAGAGGTATCAGACTCAAAGCCAGGGTCCTGAGTGTGGTAGGAAGCAGATTAAACTGCAATTGGGTAATTTTCAACAAAATAAACAAGAATACAGTACAACATAGAGAATGCTGATTTGTGGTTTTCTGAGTCAATAGGGCCCCCCCCACCCCATCCCAGCCCCAGGGATCCATTTCTATTGGAGTTTGACACCACTGGCATGGAGGGGAGAGTGCTGGACCTGGAGTCAGAAAGACCTGAGATTGCATCCTGCCTCAGATCCTTACTGACTGTGTGACCCTGGGCAAGTAACTAACCTTATTCATCCTCAGTTTCCTCATCCATAAAACAGGGACAATAACAGCCCCTGCCTCACAGGGATGTAGTGAGGAGATAATGAGACAATAGATAGAAAGGGCTTTGCAGACCTTAAAGCACTATGTCAATATTAGCTATCACTACTGAATAGCTATTGTCGACCATCAGATTGTGGTACACGAATGTAATGGAATATTGTGCCATAAGGAATAGTGAAAATGAAAAATTCAGAGACTCTAGGAAGGCTTATTCATTGATGAAGGGGCCCCCCACAATAATGGAAACGGGAAACACAAGGGTGAAGATGAACATTGTGTAATTATAATTACCAAACTGGGATCCAGAGAAGAGTAGTAGGTCAGTCCAAAAGTGTTAAGTGCCTACTATGTGCTCACTACTGTACTGAGGACTGCGGATAAACAAAAGGCAAAAGACAATCTATGCCCTCAAGAAGCTTTCAGTCTAATTGGGAAGACAGTAAGGAAACAATCATGTACAAACGAGCTATATACAGGAAAAAAGTTAATGAACAGAAGGAAGGCACTAAAATTAAGGGGGGTTAGAGCAGGCTTCCAGTGAAAGATGAAATTTTAGTTGGGACTGAAAGGAAGCCAGAGAAGTCAGTATTCAGAGTGGAGAAGGAGAAAGAGTTCCAGGTATGGGGGACAGATGGAGAGGATGCTGGAACCTGAGAAATGGGCTTCTTTCTTGTAGAACAACCAAGGGGCCAGTGTCATTGGATGGAAGAGTACAGGGTGGGGCAGAAGGTGTAAAAAGACTGGAAAGTGGGGGGAGGATGGGTATAGGTGATAGGGATACAATGAAATTTGTTTGGTTGTAGTCTTTTGAGCTTGAAGAGGACCAAAATATCACTACATCAAGGTCAAGGTACCTTGTTTCCAGCTGTGGCTGATACTAGCTCAGAATGCTCTATCACAGGTCAGGCACAAATAGCCTATATGAGCATTCAGAGTAGAGATGGCTATAAATTTGTGCATCTCATGTTTCTTTTGAGCTACTGCAATTGTGTCTTTTTCATAGAGCCCAGCACCTTCTTTGATGTGGGCATGTCATACTGGGCAATCCTGAGCCAGTGCCCCCATGTATCGCAATTGATTCCAAAATTCTTCTGAGACACCTTGAGAGTGTCTTTGTACAGCTTATTCAGACCTCCACGTGAGGGCTTGCCTTGTGTGAGTTCTCTGTAAAGTAATCTTTCAGGCAGAGGGACATTTGACATTCAAACAAAGTGGCTGGCCCAACAGAGTTGAGCTCTCTGCAGTAGAATTTGATTGCTTGGCAGTTCAGCTGGAGAAAGGAGGCTCATCTGTTGGGGAACAGCTGAAGAAGTTGAGGTACATTATCGTGATAGAATACCACTGTGCTTAATGACTTTAGAAAGACATGATAGACTTGCATGAAAAAAGGAAGAACAAAATGATCAGAACCAAGAGAATATTGGATACAGTAACAGCAGCAATATTGTTAAGTGAATTTTAAGTGAGTAAGTCCTTTTGGCTATTATAAATATCCAAATTAACTACCTAGGACGTATGAAGGAAGAGGCTATCTGCATCCAAAGAAAGAACTGATAAAAGGAAGTTATGTATTCAGCGATCTTACACACACACACACACACACACACACACACACACACACACACACACACATTTGTGTCTAATGGTAGCCATCTCTAATGTGGGGGGAGAGGGAAAGGAAGAAAAAGAAATTTACATAATAACTTTATTATATATTTGAAAGGAATAGCAAGTTGCATTGCTTGCCACCTCCCCAATCTTCCCCATCACTATAAAAGCTCTTTCTATTGTGCCTCTTTCACTGGAGATAATTTACCGTATTCTACTACTCCTTTCTTCCTTCTTCTATTGCATCCCTCTTCTCATCCCTTAATTTTATTTTTTGGTATCATCTTGTAAAGCCAACCAAGAGCAGCACACCTGAGGACTGCTGCTGCGGCTAATTTCAAGGGTCTAATCTCATAGTATAATGAACTCTCTATTTATTCAGAACTAAACATTGTCCAAGAAACTAAAGCATAACATTCACAACAACATAACATAATAACTTACTAGTGTGGTGGCTACATAGTACTACATAAATCATATCAATCAGTATATCTTACAGCATTTCTCAGAATACTCACACACCATATATCATTGTTCAATAAATTAAACCATAGCATTCCTAGCAACATCCTTAGGTAAAACATCATTCAGTTGTATTCCCCAAAATACTTGTTTACACAAGCAGGGGGTTCCCAGGCCATGGTCTTCTCCAGCACAACATATCGTCTTTAAGGGGTGGCAGAAAATACAAACACCATCAACCTCTTGGTCACAGCAAGTCACAGTCTCCTCAGTCAATACAGAGTGTCCAAGTAAAGTCCTTCTTGGGGGTATGTCCTCCCCACACTGCTGCTGCAGGCTTACTCCTGGCACACTCAGGTGCAGGCATGCTTTAATGAGCAAAGTCTCAACACAAACAAAAAAAGTCCAAATAAAGTTCTCTGAAAGAAGTAGAGGAGAGAGAGAGAGAGAGAGAGAGAGAGAGAGAGAGAGAGAGAGAGAGACAGAGAGAGTAGAGAGAGACAGAGAGAGACAGAGAGAGATAGAAGCAGAGCTGGGAGAGAGAAGCAGAGCTGAGAAGAGAGAAGCAGAGCTGAGAGAGAGAAGTGAGCATGAGCAGGCTAGGGGAGCTTGCTTGTGGGGAGGCCTAACAAAAAGAATGTTTGTGATGTTAATTTCTCAGACAGAAGTCCTGTCTGTTGCTGTGTTAATTTCTCAGAAAGAAGTCCTGTCTATTGGTCTTTATGAGTAAATTGAGATGATGGTGCTGGTAATGTGTGTAAACGTTGTATCCTTGTTAAGCTTTGCTTTCCCAGAAACAGAACTTTGGGCAGGAGCCCCTGGGGTCTGCTGTCAAGGAAGGAGCAGGAAGAACTTGGAGTGGAGCAATCCCCGTGAGCTGAGACAAGGAGCAGGAGCAGAGAGATGCCTTCTTGTGAACCCAGGCAAGAGCTGGGAGCAGTCGGCCCATGGAGGAGGAACTATGGGGTTTGGAAGTCAACCTCGAGTCAAGATAAAAGAGAACTTTACTTGGACAATCTGTATTGAATGAGGAGGTTATAACTTGCACTGACTTGGGGGTGGATGGTGTTTGTATTTTCTGCTACCCCTTAAGGACAATATGTTGTGTTAAGGAAGACCATGGCCTGGGACCTCCTGCTTGTGTAAACAAATATTTTGGGAAATGCTACTGAATGATATATTTTGCTTAAGGATAATGCCATGAACTTTATGGTTTAGTTCATTGAACAATGATATATGCTGTGTGGGTATTCTGAGAAATGTTATAAGATATACTAAATGGTATGTTTTATTTAAGACTATGTGATCACCTTACTAATAAGTTATTATGTTATGTTGTTGTGAATGTTATGCTTTAGTTACCTGAACAATGTTTAGTTCTGAGTAAAGAGTTCATTATGCTATGCTATTATATCCTTTAAATTATTCACAGCAGCAGTCCTCAAGTGTGCTGCCATGATTGACTTTACACATTCCATCACAGCCAAATCACACCCATGCCCTCTGTCTGTGTATATTCCTTCCAGGTCCTTTTCATTTTTTAAAAATCTCTTTGGGATACATACCTAGTAGTGGTATTACTTGGTCAAAAGGTACACATGGTTTTATAACCCTTTGGGCATACTTCCAAAATGCTCTACAGAATGGTTGAATCAGTATACAACTTCACCAACAGCCACAACAGACTTCTTTAAGAAGGCCCCAAGAACAGATAGGGTAGCTAGGTAGTGCAGCAGATAGAGTGCTGGACCTGGAGTCAGGAGGACCCTGAGTTCAAGTCTGGCTACAGATACTTCCTAACTGTGTGACCCTGGGTAAGTCACTTAACTCTGTTTGCCTGGATTTCTTTATTTATAAAATGAACTGGAGAAGAAAATGGCAAACCCATCAGTATCTTTCCCAAGGAAACCCCAAATGTGATCACAAACAGTCAGAAAAGACTAAACAATAATAAAAACAACAAAGAATGGGAACTAAGGGCCTCCCTAGAGCAATGTGCCCAGCCCCTGGGAAATAGACCTCAGCTTCCTGGAGAGATCAGAGAATACATAGGGATCCAAGCTTAGCCTCACAGAGCAGAGGGAAGAGGAAGGAGTCAGAGAGAAGACCATCAAGTTGCATTCACTGATTCTACAACACATGGCTCCATAGCCCTTGTGTCTTGCCTAGCCAGGACCCTGTTGACATCTTCTATATAGAAAGAGCAATGAGCTATGTTCTCCTCTAGAAGTATACACCCCAAGAGTCTCATAGCTGAGGTTGGAATGTACCTGAAGCAGAATTTGTAGTCAGATCTGTATTTGAAACTTACCGCCTCCAGAACAGGAAGGAAAGTATGTCAGTGGGTTTGGGCAGGAAAGAGGTGGTGATGGAGAAAGTGGGGGAGGTGGTGGTAAAAAGTCAGAGAAAAAGTCCCTGCTCCATGAGGCCCATGTCAACCTGGCAGATAGAAGAGTTCCAGGCCTGAAGAGAGAGACCTCAGTACTCTAGGGAAGGAGGAGACAGAGCAGACATAGCTCAGGGTTGCATGCAGGGACAGTCTTAGTTTGGACGCCAGTAGGGACACACCAGCAGGGTCACCAGTCTTGAACTCAGGGTTCTCCTGACTCCAGGTCCAGCACTCTATCTGCACTTGGGCTCTGTACAGGGAAGACATAGGAGGAGGAGACAGGGAGAGAGATTCTTTGGAAGTCAAAGAGATGGTCACACACAGTGGGCAGCATAGGCCTATGGAGAGCCCCTCACAAGTTGTACACAGTGGGAGAAGCCCCTGGAAGGGGCTCCTGTTCACAGGTGAGACCCCAGCTCTGCTGGAGCCCAGAAGAGAGGGAGCTTGGGGAATTCTGACCCAGATATAGATAAGTGAATCAACACTAGGACAAGGAGGAAGGAGTCCAGTCCAATGGGGTTTATCCCAGAGACAGTCTCTGCTGACTTGACTAGGGGTGTCTATCCTGAGCCAGGGGCCAAAGGGAAGAAGCAACTCAGAACTATCAGCCCACATTCCTGACATCCAGGGCAATGTCTGGTTCTAGAACTAAGCAATCTCTGATGATTGGGAATCTTTAGAGTCAGAGGAGATGTGGTCTTAGAGAGTTCTCTTGGGTACTGGGGTAGGGGGAGCAGTGCAGCTTGCCCAGCTTTAAGCAGCTGGTATTTGTCTGAGGCAGAACTAGTACCCAGATCCCCTTGGCTCCCAGACAAGCCCTCTAGTTAAACATAAGGTCATTAGGGAGGGAGGGCACAGGCAGATGATGGCAACAGGAAAACCTTCCTGGGGGAGGTGCTGTTAAAGGGGCAACCTGAAGGAAGAGATGGGCCCTATGAGGAAGAGGGCAGGAAGAGGACATCCCAGGCTGGATTGAGGTGGAGGACATAGCTCCACTCCTTAGCACAAAATACCATAGCATCTGGGACTGAGGAAGGAAGTGTAGCCCACTAGACTCTTTTAAGAGCTTGGGAGGAAAGAGGGCACCAAGGGAAACCCAAGGATAGGAACTGAGACAAGGAACTTGTGTGGGGCCAAGGCTGCCTCAGTACCCCTGCAGTCTTCTTGGGACTGGAGGAAGCAGAAGATTGGGCCCTTCATGAAATACAAGGTAATCTGGGCTCTCCCAGGGCTTCCAGCTTCTGCTAGAGGGCCAAAGATAGAAGAAAGCTCTGGACTTGGGATCAGGAGGTCTGGATTCAAACCTCAGCTCCTGCATTTACTGTGTGATCTCAGGTGAGTCACCTCAGCTCTATCACTCTCCAATGCCTCATCTGTAAAATGGGGATACTAGTCACAGCATTCTCTGCTTCTCTGGCTGTCCTGAGGAAAGACCCTTCAAGTGTGACAGAGATGGGAATTAGTACTACTCCTTGGAGGCTCCAATAGCTGCCCCTTCTACTCAGTCCTGTCCAATAAGTGAATTGGGCAGCTAGATGCCTCAGTGCTGGGCCTGGGACAAAGGACTCTAAGATATTTTCAGGAGGGGGCTGTCAGCTTGGGCAGAGGACATGAGGAAAGGCTTCTTGGGGGAGGTAGAACATGAACTGAGCCCAGCAGGAAAAGGATTTCTTCAGGGATCCTCCAGTGTAAATGTATGGAGGGGGATGATGGTAGGTCAATAATGAAGGAAGAATATCTAGACGATAGTAAATTGTCTGTCAGGTTTGGCTTGATCCGAACAATTTTGTGATGGAAGCCTAGTGTTCTGGAACATTGAGAGTCTAAAGAGGAGTGGTATAAAATGCAGCCGGGAGGAAGCTGTGCTGGCCTGAGCCATCCAGGGTGAAGTGAGAGGGAACACCTGGGAGGGACTTGCTTCCTCCTCCCCCACTTTCTGCAGTGATGCCTTGAGACCAGAAGGGCTCATATCAGGGTGTTGGCTTTGGGGTTTTGTTTCTGGGCTGCTGTGTTGTCTCCTTCAAGGAACACCAGGTCTCCTGGCTGGTGGAATTCCCTTCTTTTCCTATGTGATGCAGCAGGAAGTTGCTCCTTGCTCTCTCTTCCTCCCTAATTGTTGGCCAACCCTTCTGATCTCTTCTTATAGCCTGGGCATCTTGTTGGCCACACTCACTGTTCAGGGTCAACAGGGCAGGGTGTGTCTATGGTGAGCGAGCTCTCCGGGGAATCTCAAACCACCGGCTGCTGTTCCTCCTCTGCTCTAACACGGAGCTTCCCTGCAGCTGGTTTCATTTCATTGTATGCAAGGCAAAAGGCAGTGTGATGTAGAGAAGTAACAGTGTTTTCAGGCATAGGAATTCCTGAGATCAAGTATTACCTCTGACACTGACTACTTCTGTAGCAATGGGTTGGTCAATCAAAGTTTAAGCCTTGAGCAACTTTCCAAGAGGGTAAGGAGGGTTAGCCTTGGAGTCAGGGGGCCTGGGTTCAAATCCAGCTCTGCTGATTGCTGTCAGTTTAGTCAAAGACAAGTCACAGTGTGGGGCCTCGGTTTTCTCCTCTAACAATGAGGGCTTTGACCTAGATTGGGTTATTAGATTTCAGGGGGTCCATAAACATGGATGGGGGAAAATTACATTTTTATTTTTATTAGCTTTTGGTTTTCTTTATAATTCTTTCTATTTTCTTTTGTGAACTTAAAACCATGATTCTGAGAAGAGTACATAGGCTTCTTCATATTTTTTTCAGATTCTTCAGGAGAAAATTTTGCAAGCAGCCAGAAAGAAACAACACATTACCATGGAACCACAATCAGGATCATTTATGGTTTATCAGTGACCATGTTAAAAGAGTGGAGAGCTTGGAAGAGGATTTTCCAGAAGGCAAAAGAGCAAGGATAATAACCAAGAATAATCTACTCAGCAAAGCTGAGTATAATCCTTCAGAGGGGAAAATGGACATTTAATGGAAAAAGGGAGGAGGATTGGTTTCCCTCTGGCTCTCCTCTTTCCCAGTTCATCTCCCAAATGTGAGAGAGGAATCAGGACTGTCTTCCAATCTCTTTACCTTTTCTAGTGCCTTGGTCTCCCTCCCCTGTCCAAACTTCTGCTTCTCAGCTTTAACTTTCCTGGTTCTCATTGTTCTTTTCAGGCTCTTCTTTCTTTTCTTCCCAGTCTTTTTCTCTGGGAAACTTTTTTCACTTCCAAATTTCTTAGGTAGTAAAAGACTAGACCTAAACTTTTCCTAGTCCTGCTCTCCAACAAAAGAGTCAAGGTCTAGGCAGACAAAGAGGGAAAGAATGGAGAGGTGGCAAGGGGAACAGAAGAGGGGGCTGGCAATAGATTCAAAGAGGGATGTGGAAAAGCTGTCATTAGCATCTTAATGGATCATGAAAAGAAAAACCAGGTGAAGGGGACAGGCTTGTGGAACAGACCTCTGGCAGCATGAAAGGTGAAGGAGCTGAGGAGAAGGTGATCCATACTTAAGTCAAAGTGGACAAGAATCCTAGAGGTCTGGGAAGGAGATGGGAATCCTGAGAGTATCCAAAGATAAGCCTTGGCTCTGCTCCAATTGTCTCTTCTGGCTTTATTGGGAAGGTCAGTCCTACATGTCTGTTCTTTCCTAGGGACCATCAAACATCACCTTCCAGAGGAGAATGGTTATTCAGCACTCAATGGTGGCTTTGGGAGATATTGCTCCAACTAAAGACTTCTTTCTTTACCCGTCCTTCCAATGGGGGTAAACTCCTTTTGGTTTTCTTTGTTAGGAAGACCATGAACAACACAATTCAGCTCCTCCAATCATCCTCTGCTCCATTCATTTAAATAGTATTTATTAGTATGTGCACCCATTAGGCAAAGCTCCTCATATTTAGAGGACTAAGTGTTAAGTTGGCATTTGTTTAGGCCTAGGGATGGTGCTGCTCAACACTCTCCACTCCCTTTCCCACTACTCTGCTCACATTCTGACTCTGTGCTTAACACTTCTGTGACTTTGGGAAAATATCCCTATGGCTCAGTTTCCTCATTTGTATATCAAAAGGGCTGGAATAGCTGGCGTCTGTAGTTCCTTCCATCTCAATATGAGAAGCAGAGGCTTCTCAATCACTACTCAAATGCAAGCCAGCTGTTAAGCACGGGATTAGAGTCGCCGAGTGTTTTTTGTTTCCCCATGGTCTGCCATGGCCAAAGAACTCATCCACTGGCCAAACACTGGTTTGGCTGCATTCTACAAATTCCAGAATGTTGTCTCATTGCTGTCATTCTCTGTAATGAAGTTATTCATTGTTTCTATGATTTGTTCTTTCATCCACTAATTCTTTACAATTAAATTTAGTTTCCATTTAATTCTTAATTGGTTTCCATGGCCCTTTTGCTGAATGTAATTTTTATTGCATCTTGGTCTGAGAAAGATATATCTAATATTTCTGCTTTTCTGCATTTATTTGTTGCATTTGCTCTACATTTATTTTTTTAATAAACTAATTTATTTTTAGTTTTCTTTTTTTAATTAAGATTATTTTTAGTTTACAATGCTCAGTTCGGCATGATTTTGAGTTCCAGATTTTCTCCCTCCCACGCTCCCCAATATGGCATGGAATCTGATATATCTTCTTTAACTTTACATTAAACTTATTTACACCATAGTCAAGTTGTAAAGAAGAATCATGATCAATGGCACGAGAAAGAAGAAACAAAACTAAAAACCTCAAAACCAAAGAGGAAAAAAGGAGAGCAAATAGTTTGTCTCAATCTATATTCAGACTCCACACTTCTTTCTCTGGATGTAGATAGCTTTTTCCATCATGAGCCTTTGGAGCTGTCTTTAAGCCTCGTATTGCTGAGAAGAGTGAAGTCTATCAAGGTTAGTCATCACAGAATCAATATATCTGTGGTTGTGTATAATGTTCTCCTAGTTCTGCTCTGCTCACTCAGCATTATATTGTGTAGGTTTTTCCAGGTTATTATGAAGTTCGTATCTTCCCCATTTCTTACAGCACAATAGTATTCCACTACATTCATACACCACAATTTGTTCAGCCATTCCCCAATTGATGGGCATCTCCTTGATTTCCAATTCTTTGCTACTACAAAAAGAGCTGCTATAAATATTTTTGTACATACAGGTCCTTTACCCACTTGTGTGATCTCTTTGGGATACAGCCCTATAAGTGGAATGGCTGGGTCAAAAGGTATGAACATTTTTATAGCCCTTTGGGCCTAGTTCCAAATTGCTCTCCAGAATGGCTGGATCAGTTCACAACTCCACCAACAAAGTAACATTGTTCCAAATTTCCCACATCCTCTCGAGCATTTATCATTTTCCTGTTTTGTCATTTTAGCCAATATGACAGGAGAGATGAAGTATCTAGTTGTTTTGATTTGTATTTCTCTAATCAGTAGTGATTTAGAGCATTTTTTCATATGCCTATAGATCTCTTTTATTTCTTCATCTGAACACTGCCTGTTCATATCCTTTGACCATTTCTCAATTGGGGAATGACTTGTATTCCCATAAATTTGGCTCAGTTCCCTGTATATTTTAGAGATGAGGCCTTTATCAGAGACACTAGTTGTAAAGATTTTCTCCCAGTTTTCTGCTTCTCTCCTAATCTTTGTTGCATTGGCTTTTTTTTTTTACAGAAAACTTTTCAATTTAACATAATCATAATTATCAATTTTGAATTTTGTAATGCTCTTTATCTCTTGTTGTGTCATGAATTCTTTGATATCCCATAAATCTGATAGATAATCTATTCCTTGCTCTCCCAAATTGCTTATAGTATCAGCCTTTATTCCTAAGTCATGAAACCATTTTGACTTTATTTTGGTATGCAGTGTAAGATGCTGGTCTATGCCCAGTTTCTGCCTTACGATTTTCCAATTTTCCCAGCAGTTTTTGTGAAATAGTGAATTCTTTGCCCAGAAGCGGGCTTCTTTGGGTTTATCAAAGAGTAGAATGCTATAGTTGTTGACTACTGCATCTTGTGTACCTAACCTATTCCACTGATCCACCACTGTTTCTTAGCCAGTACCAAGTAGTTTTGATGTCTCCTGCTTTATAGTACAATTTAATATAGCCACTATGTCTAGGCCACCTTCCCTAACATTTCTTTTCATTAATTACCTAGATATTCTAGACCTCTTGTTCTTCCAGATGAATTTTGTTATTATTTTATCCAGCTCTGTAAAATAATTTTTTGGCAGTTTGATTGGTATGGTGCTGAATAAATAAATTAATTTGGATAAAATTGTCATTTTCATTATATAGCTCAGACTAACCATGAGCAACTGGTATTTTCCCATTTATTTAGATCTGACTTTATTTGTGTGAAAAATGTTTTTTAATTGTGTTCATATAGGGCCTGGGTTTGTCTTGGCAGGTAGACTCCCAAATATTTTATAGTATCTACAGTAACTTTAAATGGAATTTCTCTTTCTATCTCTTGCTGTTGGGCTTTGTTAGTAATGTATAGGAATGCTGAGGATTTATGTGGGTTTATTTTATATCCTGCAACTTTGCTAAAGTTGTTTATTATTTCAAGTAGTTTTTTGCTTGATTCTCTAGGATTCTCTAAGTAAATCATCCTATCATCTGCAAAAAGTGATAATTTAGATTCTCCTTTGCTTATTCTAATTCCTTCAATTTCTTTTTCTTTTCTTTTTGCTTCAGCTAACATTTCTAGAACAAAATTGATAATGGACAACTTTGTTTCACCCCTGATCTTATTGGGAATGCATCTACCTTATCCCCATTACAAATAGTGCCTGTTGATGGTTTTAGGTATATGCTATTGATAATTTTAAAGAAGTCTCCATTTATTCCTATGCTTTCTAGTGTTTTTAATAGGAATGAGTGTTGTATTTTGTTGAAGGCTTTTTCTGCATCTATTGAGGTGATCACATATGGTTTCTGCCAGTTTTGTTGTTGATATGATCAATTTTGCTTATCGTTTTCCTAATATTGAACCAGCCTTGTATTCCTGGAATAAATCCTACCTGGTCATAGTGTATCATTCTTGTGATAAGTTGCTGCGATCTTTTTGCTAATATTTTATTTAAAATTTTTGCATCAATATTCATTAGGGAAATTGGTCTATAATTTTCTTTCTCTGTTTTGACTCTTCCTGGTTTGGGTATTAGTACCATATTTGTGTCAAAAAAGAATTTGGTAGGATTCCTTCACTTATTTTCCCAAAGAGTCTATAAAGCACAGGAATTAATTGTTCTTTAAATGTTTGATAGAATTCACATGTAAAACGATCTGGCCCTGGAGACTTTTTCCTAGGGAGTTCATTGATGGCTTGCTCAATTTCTTTTTCTGAGATGGGGTTATTTAGGTATTTTACTTCCTCTTCTGTTAATCTGGGCAATATATATTTTTGAAAATATTCATCCATATCCCTAAGGTTGTCCAATTTATGGGCATACAATTGGGCAAAATAATTCCTAATTATTGTTTTAATTTCATTTTCATTGGAGGTGAATTCACCCTTTTCATTTTTGGTACTGGTAATTCAATTTTCTTCTTTCTTTCTTTTTTTAAATCAAATTGACCAAAGGTTTATCAATTTTATTGTTTTTTTTTTCATAAAACCAGCTCTTGGTTTTATTTACTAATTTAATAGTTTACTTGATTTCAGTTTTATTAATCTCTCCTTTGATTTTCAGTATTTCTAATTTGGTATTTAATTGGAGATTTTCAATTTGTTATTTTTTTAGCTTTTTCAGTTGCATGTCCAATTCATTAATCTCCGTTTCCCTCTATTTTATTTATCTAAGTATTTAGAGATATAAAACTTCCCCTAAGAACTGCTTTTGCTGTATCCCATAAGTTTTGGCATGTTGTCTCATTGTTGTCATTCTCTTGAATGAAGTTATTTATTGTTTCTATAATTTGTTTGTTGGCCCACTCATTCTTTAGAATTAAATTATTTAGTTTACAATTGATGTTTAGCTTATTTTTCCGTGGTTCTTTATGACAAATAATTTTTATTGCATCATGATCTGAAAAGGATGCTTTGAGTACTTCTGTCTTCCTGCACTGGATTGTGAAGTTTTTATGCCCTAGTACATGGTTATTTGTTTGTTTGTTTGTTTATTTAATATTTTTAGTTTTCAGCAGTGATTTTCACAAGAGTTTGAATTACAAATCTTCTCCCCATTTCTACTCTTCCCCCACTCCAAGATGGCATATATTCTGGTTGCCCCATTCCTCAGTCAGCCCTCCCTTCTGTCACCCCACTTGCCCTATCCCCTTTTTCCTTACTTTCTTGTAGGGCAAGATAGATTTCTATGCCCCATTGCCTGTATATCTAATTTCCTAGTTGCATGCAAGAACTTTTTTTTGAACACCTGTTTTTAAAACTTTGAGTTCCAAATTCTTTCCCCTCTTCCCTCCCCATCCACCCTCCCTAAGAAGGCAAGCAATTCAACATAGGCCACATATGTATCATTATGCAAAACCCTTCCACAATACTCATGTTGTGGAAGACTAACTATATTTTGCTCCTTCCTATTCTATCCCCCTTTATTCAATTTTCTCCCTTGACTCTGTCCCTTTTGAAGTGTTTGCTTTTGATTACCTCCTCTCCTTATCTGCTCTCCCTTTTATTATCCCCCCTTTTTATCACCTTCCCTCTTCTTTCCTGTGGGGCAAGATACCCAATTGAGTGTGTATGTTAATCCTTCCTCAAGTCAAATCCGATGAGAGCAAGATTCACTCATTCCCTGTCACCTGCCCTCTCTTCCCTTCCAATGAACTGCTCTTTCTTGCCACTTTTGTGTGAGATAATTTACCCTATTCCATCTCTCTCTTTCTCCCTCTCTCAATATATTCCTCTCTCGTCCTTTAATTTGATTTCATTTTTTAATTTTTTTAGTTATCATCCCTTCATATTCAACTCACTCTGTGCCCTCTGTCTACACACACACACACACACAAACACACACACACGCGCGCGCGCATGCACGCACGCACATATATGTATGTGTGTTCCCTTCAGCTACCCTAATACTGAGGTATCATGAACTATACATATCATCTTTCCATGTAGGAATGTGAACAAAACAGTTCAACTTTAGTAAGTCCCTTATGATTTCTCTTCCTTGTTTACCTTCCCATGCTTCTCTTGATTCTTGTGTTTGAAAGTCAAATTTTCTATTCAGCTCTGGTCTTTTCACCGAGAAAGCTTGAAAGTCCTCTATTTTATTAAAAATCCATATTTTGCCTTGGAGAATGATACTCAGTTTTGCTGGGTAGGTGATTCTTAGTTTTAATCCTAGTTCCATTGACCTCCAGAATATCATATTCCAAGCCATTCGATCCCTTAATGTAGAAGCTGCTAGATCTTGTGTTATCCTGATTGTGTTTCCACAATACTCAAATTGTTTCTTTCTGTCTGCTTGCAGTATTTTCTCCTTGATCTGGGAGCTCTGGAATTTGGTGACGGTATTCCTA
>CM053622.1:786515482-786550870 GCA_028646595.1 Phalanger gymnotis
ACACTGTCTTCCATTTTTTCATTCCTTTGGTTCTGTTTTATAATATCTTGAATTCTCATCAAGTCACTAGTGTCCACTTGCTCCAGGCTAATTTTTAAGGTACTGCTTTATTCAGTGGTCTTTTGGACCTCCTTTTCCATTTGGGTAATTCTGCCTTTCAAGGCATTCTTCTCATTTGCTTTTTGGAGGTCTTTTGCCATGTGAGTTAATCTATTTTTAAGGAGTTATTTTCTTCAGTGTTTTTTTTTTGAGTCTCCTTTAGCAAGTCATTGACTTGCTTTTCATGGTTTTCTTGCATCCTTCTCATTTCTCTTCCCCATTTTTTCTCTACTTCTCTAACTTGCTTTTCCAAATCCTTTTTTGAGCTCTTCCATGGCCTGAGACCAGTTCATGTTTTTCTTGGAGGCCTTTGATGTAGGCTCTTTGACCTTGTTGACTTCTTCTGGCTGTATTTTTTTGTCTTCTTTGTCATCATAGAAAGATTCCAAAGTCTGAGTCTGAATCTGAGTCCGTTTTCGCTGCCTGGCCATGTTCCCAACCAACAACTTGACCTTTGAGTTTTTCGTTAGGGTATAACTGCTTGTAGAGTATAGAGTACTTTGTCCCAAGCTTGAGGGGACATGCTGTTGTTTTTAAAGGTATTTCTATACAGCAAACTCTTCCACACCAGCGCTACTCCTCTCCCAACAACTGCCAACCTGTATTGGACTCACGTCTAAGTTGGCTCCACACTCCCACACAGATCCGCCACTTAATTCCTCCCTCCTGCTGGGCCTGGGGCCAGAACCAACTGCAGCTGTAGTATTGTAGCTGCATCACTTCTGCTGCCCCCGGGGTGATGGCCGAATTGTGAACTCCTTTCACTCTGTCCCAGCAGCTTTTCCCACTAACCTACTCTGTTGTCTTGGTGTTTGTGGATTGAGAAGTCTGGTAACTGCTACAACTCACTGATTCAGGGTGCTGGGGCCTGTTCCACCCAGCTCACAGTCTGGTTGGTCCAGGTGCAGCCCACACTGGGCTTTGCTCCACTCTGCTCCCAGTTCCATGTGATGAACTTTACCCAAAAACCATCCAGGCTGTCCTGGGCTGGAGCCCTGCTTCCCTCTACTATTTCATGGCTTCTGCAGTTCTAGAATTTGTTCAGAGCCATTTTTTTATAGGTGTTTGGAGGGACCTGGTGGAGAGCTCATGCAAGTCCCTGCTTTCCAGCTGCCATCTTGGCTCCACCCCTCACATGGTTAATTTTTGAGTATGTGCCATGTACTGCTGAGAAAACGTATATTATTCCCCATTCCATTTTCTCCAGAAGTCTATCATATCTGCCTTTTCTAAAATTCTGTTTACCTCCTTAAATTCTTTCTTGTTTATTTTGAGGTTAGATTTATCAAGTTCAGAGAGGGGGAGGTTGAGGTCCCTCATTATTATAGTTTTGCTGTCTATTTCTTCCTGTAACTCCCTTAACCTTTCCTCTAAGAATCTGCATGCTGTACCACTTGGCACATATATGTTAAATAATGATATCGCTTCATTGTTTATGGTGCCTTTTAGCAGGATATAGTGTCCTTCCTTATCTCTTTTAATTAGATATATCTTTGATTTTGCTTTGTCTGAGATTAGGATTGCTACCCCTGCCTTTTTTACTTTAGCTGAAGCACAATACATTCTACTGCAGCCTTTTACCTTTACCCTGTGTGTATCCCCCTGTTTCAAATGTGTTTGTTGTAAACAGCATATTGTAGGATTATGGTTTTTAAGCCATTCTGCTATCCACTTCCTTTTTATGGGAGAGTTATCCCTTTCTCATTCACAGTTATGATTACTATCTCTGTCTTTTTCTCCATCCTATTTCCCCCCTCTTTATGCTTTTATTTTTCCCCTTTTTCCTTCCACTCCTCAACAGTTTTGCTTTTGACTGCCACCTTCCTCAGTTTACCCTTCCTCTTGATTCCCTTCCCTTATCTTATCTTTTTCCCCTTGCTACTTCTTCCCTCTCTTCTGATCATCTCCTCCCTTTTCTTTCTCCTTTCCCCTCCTACTGTAGGACAAGTTTGATTTCTATACTTCTCAGGGCATGTTATTCCCTTCTTGAACCAAATCCAATGAGAGTAAAACTCAATTACTGCTCTGCTCTCTCCCTTCTTTCCCTCTACTATAATATGTTTTTGTGCCACTTCGTGTGATGTAATTTACCCTTTTCTCTTACTTCCTTACCTCTTCTCCCAGAATCATCCCTTTATATATAATTATATTTATTTATCATTGTATTAGTTGTTTTATACTGATGCCCAGAGTCTATGAATATCCCTTTCAATTGTCATAATAACTATACCATTCTCAAGATTGACACATATATAAAACATACATAAAACAAAATAATCCTATGTAAGAATGTAACTAATTAGCCTTATTGATTAACTAGGGTTTTCCCCCCATTTATCTTTTTATATCTCTCTTGAGGATTGTATTTGGAGAACAAATTTTCCATTGAGCTCTGGTCTTTTCATCGGGAAGGTCTGGAATTCCCTTATTTCATTGAATGTCCATCTCCTTGCCTGGCAAATTATGCTCAATTTTGCTGAGTAGTCAATCCTTGGTTGTAGTCTGAGTTCCTTTGCCTTTTGGAATATCATATTCCAGTTTCTTCTGTCATTTAATGTAGAAGCTGAAAGATCCTGTGTGATCCTGACTGTAGTTCCATGGTATTTGAATTGTTTCTTTCTAGCTGCTTGCAGTATTTTCTCCTTGACTTCGTAGTTCTGGAATTTGGCCATAATGTTTCTTGGAGTTTTAATTTGGGATCTTTTTCAGGGGGTGACCAGCGTATTCTTTTGATGACAATTTTACCCTCTGGTTCTAGGACCTCTGGACAATTTTCCTTAAGGATTTCATGGAAGATACTGTCCAGGCTCTTTTTTTCATCATAGCTTTCAGGTAGACCAATAATTCTTAGAGAGTTTCTCCTGGATCTGTTTTCCAGGTCAGTTGTTTTTCCAATCAGATATTTCACATTTTCTTCTATTTTTTCATTCTTTAGATTTTTTTGATTGATTCTTGATGTCTCATAGAGTTATTAGCTTCTACTTGCCCAGTTCTAATTTTTAATGTTTTATTTTCTTCCTTTATCTTCTCTATCTCCTTTTCCATTTGGTTGATTTTACTTTTCAATGAGACATTTTCTCCATTTATATTCTGATTGTCCTTAACCATTTTGCCAATTTTAGTTTTTAGAGACTTGTTTTCCTCATCGAATTTTTTTTCCATTTTTTCCTTTTTTTCTTTTACCTCCCTAATTTGGCTTTTAAAGTCCTCCTTGAGTTCTTCCAGGAATGCTTTTTGGTCTGGAGACCAGTTCATTTTCCATTTAGAGGCTTCAGATGTGGGTGTAGTGTCCATGCTGTCCTCTTCTGAATTGGTATTTTGATCTTCCCTGTCTCCATACTATGAATCATTGGTCTTTGAAAGCTTCTTACTGTTCTTTTTCATGGTATTTTTTCCCTCCTGGTTTCTAAAGTGGATCTCTGCTTCTGGGGCTCAGGGGGCTCTGTCCCAAGTTTCTTGTGTTGGGCTTTAGCTTTATGTGCTATGGCCTCTGGTTTTGTGATGTGTGGGGGATGGCTGGTCTGGCTGCTGGAATCTCCTCTTCCCCAGGACTGTTCTATAGCATGGGTGGTCCCAGCTCTTGTCTGCATTGGTGTCTGCCACTTCCCCTGGATGTGCAAAGCCACATCTGGGGTCCTGGCATTGTTGTTTGTTATCTCTACCCCCCCCCCCCCCCCCGGGGCTTAGTTACTCTTGTTGTTCTGCTGGCGTGAGGGCTGCGGAGACACCTCTCTTCCTGCACTAGTCTCCTTCCATCACCACAAAAAGGGCCCTCTCCCCTACTTCTTTTACTACTGAAGCCCCACTTCTGGCTGCTCTGTTTCTCTTGAGGTAGTATTCTCTGGGTTTATTCAAGGGAGGGATGAGAGCTGTTTTACCTGGACATCATAGATCCTGGAAGTTCAAGAAGGCGAGTTTCAAACCTTTAGACTGTGGGTTGGAGGCCTCTGGGCTACCTGCTCCCTCAGCTGCAGACTCTGAGCTCTGGCAGACTCTTGTCCTGGCCTGAGAGGCCTGGGGCTCCATCGTGACTGTAGCTGGTACTTCCGCCCTGGGCCTGTTCCTGCTCCGGTCTTTAGCTCACCCAGTGACCTCCCAGACTAGCGCACTGGCTGGATTCTTCTGCTGTTCCCAGTTTGTTTGGTCTGGTGCCCTTCTGTGTGCCCAGAGCTCCTACCCCTCTCAGTCTACTAGTAGCTTCTACTCTCTCAAATCTGCTCAGATTCACTTTTTCTAGACGTATCTCGAAGAATTTGTGAGAGAGCTCCAGTAGTTCCTTCCTTTCACAGTGCCATCTTGGCTCCGCCTCTCCCCCATTTTTAGTTTTCAACATTCACTTCCATAAGTTTTAAGTTTTCTCTGCCTCTTCCCTTTTCCCCTCCCCAAGACAGCATGCAATCTGATATAGGCTCTACATATACATTCTTATTAAACATATTTTCACATTAGTCGTGTTGTATAGAAGAATTAGAATGAATGGGAAGAACCATGAGAAAGAAAAAAACAAAGCAAAACAAAATAAAAAAAGAGAGCAAAAAGTATGCTTTGATCTACATTCAGACTTCATATTTCTTTGCAATGCCAAATGGATGGCATTTTCCATCATGAGTCTTTTGGAGCTTTAGGTCCTTGCATTGCTGAGAAGAACTAGGTCTATCAAAGTTAGTCATAGCATGACGTGGCTGTTACATTGTTCTCCTGGTTCTGCTCTACGTTTATTTCTGCACTATATTTTTATGCCCTAATGCGTGACCAGTTTTGTAAAGGTGTCCAGGCCAGATGGAGCCTGTCCCAAGCCGGGTTACGGACTGGGGCTTCACTATGGCTGGAACTATTGTTCCAAGAGGAAGCAGCCAAAATGATCACTGTGTGCACTGTCGGATGCAGAATTGGAGTGGATGAAGAAATGGAATTCAACAGTGAGATTCAATTGAAAGGGAAGGGCCTATTTGACCTATTGTGCAACTCCCTTTGACTATGGGAACCCTAGGTCTTTGGACCGCAGTACATGATCAAGAACACTATGGCCTGAGCCCAAATGGACAAAAAGGTGCTGGATCATGATGTTTCAAAGGAAAAGCCAGTCATCTTTCATTTCCTGGCCAAATTTTATCCAGAGAATGCAGAGGAGAGCTGGTCCAGGAGATCATACAACATTTGTTCTTTCTACAGGTTAAAAAAGCAGATTCTGGATGAGAAGATCTACTGCCCTCCAAAGGCACTGGTACTCTTGGCTTCCTAGGTGATCCAGGCCAAGCATGGTGACTATGACCTCCCTATTCACTAGCATGGCTTTTTGGCCCTGGAGGAACTGCTTCCAAAAAGGGTAACAAATCTGCAACAGATTATAGGAGAGATGTGGGAGGAGAGAATTGCCTCCTGGTATGCAGAGCATCGCGGCAGAGCAAGAGGTGAAGCCAAGATGGAATATCTGAAGATCACCCAGGAGATGTATAATATGAACTACTTTGCAATTCAGAATAAAAAAGGTATGTGATTGCTTCTTGGAATGGATGCTCTGGGCCTCTACATATATAACCCTGAAAGCAGACTGAACTCCAAATCTTTCCTTGGAATGAAACCCAGAACATCTCTTACAGTGATAAAGTGCACCATTAAGCCTCTGGATAAGAATATTGATGTCTTTAAGTCTAACTCCTCAAAACTGCATGTTAATAAGTTGATTCTCCAGCTGTGCATTGAGAACCATGACCTCTTTATTTGAAGAGGGAAAGCTGACTCATTGGAAAGACAGCAGAGGAAAGCCCAGGCCAGAGAGGAGAAAGTCATAAAGCAGATGGAGAAGAAACATTTGGCTCTAGACAAGAAGGCCAGGGAAGAGGATGAGTGAACAAGAGATGGATTGGAGAGAAGGCTCTTACAAGTGAAGGAGGAAGCTACTGTAGCCAAGGAGGCTGTGATGTAGTGTGAGGCAGAAAAGGTCCAGGTCACAGAAGGAGAGGCAGAGTTTTTAGCTCAGAAGCCTGCTGAGATCAAACAGGAGATGTAGTGGTCACAGTCACTAAGACAGGAAGAAAATCTTCCAAGGGAGCAGAAGGTATGGGAAGCCAAGATGCTGGTGCTGATGATGGTCCAGGAGGCAGAGAGGAGAGCTAAGGAGGCTGATCAGGTGAGATAGGATCTCCAGGAGGCCAGAGAGTCTGAGAGAAGAGGAAGGCAGAAGATCTTGGAAAATTGCTGGCAAAGTTTCATCCACACCCCTTGTGAGTTCAAGCACAGACCTGCCACCTGACAGGGCTGGCTTCAGTCTTATAATGGTGAGAGCCCATCTTTTAACGGATTCTGACATAAAGCAGCTGTAACAACAATTTGGCTAGCAGCTACTGCTGAGGTGTAAGACCCAACAAGACCAGCAACAAGAGCTGCCAGTACAGTTTCTTTGATCTGCTTTACTAAGGAAAGCAACATTAAGGGGTTAACAATCTTACTTTAATCAAACATACATATATAACTCATTTAGTTCAGGAGGAAAAGCCAGCATCCTGAACTTCAGAGCAAATACAAACAGAGACAATATAAACAGATCAAATCAAAATTCAGTTAGTAGAGAAGAACCAATGGGTCTGGGTTAGCAAAGCTGTGGGGCAGTTACAACAGCTTACTCAGAGTCACATGCCACTCTTTCAGTGAGTGAGAGCCCCCAAAGGAAAAACACCAGCCTCTGAGTTTATATACCCTATTCAGGGTCAAAGGGCCTCACAACATGAGACTCGAACCCACGTGGCCTAAAAGCTTCTGGCATCATGAAGATGTGACTCAAACCCATGTAAAGTAGGCTTTCCCTTGAGGCAAGCATGTCAAAGACTCCCAATTTAATCAAAGAATCAAAGGCCAGACTCAACAAGGGCACTGATCAAATAAGCACTCCAAAAGAGAAAACAGTAACAAAGTCTCTCCTTAATTACTGATACAGCAGCTCTCCATGGACACTGAGAATGAGAAAGTGGAATGCCTAGAGAAGAGCAAACTCTGCAGGGAGAACTCAATGAGAGGTAAAGAGAGGGAGACAGCCTTGGATATTCTGCACAGTGAAAACTCTGACACCATTAAACAAGAACTCTCCTTATCAGACCCTTACAGTTCACCTTGCGTGGCACAAAGTCCTGAGTGTCCTTCTTGGAAGACACCTAGGAAGTGCCCCAGACATCCCAGGAGTGACCACTTCTGCCCACTCACTCTTGCATCAGCAAGAATAACCATGCCCCGTGGAAGCTGGCCCTGGACATGGTGGCTGGATGACAAGGAGGTCCTTGAACTTTCTTCCAGCCAAGTGGCATTTCCTTGATGCCAACAATGCCCAGCCCTTCCAAGGATTCTTGTGTGAGATTAAAGTTCAGCCTTATGGATTTAAAACAAAACAAAACACCAAATCAAACATGCAGTCTCTTTTGTCTTGTTGTAATAGCCCATGTAGTTTTCTGACATGGAGCATCTGTCTCTTTGGGAGGCCCCTACCCCTCCAGTGGCTTCACACTCTCCTCAGAAAGAAGAGAGAAGGTTGTTTCGGGTTTGTTGTTCTTGTTGGGGTTGGGAGGGGAAGAGACAGGAAGAGAGTACTTCTGTACTTCCTGAAGACTTACCAGCACACTTTGATCTGTGTGAGAGTCTGATCTTTGTGGGAAGGGGCAAGGGGAAGGTAAGGCACAGGACCTTTAAGCCCCACCCCCATTCCACCCATCCACTTAATTTTATTCATATTTTGAGAAGTGGCCTTCCCAGCTTGGCCCTGGTAGACTGCATATATATATATATATATATATATATATATATATATATATATATAGTCAAGACAGAACTTTGTTGGTGTGTTCTCACCTTTGCCATGAGCAGGACACACAGGGGTGTTCCGGAGTTCTCCCAAGAGAGACTCTGAGCTAGTCAGTGCTGCTTTGAATGTCATGTGTTCTACCTAAACATCCCTCACCATTAGACTGGCTGGATTGAAATCCACATCTGGTGCAATGGAAAGAGCTTTTAAGGTGTTTATTTGATTTGGCTTTTGCTTCCTCTTAAAAAGGAACTCCTTGTTCAATTCTAACTTAGTGTAACACTGATTTCTAAACTTTTAAAGGCATGAAGAAGGCCATCAAGTTGGGCTCTGTTCTGCCTCCTCTGCCAGACAGCCACTGTGCTTACCCACACTCAAGTCTTGGCTACATCCTGGATCTTGTTGGAAGAGGGCATCCACTTCCCACCCTGGATTATCTTCCCCAGCTTTTAAGTCCCCAGCTCTAGAAAACCATTCAATTGGCACTTTAACATTCAGTGTGAAACAGGAATTCCTTTGTAAGCACTTTCAAATGGGGTTGGGGAAATGAGCCCACAATCAGTTAGCCCAGCCCTAACTTACAATTTGATTTCAGTTTTACTTTCCACATTGTTCTTAGGGAATAGACTCACTACCTTAGAATGATGCATTTGATAACATCTGGTAATAGGCATCCATCTCTTTGGTTTGTTTTGTATTATGTTGTATACTGGTAAAGCTCCAAAAAAGATAAAAAAAATGAAATCTTGATGAGTCTAAAGTAATTTGCTAACTGTAAGAAATGGTGGGGAGCAATTTTGTTTCCACAGAGTTGAAAGTATCCTTCTCTTCCCCTTGCCCCCAGCAATGTAAGTCAGGTGACTGATTAGAACTAGTTCTAATCAAAGCTGTGATCTAGCAGAGACCAGGCCTCTGGTTGGGTGAAAGGTTAAAGGCTTGTACACAAGCTTAAATGAGCCATTTGAGGAGGGCATGATGTAGGCAGTCAGGGGGTTACATCTGGCCCATGAAGAACCTGGTGGGAGATTTGAAGTGGGGGTCAATAAAAGGACTGGTGTCCATCTGAGTCCTTGTACTCTCCTGTACTCTGTTCAGGGGATGTACCCATTTATTCAGACTGAATAAATGTAAAATATAATTTAAAAATTCCTGGCTTCCCAATGAGTGTTGTTTATTCCTAGACAACATGAGTATTTTTATAACACTATTTTAATTCTTGAGAAATAACTACTAATAAAAGTTTAAAACATTAGAAAAATAAAAAAACACAAAAAAGTCTTTGTGGATCAAAAGATTGATGATTCCTAAATCCTTTCTTCCACAATAATCCTCTGCCCAGGAGCTGAGGGACAGAAAGACCACTGCAGATGACCAGCAGGACCCTTGCTAAATGCTGGCTCCTGCCTCTCACCTTGTAGCCATTAAATACATTCTGCCACAGATAGATGCCTAGGAAAACTTCCAGTATGCATACCATGGAAGAAAGCCCTGGATATGTTGGGCTGTTACCTGCCCGCCCACCCCTGACCATACAACCTCAGAGCCAGAAATCTCCCAGAGGCCTCTGGGATTCTTTGCTTCTGGGCTTCAGAGGTCATCCTTGCCAATCCAGTCTTGATGAGGGATCCCCACTCAAACATCCTTGGCAAATGGTTATCTAGTCTCTGCTTGAAGATGCCCAATGCTGCGGAGGTCATTCTCTCCTGAGGTAACCCTCTGTGGTGGGAGACATCTATGGAGTGCAGTGTATTTCACAAATACTGAATACCCCCTCTCAACCACCTTTATCTCTCAAAGATTCTTGGGCTCACAATCTCTCTAAAGGACTCTATCTAGGCTTGGGACTTGAACAATACAAGAGAAAATGAGTCAGTGTCAAGCTGAGTCCCCTCCTCCAATGCCCTTCTTTCTCTCTCCTGCTTTCAGACTTCCTAGAGTTAATTAGAAGCCTCTAAGTGGTCTGGGCTTCTCTAATGGGGCCTTTGGGATGAGGCTAAAATTACAAAGCATTCTTAGGAAACCTGAGGCAGAACTTCTCTTGTCACCCTCCCTTCCTGAACCAGATCTCCAGATGTTCCCTGGGGCTAAATCCCCCTCAATGTTTCCTGGTGCCGTCAGGTGTCTGGGTGGCCAGGTACAACATGGCAAAGACATTCTAGCCCACAAGGAAACAGCCAGTCAGGTTTTCTGTGAACCTAGCATGGATGGAGGGAGGAGAAATCCCTGTGTCTCCTCTGTCCTTGGGACTTCAGCACTCAGTGGCATTTGAACTCTAATGTGGTCTCTGTGATTGATAAGTAGATCTGAGTTTGGGAGTTCTCAACTCTTCAGGCTCCCTCCTGTGGGAATAGGCCATGTTCTGGATTCTCCCTGGTCCTTGGGTAAGGAACTTAGGGGAGGCCTTTCACCCCAGACAGAGGTAGTATGCTGGAGTGACTATGTGGCCCATGGGAAGGGCAGCACTTACCATGCAATCTTAATTGTGCTCCTTCTGTTTCAATTATCCAGCCTCAGGAACCAATGATTTCCAAAATGTAGAGCTCAGTATCACTGAGACTGAGGTTAGAGATGATGAGGGAGCCATTAGGGAGCTCTATCCCAATTGCCAATGTGTGTCTGCAGGCAGGATGGACTGCCAACTTGGTGATCCTTGCTTGAGGTCACCTCTAACTCTGGGTCTCTTTAACTCTGGGGAGCTGGCCCTTGCTTTTTTCATTACCTGGAGGAGGTGAGACTGATCTTCACTAAAGATCCTTCTCAGCCACCTATGCCAGTCAACAGCCAAGCTCTCTGGCTGGGGGAGCTGGTGGTTAGGGTGAAAGGTCTTGGAAACAAAGTTCCATGTTTTTGAGCTGCTCTTTAGGGTGGTGTCTCTCCATAAAGTCTGAGAACCTGCCCTCTTGGAGAAGCCTTCCTAGTCCTTATTAGGTCAGGGTGGCAGAGAGGCTGTTAGGAAAAAATTCAGGTGGAAATTGGGTTCCTGAGCACAATACTTGGGTCAGAGTAAGTACCTAAGAAATGCTTCTTGTTGATGAAACAATTAGCTAAGCATGAGTTACCATTTTGTGATGAGGCAGACAAAATAATTTATCTAATGTTGCTTCAATACTTCATGGATTCATAATTTTCTTGGTGGGGAAAATCCCTCCACTGATGTAGATTTCTTATCCTCTCTCCACACCTTATGAAATTGTCCTTGAGCATCGCTAGGACCTGAATATCCCTACCTATGTGATTATCTTCATGCTAAGAATCTCTGATTTATCTGGGCTGGTCCTTTTAAAAGAGATATACAGTCTGTCCTTGGGGCCATAATTTCAGTTTTTCCCATCTGTCAGATTCTCTTGGGCTCAGCTTGGCTGGCATAACCATTTAGGGCCCAGAGGCACCTCCCCGTGACTTCATGGAGGACTTTAGGCTGCTGGTGGGAGTGTTCACAGTGCAGCAGAAGGAAGGTCCTGGATTTCCTTCACTCAGGTCATACCTCAGTGAAGTCCTGTGTCCAGACACAGGCTTCACATTTAAAGAAAGGGTGAGGCATCATCCAGAGGAGGTGATCAGAATGGGAGGGGACACAAAATTGTGTCATGAGAGTGAATAATGACATAATTAGAGAAACTAAGAGCCTCCCCTGTGCCTGGAATACACTTCCTTCTTCCTTCTACCTCATAGCGTCCCTCTCTTCCTTTCTGACAGTCTTTTGTATGAAGACTTTCCTGGTTCCCCTCCACCCCCCAAAAGCTAGAGCCTACCCTCCCAAATGGCCTCATGTTTAACTACTTTATATTCTTCACTTTATGTTTATGCTGTGTATTTTTATATATGCTTATTGTCTTCCCCATTGAAATATTAGCTTCTTGAGACTATTATGTTCTTTGTATCTGTATCTTCAGTATACGTAGCAGCCTTATTTATTTATTTACCTATTTATTCATTTATTTATTTATCCATTCACTCACTTATTTATTTATTTATTCATTTATTTATTCTTTTATCTATCTACTTATTTATTTATTTATTTTTAGCTTTCAACATTCATTTCCACAAGATTTTGAGTTACAAATTTTCTCCCTATCTCTACCTTCTCCCCCACCCCAAGATGGCATGTATTCTGTTTGGCACTTTCCCCAGTCTGCCCTCCCTTCTATCACCCAACTCTCCCCACCATTATCCCCTTTCCCCTAACTTTCTTGTAGGGCAAGATAGACTTCTCTACCCTATTGCCTTTCCAGTTGCATGTAAAACAATTTTTCAACATTTGTTTTTAAAACTGAGTTCCAAATTCTCTCCCTTCTTCCCTCCCCACCCACCCTCCTTGAGAAGGCAAGCAAATCAATACAGGTTAAACATGTATCATTATGCAAAACACTTCCAGAATAGTCATGTTGTGAAAGACTAACTATATTTCCTGCCATCCTATCCTATCCACCTTTATACACTTTTCTCTTTTGACCCTGTCACTTTTCAAAAGTGTTTGCTTTTGACTACCTCCTTCCCCAATCTGCCCTCCCTTCTATCATCCTCCCTATTATACCCTCCCCACTACTTTCCTGTAGGGTGAGATACCCAATTGAGTGTGCTTGTTATTCCCTTCTTCAGCCAAATCCTGTGAGAGCAAGATTCACTCATTCCCTTTCACCTACCCCCTCTTCCCTTCTATTATAACAGCTTTTTCTTGCCACTTTTGTGTGAGATAATTTACCCCATTCTATCTCTCCCTTTCTCCTCCCAATATATTCCTCTCTCACCCCTTAATTTTATTTTTTAGATGTCATATCTCCATATTCAACTCACTCTGTGCCCTCTGTCTATATATATGTATACTCTTTTCAACTATCCTAATGCTGAGAAAGGTCTCATGAGTTACAAATATCATCTTTCCATGTAGGAATGTAAACAAAACAGTGCAACTTTGCTAAGTCCATAATGATTTCTCTTTCCTGTTTACCTTTCATGCTTCTCTTGATTCTTGTATTTGGAAGTCAAATTTTCTATTCAGCTCTGGTCTTTTCATCAAGAATGCTTGAAAATTCCCGATTTCATTGAATATCTGTATTTTGCCCAGAAGTATTATACTCCAGTTTTGATGGGTATGTGTTACTTGGTTTTAATCCTAGCTCCTTTGACCTCTGGAATATCATATTCCAAGCCCTTAGATGCCGTAATGTAGAAGCTGCTAGATCTTGTGTTATCCTGATTGTGTTTCAGTACTTGAGCTGTTTCTTTTGGGCTGCTTGAAATATTTTCTCCTTGACCTAGGAACTCTAGAATTTGGCAACAATATTTCTAGGAGTTTTCTTTTTGTGATCTTTTTCAAGAGGCAATCGGTGGATCCTTTCAATTTCTATTTTGCCCTCTGGTTCTAGAATATCAGGAGAGTTTGATAATTTCTTGAAAGATGATGTCTAGGCTCTTTTTCTGTTCATGGCTTTCAGGTAGTCCAATAATTTTTAAATCATCTCTCCTAGATCTATTCTCCAGGGCAGTGGGTTTTCCAATGAGATATTTCACATTGCCTTACATTTTTCATCGTTTTGGTTCTGTTTTATAATTTCTTTATTTCTCATAAAGTCACTAGTTTCCACTTGCTCCATTCTAATTTTTAAGGCAGTATTTTCTTCAGCGGCCTTTTGGACCTCCTTTTCCGTTTGACTAATCCTGCCTTTTAAGACATTCTTCTCCTCATTGGCTTTTTGGAGCTCTTTTGCCATTTGGGTTAGTCTATTTTTTACGGTGTTATTTTCTTCCATATTTTTTGGGGGGTCTCCTTTAGCAAACTGTTGACTCATTTTTCATGATTTTCTTGTATCACTCTTATTTCTCTTCCCAGTCTTTACTCTACTTCTCTTACTTGCTTTTCCAAATCCTTTTTGAGCTCTTCCATGGCCTGAGACCGATTCATATTTTTCTTGGAGGCTTTTGATATAAGATCTTTGACTTTGTTGACTTCTTCTGGCTGTATGTTTTGATCTTCTTTGTCACCAAAGAAAGATTCTATAGTTTGAGTTCCTTTATGCTGCCTGCTCATTTCCCCAGACAATCAATTGACTTTTGAGCTCTTTGTCAGGGTATGGCTGCTTTCAGAGTGGAGAGTGTTCTGTCCCAAGCTTCAGGGGTTTTGTGCTGCTGTTTTCAGAGCTACTTCTGTTTCGAGATGGTATGATACTACTTTCTTGGCCTTGTGAGTGCAAGCACTGCTTTCTGCCATGTAACTACCAGGAGGACTCCCTCTCCACAGCCACCACAAGCTCTGCCACACCAATGCTTGTCCTCCCCCAAGAACCACCAACCAGACCTGTGACCCATATCCAAGCAGTGCAAAGCAAGAGAACCCTGAGTCAGCACCAGCAAAGAGATCCTTGCATTCCTACTCTGATCAGTTACTTGATTCCTCCCACCATCTGTGGGTCTGGAGCTCTGGAAGCAGCAGCAGCAGCCGCCTGATGCTGCAGCCACCTCCCCTGCCCTGGGGCTGGGGCCAGACTGCGCTCTTTTCTCACCCAGATCCAATAGTTTTCCCACTGACCTGCTAAGTTGTCTTTGGTGTTTGTGGGTTGAGAAGTCTGGAAACTGCCAGAGCTGCCAGTGATTCAGTGCCCTGAGGCCTGCTTCACTCTCTCTACTCCAGCCTGGTTTCTTCAGGCATGGGCCAGGCTGTGCTGTGCTTGGCTCCTAGCACAGTGCAATAGACTCTTCCCAGTGACCACCCAGGCCATCTTGGGCTGGAGACTTGTTTCACTCTGTCATTTCATGGCTTCTATAGCTCTAGAATTTGTTTAGAGTCATTTTTTACAGATGCTTGGAGGGATTTGGGAGAGAATTCAATCAAGTCTTTGTTTTCATGCTGCTATCTTGGCTCTGCCTTATTCCATAGCACAAGTCTTTATGTAGTAAAACACAGTAGGAGCTTAAATGCTTGTTGATGGATTGAACAGCTCCCATGCATTTAATTCTTATCTCTCTGAAGAGGACTCAATTCTATTTCTGCAGCCTCATTCTTTGCTCTTGAACTTCCATCTCATATCACTAACTTCCTAGTGGAGACTTCAAACAGAGACATCTTCCCCCAGTCTGTCTAAAACAGAGTGTATCCCCTCAGTCTCCAAAGCCAGCCCTATCCCAAGCTTCCCTATTTCTGTAGAAAGATCACCATTGTTCTAGTACCCCAAGTTCACCACCCCTTCGGCATTATTTTCCCCTCTTCATTCTCTCCCACCTTACATATCTAATCCATTGCCACATTTTGTTTCTACCTCAACAATATATCTCCTATCTGCTCTTTCTTCCTTTGTTTACACAGAAGGCACCATCACTTAGGCCCCCTCTACCCCTCATCTAACTCTCAGTCTTACTGTCTCAAATTTCTTCCTACAAGACCATCCTTCACACACCTGCAAAGTGGTTTTCCATAAATGTATGATAGACCATATCATTTCTCTACTCAGCAAACTCCATTGCTCTCTCTTATCTCCTAGATTGTTGATATTTGATCCTTTGTTTAGCTTTAAAATCTCTTCACAACCTTGCCCACCCTACCTTTACAGTCTTATACATTGCTCCGCTTTCTGTACTCTGCAGGCCAGTCAAACTGGCCTTGCTTTTCCTCTCACATAACAGTCTATCTCCTGGCTCCATGCCTTTATGATTGCTATCCCCTAAGCCTGGACTACATCGCTACCTCATCTCTACCCTCTGCCTCCTAAAATCTCTTGTTTCCTTCAGAAATCTGCTCCACGTGAAGCTTTTCCTGAGGTCTCCCTCACCCAGCTGCTAGTGTCTTCCTCTTCAGAAATTTACCCTGTATCTATTTTGTATACTTATTTCTTTACATGTTATCTGTCATGATTGACAGTAGCAACTGTATCCTTTTGGTCTCTGTATAGCCAGGACCTAGGACAGTGCCTGATTGTGGCAGGCATTTAATACTGACTTATTGAATGAAGGAGTGACTGAACTCTAATACTAAGCATAGGTGCAGATGAGAGGTCCATAGCAAGATCTCTTCTTTGGCTGAGATGCTGGAGATAGGGGAGCTTGTGATAATTAAGTCAAGCTCTGTGTAAGAGATATTCCCTGAACTTGGGATTTTAACAGAAGGAGATGTTGGAGAATCAGTTCTTGGTATAAGGATTCAAAATGTACATGTACATGACAAACAGAAGCACAGAGATGGAGAAAAGGCTGGGGTGAGAATAGCAGTGACGGACAGTGGCCCTATTTGGCTGTAATGAACAGTGTGGAAAGGAGGTAAAGTCACGGGGAATATGTCCTGTGAGAGGATCTGTGGGGCTCTGTCTTTATCTTGAAAGGTCCCTTTCTCTGATTCTGAGACTGCATGGTGAGTGGCTAGAACCCACATCTCCCAATTTCCATGAGAAATGTATAGAGATGAGCATATGATGAAAACCTTCATTTTCTAAATGCTAAAATCCAGTGTAACAACAGTTCTCTAAAAGTTAACCAAAGTCCAAGGTGCTCTAGTACAGTGGGAAGAATGTTGGGCAAGGAATCAGGAGGCTTGGATGTGAGGCTTGGCTCTGCCATTACCTACAAGTATGAGCTTGGACAAGTCATTTATCCTCCATAGGCCTCAGTTTTCCTTATCTGTACAACAAAAAGGTTAGACCAGATATCAATGGTTATTAAGCACCTACCATATGCTGAGCCCAGTGCTTAGTATTAGTAGAAAGAGATATTTCCCTCTGGTCGTTGCCCTCTGCAATGAAATTTATACTCTAATAGGATTTTAATGCAAAGCACTACCTGATAAGTAGTGTTGAACATAACAAAGTAAGGTCAAAGTAAGGTAAGAAAAGGCATTACCACCAGGGTCCTGCTTCAAGGAAGACATCTTGGAGGAGAGAGCAGTTAAGTGGGTTTTAAAGATGGGTATGAATTCAGCAGGTGAAGAGGTAAAAGTAGGGCACCCCAGGTTTAGGGAGCTAGGTGAGAAAAGGCACCAGAGATATGGTAGCCCAGGTTGGGTTTGAGGGAGCCAGGTTGATTGATCTCTCTAAGGTTCTTTCCAGCTATAAAATTCTTTGAGCTGTGAAATTACCTTTTACCTTTTAAACATGTGATTTTCTGTGAAATTGATTTAGTTTTTATCCTCTGATTACCCCAACTTCCTTTTCCTTAACAGTAATAAGGAAAAAGGGCTCCTTTTCTCATGTGTTAAATAATATGATGACATCTGAAGCAAACCTGTTTTGCCTGATTTTTTTTGAAAGACTTCAGAAATGATACTGCTTTTTTCAGTAGTAAAATGTTTATTCAGCTTTATGTATAACAAACTGATGTGATGCCTGGGAATTGGTGTTCATTCTGTCAATGTGATACAATTGACTTAGGAAAAATTTCTGTCCCTATAAGCAAGACTTGGCACAAGACTTTGGCTAAGTTAAAACATTCCTCATATTTCAGACGGGATTATTTGAACAGAGAGTTAATCCATTCTATCCTCTCTTCTCCCTCACTTTATGTCTTGCACAGAGGACTAATGCTTCAGACTGCTATAAGGATGAAAGTGTGGACAGTTAGAAAAAAACAGATAAGATTTTAGTAAAATTCACCATTAACCAGTTTTACACTGTTTTGGTCCTAGATATACCATATTTGATTTGTTTTCAGAAAATAAAAAAAAAAACTTTTCTCGTAGCTGATCTGGACTTTACTTTCCCCAGGGAAAGAGAATACAACTGTCAGGACCACATAGGATCACCATCGGCAACATGGCTGCCATTCTGCAAAATGTGCTTCTTGGGCGAGGAGAGACAACTTTGGTCCTTGAGAGTATGAGCTCTTATCTCTAGTAAAATCAATGTTAGTGGCACAAAGCAAGGATTTTGATTAATAGAGATCAGGAGAATGTTTATGTATGTATGTATCTCTCTCTCTCTCCCTTTCTCTCTCTCTCTACCTACAAACCTACCTCTGTCTGTCTGTCTGTCTGTCTGTCTTTCTATCAATCTAAGTGAGGCAGCCCTGCCTTACTTAATCTAGATATCTATTTATGAATGTCTATATATCTATAGATATATATGTATATGTTTGATTTAGAAGCATTTATACATATATATTTATACACACACACACACACACACACGCACAAATGTTTGATCTGGAAGTTATCACAGAGATCATCTAGCTTAACCTTCTCCCTTTCCATGTGGGAAAAGGAAGACCCAGACAGAAGTGGCATTGTGGTAGAGTGGGAAGAGCCCTGGGTCTGGAAGCAGGACATCAGGTTAAAGGGCTGGCTCTGTTACTAACAGTGTGACCTTGAGCAGATCACACAATCTCTCTAGGATTCAATTTCGTTATCTGTAGAATTAGCGTATTAGACAAAATAATCTCTAACGTGTCTTTCAATGCAAAGTTGATGCACTAAAGATTATACATTTAGTTGAGAACTAGGTCTGGGCCATACAAGGACACATGCAAGGTTTCTCTCAAGAACTTTGGAGTTGATTGTGTGACATGGGAGACATCGGCACAGGACTGCTCAGCAGGGCGTGCCCACACCGAAGAAGGTGCTGTGCTCCATGAGCAGAGCAGAATTGAAACAGCTCAAAGGAAACACAGGATGTGCAGATTTAGAGAATCTACCCCAAATGTTCACACAAATTATTTGCGCCCAGCCTGTGGTAGAGCATTCCGAGATGGTATTGGTCTGATCAGCCACAGTTGGAACCATTGAAACTTGACTCTAGAATAATGATGTCATTTTGGTCCTCTTTGAGAATGAAGGACAACACCCAGGTCTGGGCCAAGAATAACAAACAGTAGCTCTCATTGTGGTAACATTTTACACTTTACAAAGTGATCATCTGACAATGATCACACAATAAACATTTATTAAGTATCTACTGTATATCAGTCACTGTGTGAGGGGATACAAGGACAAAAAGCAACAGTCTATGCTTTCAGAGAGATTATATACTTTTGGAGGATATTCACATATATGTATGTGTATATAAAGCAAAAATGAGGTCATTTGGGAGTGCCAACAGCAGTAGTAGCTGAGAAGATGAAGAGAGTCCTCATGTAGGAGGTGGTTCTTAAGCCGAACTGTGAAGTGAGGGATTTTCAGAAGTGGAGGTGAGAAGAGAAGGATGGACATCTCAGGCTGAGAAGAGATAGAGCATCATCCGTGAGGGTAGTGTTGATTACTTAGGGCTTCTAGGCTAGCAGGGACATCTTATCCTATGGAATTCTAGTCCAAAATTATCTCAGACAAGTTGTTTTGGCATCATGGCACAAATAAGGAAAGCAGTCTAGAGCAGCTTCAAAGGAAAAAGGAAAAAATAAAAATGAATATTCACATGTTGCCATTGGGCACCCAGGGCAAATTGCTAGTTATTAATATTTTAGAGATAGAAAATGCATGCTCCTCATATTAGCTATGGTTCCCATGGTTATTTAACAACCTTTCTTAACTGAATGAAAATTGTTTTTCTTTCATTTCATTTTAGTAAAAGGCCAAGGTCACCTACTGTATCCGGGGCCATCTCCTGTCATCCAGTTGTCCATGTCTTGCCACTGGACCCAGGTGGCACAGGAGGAGAGAATGAGACTAGTGACTTTACGCCTGCCTCACTTAAATCCAATTCACTGGAAAGTCATGCATGGTCCTCTTCCAGAATGAAGGACAAACAATAAGAAAATATCTCTGTGCTGCCCTCTTGTGGTTGTGTGAGTGAACATATGCCAGATCCTGATTTAGTTTTCCCGAACGTGGATTCTTTCTGGGAGAGGGATGTGGCATTAGGGTGCAAAGCCCTGGCTCCCTTTGCAAATTGGTTTCTACAAAAATCAAGTTTGAAATGAATCTTCCTTCATATGAACTGGAAGAGTTGATTCCACACAGGATCTTTTCTAGAGGTGACAAGATGTGTTAGTCCTGAGCATCAATTTTGGATATGAGAGACCAGGGCTAGAATCCAGGCTCTGCTGTTTACCTACTTTATGTCTTCAGTCACATTGTTTCCTCTCTCTGGGCTTCAGTTTCCTCATCAGTAAACTGAGTGCAGAGGTCAGTAGGGTGTCCCTGTCCTCCTGAGAGACCCGTCATTGAGCGGTCCTAAGGTAAGGACCTTCTGAGCCTGTCACAAAGGCAAACTGGAGGATGAATAGGGGGCATTTTTGGAAGGGATTCATGTGGCTATGTATCAATCTATTTGTCCCAGTCTCTGTAGGTGATCTGAGATCTTGTGGTCCCAAACCCAAGGAGGGCATTTCTAACTTAACCCTGGGTGCATTTTAAGGTGGAAAAGAATTTAGTTCCTGGTAGGAAGGTGGTATTCCAGGTAAATACAAGCCCAGAGTATTAAATGAGCTGTCCATGGTCACACAGCTAGTAAACATTCGATCTGGGATCCAAACCCAGGTATCTGACTGTCAAAACTCTCAGTCTACATCAGAGATTGCTCAGCTCTGGGGCTAGATGTAGCCTTGAGCTTAAGGGTGTGGATTGATGGTCCTAACCTTCCCGCTTTGTCCCAGGGAAGACTTCCCTGTCCAGGTCCACAGAAACTGTCTGTGGGAGAGACTCCCTGGAACTGGTCTGTTTCTTCCTGGTCCTTGTGTTGACTTACTTGTGTATATCTGGATCAGAATCCCTCAAGCTCCCTCTCCTTCCCTGGACCCAGAAGAGCTGGTGTCTCACCTTTGATCAGGAGCCCCCTCCAGGAACTTCTTCTTCTGTGGGGAACTTTAGAAGGTCTCTCCATTGATCTGTGCTGCCCACTGCATGTGACCACCTCTAGATGCTCTATCCCAATTGCCAATATGTATCTGCAGGTAGGATGGACTGCACACTTGATGACCTTTGCTTGAGGTCACCTCTAACTCTGGGTCTCTTTAACTCTGGGGAGCTGGCCCTTGTTTTTTTCATTGCTTGGAGGAGGTGAGGCTGATCCTCACTAATGACCCTTCTCAGCCTCCTGTGCCAGCCAATGGAAAAGCTCTCTGGCTGGGGGAGCTGGTGGTTAGGGTGAAAGGTCTTGGAAGCAAAGTTCCATGTTTTTTGAGCTGCTCTTTGAGCTGCCCTAAAGTCTGAGAACTTGGTTGCTTGAGGAACTGCCCTCCTGGGAGAGCCTTCCTAGTTTGTATTCCCAGCCCCAGTATGGCAGAGAGGCTGTTCATTGACAATTCAGTTGGAAATTGGGTTCCTGGGCACAATGCTTGGGACAGAGTACGTGCCTAAGAAATGCTTCTTGTTGATGAAACAATAAGCTAAGCATGAGTCACCATTTTGTGATGAGGCAGCCAAAAGAATTAACCTGATCTTGCTTCAATACTTCATGGATTCATAAGTTTCTTAGTGTAAAACATCCCTCTACTGATGTAGATTTGCAATCCTCTCTCCATGCCATATCAGACTGTCTTTGAGCATTGCTGGGACCTCAATATTCCTGCCTCTGTGATTATCCTGGTGCTAAGAATCTCTGATTAAGTTGAGTGATCCTTGCATAAGAGATACACAGTCTGTCCCTAGGGCCATAATTGCAGTCTTTCCCATCTGTTAGATCCTCTCAGCTTCTATTTTGCTGGTATAACCATCGGGGACTCTGGGCCACCTCCCCATGAGTTCATGGAAGACCTCAGGCTGCTTGTGGGGGTATTCACAGTCAAGTGGGAGGAAGGTCCTTTACTCTATCCATACCCCAGTGGAGTCCTGTGTCCAGTCATGGGCTTTGCATTTAAAGAAGAGTAAGGCATCATCCAGAGGAGGTGAGCAGAATGGGAGGGGATATAAAATTGTGAGTCCTGAGAATGAACCATTGAAATAATTGGAGAAACTAGGACCTAGAGGGGCATGGTCATATTTGCCAACATCTGAAGGACAGTCCTGGGGAAAAGGCAATCAGACTGGTTGTGTTTGGTCTCAGGAGGGAAAACTAAGGGCAAAGCTCTAGGAAATTCTAATGATTTCAGCTCAGCATGAACTTCCCAATAATCAGCTATCTAGTATGGATTGAGTCATTTCATTGGAAGTATTCAAGTAGAGCCTGGGTAAATACTGCATTGGGGAAGAACACTCAGTTAGGGCTTGGTTCCTTTCACTGTAATTCTAGACATCTCCAATCTCTTGTGTCTCTGTGCTGCTCTTTCATGGCTGTGTGAGTGAACAGATGCTGGTTTGTTTTTCCCGAGTGTGGATTTTTTCTGGGAGAGGTATGTGCTATCAGGGTGCAAAGCCCTGGCTTCCTTTGCACAATCAGTTTCTATAAAAATCAAGTTTGGAAATGACTCCTCCTTCAGATGCACTGGGAAAGTTGGTTCCACATAAGATCTTTCCTAGAGAGGAAGGGCTGACAGTTCTGAGCACCAATCAAGGACATTGGAGATCTGAGCTAAAGTCCAGGCTCTGCTATTTACCCACTTTATGTCTTCAAGCTCACTGTTTCATCTCTGATTCCTTATGTCAGCTCCATATGCTGACACTCACCTCCTCTGGGCCTCAGTTTCTCTACTTGTAAAATGTAGGATCTGGAATAACTGGCTTCTAGGTCTTTATCATCTCAAAGGTATGTGATACCCTGCAGGATCCGCATACCTCACATTACAAAGGAGAGAATGGATGCACTACAAGATTGACACAATTGCTCAGACAGAGAGGGACTTCTCCTATTCCAGCCCTGAGCCTTCTCCCTCTCTGAGCTGCAGGCTGCCTTCCTCTAGCTTAGGCTTGCTGCCAGTTACACGCAAGGACTTGCACTCAGCAGGTGTGCAATGAATGTTTGTCAAATGGAAGGTTCTGGAACTGACAGATTGGTCACCACTCTCATTTATATATAATTGTCATATCCAATTGAGAGAAAATCCTAGAGTCCCACAGCTGTCAGGGCCTAACTTATACATGAGCAAAATGCTTTTCTCTTTCCTTGTTTTTTCCCAAACTTTTATTTGTGCTCACATTCATTAATTGAAAAAAAAATACTACTTTTACAGCTTCTTTGGGGCTCATGGTCAGCATATTAAAACATCAAGAGTATGCTTGAACAAAACACATTACCTCAGACTGAAGAACAGTGCCTGTCCCTCCATACCACACCCCCTCCAAACCCTGCCCCACCCCCTCAACCAAAATAGATCTTCAAGATAGTGCCCACCCTCACAGTTCTGCTTGTGACAGGAGAATTACTCAGAAAGTAACTAAAATGTCTCTTTGTAAAAGCAGCAATTCTATTACATGATGGCTTTGTTTAAAATCACATCCAAAAGGACTGCAGCTTACATTGGGTCTCAACATTAAAACAGTCTATCATTTCCTTGGATACTGGAGTCCATTTTCCTTTGTCTTGCGTCCAATGTGCAGCAGTTTCCAAAGGGCTCCATTGGGGGACCTAAATGAGAGGTGAATTATAAAACTTCTTTTCTGCTTTCTAAAACATATGGGTAAATCTATTTCACAGAAGTTGCAACAGTCTTAATGTTCTAAGGCCTTTAACTGAGATCCTTTTGTTGAAAAAAAAATCAGTGATGAAGTTCATAGTGATAACACACTGCAGCAAGAAGTTTGGGTTCATAATTGGGTAATATATAAAAAGAGATGGTCATTTGTCCATCTCAGGCCAAATATGAATCAAGGCAGTGGTGGGTTCATAGTTTATATGCCCTTGGAAGAGTGGGTGTTCCTGAGGGTGTCAATCAACTCCGATTGGCTAACAATTAATGAGAGAAGGACTTATTCTAATGAGGGGCTGGGGATTGTGACTGATTATGTCACTCTTATTCCCAGAGCACCACCAGCAAGACAGGTTGGTGGGTGGCATCCTTCACTCCTCCCCAGGAGACCTCAGCACCAGTGTGATGTTGTGCTGCCCATGTCAGTGGTAGTGTAAACAGAGCCCCATGGAGAAGCTCCCAATGCTCCAGGGGCCCGAGGCCACCCACACCACCTGCCTTGGGGGAAGCTTCAGAGTCAAGCTTTGCATCTGGTCAGGGGACAGCAGTCCCAGTTCACATTGTCCTAACTGGCTGAGACTAGGGGCAGGCCTGATGAATGTGCTTTGAGCAGAGAGGGAGGCCCAGGTGTGTCACTCCCCATTGTGATAACATTTGAGGAGGGAGAAAAGGTGAGCTTCTGAGAAATAACCAACGTTCTCTGGTAATATGGGAGAGGAAGGGCTGGGCTGGACAGCTTTGAGGAGGTGAAAGGGTGGGCCTCTGTCCTCCCAATTCCCTGAGATTGGTAGAAATGTGGTAGAGATGGGTTTTGAGGCTGGAAATTTACAGCTTGAAATAACTGGGGGAGGATCACAATAAATAAGTCTGTGGTGCAGGGCTGGCTGGATCATTCCATTTTGATTGACCACGATGTCTCTGATCGCTGGGGACAGAGCCATGGCAGGTAATTTCTGGGCAGACATCAGTCTTCAAGGCACAGAGTGGGATCAGTGGAGGGCACACTGCATAGAAAAGGGAGGTATCCCCTCAGGGCCCTTCCAACTCCTGGAATTACAGACTCTGGGGGCTGGAAAGGACCCCATCTACTCTAACTTGTACCTGGAGCACAGAACCCCTTCTTTAAGCTACCTCTTTGCCAATGGCCATCCAGTCTGTACTTGAAGACCTGCAGTAACAGGGAGCTCACTGCTTCATCGGGTAGTCCATTCAACTTTTAAATAGTTCTCTGGTTTTTTTTCCTAAGGGAGGTTCTTTTCCTTTTATGAAAAGCAAAACTTTTTTGTGATTCTGGACCATACTGTGGGTCTCAGTCCAATTCTCTGGCTAAATCCTCTTGTGGACAGGCTACTGGAGGGGCAGGATCTGTGCCATATTTTGTATCCCTTAATACAGAATATAGAGCCTTGTACTGAGCAAGTGGTTGATAAATGTGGGATGGAGTGAATGCAACTGTGTGGCCCAGGGCAGCTAGAGAAGCAGCCTCTTAAGGAATGAATACAGGTATGAAGTTATGAGAAAAGGGTCAAGGAGGGGGAGGGGCAGAACACAGGGGACTTTGTGTGAGTCCTAGCCTTGCTTCTGGTCAGCATCAGTTTCCTCACTAGCCAAATGAAGACAAGGCTCTTGATGTGGGGCCAGATGAGAGCAGGCATTGCTTTGTAAATTTTAAAGTGCTCATCATTATTATCATCCAATCTCTCTCTACCCAGTTTGTATCAATAGTTTCATCCCCCGGTGGACAGGAATAAAATTTACCCTGTTAGGTGAGCTGTCAGAGTAGGTCTGACCTGGGGAAGCAGAGAGACAGCAGTTAGAAATCAGCAGCAGAGCTGGGCAGTGAGCAGAGGAAGTCCACCTCACATTCTTCCTCATTCTTGTCCTGGCAAGGATTCTCACCATCTTCCCAGAGGAAGAAAAAGAGGGAGAAGGAGAAGACTGTGGGAGGTACCTGGGGATTGCAGAGTGACCACCAACCTCAGAAGGAAATACTCCCTCAGTGTTCAGAGTCCTGGAGCAGCAGCCTTAGCACCAGAGGATTGGTGTGGAGAGGTGCCTGGTTAGCCCATTTCAGATTTTTCCCACTCCATAATAGTCTCAATCTGATTCTGATGTCCCTCTAGATAGATTCCTCAGTATCAATTTTCAGGCAAGAGGAGGAGCAGGAGGATCCCAGGACACCCACAGGAAAGCCCACCAAAGGAAGACACCCACATCCCATGTGCAGTGCCATGAACAAGGGGAAGGAATAAGGCCAAGAACATGGCTCCTGGAAACAACTCCTGTGCTGCAGGCCTGACTTGCCAGCTTGGGATGAATGCTTTGCTAGCCTGTGGTTCAGAGGAGTGTCAGGGTCTCTCTCCAGGTCTGGGTGGGGACACTCCCAGGTCCTTTTTGCAAGTTAGATCAGGAGGGACCTGGCCCTGGGAAGACAAAGGTCCCACAAGGGGGGAATGCACAGGATTGGAGGCTGGAGGACTCTTTCAGGGCAAGAGGGCCCCCAGGATGACTAAGTAGCAAATGGGCTGGTTAGTGCCTTTATTTACTGTGGTTGGGTGCTGAAGATTTGTGCTTTGTAAGATGATGTTTTCTGGCCCCTGAAAAAATATCAGATATGGTGTGACTGAGATCTCAATCAGAGCAACTGAGCCCCCTGAGCCAGAAGGGACACTTGGAGCGCAAAGACTTGTCTTTGGATCCCCTTAGATTTCATGACTCCTCCCTAGGCCTCTAGGCTTTTTCCCCCTCTGTCAGGGCTTATCCATGAAGTACAACCACCTCACTGTTAGTTCCTTCACCCCTAGGTCCTATGATTCTACTACTCAGCCCATCTGTGCAGTCTGGATCTGCGTCAGTGGCCTTTCCATTCACTTGGTATTTCACTAGGTTGTGAGTAGTAACCTATCCCCTTTCTCCCTGCAGCCCCTTCCTCTCTTTACCTCTCTGCCTTCTTGGATATCAGTCCCTTTCTTTGAGGATCTGAGAAAAATGCTTCATTCTAGTGCAGACCCCAATCGGGAAGTGAACACCTATTTCCAAGAAGCAATTAAGTGTGAGGGATGGAGGAGATTGAAAGCCCAGAGAAATAGACCCTCAACAGAATTAGTGCTGAAAAGTAGGAGTTTGTGAAAGGGAGGTAGAACAGGTCCAGAAATGGGTACAGAAGAGCATCCTGGTCTCTCTGTCCCATTCAAGGAGACAGACTAGGAGGGAGGAAAACCAGAGGAAGCATCATTCTACCTCTAGTCTTTCTGTACGACAGGAAATAGATGAGAGCTCCAATGAGAGCCACTCCAACCAGGACTCCAATCACAATGCCAGTGATGGTTCCTCCAGAGAGTGAAGAGACATTACTTCTTCCTGTAGACTTTTCTGCTGTGGATAGAGAAAAGAAAAATAACCTTTAGTGCTTTTCAGGGGTCTCAAGAATGTAGTGCCTAGCCCTTGTTCTCAGTGTTTGGTGCTCAGGACATACTTAGCAAATGCTGGTTGATCCATGAAACTGACTTGGCCTTTGTTCCTCAGAACCTGGATATCCCCTTTTCAAGGCCATATGGTGGGGTGTTGGGCAAACATTCGGAAACACCTGAACTTTGGGAAAGCACCTCAAACACCATGCACCCACTTTCTGAACTTTTAATTTCCTCCCCACATTATGCCCACTGTCCTTCTCTCTTTCTATGATGGTACCACCCACCACCCAGTCATCCAGGTTCAAAGTGGGAAACATCTTTGACCTTTTCTCTCCTTCAAACTCACATCTAATCAATTTCTGTGATAAAGGTCTGTGAGGACATGTCCTTTACATTTGCATTTTCCGTGTTCCATGTATTGTCATCGATGGTAATGATTACCATCTGCTACAGGACGGGCTAAGGTTTACTCATGGAAACTGGCTGACTTACTCTGTGCAAGAGAAGAAATGCCAAAACTAGTCAGCTGTTCTATGCAATCTGGATTTGCTTCACAGACAAAGGTCACTAGTTCTTCAGAATTAAATTATTTGTTTTATAATTTTAATTCTTCCCTTCCAAGGTACCTGATTGAATATAATTTTTTTTTTGCATTGTGGTCAGTGTAAGAGTTGTTTAATACTTCTCTTTATTTGCATTTGTTTGTGAGGTTTTTATGCCCTAATGCACAGCCATTTTTTGTAAGTGCCACCCACAGCTGAGAAATATGTATATTCTTTTTTATTCCTATTTGATAATCATCAGAGGTAGCTCATATCCAACTTTTATACAATTCTACTCAAGCCCTTAAGCTCTTTCTCTTCTTTGGTTGGTCATATTTGTGCAGGTGTAAAAGGGACACATTAAGGTCCCTTACTATTGTAGTTTTATCCTGTCTCTTAGCATTTGGTTAATTAAAAAAATGTTTTTAGATGTTATGTCACTTGGTTCATATTCATCATTATGTTGGTACAACAATTTGTTGTTTATGGAACCTTGCAGTAGTTTCCCTGCTTATTTTTTATTAGTCAGATTCACTTTTTGCTGTTAGCTTTTCTCAGATCATGATTGCTACCATGTGTTTTTGAGTTCAGCTGGAACATAATAGATATTTCTCTAGCTCATTATTTTAAGTCTATGAATCTTTATATTTTAAGTATCTTCCTTATGGATAATATGTCATTTTGGGTTTTGCTTTTTAATCCACTTTACTAAATTCTTCTGTTTTAGAGTATGCTAATCTAATTTACATTCAGTTTATAATCATTCATTGTGTATTTCCCTCCTCCTTTTCTTACATACTTTTTCCCCTTTCTGATCACTCTCCACTCTCTAAAGAAGAGAGAAGGATGTTTGGAAGTCTTCTATTTCATTGAAGATCCATTTCTTTCCCCTTTGGGATTTCATTCATTTGGGGGGATGTGTTGCTCTTGGTTGTAAGCCTATATTTTGAAATATCATATTCCTATACCCTCACTCCTTTAGAGTGATAACTGCCTAATTTTTTTTTGTGATCATACCATAACTCTTTGGTACTTGGACACTCCCTTTTTACATGTTTCCAGCATCTTTCTTTGACTTGGGAGCTCTGTATTTTGGCTATGATGTTCCTGGAATGTTTTATTGAGAATTTTTTATGAATAGGAGATTTTTTTCTATTCTCACTTTTCCCTCTGGTTCCAGTAGTTCTGGGCAGTTTTCTTTCGTGATTTTCATTTTATGTAGACTGCATGCAGTGGATGTGGGGCTCAGGAAGACCTGAATTTGAATCCTGCCTCAGTTACTGACTAGCTGTGTGACTCTGGCCAAGACACTTAATCTCTCTTGGTCTCATTTTCATTTACTAAAAAGTGCCTACATCACAAGGATCTTTATGAGAATTAAAGGAAATATATAGAATATATTGCACATCTTCATGCATTATATAAACGCTAGCTATTGTTAATCCAGAGTCAGCTAGGTGGTGCCATAATGCATAGAGCATAAGGCCTGGAGTCAGGAAGACTCATCTTCCTGAGTTCAAATCTGGCCTCAGACATTAACAAGCTGTGTGACCCATGGCAAGTCATGATCCTGTTTGCCTCAGTTTCTGCATCTGTAAAATGAGCTGGAGAAGGAAATGACCCCCTTCTCCAGTATCTTGGCCAACAAAATCTCAAATGGGGTCACAAAGAGCCAGACACAACTGAAACAACTAAACAACCACAAATAATCAACTCATTCCCAAACTGGAAAGCTTTTCTTGTTGAGAAAGTTGTCCCTATTTGGAGCCCCAAACAACTTCTTTGCTCCCCATATTGAATTTAATTTGGCCCCTCCTCATCCAGCTGAGAACTCAGCAGGAGCTATGGACCTTTGTCCCAGTCTGTCCCTTCAGAGAAGCCTGTGCACCTCTGTCTTAAAGGCCTTTCCCCTAAAAAGTGGAGGTAATAAAGGTGTTCTCTCTCTGGGTTCCCTCTCCCAGCACTGGGAGCCTCAGGATGAGCAGGCACCCAGGTGGTTCCAGGCATCCAGGCAGCCAGACTTCTGGTTCTTGGGCAGCGGGTAGTCTGGGCTTGAGTCCTAGTGGACCTAGCTGGAGAAGGAATGACAGTAACTGTCCCCAACTCTGACAATGCTCCCCCTGCCTCATGAACTTTTAAATGTTTTGGGGCAGGTGAACTTCAGGACCATGTTTCCTGCCTCAGGAACAATGGGAAGGGGCCAGGTGCTATTCTGAGCTCTCAGAGGCCCTTCCTAATTTCACAGTATGGCCTGAGAAAGCTGGGAGGAAGAAGGAAATTACCCCCCAAATTCCCAAATCTCCCAATCACCTTTATCCCCCAAAGATTCCTGGGCTCACAGTCTCTTTAAAGGACTCTATCTAGATTTTGGGCTTGGACAATACAAGAGAAAATGAGTCAGTGTCAAGCTGACACCCCTCTTCTAGCACCTTCTTTGTCCCTCCTGCCTTCAGACTTCCTAGAGTTAATTGGGAGCCTCTAAGGGGCTCTCTGTCCTTGGCCAACCTCCTTAATGGGATGTAGGCCTTTAGGTCCAAGTCAGAATTGCAAAGGATCCCTCATCAAAAGTGAGGTAGAGTTCCTCTTCTCACCCACCTTGGCCTTGCCTGAACTGGGTCTCCAGTTGTTTTCTGAGACTCATTCCCCTAGACTGATGTTGTCATTTGTCTGGGTGGCTAGGGTCAGAGTGGCCAACATATTCTAGCTCCTCACTGAACAGCCCAGCTAGTACTCTATGAACCCAGCAAAGAGAAGGGAAAAGCCCTTGTGTTCACTGTGTCCATGGACATTTGAGTTCTAATGTGGTCTCTGTGACCAATTACTCAGGCTGAGTTTGGGAGTTCTCAGCTCCTCAGGCTTAATCTTGTGGGGATGAATAATGTTCTGGATTTTCCCTGGTCCCTGGGCAAGGAACTCAGGGGAGGCCTCTCATCCCAGACAGAGGGTGGTTATTGGGGGTTACTGCAAGGCCCATGGGAAGGGCAGCACTTACCATAGACTGCTAATTGCACTCCTGTTTGCATTATCTGCCCTTCGGAATCAACAACTTCCAAAATGTAGAGACCAGTGTCACTGAGGCTGAGGTTGGAAATTAACAGGGAACCATTGCGGAGCACCATCCTCCGGTTATTTCTTCTTGGCTGCGCTCCAGTAAGAACACGGTAGCTAATGATCATATCGGAGGCATCTGTTGTGTTACTGTACCAAGTATAACTGAGAGCCTTTTGTGAGAACCCTTGGATGGTCAAGGTCATATTGCTGCCCACTGTCCCATAGGGAGGTTTTGGCACAATGCTGATGAGAGTACCTTGAGCAGATGTTGGCTGGATCCAGCAGCTGAGGATGGAGGCTGAGAGGGAATGAAGGAGGTGGACGTCAACAGGGTCCCCTTGCCCTCCTTAGGGACCAGGTTGCTGTCCCCAGGGTAAAGAACTGGGCTGCTAAGCCTGCTCCAAGTTCTGCTAGGGGCTCAGGGGTATGTTTGAAAGGGATTCGTGTGCCTGTACATCAATCTGTCTGTCCCAGTCTCTGCAGGGGGTCTGAGATCTTCTGGCCTCAAATACAAGGAGGGTATTTCTCACTAAACCCTGGGTGCATTTTAAGGCTGACAGAGTTAACTCCTCAGTATCCTGGCAGGAAAGTGGTGTTCCAGGTAAACAGAAGCTAAGAAGGGTAAGTGAGCTGCCCATGGTCGCACAGCTAGTAATCATCAGGGCTGGAGTCCAAACCCAGGTCTCCTACAAATGTAAATACTCCCTTAGCTTCTTCAGAGATTGCTCCATTCTAAGGCTGGCCATTGCCTTGTGTGTCAAGGATGTGGACTGATGGCCCTAAGCTTCTACTTCCCTCACTGTCTCTGGTTCAGGGAAGACTTCTCTGGCCAGGTCTGCAGAGACTGTGTCTGGGACAAACCCCCTGGGACTGGTGTCCTTCCTCCTGGTCCTTCTCTTGATTCACTTGTCTATATCTGGGTCAGAATCCCCCAAGCTCCCCCTGCTCCCCTGGGCCCCAGCAAAGCCGATGTCTTACCTGTGATCAGGAGCCCCTTCCAGTGACTGCCACCACTGTGGGGAGCTTGTGAGAGGCTCTCCATGGGTCTGTGCTTCCCACCAGGTGTAGCGACCTCTTGCTGCCCTAGGAGACAGTGGATTCCCAATCACCAATGTGTGTCTGCAGACAGGATGGACTGCCCCTGGATGGCCCTGATTTGAGATTTCCTCTAACTCTGAGTCTCAGCTCCTGTTATGGGTTCCCTTGAACCCCTCTTTCTTCCCAGGCTCTTCAGAGAGTCCAGTGGGCCGAGTTTCCTTCCAAGGTCCCAGCTTGTCCTGTCCTGTGCTGAGGAGGAGAGCCATGCCCCTAATCCAGCCTGGGATGCCCTCCCCCTGCCCTCCCTCTCACAGAGCATCTCTCTTCAAGATGCCCCTCAAACAGGACTTCTGCAGGAAGGCACCACCTTCATCTACTATTGCCCTCCTTGCCTCATGACCTTGCACCTACCTAGAGGGCCTGCCTGGGAGTCAACAAAAACTGGGTGCTAGTTCTGCCTCAGGCACATAGTTTAATACTGGGCAAGCTGCTTCCCCCCTTAGTGCCCAAGAGAACTCTCTAAGACCAGGATTTTTGGACAATGTGCCAGCCTGCCTTAGGGAAGAGCCTGCCTCCCCCAGGAATTGCGTTTACCCAGGAAATCATAGGTCTAGGATTGCTCCATAGTTTCCCTATACTTATTCGAAGTCCCTATATACACGTTTCCATGATAGAATACAGGTTTCTTGAGAATAGCGACTCATTTATTGTGCCTTTTATGCCCAGGCCTCAGTCCAGCGTCTTTGCACATAGTAGAAGCATTGCGGAAGGATGCCAGAGGGAAGGAGAGTGAAGGGAGGAGAGTGAAGGGAGGAGACGAGGGAAGCAAGTAAGCGCACCACACTTTGGCGCCGGTGGGGGCTGGGTACGGGGAGGGCAGAGTGGCGCCCCTCACTCTGCATAGGGTCTGCTGTAGGTGAAAGTATAAGGACATGAAGATCTCAAGCCGACTTCCTAGAAGCTCTTTAGAATCATCGAGTCCCTTGAAAGGGATGGCTCTGAGATCGTTAAATCGCCGGTAACAGCAGGTCCTACAGCAGCCCCTATCAGATCCTTGAACCGCAGCCCTTATAACAAGCTTTGCAACAGCCCTTAAGAGCAGACTTGGTGGAGCCCCTACAGTAGCCCTTACAGGAGGACCTACAGCAGCTATTCCAACAGTCCCTAGGGCAGTCTCACGGCAGCCTTGAGGACAAGCGCTCATAACAACCCTTACAGCAGCCCTTAAGAGCAGACTTTCCACAGCCCCTACAGCAGCTCTTACAGGAGGACCTACAGCAGCTCTTCCAACAGCCCCTAGAGCAGCCCCACCGCAGCCCTTAGGACAGCGCTTATAACAACCCTTATTGCAGCCCTTACAGCAGCGCTTACGGCAGCCTTCACAGCAGGCAGATAACAGCCCTTAACAGCAACACCTATAGCCGGAGGAGGCGTGGTGGTACGAAGCCGCGCCTTAGGCAAGCCCTTGTGGCTGTCCATCTTTAGTTAGTATCCTCTTTGTGCCACCTGTTTAAACGTGGCATCATCCGAGAAACTGAATGTGCCACGAAAATCTCAACCCAACTTCTGAGAAGCCATCTAGAAGACAAGCGCGGCTAGAAAGGAATAGCATCCGTACGAGTAGTCGGCTTTACAGCAGGACTTAGAGCAGCCCCTTACAGCAGCGCTTATAACTGCCCTTAACAGCAGGGGCCCCCCAGCAACTCGACAGCAGCCCTTACAGCAGGTCTTACGCCGACTCTTATCGGTAGCTCCGACAGAAGACCCTACAGCAGAAGTTACAACTTCCCTTAACAACAGTCCCTACAGCAGCCCTTAGAGGAGGAGGTGGCGTCGTGGTCTGAAAGGGCACCTTTGAGAAACTTCTTTTGGTTGTCTGTCTTTAATTAGTGTCCTCTGGGTGTCACTTTACAGCAGCCAGACAGTAGGACTTAGAAGAGCCCTGACCGCAGCCCCTGCAGAAGCTGAAACAACTGCCCTTAAGAGTAGCCCCTACAGCAAGACTGGTAACTTCCCTTAACAATCGTCCCGACAGCATCCCTTATAACAATCCTTACAGCAGTCGAACTTCAGCCCTTCCTGCAGCTCGGCACCAGCCCTTAACAACAGGAAGGGACGTCGCGGTCTGAAAGGGCGTCATTGAGAAACTTCTATTGGCTGTCCATCGTTAGTTATTGTTTTTTTGTGTGTCACCTTACAGCAGCCCTTAGAACAGCCCCTACTGAAGCCCTTACAGAAGGTCTTACAACGACTCTTATCAGTAGCTCTGACCCTACAGCAGAACTGACAACTTCCCTTAACAGCAGTTCTTACAGCAGCTCCTAGAGGAGGAGGTGGCGTCGTGGTCTGAAAGAGAGCCTTTGAGAAACTTCTTTTGTTTGTCTGTCTTTAGTGTCCTCTGTGACCTTACAGCAGAACCTACGGCTGCTAGTGCAAAAGCCCTGAACGGTAGCTCGTACAGTAGCCCCTGCAGGAGGACTTACAACTTTCCTTTACAACCGTCCCTACAACAGCCGTTAGCACAAGCCTTAGAGCAGCCACCACGAAAGGCCCTAAAGCAGCCCTTACAGCAGCCCAGACAGCAGCACTTACTGGAGCCCTGTAGCGGCCCTCACAGCAGGAAATGACGTCGTCATCTGAAGGGATTTTTGCCTGTCAATAGGAGTCACCTATTTAAATGGGACATCACCCAGAGAACCGAATGCCATGAAAATCTCAACTCGACTTCCTGGAAACCAAGTAGAATCCTAGCGCCGCTCCAAAGGGTAGCGTAGGTATGTGCAGTCGCCTTTGCAGCAGCATTTAGAGCAGCCCTCACAGTAGCCTTGACAGCAGCCCTTAGAGGAGGAGGAGGCGTTCGGGTCTGAAAGGGCGCCTTTGAGAAACTGCCTTTGGCTGTCCGTCTTCAATAACTGTCCTCTGTGTGTCACCTTACAACAGCTGGACAGGAGCCCTTACACAGCCCCGACAGCAGCTCTTACGACGACCAGTAACAGTAGCTTGGATAGTAGCCCCTTCAGCAGGACTTATAATTTCTCTTACCAATATTCCCTACAGCAGCCCTTGCTCTAGACCTTGTCACAACCCTTACAGCAGCCACTACAGCAGCTGGTACAACAGCCTTTAAGGGCAGCCAGTACAGCAGTCCTTACAAGAACCCGTAGCACAGCCATTACAGCAGTCCCGACAGTAGTCTTTACACTAGGGGTGGCGCCATGGTCTGAAAGAGCGCCTTCGAGAAACCTCTTTTGGCTGTCCATCTTTAGTTAGTGTCCTCTTTGTGTCTGTCGTCTTACCGCGGCCCCTCTAGCAGCCCTTAAAAGCATCCCTTACAGCATGAGGCAGCGTCGTGGTCTGAAGAGGTCCCCCTATAAAACACCTTTTGCTGACCGTCTTTAGTTAGTGTCCTGTGTGTTTAACCTTAGAGCAGTCCTTAGAACAGCCCTCACCGTAGCCCCTACAGCTGGTACAACCGCTCTTAAAAATATGTCCTACAGTAGCCCGTACAGCAGGACTTATAACTTCCATTAACAACTGTCCCTACAGCATCCCTTATAACAACCCTTACAACAGCCAGACAGTGGCCTGGACATTAGCGGAACATCAGCACTTCCTGCAGCTCCGCACCAGCTCTTCACATCAGGAAGTGGCGTCCTAGTCGGAAAGGGCACCTTTGAGAAACTTCTTTTCGCTTTTCATCTTTAGTTAGTGTTTTCTTTGTGTTACCTTAGAGCAGTCCTTAGAACAGCCTCTACCGCAGCCCTTAAAACGGGTCTTACAACGACTCGGCAGTAGCTCCGACAGTAGACCCTACAGCAGAACTTACAACTTCCCTTAACGACAGCCCCTACAGCGGCACTTACAACAGCGCTTATGACAAAGGTCGCTGCAGCACCTGCAGCAGCCGTTAGAGGAGAATGCCATAAGGTCACATACAGGGGACAATAATTAAAGACGGACAGCCAAAAGAAGGTTCTCAAAGGCTCCCTTTTAGACCACGATGCCCCCTCCTCCTCCTGTCAGGACTGCTGTAACGGCTCTCAGG
>CM053622.1:786551370-786583169 GCA_028646595.1 Phalanger gymnotis
ATTTAACTGCAGTCTCCTGCTTTTGTAATGGCTTGCTTGCACCTGCTCTAGGCTCAGGTATAAAAGGCTTCAAATCTTTGTGCTCAGGGCTGCTCTCTAGACTTTCAGTCTACGGGACAGTCGCTGGCCAGCTAATAAATGATGCTCAAAAGATTTTTAATTGGCTTGGTCTGTGTTTTCTCGGTCTGTCCATTTCACTCTCTGTGTCACCTTACAGCAGCAGCCCCTATAGCAGCCCTTACCGCAGGCCCTACCACAGCCCTTACAACGATGGTAACAGTAGTTTGGACACTAGTCCCTTGAGCAGGACTTGTAACTTCCCTTACCAGCACTCCCTACCGCAGCCCTGTTGGCATAACCCTTTATCATAACCCTTCCAGCAGCCCCGACAGCAGTGGTTACCGCAGCCTTTACAATTCCCCTAAAAGCAACCCATACAGGAGTCCTTGTAGCAGACCTCAAAACAACCCTTAGGGCAGTCCCTGCTGCCGCCTTAACAGCAGCCAATAGAACAAGATGTGGCATCATGATCTGAAAGGGCGCGTTTGAGAAACCTCTTTTGGCTGTCCATCTTTAGTTAGTGTCCTCCATGTGTCACCTTACAGTAGCCCTTAGAATAGCCCTTACAGCAGCCTCTGCAACAGCTGGTACAACTGCCCTTAACAGTAGATCCAACAGTAGCCGCTACAGCAGGACTTAGGACTTCTTTTAACAACTGTCCCTAGAGCAGCCCTCCTGGCAGCCCTGGTAATAACATTTACAGTAGCCCCTACAGGAGCTCCTAAGGCAGCCCTCACACCTGCCCTTTAGAGCAGCCTGACAGCAGCGTGACAGTAGCCCCACATCAGCACATTTGGATCCCCAAAGCAACCCTTAACAGCAGAAAGTGACCTCGCGGTCTGAAGGGCGTCTCATGCAGGGCCTTTTGCGGTCAATATGAGTCCCTCATTTAAGTGCGACATCTTCGAAAGAACCGAATGCCATCAAAATCCTAACCCGACTTCTCAGAAGTCATTTAGAACTCGAGTGCCCCTCCAAAGGGATCGTGTCGATATGTGCAGTCGCCTTTTCAGTAGCCTTTAGAGGAGGAGGTGGCATAGTTGTATGAACGGTCGCCTTGGAGACACTTCTTTTGCTGTCCATCTTTAGTGACTATCTTCTATGTGTCACCTTACAGTAGCCCTTAGAACAGCACTTACAACAGCCCTGACAGCAGCCTGATAGCAGCCCTTATAAGAACCTTTACAACAGCCAGGCGGAAGCCCTACTGAAGCCTGACAACACCTCTTACAGTAGCCCCTGCAGCAGCCTCTCTCTTTCCTCTTCCATCTGCTCTATGAGTCTTAACCTCGATTCCTGTGTGTTTCCCAATCTCTCTAGGAAGCTCAGGTCTATTTTCCAAGGCCTTTGTCCATTGATTTGAGGGAGGCTCAGGTGCCTTTAGATACACTGTGGGTCACCTGCTTTTAGAGGCTTCTCAGAGAGGTCTGATGTTGGACAGAGGAAATGCCTTCCTCCCTCTCCCTGGGGGAAACTGATCAAGGGGATAATAGGACAGAACAATTTGTGTCCTGCTAGTGCCACCTGGAGGACTCAACGAGAATGACAGCAAGGGAATGATTCCTGGGTCTAGGGACCCTCCCCAAAGTATGATTAGTGTCTGATCACAGTTGGGCAGATATTGGTTCTCATCCTCACCTACCAATGCTTTGAGTTCATTTGGGGCCTGCCTGATGTCCTTTGTTCTGCTCTAGACTAAGTCCAGGAACCCTGTTCAGTCCTGACCATCATGCTATTCTAGAGCAGAACTGATCTCCTCTAACTCCACAAAGATGGGTTATTTTTGGCCTGTGAAACCAACAGAAATCACAGGGGCCTATTTCATATCCTCTAGGTCATGATTTGTTCTCGATCCCTGGATGGGACCACATCCTCTCCTGGTCTTGGCTGTCATTGCTGATTCTGAGATTCTGAGAACTCACCTTCCCTTTGACACCTAAACACCGCCAAATTCAGAGACTGGAGAGAAAGCCAATTAGATTAGATTTTAGCCTATTAAGCTGGCATGAGCTGCACCGGGGGAGAGTGGATTTCCAGTCACCACGGGGAGTCTGCAGACAATGCTTGCTTGAAGCCTCCTTCAACTCTGGATCCCTGGGATTCCCTGGAGCTGACCCTTGTGTTCTTCATTGCCTGGAGGAGCTGAGGCCTATCCTCACTAATGACCCTTCTCAGTCACCTGTGCCAGCCAACAGCCAAGCTCTCTGGCTGGGGTTGCTGGTGGTTCTTGTGAAGGTTCTTGGAAGGAAAGTTGCATGTTCCTTAAGCTTATCTTTGGGCTAGCATCTCTCCAAAACTTGAGAGTCTGGATATCCAAGGAACTGCCCTCCTGAGAGAGACTTCCCAGCCCCTATTAGGTCAGAATGGCAGAGAGGCCGTTAGGCAGCAATTTGGGTTGAAATTGGGGCCACCAGCACAATGCTTGGGACAGAGTAAATGCTTAAGAAATGTTTGTTGTTGATTGAACTACAAGCTAATCAGGAGTCAATGTTTTGTGATGAGACAACCCCCCGAAATTAATCTGATCTTGCTTCAATGCTTAAGTTTCTTAGTGTGGAAAAATCCCTCCACTGATGCAGATTTCTAGCCCTCTATATTCCTTGTCAGACTGTCTGAGCATTCCTGTGACTAGGTGATCTGTCAGTCTGTCTTTCCTTTGCTAAGCATCTCTGATTTAACTGGGATGGTCCTCACACAAGAGATACATAGTCTGTCCCTAGGGCCATAATCTCAGTCTTTCCCATCTGTTAGACACTTTTGGCAGATCTTTTGCTGGTATACTCATAGAGGAAACCGAGTCACCTCCCTATTGCTTCATGGAGGACCTCAGTCTGCTGCTGGGGACATTCACAGTCCAGTGGGAGGGTGGTTGTGGATTTCCTTCACTCTGTTCATACCTCAGTGGGGTCCTCTGTCCAGCCACAGGCTTCACATTTAAAGAAAGAGTGAGGCATTGTCCAGAGGAGACGACCAAAATGGAAGCGAACATGAAATTTCATGTCCTGAGAATGAACTATTGAAGTAACTGGAGAAACTGGGACTTGGGGGCATGGTCACATCTGCAATTGTCTGAAGGACAATACTGGGGAAAAGGCAATCAGACTGGTTCTGTTTGGCCCCAGGAGGGAAAACTAAGGGCAAAGCTCTAGGAAATTCCAATGACTTTGGCTCAGCATGAACTTCCCAACAATCAGCTGTCCAGCATGTTTTGAGTTGTTTTATGAAGTGATGAGCTCCTCATCACTGGAAGTATTCAAGCAGAGCCTGGATAAATGTTGCAGTTGGGAGGCACATTCATTTAAGGCTTGGTTTTTTGCTCTTTGTAATTTGAGACATCTCTGGTCCCTTGTGGTTGTATGAGTGAACACAAGCCAGATGCTGGTTTATTTTTCCTGAGTGTGGATTCTTTCTGGGAGATGGATTTGGCACCAGCGTGCAAAGGCTTGGTTGCTTTTCACAATCAGTTTCTACAAAAATCAAATTTGGAAATGAATCCTCCACATTCACTGGGAAGGTTGGCTTCACAGAGGATCTTTCCTAGAGAGGAAGGGCTAACTTAGTTTTGAGCATGGGTCATGGACATTGGAGAACTGGGCTAGAGTCCAGGCACTGCTATTTCCAACTTTATGTCTTCAGACACATTGTGTCATCTCTCTGGGCCTCAGTTTCCTCATCAGTAAAATGAGTGTATTTTGCTAAAATGAGCCCTCGGATCATCTGCTAAAAGCCCCAGTGACTCCCCTTGTCCTTGGAGGAATCATAATGGTCAATATTTACAGAGGGCTCTAAGATGTGCAAAGGGCTCCACAGGTAACACCTCATTGGATCCTCATGGAGATCCTGTGAAGTAGGTGTTATTATCTCCATTTTACAGATGAGGAAATTGGGGCCAGGAGAGGTTAACTGATTCTTCCAAGATCATCCTGATACTCAATGTTCTAGGAGAATTTTCAATCCACTGGTGGTTTAGCTATTGTGCCATGCTGTCTTATAAAAAGTAGTCCACACATTCAAGCTTGACATTCAAGGCTTCCCACAGTCTGGCAGAAGCTTATCTTTCTTGCCTCATCTTCCCCTCTTCTCCTCCATATACTCAAGGTGGGTTACAATCTATCATTTCCTTTATATCCTACTCTATATCCTACTAGAAACACCACTGGATCCTCCAGCTTCCAGGCTTTTATCTAGGCTGTTCCCTATGCCTGGAATGTCTTCATCTTTGGCTGTCAAATTCTGATTAATCTATAAAACCTAAATTAGATGTCCTTCCCTTTAGGAAAACTCTTATAAATGTTCTTAACTTGAAGTTCAGGAATTTTTTTCATAACTATTTCATTATAATGGTTTCCTTTGAATCCAACATATTTTATTTTATGCTCTTAAACACATCATCTCGAGAAGGGGTCCATAGGCTCCTTCAGACTGACAAGTAAAGGATCTAGGGCACCAATTAGGTAAAGACTCCTTCTCTCCCTATCAGTAATGACATCTTCATTTCCCTCTCCAAATTTCCTCCTTTCTGGTAAAAGCACCACTGTCCTTGTACTTACTCAGTTTCATGACCTTGGAGCTGTCCTTGACCCTTTCCTCTCCCTTGGTACCATATTCCCTCAGTTTCTAATTTTGTAAGCCCTAATATCCAATAGTCTTCATGTCCAGACTCTTCTCCATACTCAGCCCGCCTCTCTCCCATTCTGGGTCTCATCACCCCTTTCCTGGACTATCTTCTAATATTTCTTCCTGACTCCTGTCTGATCTCCCTGCCTCCACTCTCTCCTCTCTCTCTCTCCCCTACACACAGCCCCCAAATTAACATTCCTGAAACACAGATCTGACCTTGTCCTCGCTGCTATTGAAATACCTTCAGGGCCTCTTATCACCTCTAGTATTAACTCCAAAGCCCTCAGCCCTTTCTGGAAATTCTCCAGCTACTTGGCTGCTGCCTACCTTTCTAGTATTGCTCCGGATTTTTTCTCCTCAGGCCCTTTCTATGCAAGTCAAACTGCTCCCCCTTCCCCCACCTCCCAGATGCCCCCTCACACATCCATTTAATTTAACGTTATTCTAAATCCAACCATTCTAGCTGAGAGAATGAAATGTCCAAACTAGCATTGTCCCCCATGTCCTCAGATAAATACCTCTCAAAAGATGACTTGAGGTACCATTTATAGAAAGATTGACTGAGGTAATCATGGTATGTTAAAAAACTGTTTTGAGTTGATATTCCAAAATCCTTTTTGCTCACTTCTTTTTTGACCATTTTCTCTAACTGAAAATGATCTCCTCCCTGGGACCAGTTCAATATCAAGGTGGGGCCTTTTTTAATTTAAAAAAATATTTTCAAACGACATGCATTTATTTTCTCTTTATTACTTCTTCTACCCTTGACAAAATGGAAAAAAATCCAGCCCATTTAACAAATATGTATAGTCAAGCAAAACAAACTCCCAGCCTAGCCACATAAAAATGTTTGCCTCATTCTGCATCTTGATTCCCTTCTCCCCTCTAGGAAATGAGTAGTTTGCTTCATTGTGTGTTGTCTGGAGTGATCCTACATTGGTCAGAGTTCTTGAGTCCTTCCGAGTGGTTCATCCTTACATCACTGCTGCTTCATTCACCTTGTTGTGTACAATTTACTCTTCATCAGTTCATACAAAACTGCCCAGGATTCCTCTGAAATCATCACTTTTATCATTTCTATGACATGGTGCTGTTCCAGAATGTTCATATGCCATAATCTGGACAGTTCTTCCCTATTCCCTTAAGAAGAACTCTCTTACTTTCCAATACTGTTGCAACTACAAAAGAGCTGCTTTCTCTCTCTCTCTCTCTTTCTCTGTCTGTCTGTCTGTTCATCTATGTATCTATCTACTTACCTACCTGTCTACCTGTCTGTCTGCCTGTCTGCCTGCCTGTGTCTGTCTGTCTGTCTCCTTGCCTTTCTTTCTTTCTGTCTTTGTCTGTCTGTCTATCTATGTATCTATCTATCTACCTACATGTCTGCCTGTGTCTGTTGTCTGTCTGTCTGTTTGCTTGCCTGCCTACCTGTCTATCTATTGATCTATCTATTATCTATCTGCACACACACATATATTTATACCTATGAGTTCTTTTTCTCTTTCTTTGATCTCTTCGGGGTAAAGGCCAGTAGTAGTATCATTGTGTCAAAAGACATGAACATGTCTGGTCTGAGAAAGGCCTACTAGGACCATCTTGGATACATGGAAAGAGCTTGGGTCCTGGGATAGAAGTCACTCCTTATCCAAGCAAACATAAATTTCTTCAAGCCTACATTTTCTCCTTTGTAAAGTGGGATGCCAGGATCCTGCAGGGTACCAGACACCTGAAGATGAACAGGACCTAGAAGGAAGCTAGCCCAGCTCCCTCCTTTTATGGATAGGGAAACTGAGGCCCAGATGAGGTAAGTGTCAGCATATGGAGGTGAAACAACACTCAGGGTAAGAATAAGATGCACATCAACTACTTCCTGGAACCATTGTTAGGGAGGAGCTCTGTAAATTTTGAAGTGCTATAGAAAAATCTCTGGTTAAGGAGGTAACTGATGAACAGAGAATGACAGGGGCAGGGAGCTTCCCTTTCTTGTCTGTCAGAGAGCCCTGGGGGCAGTCAGGTTGTGGAGCCCAGGGACCCCTTCTCAGAAGGATGCTTTTAAATGCAGAAAATAAAATCCATAGGAATTCAAAGGAAACAATTCTCCTGAAATACAGTTATCAACATATTTTTTTAAAAAGAAGTTCACAGATCTCAGGTTAAGGACCCTTGGATTAGGATGAGGTGATTGGTGAGAGGCAGGGAGGTGCCTCAGTGGATTTGGAAACAATTGGGCCTGGATTAAGAAAGACTTGAGTTCAAATATGGCCTCAGACACTTACTAGCTGTGTGACGCTGGACAAGTCACCTAACCTCTGTCTGCCTCAGTTTTCTGAAATGTAAAATGGGAAGAATAGTAACCACTACCTTCCAAATTTGTTGAGAGGATCAAATGAAATAACCTTTGTCAAGTGTTGAACACAGTGCTTGGCAAGAAGAATAATGGTAATAACAAGGATAGTAACAGTAAAATAGCATTCGTATGGCAGTGACCACATGTCCCCATTAGTCACTAGATTGTGCCTGTCCTGGGACCTGTCTGGAGGAGGGGTAGTCCATCTCGTGTAGTCCCCAATGTCCTTCATAGTGCAGTTAAAGTACTTTGGGAGACTTTTTCTGACTTCTTCTCCTCCATTAAGGCTCTCAGATTTTTTTACATTATTATCTATATCTGTGTGTCTGTGTATTCTCATATATATATTACACACACACACACACACACACACACACACACACACACTCTAATTACTAAAGGACATCTTGGGTCCTCCCAGTAGAATGTAAATTTCCTGAGAATAGGGACTGTTTTGTTTTTCTCTAGAGCTTATCATAGTACCTGATGCATGGCAGGCATTTAATATTTATTTGTTGAATTGAGTGGTTTATTTAAAAAAGTAAGTTTTAAGTTGTTGGAATTTTGTGACAAGTCTTCTTCCTTTATCCTTCTAATTTGGTATTGGTTTTGATCCTTATTCTAGCTAGTAGATAGCCTGGCTGGCCATAGACAGCTGATTTGGGTACAATTCTTACATTAGTTAATTAGTAAATTCCTATCTAAAATAGTTTCTATTTTAAAAAAATATTCTGTTCTTGGCATATCTAGAGCTTTCTACTCTCTTCTGAATGAAAGCATCCATGACAGAGAATTGTGAGGCTTTTGCGTAGTTTGCAGATGTTTGGCTACTCTCATTTTTCCAGCCTGAACCTTCCTTTCCACCATATTTTTCCCCATCTCACCATTCTCACCTTAGAACCAATGTCACTAAGTGTGTGCTGTAGGTTCTTGTTGATGTGTTCATGCAATTTCTCTATTTCTTTGTCAGCTTCAAGAAAACTTCCAGGAATGTTATACTCAAATTGCAGAACTACCATGTCAAGGAGAAAATTTTTGCAGACATCCAGAAAGAAACAATTCAATTATCATGGAACCACAATGAGGAACACTTATGGTTTAGCAGCTAGCACATTAAAGGAGTGGAGGGCTTGGAAAAGGAAAGAGATAGGATAATAATCAAGGGTAATCTGCCCAGCAAAACTGAGTACAATCCTTCAGAGGGGAAAATGGACATTTAATGAAAAAGATGTCTTTCAAGCATTCCTGATGAAAAGAGCAGAGCTGAATAGAAAATTTGACATTCAAACACAAGGCTCAAGAGAAGCACCAAAACATGAACATGGAAAAGAAATCATAAAGGATTCAGTAAGGTTAAACTGTATACATTCCTATGTGGGAAGATGATACTTATAACTCCTAAGAACTTGATCATTGTTAGGGCAGTTAGAAGGACTCTGTGTAGACAGAGGGCATGAGTGAGTCAACTTATTCTATAGAGGGGCTGAGGGATGTGACTGATTATGTCACTCTTATTCCCAGAGCACCCCCAGCAAGACAGGCTGGTGGACTGCATCCTTCACTCCTCCCCAAGAGACCTCAGGACCAGTGTGATGTTGTGCTGCTCATGTGAGTAGTAGTGTAAACATGGCCCTGGGAGGAGCTCTCAATGCTCCAGGGGCCCAAGGCCACCTGGAAAGCTTCAGAGTCAAGCTTTGCATCCTGACCTTAATCCAAATCTAGCAGCTGCCCTTTGGTTGCTGACTTCTGGTTGGGGGCAGTAGCCCCAGTTCACAGTATCCTAACTGGCTGAGGCTAGGAGCAGGCCTGATGAATGTGCTCCGAGCAAAGAGAGAGGCCCAGGTGTGTCACTCTCCATGGTGCCAACATTGGAGGAGGAAACGAAGTTGCTCCCAATTGGGCCCTCTGGGCCAAAGAAGGTAACTCTAATCCCTCCCCCACATGACCTCCCTCCAAAGATCCTTATCAGGTCCCCACCTATCACCACATCCCCTCCAAAAGACTTCTTTCTGCAGGCTGCTCCCCAGCCTGGTCTCTTCAAAAGGCCAGCCATTGTGCACCATTCTTTGTACCCTCCTTCAGACACTGTCTTGTGAGGGAGCTTTAGTGGCCACTTAACCCCTCAGGTACATCAAAGTAACTGAAGTATATCTGGTCAAACAGTGATCTTATACAAGTTGGTGTCCTTGCCTGGAAAGGGAGAACCCAGACCAATTTCCTTGGTGTATCCTGGACATGAATTCCTTGGGGGCCTGATTCCTCCTTCTCCCACCTCTCTTCCTGCAAATAGATGAGGAGGGTGCAGGGGAAGTTCCTCCTCCCTGTCTCCCCCACAGGGAGTCAGTCAGTAAGCATTTATTAAAGTGCTTCTAAGAAATGGGGATCAAAGGAAAGCAAAAGACAGTTTCTGCCTTCAAGGAGCTTACACTCTAAGGGGTGAGACCACTTGCAAATAATTCTGTACATATAACATGTAGACAGGATAATTAGAGACAATCAACAGAAGGAAGGAATTAGAATTAGGATGAATGGGGAGAGTCTTCTTGGGGAAGGAGGATGTTAGCTGGAACCTGAAGGAAACCAAGGAAACCAGAAGCTGAAGATGAGGAGGGAGAGCATTTGTGATAGAGGAAGAGACAGAGAAAATATTCAGTGTGGACACTTTCAGGCTGTCTCTTATTCAGGGACTGAGGTTCTGGGGTGTTATGATTCCATGATGGGCTCTGCAGACACTGGGCATTAAAGCTTCCAGGTCTTTAGTTCTAGGAGCCTGGGCCTCTAAAGTCTGTCTCTAAATGGGCCCCATCTTATCATCTCCCCTCATTTTCACTCTGCCTTTATGGTGAGAACAGAGAAGTTGTAGGAGAACATAAGCTTATTGAGGACAAGGAATGGCTCTGATGCCTCATGTAGACATGTCAGTGACCCAGAGGTACCAAAGGCTGTACAGCTGGGATAGCAGCTCTGAAAGGTTCTCCAGTTCTGCAAGGGATCTAGTAAAATCCCCTCAACAGTCTACATCTGATTTCTGGAGAAAGGTACCATTAAATATGGGTAGGCTCATCACCAATAGTTTAGCCTTTTGGCAATGAGTTCTTTGGCCAAGGTGAAAACAGAAACAGCCCTCAGTGACTATAAGTTGTCATGTGCTTAAAATCCATGTTGTATCAAAACGATCAAAGGAAAATGGATTCCAAGGTGAAACAGACTTCTGAGGCAAGCCAATCTGGTCTCCTCTCTTTACAGAAGAGGAAACTGAGGTATAAGGCTCTTTTTCCCCAGATCATACAAGGAAGAAGCTCAGAGTCAGAATGTGAACAGAATAGTGGAATAGATAGTGAAGAATTTTGAGAGTCACCATCTCTAGGCCATGCATTAATAGTAACTTAATTCTGGATCCTCTAAATGTGAGGGTCTTTGACAGACAGTACCTAATGAGTGTGAATACTAATAAATATTGTTTAAATTGAATGGAGTGCAGGACTACTGGATGCACTTGTCAATTGGACCAGAACCAGCCTCTAACTGGTTTGGCTGGGACCAAACAAAGCAAGCCAGAGGCAGGTGTGTTGGCAACTTAAGAGAAGTTTAACTAATTTCAGAGTGAGAAAAATGTTTGCAAGTTGAAGCCCCACCCCCAGGATAGCTTAACTTTCTGGGGCCAAGGACAGGTCTTACATATATAAAAAACACAAATGGGCTGAACCACAACACAGTCATTCTTAGCTATTCCCAAGGCAGGTTCATGTGTAGACAATGCAGGCATTCCTGGGTCTTGTGGGAACAGTCTCCAAGTTGATTGTCTCACAGACACAAACAGATCAGAATTGGTGTGGCAGGAATGGGAGTGCAGTACCTTGTTCTGTTCACTTATCTGTTATGAGAAATAGGGACTGTAAGCATGTCAAGAGGTGTGTTGGATGGCTCTCAGGTCCCTGGGAAATAGGAGGAGCTCCAGCTCAACAGTTATTGATGAATATGAAACATAAATACCTTAGTGATTTACGCTTTCCCAGAGGGTGAGATCATCCAGAGTACAAAGGATCATTGTTATGCCAAGCTTAGGGCACAGCCTGCTTGCTGGGCCTTAATTCTGAGAAACAGGGTGTCTCCAAATATCCTGATGTTTCTCCCTTTTGGCCAAAGAGAGAGGTTCTGAAAGAACCCCTTCCCCTATGGCCAATAAAACAGAGGCAGGTATAAGCCAAGATGCCATGGGATATTGCCCAGCGGGTTAATTCCTTAAGGGAACCTACCGGGGAAGTATACTTCAGGTGTCATTGCTGGCCATTGTTTGTTTGCATGCACAAAAGTAAGGGGGGGCAAGAATGTGTGGGGAGAAAATGCTAATACACACTTGGTTGGTGGGCAGTTTTTGGATATGTACATTAAGTCAGATACAGATCAGGCTTCTTAGAGGGCTCACAATGGACTGGTTCTGAGAAGGGAGATTTATATGTCACCAAGAAAACCCAAACATATCCTAATGCATTTAACCAGCATGTTTTGAGTGCCGGATATCTCACGTAGTTATTTGGTCCCCAAACATCTTTTCCTGGAGAATAGGCTTTGCTCTAAATGGGGCTCTGCTTTTCTGATACTTAACATAAATTAGTACAATCTTGTTCTCCAATTTTGAAACTTCAGAGAATTTTAGTTTATATACTAATTGCTATTTCCATCTTTACCTAAATTCTGTACCTCATATAAGAATCTTTAAAAAACTTGTGAGGGTCTAACTGAAAAATGAATTCTTCTGACTTTTAAATTGTCACACCTTTAAAATGGGGAAAATTTTCACTTTCTTTACCATTATCAATACAATTTAGGTTTAAAATCCAATTAATCCTTAATTAATAAAACCTTAGAATTTATTACCAAACCATACTTAAACCCTCAATTTCCGTGAGAGATAAATTTGGAAGCCAATCATATACATATATCTATATATAGATCTTAGAGAAAACAGTCTAATCCTATTGCTTTTCTCAAAATTCATTCTTCCATTTAATTAGAAAACTTTTACACTATGTCTTTGCCTTATTACCTTATCTGATCATTTCCCTTTTAGAAGGATATCATCTCCATATTATACTTGACCACAAGTACAGGTTAAAATTGTAAGATGTCCATGCCTGAATCCTATTGTAGTAATTCAGATATTCCAGTAACAATATATTGTTTAATAGATTTAGTATTGTACTTACAAAGTTTCTTGATTATGTAAAAAGAAAAAGAAGGATATAGTTATAACACTGTGACAAGGAGGGAAACTCCCTTAGCTCTGTTTGATTCCAGGGATGAGTCATATCTGACAGCCAAGCATCTAGTCACAGTGTATCAGAAGCATGGCTCAGGATTAACCATGTGGGAATTTTCCTTTTCAGAAAAGGAAATAGCAAAATAGTGAAATAGAGTCAGAGAAGTCCTACCTAGGCCATGTCTGAGGTCATCCCTAAAACATTTCCTGGGCTCAGACATCTTCCATCTTTAACACTTCCCAGACTGCAGCATATGCCATTTTCTACCATTGGCTTCAAGACAATTTGGACAGCTATCCCTGTGATCAATGATCAAAACAGCCATAAGGCACAGGCCCAGAAATTTTTACCTTAAATAGCAAAATTTCAATAACCACAACTTAGGGCTTGAATATCTTTCCTGATGTTTCCCTGACAGTTATCATTTCATTAATCCTTTACTTACAAATTAAAATTACCCATATTCTGGGACTTCAGACATACAAGTACCTGATTGTTGACTCAATATGTTGATGCTACAACTTTAAACCACCACATAGACTTTGCATAATAACCAAGAATTTTCAAATGAAAATTTGCTATTACAATAAATATTGTCATTAGGAATAGTAGGAGTAGAATTAGCAGTTTTATAACAAAATATACCTCATTAAACTGTTTCAAACATCTTTTTTTTACCACATCCTTTTAAAAGCCCAATTCATGTGAACAACTTCCAGATTAAAAAGGAAGCATTGTCTAAAAGCATTTCTGGTTTGCAATGGCCTTTCAAATTTCACAATAGAGATTTAGAAATCCAATACAATTTAGAAATAAAACAGTAGCACAATATGTTGGTAAACAAAATGGGCTCTTAGCACTCAGTTCAACCAAGTGCCCTTGAAGACTTTGGCCTTTGTTTCCTTGATTAGATTTGGGAGTCCTTGTTGACCTCCTTGCCTCAGGGGAGGGCCTAGTTTACACATGAGTTTGAGTGACATGTTTGGGACATCAGAGGCTTTTAGATCACGTGGGTTTATGTCACCCATTTGGGCCAATTCTAGGTCATGTGGGTGAGTCACATGTGTGACTCTGAAAAAGATATAAAACCAGGGATTGGCTTTCTCTTTTTTGGAGCTCTTACCCACAGCAGTGGTGGTGCATGGGACTCTGGGCCAGTCCTTGTTATGAGCTCCTGGGCTGAACCTAGATGTTGGTAACTATGAATTGTATTTGGTCTGTCTGTCAACATTTGTAATTTGTTTTTATTTTGCTCTGAAGTTCAGGGTGCTGGCTTTTTCCCCTGAACTAAGTGAATGATGTCTGTATGCTGGATTAAAGTTAGCTTGTCAACTCCTTACCATCGCTTTCCTTAGTAAAGCAGATGAAAAGAACCTGGGCTTTTGCAGCGTGTGCTTGTTGTTGGGCTTGTGTTGGTCTCAAGCTTGTGCTTGCTGGTCGTGTGCTTGCTGTTGGGCTTGTGTTGGTCTCTCACCCCCACAACAGCTGCTAGCCGGATTGTTGCAGCACACAAACAATAAGCTTCAGATGACATCAGTTGCATTTCCAAATTACCCCATATAAAAATCATTGATCTTATTACCTCTGGCATTTTAAAACCACCTTAGAGTTGTCAGGTATGGAACAACTATATTCAATTAGAAAAATAATAATTATGTAGTGCTCAGCATATGCCAGTGACTAGTGCTAAGAACTTTGAAATCGTTATATCATTTTGATATCACAACAGCAACCCTGGGAGGTGGGTATCTTTATTATTTTTCTCCCTACAAAGCATGAAACTGGGGCAAACAGAGATAAGATAACTTGCCTAAAATTACGCAGCTAATAAATTTCTACAACCGTAACAGAGAAGGATAGGCTCACCAAGGGCAGAGGCTGGTTGGCTCCCCTACTTTATACTGCCATGGTAGGTGCTGCCAGGGGTCACCTAGACCTTCCCATTCAGCAGCTGGGTAGGGCCTACTGAGGGCTAGATCTGCCTTGGACACACTGACTGACTGGGCTTTGGTGGGGTGCAGCCACTTGTAGGTGCTGGGACAGGGTTGGCAGGTGTCCTACAGGAGCAGGCTGCAGAATGCCCAGGGGCACAGGACCACTGGGGCCACTGCCAGTGAGGCTCTCGCTGTGGCTGCTGCCCCCCTTCCACTAGATGGGGCAGAACATAATTCAAATTTCCCTAATATTCTCCAGTGTTCTCTTTTCTTAATCTGATCAGAGATGAGAGGAGTTAACAGAAATACATAGGCTATAATGGTCTTGTTATTAATCTCCGTAACTGAGTTATATTCATGACTCTGGGGGAGGGGAGTGGACAAGGCAGAGGGGCTTCTATATATCCCCCTCCTTCTGCCACCCATCCCTTTGCCATCCCTCCCCAGAGTTGTGCCATGGTCAGTGATCAGGGCTGTAGGGAGGGTCCCTCAATACTTTCTGGGGGTGCTTTCTCTTTTTTCAGTATACGCCCTAGCCTTCATTCTACCTTCTGTCATCCAGTGACCAGGTTTCTTACAGTAAAAGCAGAATCCTACCTTGAATCTTTTGTTGATTAAAGGGCCCATACTTTCCTTTCCTAATGGTGCAGAAGGGACTTTGAGACTAGCTTCATCCCCTTCTGCTAGCTACAGTCTCAGGGGGGAACCCAATGTCAGAATGTTGCCATTGAGAAATAGCTTAATGTGTTTAGAAATGGGCAGGTGAAGATTATTAACAAAATAAGATAAAAACTGAAAAGTCAAGGAAGGGTTAATAAGAGATTGCTTTCAGGTGCAAACCATTTACCTATTTTTTTCTTCCTCATGGCTAGTGACAATCCTTTCAGATTATTTGCACCGCAATAATATCCAAGGTCTGAATTAATCATCCAAACTGTTTTGCTTGACTCTAAAACTGCCCTTTCTGTGTCAGCAACTTCAAAGACCAGATAAGATTGACAAGGAATATCTTTCCTGTTGGTGACAAGACGTCTGCAACCAGAACAGTGGGATTTCTCTTATCTTGATATTCTAGGGACATTTGCATCTTGGGATCATAAACTCTAAGTGACACTACCTTGTCAGTTGTCTTGTTCAACTAAGAACTTCTTTCTTATGATATGGAGATCATAAACTGAAATTGGGATTGTTACTTAAACCTTATCTTTCCTCTTTTGGTCAATCAGAAGTTTGCTTCTGATTCCATGATCATGTGTCACTAACTTTAAGGGAATAAACATTATGAATTTACATGTCACCTAGTTTGTTTGCCTCCTTTAACCAAACTTTCAGGTTGACACTAGCAACTAGCTTTATTCGTTGCCCTAGAACAATGAAGCTATTAATTTGCCAATTGCTTTTTGAAAAACTTTAAAAAATTTTATAAGATTTTGTCGACCTGAAAGTTTGGTTAAGGGAGGCAAACAAACTAGGTGATATGTAAATTCATATTGTTTATTCCCTTAAAGCTAGCAAAGCTAGCTTACTTGTACATACTAGGAGCCAGAGCATAAGTTCTGACTATCTGAACAAAAGCATGAGAAAGCTTAAATATCTTTCAGGACAGTTCCAACTCAGCATGTCTGTGTCACTCAAAATTTATAATCTCCATGTATGTTTAATCACAGCATAAGAAAGAAATTTCTTTTTTTGCGTAGTTCATTTCTCTTTTATTTTTTATTATTTATTTAATGTTTTTAGTTTTCAGCATTGATTTCCACAAGATTTTGAATTACACATTTTCTCCCCATTTCTACCCCCCCACTCCAAGATGGCATATATTCTGATTGCCCTGTTCCCCAGTGAGCCCTCTCTTCTGTCAGACCACTCCCCTCCATCCCCTTTTCCTTTACTTTCTTGTAGGGCAAGATAGATTTCTATGCCCCATTGCCTTATATCTTATTTCATAGTTGCATGCAAAAACTTTTTTTTGAACATCTTCTTTTAAAACTTTGAGTTTCAAATTCTCTCCCCTTTTCCCTTCCCATCCACCCTCCCCTAAGAAGGCAAGCAATTCAACATAGGCCACACATGTATCATTATGCAAAACTCTTCCACAATACTCATGTTGTGAAAGACTAACTATATTTTGCTCCCTCCTGTCCTGTCCCCCTTTATTCAATTTTCTCCCTTGACCCTGTCCCTTTTTGAAAGTGTTTGCTTTTGATTACCTCCTCCACCTATCTTCCCTCCCTTCTATCATTCCTCATTTTTATCCCCTTCCTCCTTCTTTCCTGTGGGGTAAGATACCCAGTTGAGTGTGTATATTATTCCCTCTTCAAGTTGAATCTGATGAGAGCAAGATTCACTCATTCCCCTTCACCTGCTCCCTCTTCTCTTCCAATAAACTGCTTTTTCTTACTACTTTTATGTGAGATAATTTACCCTATTCTATCTCTCCCTGTCTCCCTCTCTCAGTATATTCCTCTCTCATCCCTTAATTTGATTTTATTTTTTTTAGATATCATCCCTTCATATTCAACTCACTCTGTGCCCCGTATATACATATAATATGTGTGTGTATGTGTGTGTATGTGTGTGCGTGTGTGCGTGTGTATATTGCCTTCAGCTATCCTAATACCGAGGTCTCATGAATTACATGCATCATCTTTCCACGTAGGAACATAAACAAAACAGTTCAACTTTAGTAAGTCCCTTATGATTTCTCTTTCTTGTTTATCTTTTCATGCTTCCCTTGATTCCTGTGTTTGAAAGTCACATTTTCCACTCAGCTCTGGTCTTCTCACCGAGAAAGCTTGAAAGTCTTCTATTTTATTAAAAAAATCTATATTTTGCCTTGGAGTATTATGCTCAGTTTTTCTGAGTAGGTGATTCTTGGTTTTAATCCCAGCTCCATTGACCTCCAGAATATTGTATTCCAAGCCCTTCGATCCCTTAATATAGAAGCTGTTAGATCTTGTGTTATCCTGACTGTGTTTCCACAATACTCAAAATGTTTCTTTCTGGCTGCTTGCAGTATTTTCTCCTTGATCTGGGAGCTCTGGAATTTGGTGACAATATTCCTAGGAGTTTTCTTTTTGGGATCTTTTTCAGGAGGCAATCAGTGGATTCTTTCAATTTCTGTTTTACCCTCTAGTTCTAGAATATCAGGACAGTTCTCCTTGATAATTTCTTGAAAGATGATATCTATGCTCTTTTTTGGATCATGGCTTTCAGGTAGTCCAATAATTTTTAAATTATCTCTCTTGGATCTATTCTCCAGGTCAGTGGTTTTTCCAATGAGATATTTCAAATTATCTTCCATTTTTTCATTCCTTTGGTTATGCTTTATAATATCTAGATTTCTCATCAAGTCACTAGCTTCCACTTGCTCCAATCTAAATTTTAATGTAGTATTTTCTTCCGTGGTCTTTTGGACCTCCTTTTCCATTTGGGTAATCCTGCCTTTCAAGGCATTCTTCTCCTCCTTGGCTTTTTGGAGCTCTTTTGCCATTTGAGTTAATCTATTTTTTAAGGTGTTATTTTCTTCAGCATTTTTGGGTCTCCTTTAGCAAGTCATTGACTTTTTTCATGGTTTTCTTGCATCATTCTTACCTCTCTTCCCAATTTTCCTCTACTTCTCTTACTTGCTTTTCCAAATCCTTTTTAAGCTCTTGAGAGACCTGAGACCTGAGACCTGAGACCAATTCATATTTTTCTTGGAAGCTTTTGATGTAGGCTCTTTGACTTTTCTGACTTCTTCTGGCTGTATGTTTTGCTCTTCTTTGTCACCAAGAAAAGATTCCAAAATCTGAGTCTGAATCTGAGACTGTTTTTGCTGCCTGGCCATGTTCCCAGCCAACTTACTTGACCCTTGAGTTTTTCAGCGGGGTACAACTGCTTGTAGAGTGGAGAGTATTTTGTCCCGAGCTTGAGGGGCTGTGCTGCTATTTTCAGAGCTACTTCTACAGAACAATCTCTGCCACACCAGCACTCCTTCACCCCTAAGAACCGCCAACCAGGATTGGAGCCCAGTTCCAGGCAGGGCAAAGTAGGCTTTGCACTCCTGCTCTAATCTGCCACTTAATTCCTCCCACCAGGTGGGCCTGGGACCAGAGGCAACTGCAGTTGTAGCTCTGGAAGGAGACTCAGAGCTGCACCACCTCAGCAACCCCCCCCAGTGAGGGGGGAAGTTGGCTGATCACAAACTTTTTTTCACTCTGTTACAGCAACTTTTCCCACTAACCTTCTCTGTTGTCTTTGGCGTTTTGGGGTTGAGAAATCTGGTAACTTCCATAGCTCACTGATTCAGGGTGCTACACCTGTTCCCCTGGCTCCTGGTCTGGTTGGTCCTGGCACGGCCCATGCTGGGCTCTGCTCTGCTCCCAGCTCCATGTGATAGACCCTTCCCAGTGACCATCCAGGTTGTCCTGGGCTGGAGCCCTGCTTCCCTTTGCTATTTCGTGGGTTCTGCAGCTCTAGAATTTGTTCAGAGCCATTTTTGTAGGTGTTTGGAGGAACCTGGTGGGGGGGAGCTTAAGCAAGTTCCTGCGTTCTAGCCTCCATCTTGGCTCCACCCCCAAGAAAGGAATTTCTTAATTGGATAGGTTGTAAATACAATAAGATAAGAAGTTGACAAAGTGTCAATTGAAATTACAACCCAAGATCTCTGTGCTTAATTTGCCATTAACATGCCATAACATAGTATATGTCCATAAAATATTAAGATAAGGAAAAGTTACATAATTCAAGATAGTGACTCAGGTTAAGGGTCTCATCCTTGATGGACATAGATAGAGGAAATAATGCTCTTGAGTCAGCCTGATCTGGCCTTGTTGACATAAGAAGAGGTGTTCTCTGAGTAAACTCAGGGAACAAAGGGGCTGAGGTCCAGGCTCTTCTTCTGGTTGATTAGTAGTTCAGGCTCTGGTTCTTATCGAAGTTAGTAAGTTGATACTAAATGATTATCAATTTAATCTTTATTTTCCCTTAAAACTAATCCTACAGGGCGCTACCTGCAAACTTTCTAAAGATATTTCAGAAGGGAGTGAGTTCCTAGAATTAATCCAAAGTCTCAGGAGTTCTCTCTTGGGACCTTAAAATGGTTAATTTCCAGACTCCTCAATGATTAATTTCCAAACCTCTAGAATCTGCCAAGATGTTTTTAGTGGGTCTATAATTTTTATTATCTGACTTTATCTCTGCAATTTAGACTTGGGCAATTACAGAAAAAAAGTGTCTTACAGGTTTTTCTCTTGTAACCTAATCTCTTGCAGAAAGACTAAAGTGGGAGTTAGTCCTGCTTGCTGTTACAGCTGCTTCAGCTATGAGAGTTCATTAATGTTTCCCAGTGTTCTAAATTCAGGCTACAGCCCTTAGAGGTTTTTCTGGTTGACTGCATTTTAAATCTTTCAAGGTAACAGAGCCTAGCTCACAATACAAACATGACACAGGCATTCTGCATCATACAAAGACACAGACAAAATGACAAGACAAATAAAAACAACAAAGCTTGCACATCTAATTTTACCTGGTTGACTCAGGGTTCACTGAATCTGAAATGTGCAGAAAAAACCCGGGGGAGCACACAGATCAGAGGCATGCAGAGGGGCCAAAAGACAAAGGTGTGCCATTCAAGGAGCTAAGCAAGCATTCTCTTAGGCTGGGGATGGGGAGGGGGCTGAAGTAGCAACAGAGCAGGTAAGAGCCTCCTGGCCTGCAGAAACTGGAGCCAAACAGATCAGGCAGGAACAGTTGGTTAGGGGAGGCATACGGTGCTGAGGCATGCAGAAAAAAACAAACCCAAAGTACACTGAAGCAAATTTACAGAGGTGCACTGGGAGCAGAAGTGAGCATGGGATAGCTTTACCAGAACTAGGTCAAGAGAGGGCCCTTGGAGTTTTCCTCACAAAGAAAGCTGAGCTCAATCAAAGGGTGAACCAGGGAATGGAGCTGGAACAAAGGGTAGAGGACTCACCAGACAAGGGGCATCAGACTCCAGAGAAATAAATGTCTGGTGGTGTCTAGTCCACTCCCACTGGTGTCAGAAAATCTAATGGCCAAGTTCTGTGTGTAATTGTGTGTAATGTCAATTGGACCAGAACCAGCTTCTAACCTGGGAATGCCTTGAGCCTAACAGAGCAGGCCAGAGGCAGGTGTGTCAATAACTAAACAGAAACTTAATTAATTTCTGAGTGAGGAAAATGCTTGCAAGTGGAAGCCCCCACCCCACCCCAATCCCCTCCTAAAGAGGACTTAACATGCTGGGGGAAAGGCAGAGCTTCATGTACATAAAAAACTACAAGTGGACTGGACTGTGACATAATCTTTCTCAGCTCTTGAGGAGCTGTTCCCACAGCAGGCTCATGTGTGGACAATGCAGGTGTTCTTGTGTTCTGTGGGAACGGTCTCCAAGTCGATGGCCTCACAGGGAGGTACAGAACCAGGTAGCAGGGTTGGAACAGGAGTACAGTACCAGGTTCAGTTCACTTAGCTGTTATAAAAAATAGGGACTGTAAGCACATCAAGAGGTGTGTTGGATGGCTCTCAGGTCCCTGGGAAATACAAGGAGCTCCAGCTCAACAGTTACTTATGAATGTGAAACGTAAATCCCTCAGGGAGCACCTGGTGCTGGTCAAAGCCATATCCTTTGCCAGAGGGTGAGATCATCCAGAACACAAAGGATTGCTGTTATGTCAAGCTCAGGTCACAGCCTGCTTGCTGGGCATGAGCTCTGGAAGCAGGGGCATCTTGACAAATATCTTGACACAGTGAATTGTCTCATTCCCGATCTTCCTCCTAATAAAGAAAATAGAAGTGAATTGGCCTTCATTGGAGAAATAGATCATACCTTCTCCTTGCAAAGATAAAAAAGGAGTCTCTGGTTGGAACCCTATGTCCTAAGGCCCTGACTGGCTGCACCTTTCATTGGTTGATGGCTTTACTTACTGTCTTGGGCACTGAATGGTTCTTCTCTGGAGGGTGGCATTTTCTGGACCTTAAAGAACAGACACTTGGGAATGACACTCCCAGGCAGAGGAACAGAACTTTCTGAACCTGAAAGTATATTACAGCAGACCTAAGATTTCTTTTTGGATACCTGCAAGCTTCATGTCTTGCTGAGGGCTGTAGGCTTCTTGTCTCTCACTGAGGTCTTTGGCCTAAAGAAGGATCTCTTCCTTGCCCCCATCCTCAGCTCTTTCAAATGGAGGTTCTTTCTCCCATTCATGCTGTCTGTGGTCCAATCATTTCCCAAAGGCCTTTCCCCCACCTGCTTTCTCTTTCGATAACCCATGAAGAGGCTGACAGCCCTTCCCCCATCTCTCTTTGAATCTACTGCCAATGCCCTCTCCCTGTCCTCCTTGCTGCCTCGTCATTCTTAACATCTCTTCCTAGATAGTGTCTCCTTTGTTTGGGGGCAAAGTCCAGGTCTAGTCGCTCCCCCCTCCAAATGAGGAAGAGAAGATTGTTTCCCATCTTTTTGTTTTCACACCCAGCCTTAGATCATCTGAGCCACCCAACTGGCAAGGTGTAGGGGGGTAGAGGAAAATGCTTTCTCTCTGCTTCCACTAAAAAGTAGGCAGCACTAGTCAAAATCACCCTCTGTTTCCTCTCCCCAGCCTTGTTGGACCCTCCCAGAAGCCCCAGTAAATTGTTTGAGAGAAGCCCAGGATCCTCTCCCTTGGCTTGATAAGGGAGAGGATGCTAAGCAATCTGTGTCCTAGAAACCCAGAACAGGGATCCAGGCACATTGCCTCTGCCCACCATTCTCTGTGTTCATTTAGGAGTCTAAAGAGTCTCTGTTCTGGGAGGAAAATAAGGAAGATCAGGTGGAAGGAGAAATCAACACTAGTTTGCCTTGGGGACAAAACCACTTCTCCATGGACAGTGAGCAATCTGTGCAGGGGAGGAGAGAAGCAGGAAACCACAGCAGCTTGGAAGGGAGGAAAGAGGAGGAAAGGGGAAGGAAGAGAAAGTCAGAGGCCAAGTCCCTGCCTTTTGGAGCCTGTGTGATCCTGGAAGATAAAAGAGCTCCAGCCCTGAAGAGAGAGACCTCAGTCCTCTAGGGAAGGAGAAGGAGGCAGAGCAGACACAGGTCTGGGCTACATGCAGTGACAGCCTTAGTCTGGACACCAGCAGGGACACCTCCAAGATCTGCACTTAGGCTCTGTACAGGGAAGACACAGCTCAGGAGTGGAAGGCAGAGATTCCTGGCCAGGGGAGTGTGGTGGTGACCTACAGTGGAGAGCAGACTGATGGAGAGCCCCTTACAAGCTCCCCACAGTAGGGGCAGCCCCTGGAAGGGGCTCTTGCTCACAGGTGAGACACCAACTATGCTGGAGCCCAGGGGAGCAGGGGGAGCTTGGGGGATTCTAGCCCAGACAAAGACAAGTCAAATAACAGAAGGATCCGGAGCAAGGAGACCAGTCCCAGGGGTCTGTCCCAGAGAGTCTCTGCAGACTAGGCCGGGGTGTCTTTCCTGAGCCAGGTCTGAAGGGGAAGTTGCAGCCCAAGGCTATCAGTCCATATTCCTGAGACTCAGGGCAATGTCCAGTCCTGGAGCTGAACAGCCTCTGGAGAGGCTAAGGGAGCCTTTACAGTCAGAGGAGATTTGGGTGTGGATCCCAGCTCTGATGTTTACTAGCTGGGTGACCATGGACAGCTCACTTACCCATCTTAGCTTATGTTTACCTGGAACAGGCAAACCTCCTCCCTGGGTTGTTTGGAAGCCAAACTCTGTCAGCCTTAAAATGCACCCAGGGTTTAGTGGGAGAGGCTCTCCCTGGTTTTTGGTCTGAAAAGCTGGGTTCAAATGCTGTCCCTGCTATTTCCTGTTTGATACTGGTCACATTGATTACCTTAGGTGGGCGTCAATTTCCTCATCTATAATTGAGGATCTCTAAATGATCTCTAAGGTTCTATCCAGGCCTAAAATCTGATTTCTGTCTTCAATCATAACACTATATTGATTCATTTCTCCCTTCAGTGTCTTTTCTTCTACACTGGCAGGTCCTTCATGAATAAACAGAAGGAGCTTAAAATGTGTTTATGGACCAATCTCTCAGAATCCCTGCAAAGACTGGGACTGACAGATTGATGAAGAGGCACATGAATCCCTTTCAACCATACCCCATTGAACCCCCAGCATACCCTGGGGCAGGCTCAGCAGCCCCCTCCCTTTAGTTGGGGATAGCTCAGTGACCTGGGCCCCTCAGGAGGGCGGGGGTACCCTGCTGACCTTTGCCTCCTTCTTCCCCCTCAGCCTCTATCCTCAGCTACTGGAACCAGAAAACATCTGCCCAAAGTTATTCCATCAGTGTTGTTCCAAACCCACCACATGGGACAGTGGGCAGCTGTATCACCTTGGAAATCCTGGGGTTCTTAGACCAGCTTGCCAAATATACCTGGTACAGACGTGTAGTAGACGACTCCTATGAGATTGCTTCATATAATACTGTTTCTGGAGAGCTGACAACAGCAGAAAGCCAGCTGGATGTGTTCTCCAATGGCTCCCTGCTCATCTCCAACCTCGCCCTCAGTGACACTGATGACTACATTGTACAATTTGTACAATCACAACCTATGATGTAATAACAGCACCAGGATATTTAGCTGTGTATGGTAAGTTCTGCCCTTCCCATGGGCCATGCCATCCCTCCAGTACCCTCCCTCAGTCTAGGCCCAGAGCCCTCCCCTAAGCCCAGGGAACAAGGAGAATGCAGAACAAGACTCCTGCTGGCAGCACCAGGAGTAGGCTAGGAGAGATTAGCCCCAGGGAGCACCTGGAGGCACAGTCCAGGCAGGGCCAAGATAGGCTGACTTAACCAAGGATCCTTTGTCATCCTAGCTTTGTCTCCAAGGCCTATATCCCAAGGAAGGGAAAGGGGTCTAAGCTCAGAGCCCCTTACAGGCTCTTAATTAACTCTAGGGCAGGAAGAACAAAGAAGGTGCTGGAAGTGGGGGGGGGGGGTCAGCTTGACAGCTTATCTCTTATACTCTCCAAGCCCCAAGCCGAGATAGAGTCCTTTAGAGAGGCTGTGAGCCCAGACATCCTTGGGAGATAAACGTGGTTGGGAGGGGGAAGTCAGTGTTTTGGGGCTAATTTTCTTCCTCCTTACATCTTTCCCAGGCCATACTGTGAAACTAGGAAGGGGCACTGAAGGTTCAGAAGGGGGTACCTGGCCCCATCCAGTTGTGCCTGAGGCAGGCAACTTGAACTTTATCTGCCCCAAGATTGTTAAAAGTCCATGAGGTAGGAGGTGCCTTGTTTGGAAAGGGGACAGTCACTGACACTCCCTTTCCAGATGGGCCCAGGAAAGCTCAAGTCCAGAATGCCCACTCCCCCAGAGCCAGAAGCCTGGCTGCCTTGGTGCCCGGGACCATCAGGATGCCTGATCATCCTGAGCCTCCCAGTGCTGGGAGAGGGACCCCAAAGGGAGGACACCTATATTTCCTCCATGTTCTAGAGGAAAGGCCAAGACAGAGGGGACCAGGCTTCTCTGAAGGGGCAGGCTGGGATAGAAGCTCACAGCTCCTCCTGAGGTCTCACCTGGAGGGGAGGGGATAAATTCAACGTGGGGAGCAAAGAGGCCATCTGGGGATCCCAACTGGGGCAACTTTCCCAACAAAGAGAGATTTCCAGTTGGGGAATGGGTAAGAAGAGTTACCATTTCTATAGTGCCTGGAGGTGTGCAAAGTACTCGATGTGTTATATTTCATTGGATTCTCTCAAAGACCTTGCAATGTTAGTGTTATCTGTATAAACAAGGAGAATGACCCTGAGAGAGATTGAGTGACTTGGCCAGAGTCACATAGCCAGTCAGTAGCTGGGGCAGGATTCAATTTCAGCCTTCCTGACCCCCATGTCTAACATTCCATCCACTGCATGCCCCAGATGACTTTGACCATGGAGGGTTACCTCAGGAGAGAGTGACCTCCCCAGTGCTGGGAATCTTCAAGCAGAGACTAGATGACCATTTGCCAGGGATGTTTGAATGCAGATCCCTCATCAGGCCTCACTTGGCCAAGATGACCTCTGAGGCCCAGAAGCAAAGAATGCCAGAGGCCTCTGGGAGATTTCTAGGTTGTATGGTCTGTGGGGGAGGGGTAACAGCCCAGCACATCTAGGGCTTTCTTCCATGGTGTGCCTAGGAAATTGTCCTAGGCATGTGTCTGTGGCAAGATGCATTCAAAGGCTACAGGGTGAGAGGCAGGAGCCAGCATTAGAGGAGGTCCATGCTGGTCATCTGCAGTGGTCTTCCTGTCCTTCAGCAACTGGGCAGAGGATATTATGGGAGGGAGGACCTAGGAATCATCTATCTGTTGAACTAGAGGCATTTATTAAGCATCTACTACATGCAAAGGTACTGGGCTGAGGACTGGGCATAACGGCAAAGAACAAAAATGAGCCGCTAACCTCAAGAAGAATACTTTCTATTGGGGACACGTGTATACATGTATTGGAATAAGTACAAGAAGAAGGGTCAGCCCCAGACTGCTGATTTCTGGCTAGAGGCAATTCCTGAGGGAGGCAACCCCTCTGCCAATGCAGACTAGCACCTTGTCCTCCAATCCTGGTCTTAGAGAGTTCTCTTGGGCACTAACAGGGGAGGCAGCTCTCCCAGTATTAAGCAGCTGGTATGTGACCAAGGCAAAACTAGCACCTAGGTCCCTTTGTGTGGGGAGCCAGCTATATTCTGTTTAGGCCTCTTAGACCTCTGCAAGGCAGGGTCAATTGAAAATGGGCCTATGCTCAGCAAGGCCAGTTTTAAGATAAGAAGACTTGGCAAAGAAAACCTGCCTTTGTAGCTGATTGGCCACATGGGTGATGACAGAAATGTTTCAGTCTGGTTATCTATATGCAAGAGAACATAAATGTTCCAATTTGGTTAGCCTTGAGTAAAAATAGGGTCTCACTCCTAGGAACAAGGAGATAAAAAACTTAACCAATGCTTTATTGTACTCTTCTTTGAAGTCTGGATGACTCAGCAATTAAGCTGTATAAAATACTGTCAGTAACTCCATTAAAATCAGTCTATAGCTTGACTATATGACTTACCTAGCCCCATGTTTTTGTCTTTTTGTGTCCATTATGTCATCATATATTCACGCCACTGCTGGCACCCCCTTGGTTCCCAGGCAGGCCCTCTAGTCAAATACAAGGTCATTAGGTAGGGAGGGCACTAGCAGATGATGGCATCAGGATAGATTTCCTGGGGGAGGTGCTATTTCAGGCCATCTTGAAGGAAAAAAGGTGCCTGTGAGGGAAAGGGCAGAAAGAGGATATCCTAGGCTGGGGGGCATGGCTCCCCTCCTTGGCAGAGGACACCATAGCACTTGAGATCTGGAAAGGATTCTCAGCCTGTTGGATTCTCTGAAGAGCCTGAGAAGAAGGAAGCCACCCAGGGAACCCCAGGGATAGGAGCTGAGACAAGGAACTTTTGTCTGTCCAAGCTGCCTTAGTTCCCCTGTAGAGTATTCTCAAGGCTGGAGGCAGCAAAGGATTGGGCCCTTCAGAAGACAGAAGGGGAGCTGGACTCTCCCAGGGCTTTTTGCTTCTGCTAGAGTGATAAGCCAAGGAAAGAAGAGAATTCTGGACTTGGGATCAGGAGGTCTAGATTTATATCCCATGTCCACCATTTATTGTGCGTCCTAAGATGAGTCACCTTAGTTCTATGACTCTCCATTGCCTCATCTGTAAAACGAGGATACCAATTCCAGCATTCCCTGTTTCTCTGGCTGTCCTGAGGAATGACTTTTCAAGTGTGATAGAGATGGGAATCATGATTACTCCTTGAAGGCTCCATTAGCTGCTGCTTCTACTCAGTCCTGGCCATTAAGTGAATTGGGCAGCTAGGTGGCCCAGTGCTGGGCCTGAGACAAAGGGCTCTAAGATAATTTGAAGAGGGGGCTGTCAGCTAAGACAAGGGACATGTGGAAAGGCTTTTTGGTGGAGGTGGAAAGTGAGCTGAGCCTTGCAGGAAGAGGATTTCTGCAGGTATCCTCCTGTGTAAATGTATGGAGGGCCATGATGATAGGTCAATAAGGAAGGAAGAATACCTAGTAAATTCTCTATCAGGCATGGCTTGATCTGAATAATTTTGTGATGGAAGCCAAGTGTGCTGGAACATTGAGAGTCTAAAGAGAAGTGGTGTAAAATGCAGCCAGGAGGAGGCTATGCTAGCCTGAGCCTTCCAGGGTGGAGTGAGACAGAACACCTGTGAGGGACTTGCTTCCTGCTCCCCCACTTTCTGCAGTGATGCCCTGAGACCAGGAGGGCTCATGTAGGGGTATTGCCTTCTGGGTTTTGTGTCTGGACTGCTGTGTTGTCCTTCTCAGGAAGCATGAGGTCTCTAGGGTGCTAGGATTCCTTCCCTTCTCCTGTTGTCAATGTCTCTGAACAGCTCCTGACCCATAAGGAGTTTGCTCCTTGCTCTGACCCTTCCCTTCTTGTTGGACATTACTTCTGATGCTTCCTAGGCATCTCGGTGGCCACATTCACTGCTCTGTGTCAACAGAGCAGGGAGTGTGCATGATTAGTGAACTCCCCAGGGAATCTCAGACGACCACCTGCTATTCTTACTCAGGTCTAACACAACCTTGGGCTGGTCAGAGCTGGTCCTTTGGCCAAGGAGAGACCCTAGAGCTGGAAAGAGCCTCAGAGACCGTCTAGTTCAGCCCTGAGTTGCAGGGGACTCTGAGTGTGCTTTCTTCCTTGAATATCTCTGGGGCTGCTTTTAAAAAACCCTGCCAAACTTGTTTCATTTCATCATGTTCAAGACATAAGGCATTGTAGTATACTGAAAGAACAATGGATTCAGTTATAGGAAGACCTGAGATCAAGACCCTTCTCTGACACTGCTCACTTCTGTACAAATGGGCTGATCACTGAAGATCTGGGCCTTGAGTAGCTTCCTAGAGGGGAAAGAGGTTTGACCTCAGAGCCAGGGACCCTCAATTTGAATCCAACTCTGCTAATTCCTGTTTGTTTAGTGAGACAACTCACAACACTGGGCCGTGGTATTCCCCTCAAACAATGAAAGCATTGACTTAGATTGGGGTTTCTTAAATTTCAGGGGATCCATAAACATGAGTGGGCAACAATTATATCTTCTTTTCACTAACTTTGTTTTTCCTTATAATTCTTTGTATTTTATTCTGTGAATTGAAAACCATGACTCTGAAAAGGGTCCATAGGCTTCCCCATACTGATTGTCCAAGGGACCCATGAGATAAAGAAGGTGGAGAGCCAGCAGTCCTGACAGTTTATGGGGTCCCTGTTGGCTATGAATCTGTTATCCTTGTTATAAAGAAGACCCCAGACTCAGTTTCGGAGTTGACATCTCAAACTTTCTATTTGAGAAGCTGAAGGACTTTCCCTCCAATTCTAGAGAGAAGTGGGCACACCTCCTTAGTGAAGGAGAGAGCGCCAAGTACAGAAGAGAGAGCAAACTTTATAGATTAGTAATTACTCAACTCCTCCCTTCCAGATCAAGATTAGTCCCGATCCTTCTAAGCTACAATCTTCCTTATGCGCCCTGTTCATGTATTTTACATGCATGCACTCCCCATCCCTCCACATACATTTTGTGCCTAAAATTGTGTTATTGCTCTCCCCTGGGTGGAGAAGATAGTATTCATGAGCCTCACTAAGCTTGCTCAGTAGCAAAAACTTACTGACCAAGGATTGACCCAGGCTAGTTTGAGCTGGTTTATTTAAGGCCCCCAAGTTTGTGACTTCTGCGTTTCACTTGCTGCTGATTGGTCGATCATCCTTAGCAGTTTCTGTTTGTCACAAAGTTGTGGCTCTTATGATTTCAACTGTGTAGTAGATTAACTATTTCATACATCTCACACCCTATAACCCTGTGAATTGACATCCAGGGCTTGGAGGTGGCACAGCATGGGGAACATCTCATAGGCAGACAGTCATTGAGTTTGTTTAGAGGATTTAACATCGGTGGAAAGGAGTAGGATTAGAAAAACCTGCAGAGTAAAGATGGCTTGAGGGAGTTCAGGGGCCTGAACACCAGATAAAGGACTTTGACCCTGAGATGGTAGGTAATAGTAAGCCCCTGAAGGTTGTTGAGGAGAGGAGTAACATGACCAGATCCCCAGACAATTCCCATTGTTTTCACAGTGGTGTGAAGGGCGCATTGGAGGGGCACAAAGAAAGGTAGAGACACCAGCCATGCAGGGATGATGGAATCTTTGATTTAGCCTTCTAAAAAGACTTCAGATATCCTTTAGTTCAACCCTCACATTTTAGAAATGAAGAGACTGAGTCCTGGAGAGAGGAAGAGAATGGGCCAAGGTCACACAGGTAGGAAGTGGCAGAGCCAGCATTTGAACCCGAGACCCTCTAAATCCAAATTGAAGTTTCATTCTACTGCACCCCATAGTGTGTAAAGGTGGCCTGTGTCCTGCTCCTCTCTCTCCATGATCCATCCTCATAAGCTCCTGTCATACCAGCTCAGGGCACTAGGAGAGAGCATGACCTCAAAGCCTTGCTCTACCGCTTTCTCCATCCAGCTGAGTTCACTTACTGAGATCCACCTCCTTATAAAATGTGACAACTCACGTCTATGAAGCACCTTATGTTTTACAAAGAGCTTTACATAGATGGTGTCATTTAATCCACCCAACAACTGGGAAGTGGGCTATATTATCCCCATTTTATAGGTGAGGAACTTAAGGCACAGATGGGTTAAATGACTTGTTAGTAAATTAAATAGATTGTAGCTCAGAAGGATCAGGACTAATCCTGATCTGGAAAGGAGGAGTTGAGTGATTACTGATCTGTAACAACAGCATATCTGAGCCTGAGGGGACCTTGAAGAAGATCGCCTTCAACATTCTCATGTTGTAGGACAGGAAACTCATGAGGAAAGGGAAGAGCCCAAAGCAGGGAATTCAAGAATATTCTGTAAATGTGGATGAACTGCCCCTATAGGCAAGACACAGTCCTAGGCACAGGGGATGCTATTATGGCTTAGAAACCCCTGGATTAGAACCAAGTCTCATGACTTCCAGCCCAAGACTCTTACTTCTACCTGCTGCTGCTAACTGATCTATTCCCAATCTCTGCCTTTCATTTTTTTCTTTTGGAATTAAGGAATATCTCTAGCCTGTCCTCTGAACCTCACCAATATCCTCATCAAGGCATCAAGGTATTGAGGTGACCCTGGCTTCTTGAAGTCCAGGCCAAGGGAACATAAACTCTCCCCAGTCCCACCAACCTAGAAAGGTCTCAAGTACAGCCTGGGTAATGGACATAGGAGTCTGTCATCTCTGAACAGCCTGCTTCAACCTGGAAAGATTCAGCACCAGGGGCTTGGGATCCAGATGAATGTGGTTGTCAGCCACAGCAACTCAGGGATGAGCTTTCTCCTAAGGACTGGAGAAACTGTGCATTGTGTCAGAGAAAGCAGTGCCCATGCCAACGAAATCACAGGTTCTTGGCCTCATCTTCCAAGACCTCTGACCTTGCCAAGATCCTAGGAAACCCACTTCTAAACCAGATATTTGGTTGGAAGGGTAAGAAAAAGACCAAACAGTCATTTTCTGTCTATTTTCTGCACAGGATTACTATCCAAACCTACCATCAGCAGCATCAATGTGGCCCCAGTAGAGAACAAAGACACTGTCTCCTTGATATGCCTATGATTCATAAGCCAAAGCTCTCCAGCTGGTGACAAGATACTGCTTGCCCACAATAACCAGACACTCGTAATCAAGGTCACAAGGGAAGACCAAGGACCCCATCAGTGTGAAATCTGGAACCCAGTTAGTGTCAGTGGGAGGGACCCATTTACACAGTGAATTTATGTGTGAGTAAATTCTCTTTCTATGTGCTGCATGATCATAGCCTGGTGGTGTGTTCCCAGAGGTCAGGCTAATTTAGTCGGTTATCTAAGTGCTCAGATCTCTGAGGCTCCCATCTCTGTTGAGTTTAGGGGACCCAGACTAGCCATGCCACGATTTCCCAGATATGATGGAGCAGGGCCAGCCTTGGTGCTGAGCTAGGGAAGGCCTTAAGACCTTCCAAGATCTCAGGTCCAAACCTGTAAAGTGGAGGATGACCTGTGAATTTCCCAGCTCAGAGGAGGGTCAGGGAGACACAGTGGTCCCTGGTGATGGGCAACAGAACAGGAAATTCCACTTCTATGCCTTTATCTCAATATGGACTCATTCTCTTTGCTCCAGATGGCCTGGATACCACCTTGATTATTCCCACAGACCCTAGTTACCCTGTAGGGGCAACTCTCGAGTTGTCTTGCTCTGCCCAGTACACTTGGCTTATCAATGGAATGGACATGATGTCCACACCCCAGCTCTCTATTCCTAGTGTGAATCTGATTTACACTGGAATCTATACCTGTAATGCATCTAACTCAGTCACTGGCTGTATCCTAGAACAAGGGGTGGAGTGTGTTGTTAAGCAAAATTGTCTCATTAGCATGGCTTTTGTTTCTTTTGAGTGGAAGTACTTTCAGCTGTTAAGTGCTAAGCCCCAGGCCCAGGGCCCTGTCAGGTGTGAAACCTGTGTGGGTGTGGATTGGTGACTTAGGAGGGGCCAGCTCGGGAACCAATGGTCTCTGG
>CM053622.1:786583669-786602013 GCA_028646595.1 Phalanger gymnotis
AGTGGATATTTATGCCAAGATCGATCCTTGGAAGAACCCTCAAATTCAAGAAAGAGTGGAAAGCTCCTAGGGATGTTGTGACAGTGCTTCTCTTTCCCTTCCTTAAGGAGGGTTCAGAGGAATTTCTCAGGGGAGAAAGCTGAGACATCTGGTCTGATGGGAAAAATCAACTGGGAGAGAGATAAAAAGGATGGATATCAGGAGAGGGAAGGCTTCCAGGGGCCCAGGGACAGCCAGACCTCCCAGAGAGGACTGAGAGTGATGAAAGAAGGCAGAGCCATGTGTGCCTTAGCTGTTTAGAAGCCAAGGTGCCCTGTGGAATGAGCTTGGGTGCATACTCTGTTGCTCCCCAAATGCTTCAATATTTTCAACATCTCCATATTTTCCTGTCTTCTTTATCCCCTTTATCCATGTAAAAGTCCTTATAGAGACTTCCACATTTGTTCCTACTGAACTCATGTGTAGGTGATCCAGCTTATCTGCCTAGTTGTAAGACACTGAGATTCTCAGAGTCAAAGAGTCCATGCTCTTTTGCTCCTGAGGTTCCATTCCACCAGGAATCTTTGGTTCTAGACAACACCATTTCAAAGATGGACCAGATCATTTGGGTCCTCCAGAGGCAGAAGTGGTTGATGGCAGTGGAAATCCCTACAATGTATGAAGAAAGCCAGCCACAAAAGGACAATGGGAGTTTCAGGAACAAATTTCAGCTCATAGCTGAAAGAAATGCCAGAAAAGGGCTCTAATGACATTTACGCTTGGAGCCCAATAATGAGCTCTACTCATGGAGTACTTCAGAAAAGGAAAAAAGGACTTCCAGGACCAGGAGCTGGGTTTCACCCCTTAGCTACAGGGATACTCAACCCCAAATGTCTCAGTACCATTTCGTTTGAAGTTTGTACCTACTACCTTGGGGGAAGCTGTGTTTATGATAGGATAGAATGAACCCATATAGGGGTGTTTAGAGAAGATTTTTTGTACGAATTGTTTTTACTGTTCCTTCTCAGTAAATACTTTTTAAAAATTTATTCATATTTTATTATTTAATATTTTTAGTTTTCAACTTTGATTTCCACAAGATTTTGAGTTACAAATTTTCTCCCCATTTCTACCCTCCCCCCACTCCAAGATAGCATATATTCTGATTGACTCTTTCCCCAATCTGTTCTCCCTTCTGTCATCCTACTCCCCTCCCCTTATTCCCTTTCCTCTTACTTTCCTGTAGGGCAAGATAGATTTCTATGCCACATTACCTATACGTCTTATTTCCCAATTGCATGCAAAAACATCTTTTTTTTTTGAGCATCTGCTTTTAAAACTTTGAGTTCCAAATTCTCTCCCCTCTTCCCTTCCCACCTACCCTCACTAAATAGGCAAGCATTTCAACATAGGCCATACGTGTATAGTTATGCAAAACATTTCCACAATAATCATGTTGTGAAAGACTAACTATAGTTCCCTCCATCCTATCCTGTCCCCCTTTGTTCAATTTTCTCCCTTGACCCTATCCTTTTTCAAAAGTATTTGCTTTTGATTACCTCTTTCCCTGATCTGCCCTCCCTTTTATCACCCCCCGCCTTTTTGTACTTCCCGCTACTTTCCTGTGGGGTAAGATACCTAATTGAATGTGTATGTTATTCTCTCCTCAAGTCAAATCCAATGAGAGCAAGATTCACTCATTCCCCCTCACCTGCCCCCTCTTCCCTTCCAACAGAACTACTTTTTCTTGCCACTTTTATGTGAGAAAATTTACCCTTTTTTATCTGTCCCTTTCTCCCCCTCTCAATATATTCCTCTCTCACCTCTTAATTCCATTTTACTTTTAAGATAGCATTCCCTCACATTCAACTTACCTTGTGCCTTCTGTCTGAATATATGTATATTCCCTTCAACTACCCTAATGCTGAGAAGGGTCTCATGAATTATACCTGTTATCCATGTAGGAATGTAAACAAAACAGTTCAACTTTAATAAGTCCCTTATGATTTCTCTTTTTTGTTTGCCTTTTTACTCTTCTTTTCATTCTTGTATTTGAAAGTCAAATTTTCTATTCAGCTCTGGTCTTTTCATCGAGAAAGCTTGAAAGTCCCCTATTTTATTGAAAGTCCATATTTTGCCTTGGAGCATGATACTCAGTTTTGCTGGATAGGTGATTCTTGGTTTTAATCCTAGCTCCTTTGACCTCTGGAATATCATATTCCAAGCCCTTCGATCCCTTAATGTAGAAGCTGCTAGATCTTATGTTATCCTGATTGTGTTTCCACAATAATCAAATTGTTTCTTTCTGGTTGCTTGCAGTATTTTCTCTTTGACCTGGGAACTCTAGAATTTGCTAGGAGTTTTCCTTTGGGATCTTTTTCAAGAGGCAATTGGTGGATTCTTTAAATTTCTATTTTGACCTCTAGTTCTAGAATATCAGGGAAGTTTTCCTTGATAATTTCTTGAAAGATGATATCTAGGCTCTTTTTTTGATCATGGCTTTCAGGTAGTCCAACAATTTTTAAATTATCTCTCCTGGATATTTTTCCAGGTCAGTAGTTTTTCCAATAGGATGTTTCACATTATCTCTCATTTTTTCATTCCTTTGGCTCTGTTTTATAATATCTTGATTTCTCATAAAGTCATTAGCTTCCACTTGCTCCAATCTAATTTTTAAGCTAGTATTTTCTTCAGCAGTCTTTTGGACCTTCTTTTCCATTTGGCTAATTCTGCCTTTCAAAGCATTCTTCTCCTCATTGGCTTTTTGGAGCTCTTTTGCCATTTGGGTTAGTCTGTTTTTTAAGGTGTTATTTTCTTCAGTTTTTTTTTGCATCTCCTTTAGCAAGTTGTTGACTTATTTTTCATGATTGTCCTGCATCACTCTCATTTCTCTTCCCAATTTCCTCTACTTCTCTGTAATAGTAATTAAGGTGGGACTTTTTGCTGTTGACCTTTAATGATTCTGGCCTTTGTTTGAATGGGGCAGATAAAGTGGGATGTTTTTGTATTTCTCAGCACTGAGATAATTTCGAGCCATTGATTTGTGTCTGATGTGATATTGAGGGTGGGGTACTTCTCCACACCCAGCCTGGGTGAGGTCAGGGCCCTCAGGGCCCTTAACAGGATATATAAGCACAGAGGTTAGCTTTCTCTCTGAGAGCTCTGAGCCACAGCAGGAGTGGCAAGTGACTCTAGGTCAGCCATTATAATGAGCTCCCCAGCTGAATACTCAGGTGTTGATAACTACAAATTGTATTCGGCCTGTAATTCAAGGTGCTGGGTTTTTTTTCACCTGAACTAAGTAAATGATATTTGTATGCTGGATTAAAGTAAGATTGTTAACCCCTTAACATTGCTTTCCTTAGTAAAGCAGATGAAAAGGACCTGGGCTTGTAGTGTTCTGTGAGCTGGTTGTTGTTGGCTTTACACACTCACAACAGATGCTAGCCGGATTGTTGAAATATTCTCTTACTTGATTTTCGAGATTCTTTTTGAGCACTTCCGTGGCCTGAGACCAATTCATAGTTTTCTTGGAGGCTTTTGATGTAGGCTCTTTGACTTTGTTGACTTCTTATGGCCATATGTTTTGATCTTCTTTGTCACCAAAAAAAGATTCAGTAGTCTGCATCCTTTTTCACTGCCTGTTCATGTTTCCAGCCAACTACTTGACCCTTGAGCTTTTTGTTAGGGTATGACTGCTTGTAGAGTAGAGTACTTTGTCCCAAGCTTTAGGGGCTGTGCTGCTGTTTTCAGAGCTACTTCTACACAGCAAGCTCTGACACACCAGTGCTCCTCCACCCCCAAGAACTACCAACCAGGACCACGACCCAGATCCAAGCAGGGTAAAGCAAGCCCTGCACTCCTGCTCTGATCTGCCACTTGATTCCTGCCGCCAGTGGGCCTGGGGCTGGAAGCAACCACCGTTGGAGCTCTGCAAGCAGCCGCAGGAGCTTCCTGCTGCCACCTGCAGCACCGCACCACCTCCGCCACCCCCAAGGCTGGGGCCAACCATTCTCACTAAGATCCAGCAGTTTTCCCACTAACCTGTTCTGTTATCTTTGGCATTTCTGTGTTGAGAAGTCTGGTAGCTGCCACAGATCAGTGATTCAAGGCCCTATGCCCTGCTCTGCCTAACTCCCAGCCTAGTTGGTCCTGGAGCTGCCCATGCTGGGCTGCGCTCCACTCCCAGCACCCTGTGATAGACCCTTCCCAGTGACCATCCTGGCTGTCCTGGGCTGGAGACTTGTTTCCTTCTGAGATTTTGTGGGTTCTGCAGCTCTAGAATTTGTTCAGAGCCATTTTATACAGGTGTTTGGGGGGACCTGGGGGAGAGCTTAAGCAAGTCCCTGCTTTCTAGCCACCATCTTGGCTCTGCCTACTTAGTAAATACTTTTGCTAACCATAATTGTCTTTCTGTCTGATTTCAAATAGGGAGCACAGTTGTAGCAGCTCACGAAAAACATTGCTAGACCCTCTTCAGCATTCCCCCTTAGAGAGAATAGTCATCAGCGGCCTTCTTGACCCTCCAAATCATGAATGGCAATGAAAGCTGGCTGACATGTTACACTATCAGACAGGTATCCCAAAGGGCTCAAAGACAAATAGATAAGAACCATCAGTCCATGAATATTTATAGCAGCAGTGTTTGTTGTAGAAAAGAGCTAGAAACAAACTGTGCTTTCATCTGATGGTACATGGATTATTAAACTGTGTTGTATGAATATTGTGGAACTTTGTTGTGTCACAAGAAATGTGAATTTGATGGATTCTGAGAAATATGGATGGAATTATATCAACTGTGCTTATTGAAGGGAGCAGAACAGACAGAACAGTTTGGAGAGTGGCCACAAGAATAACAAAATTGAAGACATCAAGAAAGCCTCTGAACTTAGGCCATTGAGGCTCCCAATCATGATTTCAAAAAATAGCTAATGCAGAGGTCATAAAAACAAGAAAAGGGCCTAGCCCTTGCTGTCGCCTTCACTGCGGCCACAGCCGCTTTCTTCTTCTGGACCCAACTCCTTGGCCCTGTCCCAGAGGCCCCCTCCCATGCAGCTGCAGCACCCAGTGAGAAGAAAGCGGAAGGGGCCGGGATAGCAGAGTTCACAATGGGGCTCTTCGGGAAGATGCAAGAGAAGCCTCCCAAGGAGCTGGTCAATGAATGGTCGTTGAAGATCAGAAAAGAAATGAGAGTAGTTGACAGGCAAATAAGAGATATCTAGAGAGAAGAAGAAAAAGTGAAGCAATCTGTGAAGGATGCTGCCAAGAAAGGCCAAAAAGAAGCCTGTGTCATTCTAGCCAAGGAGACGATTAGATCGAGGAAGGTTGTGAGCAAGCTGTATGCTTCTAAAGCACACATGAATTCTGTCCTCATGGGCATGAAGAACCAACTGGGTGTCCTTCGAGTGACTAGCTCCTTGCAGAAGAGTACAGAAGTGATGAGAGCCATGCAAAGCCTGGTGAAGAACCCAGAGATCCAAGCGACCATGAGGGACCTGTCCAAAGAGATGATGAAGGCGGGGATCATAGAGGAGATGTTAGAAGATACTTTTGAAAGCATGGACGATCAGGAAGAAATGGAGGAAGCTGCAGAAATGGAGACTGACAAAATTCTCTTTGAGATCATGGCAGGGGTCTTAGGCAAAGCACCCAGCAAAGTTACAGATGCTCTTCCAGCGCCTGAGCCTTTAGGGGTGACAGCTGCCACCGAGGTGGAGGAGGAAGAGGAGGAGGATGATCTTGAAGCCATGCAATCCTGATTAGCAACCCTCTGAAGCGAGGTGGGTACGCCCACCCTGCCAGCAGCAAGTGGCTTTGTTTGGCCACCTGGTGGACACCCCGACTAGGAACTTTTTATGTATCTTCTTGAAACACTTTTGGCATTTGTTAGGCCATTACAGAGGGTTCTTTCTACTGATTTCTTTTGAACTCCCTACAGAGGGGATGGGGTTGTCACAGGTGTGGAAGAGGAGATAATTAACTTGAGATGATTGTTGTCATGTTAGTGTAAAATTTCCAGATATAAAAGTGTTTAGAGTGGAGAAAAATTCCTTGAAGCAAGTAGAGTCTTCCCACAAAGCACTTTTTTCTGCTGCCTGAATGTTAAGTATTCTGTACATTTTTCTGAAAAACACTATAAATGGATTTTAATAAATTTCTGCTTTAAAAAAAACAGGAAAAGGATGCACATGTACAAAATATTTATAGCAGCTTTTTTTTTGTGATGGCAAAGAATAGGAAGTTAAGGGGATGCCCATCAACTGGGGAATGGCTGAACAAGTTGTGGTATATGAATGTTATGGAATGCTGTTTTGTACTATTGTGCTACAAGAAATGATGAGCAAGTGGACTTCAGAAAAACCTGGAAAGACTTATATGAACTGATGGTGAAGGAAATGAGCAGAACCAGGAGAACACTGTACACAGCAGCAGTCACATTGTGTGATGACTGACTTTGATAGACTTCTCAGGAATGCAATGATCTAAGACAACTCCAAAAAACTCATGTTGGAAAATGCTATCCACATCTAGGGAAAGAAATTTGGAGTATGACTGCAGATGGAAGCAGACTACTTGCTCTCTTTTTCCTTTGTTGTTTTGTTTTTTTTCTTCTTTCTCATGGTTCTTCCCATTAGTTCTAATTCTTCTTTACATCACAACTAATGTGAAAATATGTTTAATATGAATGTATCAGTAGAGTCTATATTAGATTGCATGTCTTCTTGGGAAGGAAAGAGGAGAGGGGGGGAGAGAAAATTTAAAACTCAAAATCTTATGGAAGCGAAAGTTGAAAACTAAAAATAAATAAATTAATCATAAAAAGAAAAGATGGCTGATGATATTTACCTCCCACCCCTTGGCCAGATGGCAGTGGGCATAGCCCTTGGAGAATGGACCTCGACTTCCCAGGGAGATCAGGGGATACACAGGCAACCAGACTTAATCTCACAGAACAAAGGGAAGAGGAAAGTGAGGAGCACACCATGAATTTATCCCTAATGATGCTGCAACACATGCCCCCAAAGCCCCTCTCCCCAAAACCCATGTCTGACCAGGACACCCCATTGAAGCCTTCTAGGTAGATGGAGAAGGAAGCTGTGTCCTATCTGAGACATACACACTTCAAGAGTCCCTTAGCTGAGCCTGAGCTGTGCCTGAGGCAGAGGAAGGTAGAGCACTGGATTTGGGGCCAGAAGAACTAAATTTGAACCACAGCTTTCCTGTTCCTCCCTGTGGGATCCAGGGAAGTCACTACTCTCTTTGAGCCTCTTTCTTCCACTATCAAATGTGTTTGTTGAACCAGATCACCTCTAAGGCCACCAAACCCTATGATCTTGTGATTTCATATTCCATGGGGGATGGAGACAGGTGTCATTACACCTCACCCCTTGACCCAGAATTGCTCTTCCTGTCCTTTAAACATCATTCATCCCTAGCCCTTGGTTTAATGTACTGAAACATAGATGCCTTGTTCACAGTTGCTTGCTGTGTGACCAGGGGCTTGTCACTTGACCACTATGTGTGTCACTTTCATCTTCATCATGGGGGAAATATACTGGCTGACCAGATCCACTCACAGGGCTGTTTGATGGGAGTTTATTTTTATCCACTTCAAAGAAATGGGCATTTTTATGAGTCTTTCTTTTCTATTAGACTAGAAGCTCCACAAGGGGAGGCATAAGAATTCCACTCCCTTTCCTCCTTCCCCCAGCCTTGTGGTTGTTGTTCAGTCATTCTGTCATGTCAGACTCTTGGTGACCCCATGCACCATAGCATGCCAGGTCTTTCCTTCATTTAATCATATAAAAGGCAAGAGGTGGTATGGTTGAGTGGAAAGAACAAGGGATTCAGGGAATGGGAGAGCCAAGATCACATCCTGCCTCTGGCACAACTTATGTAACAATCACTTCATGTCTGAGCCTTGAACAACTTCCTAAGAAGTGAACAAAAGTTGATCTTGGAGTCAAGAGGTCTGAGTTAAATCCAACTCTACTTTCTGTCTGTGTGATCCCAGATGAGTTAACAGGATTCCTGGGCTAGTTCTCCAGCAGAACTGAGAACCTCAAACAGGCTCACACCCTGTCAAATCCTTTCATGGGGAATATGGGCTCCAACATCAGCCCCACTGTTTTAAGAAACAAATCAGGCTTCCTCAAGCATTGCTAGACTCAGATTTCATATCTTGCTACAGGTTTGTAATGGGGGGGTTTCCTTTTCTTGCATTCTTAGTGGGGGGAGAGGGGAGAGAAAGAAGACTGATTTTTGTTTGAAAAAAATGTTTAATTTCTTTTAAAGTTCATAATTTTAATTCAATGAGCTTATAATGTAATTGGAAGAAGACAGCATGCAAAAGGAAGCTGGAAGAGCAAGGGCGGGACACCAGGTCATACCTGGTAATGGGGAAGTTGACACCTAGCAGAGCTTCAGATGGAAAGTGGAATGAACCAGAGGCCTAATTTCTGTCCTTTAAAAGGAAAGTTTTGGAGGAAGTTTATTGCTCAGCCCTCTAACTAAACGGGAGAGGAGGCTGAGGGAGGTGGGAAGATGAATATCAAAGGCTTGAGTTGGCAGCAGGTCATGAGATCTGATGTGATCAGCTTATCTTGGGAGGGACATCTTGTTCAAGTGTTGACACCCAACAGAACTGTAGATGGAGTGTGGAGAACATGAGCATTCTATTTCTGTTCCCCTGGGCTCTCCTTTTTCTCCTCTACATGTACATTTTTTCCTGATGCTCTTTGGTTTTTCCAGTCCCAACACTCAGTAACTACTGTCTCTCCTTCTCCAGCCTCAGTGGAAGTTCTCTCTTGTAACAAATAGATATAGTCAAGAAAAATGAATCATAATGAGTTGCCTGTGTCTGAGAAAGTTTATGCATCATTCCTCTGTCAAGGAATGGGAGGTACATTTCATAGCCCGTCTTTTGAAGTCAAGATTTCTTAATGCTTTCATCAAAGTTCTGGGGTTTTTCTGGAGATCTTTCCCCCTTTACTACTGTGACCATTGTGTGAACTGGTGTCCCTGTTTAGCTCTCTTACTCTGTATCAGTTTATATAAATCTCTCTTTATTTCTCTGAATGCTGCATTCCTCATTTCTTATGGCACAATAACTTTCCAGTGTATTCACAAACCACAGTCTGCCAATCATGTTTCATTTGATGAACATCTATTTTGTTTCTAATTCTTTTCTATAACAAAAAGTGTGGTTATAAATAGTCTTTTATGTTAGTCTGAGAATGTGCATAGTGCAAAGACAATCAGAATAGCTTTGAGCCCCCACCTACCAGAGACCTGCTTCATCCCTTTCTACTGCATTTTGCTGAGATATGGCCATGTGACTTTTCCCTGTTAGAAGTTCCTTTCACCTCCATGTGAACAGCCAGACTTGCTTAACTTAATTCTGAGTTTTAATCATGGCATAACTCCACTAAAGAGGGGAAATGGCCCATAGAATATCTATTGTCTAGCTACATGGTACCAGCTTCTACAAGACTTGTGCCATTCACAGAGCATAAATAAGGATGGTCTACATACATACAGGAATTTATGGATGAATAATCAAGTAATTTTAGGGTGCATTTTTTTTAGCTAACTCTTTTTGTGTTGACATAGCAGGAAGAAATATCGGCAACCAAGAAGCCTGGCTGGAGTCTCCATAGTTCCAGGTGAGGCTGTGCTCTTCCCCAAGGTCACAGGATTTCTTCAGTATATTCCTCAATTCCATAGCCAGCTTTCCCAGGGCCTTTGTGGAAGGCAGCCTCCAACTGTGCCTCTCCCCTCCAAGGCCTCAGATCTTACCTTCCACCCCAGCTCCCAAGGTGCCATGTTTGGCCTGGAAAGGGTATGGAGAATTCAGTTGGGGATTCTGCCTGAGGTCAGCAAAGTGATCTGTCAATGAAGGTCCTTATGCAAGCTGAATAAAGTCTGTTAAATAAAAAATCCATCCCAGACTGTCTGCCCTATTAGCTAAAGGTAAAGAATGAATGGGCAAAGACTGTCCGTGACCTCAGCTTTCCTATGGCTTGGAAATCTTCCTCATTCTTGGCCATGTATTCTGCCCCCAACTCTGATATTGTCTCCTATGTGAAGTTCAGTTACTGATCCCTGAGTTCCTGGCCTTCAAGGCCCCACAATCTGGTATAATTTTACATTTCCAGCCCTATCTTATCCTACTCCCATTCGGCCAAACCAGACAACTTTCCCTCCTCAGGCATATGATTTAATGTCTTGTCTGCTGGACTTTGTTCAAACTGCTTCCTCATACCAGGAGTTTCCTTCTTCTCCTTTTTTATCTGTTGAATTTCTACCCTTCAGGGAAAGCCCAAGTCACAGGAAGTTGTCCTTAATTCTCTTGGTTAATAAGGTGCTTTCACTTCAGAACTCCCAAGGCATTTATTTTGTATCAAATGAGACAGCATATATAAAATACTTCCTAAACCTTAAATCATTATGTCAGTGCTGTCATGATGGTGATGGTGATGGGGTGTTATTATTATTATATGTCTCCAAAATACCTGTGCTAGACTTTGAACTTAAAACTCTAGGGTAATGGATGTGAAAAGGTAAGAGGGGGTACCCACATTAGGTTGAAGGGACTTCAGAAATCCTTCCCTCCCAGATTTCCTTCTGGCTACTCTGAGATTATTTTGTATTTGCATAGTTGGTTGATTATCATCCCCATTAAAATATAAGCTTCTGGAAAGCAGGGCCCTTTCTTTGTCTCTCCAGCACTATTACACATTGATTATTCACCTACCTTGGCCCAGGCACTGAGCTAGGCACTTTACAAATATTATCTCACTTGATCACGTGCTTATCACAGCACCTATCAAATAATAAGTGCTTATTAAATGCTTTTTGACTGACTGACTGACTGACTACTGGCAATCCTAAGGGGGTTGGAGAAAAGCAAGGAGAGGACTCCAGGTAGAGGGGGCCACCTAAGCAAAGGTGCAGAGGTGGGAGATGGAGTGTCATGTATTCAGGACAATTGCTCATCTAGTTAGATTGGAAAATACTGTACAAAAAAGGAACATTTGTGAAAGACTTTAAATGTCAAACAGAAGAGTGTGTCTTTTGTCCTAAGGGCAAGAGGGAGCCACTTCTGGAGCTGAGGAATGATGTGATCAGTCCTGAATATTAGGAATATTAATTTGCAGTTGTGAGGAGGATGGGATGGAGAACTACAAAACTAGAATCAGGAAGGCTAATTGAGGCCATTGTTCAATCAAACTGTGATAGAAATCACATGTGAGGAGATAAGAAGGGATGAATATAAGAAATGCTGTAGGGGAAGAATGGACAATGTTTGGGGATGAATTAGACATGGGGTGGGGGAAGAGGCAGAGTGATGACTCAGGGAAGCCTCTGAGGTGGCAAACTCGGGGGAATGGGAGGATACTGGTTTCCTCAAAAGAAATAGTTTGTAGCATGGGCACGTTTAGGGGGAAGATGATGGCTTCCATTTTTAATGTGTTGAATCCATAGAGTATACAGATGGAGCTCAAACGATAGTGAAATTTCCCATTGGTGCAGACCTCAGAGATGATTTTGGCCAAGTCAGAGTTTGTGTTGTTCAAAATCTAAGATACTTGGCTCCATAGACCCATAGTATCATAAGACCGTGGAATCTAAGAATCTTGGAATCTTTGCTGGTGTTCAATCATTTTAATCATGTCCTACCCTTCATGACCCCATTTGGGGTTCTCTTCACAAAGATACTGAAGCAGTTTGCAATTTCCCTCTCCAATTCATTCATTTTACAGATGCAGAACTGAGGCAAACAGGGTTAAGTGACTTGCCCAGGGTCACAGAGCTGGTAAGTGTCTGATGTCAGATTTTAACTTATGGAAGCTGAGACTTTCTGACTCTAGGACCACATACTGTATGCATTATGGTGCCCTCTAGTTGGTCCTATTTAATTTACCCCTCTAAAAATTCCATTCCTTGCTCCCAATTGTGTCCTCTGGGGCCAATGAGGGTAAATCTAATCCCTCCCCCACATGACTTCCCTCTGAAGATCTGTATCTGATTCCCAACTGCCAGACTTCCACTCCAAAAGTCTTCTCCTCTGCAGGTTGGCCCCAGTGTAGATCTCTTCAAAATGCCACAGGTTGCACACCCTTATTTTTACTCTTGTTTAGACACTCTCCATCTCATCAGGGTGCTCTAGTGACTATCAAACCCCTCAGGTACTTTAAAGTGCCTGAAGCATATCCATGTCACACAGTGTTCTCATACAAGGTGGTATCCTCACCTGGAGGGGGAGAAACCCAGACTGATTTCTGTTAGCAATCTCCACAACCGAGCTATACTCATGACTCTGGGGGAGGGGAGTGGGGAAGGTAGAGGGATTTACTGAATAACCCCACCCTTGTACCACTCCTCCTCTTGCCATCCCACCCCAGAGCTGTGCCATGGTCAGTGATCAGGGCTGTGGGGAGGATCCCTCAATACTTTTGGAGCGCTTTCTCTTTTTTCAGCTCCTACCCTAGACTTCGTTCTACACTCTGTCTTCCAGGGACCAGGTTTATTACAGTAGAAACAAACTCCTAGCTTGCATCTCCTGTTGATTAAAAGGACCATGCCTTCCTTTCTAATGGCGCAGAAGGGATGCAGGGACTAGTTTCATCCTCTTCTGCTAGCTACAGACTCAGACAAGGGGACCCAATGTCAGAGTGTTGCTTATCTGAAATATCTTAATTTATAGAGACAGGTGGGTGAAAATTATTAACAAAATAGGATAAAAATGAAAAGTCAAGGAGGGGTTAACAAGAGATTGCTATCAGGTGCAAAGCATTTACCTATTTTTTTCCTTTCTCATTGCTACCAACTAGCTTTCCTTCATTGCCCTAGAATGATGAAGTTATTAATTTTCCAGTTGCTTTTTGAAAATGTAAAAAAAATTTTGTAAGATTTAATCCTTATTTTCCCCTAAGACTAATCCAAAACTTACTAAGATATTTCAGAAGGGAGTGAGTTCCTGGAATCAATCCAAAGTCTCAGCAATTTTCTTTTGTAACCTTAAAATGATTAATTTTCAAACTCCTCAATGATTAATTCCCAAACTTCCAGGATCTGCTAAGATATTTTTAGCTGTTCTATGATTTTTCTTAGCTGACTTTATTTCTGTAATTCCAACTTGGCCAATGACAGAAAAATGTCTTACAGGTTTTTCTCTTTTCTTATAACCTAATCTCCTGCAAAAAGGCTAAAGTGAGAGTTAGTCCTGCTTACTAGGACAACCGCTTCAGCTATGAGAGTTCATTGTTTCCTAATGTTCAAAACTTAGACTACAACTTCTAGAGGTTTTTCTGGTTGACTGCATTTTAAACCTTTCAAGGTAAGAGAACATAGCTCACAACACAAATGTGACAGAGACATTCTGCATCTTACAAAGATGTGGACACAGACAACAACAAAGTGTGCAAATCTAATTTTACCTGGTTGACTCAGGGTACACCGCATCTGAGATGTGCAGAAAAAACCCCCAGGGGCATGCACAGACCAGAGGCATGCAGAGGGGCCAAAAGACAAAGGTGTGCCATTCAAGGAGCTAAGCAAACATTCTCTTAGCCTGGGTGAGTTGGGGGCTGAAGAATCAACAGAGCAGGTAAGAGCCTCCTGGCCTGCAGAGGCTGCAGCTAAACAGAGCAGGAAGGAGCAATTGGTTAGGGGACACACACAGTGCTGAGGTACACAGAAAAAAAAAACCAAAAACCAAGGCACACAGAAGCTAATTTATACACGTGCACAGAGAACAGAGGTGAACATAGGATACCCTCACCAGAACTAGGTCAAGGGAGGGGCCCTGGAGTTTTCCTCACAAACAAAGTGTCTCTGGGCTGCATTCAGGGACAGCATTGAGTTTGGTCACTAGCAGGGACACCTCCAGGTTCTGTACTTAGGCTCTGTAAAGGGAAGACAAAGTTCAGGAGGGGAAGGAAGAGATTCCTGGCAATGAGAGAAGTGGTCATATACAGTGGAAAGCAGAGACTGATAGCCCCTCACAAGCTCCCCACAATGGGGGCAGCCCCTGGAAGGGGCTCCTGCTCACAGGTGAGACACAAGCTCTGCTGGAGCCAGAGGAAGTAGAAGGATCTTGGGGGATTCTAGCCTAGAGAAACACAAGTCAATTGACACAAACACCAGGAGCAAGGAGACCAGTCCCAGGGGGTCTTTCCTGGACAGACTATGCAGAATTGGCCGGGGCGGGGAGGTCTTTCTTGAGCCATGGGCAGAGGGGGAAGTAGCAGCTCAAGGCCATCAGTCCATATGCTTGAGACTCAGGACAACATCCAGTCCTGGAGTTGAGCAGCCTCTGAAGAGGCTAAGTTAATCTTTATAGTCAGATGTCTGCTAGCTGTGTGACCATGGACAGCTCACTTTCCCCTCTAAGGCTGTGTTTACTTGGAACACCACCTTCCTCCCAAGGCTGCTTGAGAGTTACACTGTCAGCCTTAAAATACACCCGGGGTTTAGTGGGAAATGCTCTCCCTGGGTTTGGGCCAGAAGATCTAGGCCCAAATGCTGCCTTTGCCATTTCCTATGTAATATTGGTCGTGTTGCTTTATATGGACCTCAATTTCCTCATCTGTGAATGGAGGGTGCTCGACTCAGTGATCTCTAAGGTTCTATCCAGGTGTATAATCTGATTTCCATCTTCAACCACAACACTTTAGTGATTGATTTCTCTCTTCAGTGTCTTGTCTTCCACACTTGCAGGTCCATTCTGAATCAAGTCCATGTATGCAGCTTAAAATATGTTACAGAGTCATGTACAGAGACTGGGGCTGAGATTGATGCAGAGGCACATGAATCACTTTAGACATACCTGATTGAGCCTCCAGCAGACCTTGGAGCAGGCTTAGTAGCCCCATTTAATTGAGGACAGCTCATTGACCTGGGCCCCTCAGGAGGGGAAGGGGACCCTGCTGACCTCTGTCTCCTTCCTCCCCTGTCTCCATCCTCAACTGCTGAATCCAGCCAACATCTGCCCAAAGTGATTCTGTCAGTGTCGTACCAAAACCTCAATGTGGAACCGTGGGCAGCAACGTCATCTTGGACATCCATGGTTCTTCAGAGCTGCCTCCCAGCTACACTTGGTACAGAAGGGCATTAGACTTCTCCAACCAGATCACTTTCTCCCTTGTTGCTACTGGACAGCAGACAACAGCAGAAAGCCAGCTAAACATGTTCTCCAATGGCTCCCTGCTCATCTCCAACCTTACCCTCAGTGACAGTGATAACTACATTGCACAATTTATTAATCTCACAAGCATCATGATAGTAACAGCATGAGGACATCTAATTGTGTATGGTAAGTGCTGCCATTCCCATGAGCCATGCCATCCTCCCAGTACCCTCTCTCAGTCTGGGCTGAGAGCCCTCCCCTAAGCTCCCTGGGAGAATGCAGAACAAGGAACCTGGCAGCACCAGGAGGAGGCCAGGAGAGATTAGCCCCAGAGAGCACCTGGAGGCCCGGCTCAGGCAGGGCCAAGGTAGGCTGACTTGACCATGGATCCATTTCAATACTATTTTTCTCCCCAAGGCCAGGATGGGCTAAGCTCAGAGACTCTCAGAGCATCCTAATTAACTCTAGAGACTCTGAGGGCAGGAGGGACAAAGAAGGGTGCTGGAGGAGGGGGGGGGGTCAGCTTGGCACTGACTCATTTTCCCTTATATTGTCCAAGTCCCAAGACTAGATAGTGTTCTTAAAGTGTCTGTGAACCCAGGCCTCCTTGAGAGATAATGGTATTTGGGAGCGGGCATTTTGAATTTCTTTGGGGGTAATTTCCTTCTTCTTCCAAGATTTCCCAGGCCATACTGTGAAACTAGAAGGGGCCACTGAGGGCTCAGGAGGGGGCACCTGGCCTCTGCAGTTGTACCTGAGGCAGGGAACCTATTCCTGAAGTTCATCTGCCCAAAGACTGTTAAAAGTCCATGAAGCAGGGAGAACATTGCTGGGGGTTGGGACAGTCACTGACACTCCCTTCTCAGCTGGGCCCAGCAGAGCTCAAGTCCAGACGATCTACTGAAGGGCCCTTTTGGGGAAGTAGATCAGCAATGCTCTATATGGTTCCCCAGGGGAGAACTAGGACCCAAGTGGGGATGTGTCGGAGGGGGGGTGGCAATGTTATACAGCATGAAGGAGACCTCACTAGAAGAGCTGTCTACCAGGGAAAGAGAGGCCTGATGACTGATAAGGTCATGGATAAGCAGAGGCTGGATAACCATTGGTCAGACGTGCTGAGGGATCTTGGGCTAGCTGCCCCCTGCCATCTCTGGTTCTCTGCTGCTCAGGCAGTGGCAGACTGTTGGCCTACCCTAGGTCTCATCCCAGCCAAGGCTACTGAGCCCTGATGCTGCGGAATCTCTCCTGAGGCAGAGAGCATCTGCTGACCTCTTTGTGTCCCCAGCTGGTCAAAGGAGGAAGAAAAGCTGGACTAGGGAGGAGGAGGGGAACAAGCATTTATTGAGGGCCTACTGTGTGCAGGCACCATGCTAAGCTCTTTACAAACGTCATCTCATTTGATCAGGGATAATGCATAAGGCTCAAAATTGCAGGGACCCTGTGGGAGTCCAAGCTTCTTGGACGTCAATCAGGGAACTGGTGATGTCCTAGGTCTCCCCATTTTGTGTCCTGTCCATGTACCTCTCTAGGGAATGTTTGTGGAATGGAGTACTGCCACCATCCACCACAAAGGAGTTCAAACCTGGCAAGGGCTTTGATTTTGAAAGGAGGCTAGGTTTGCCAATGAAGCTCCATTGGGGCCCCCAGGGCACCCCCACTAAGGCAAGAGGAAGGGGCTATCCAAAGGAAAGCGGCTCTGAGCTCAGGGCTGTCCCTCTGCCAATCACTCCCATGTCTATATGGAGACAGCTTCTTCAGAGAGAGAATTTAAGGTATGCTGATGAGAGCCTGACTTCAGAGCCAGGACCCTGGGTTCTAACCCCAGGTCTGTTATTTATTATCCAATGGACCTTGTATGAGTACCTTGGCCCCAGGGAGCCTCCTTTCTACTCGTCGGGAAAAAAGGGATGCATTAGATGATGGTGAAGGCCCTTCCAGATGGAGACCTAGGGTCCTCTGATCTCAGCTAGCTCTGAGCCTTCTGCCTGGTCTGGGAAACGCCCACAAGGACCATCAGGCAAAGAGGGAGAGAGCTCAGGGTCTAGAATAGGAGAAGTCACTCTGTTTCTCAACAATCACATCATCTCTTTAAGACTCTATTTTCTCCTTCGTAAAGTGGGGTGCGAGGATCCTGGGGGTATCATGCATTTGGAGATGAAAAGGGACCTAGCTGCCAGCTAGTCCTGCTCCCTCATTTTACAGATGGAGGAACTGAGGCACAAAGGAGATATGTGTCAGTGTAGAGAGAGGAAACAAGGCCCAGAATCATAATATGTGCATTAACTACTTCCTGGAAGTACAGTTAGGTAGGAGCTGAGCAAATTAAGGGGGCAACTGGGGAACAGAGAATGGTGGGAGTCAGGAGGGCTTCCCCTTCTTTTGTGTCAAAGAGCCCTGGGGCAGCCAGGCTGGTGGAGCCCAGGGCCCCCTTCTCAGAAGGATGCTTTTTAAAATCTTTAAAGTTTAGACTTAAATACTAAAACTTAAAAGCATAATGTGAAAAAGAAACATGTTATAAACTTAAAGACTAAAAATTAAATATATATAAGAAAGCAAAAACAAAACATGTCATGTGCATAGCAGAACATAAGAGAAGATTCAAAATATATAGAAATAAATTTCCATTTCAAGAAAGCCTATATTATAAGTACTACACATTGTTTTGAGAACTATCCATCTTTTCTTTGCTTCCTTGTAGGTTTTCTTTTATTCTTCGTTGTACATTTTTTACTTTGTTCTTTTTTCTCCCTTCCTCCCCACCCCCACTACAATTAAGCATGTATATACTGTAGTAGGAAGGCTGAATTTATAATCTCAAATATAATCATGTATATATTTGAATGGTTTTAAATCGCAAGGTATGAGGGATTCTCTAAGTAGAAAGCATCAAAACATTTATTTAGGCCCCAGAGCAACAGATTCGCACACCAGCCTCCCCATTCCGACATCTTGACCAAAAGACCCCAGGCCCGCCTGTGCCAGTAAGGCAAAATGGGCTTAGTTTAACGGGTGCCCTTGAGGAGTTTAGCTTTTGTTTACGGTGAAAGTACTTTCACCTGTTAAACGCTAAGCCCCAGGCCCAAAGCCCTACCAGGTGTTAAACCCCTGTGGGCGTAGATTAAAGACTTAAAAGGGGCCAATTCCGGAACCAATGGGTCTCTGGACTCTGGTCTCTAGTCGTTGAGGTGGGACTTAAGGACTCCAGAGGCTTGGCTTCGAGGAGAGGCGAGAA
>CM053622.1:786602513-786627717 GCA_028646595.1 Phalanger gymnotis
AGTGGATATTTATGCCAAGATCGATCCTTGGAAGAACCCTCAAATTCAAGAAAGAGTGGAAAGCTCCTAGGGATGTTGTGACAGTGCTTCTCTTTCCCTTCCTTAAGGAGGGTTCAGAGGAATTTCTCAGGGGAGAAAGCTGAGACATCTGGTCTGACGGGAAAAATCAACTGGGAGAGAGATAAAAAGGATGGATATCAGGAGAGGGAAGGCTTCCAGGGGCCCAGGGACAGCCAGACCTCCCAGAGAGGACTGAGAGTGATGAAAGAAGGCAGAGCCATGTGTGCCTTAGCTGTTTAGAAGCCAAGGTGCCCTGTGGAATGAGCTTGGGTGCATACTCTGTTGCTCCCCAAATGCTTCAATATTTTCAACATCTCCATATTTTCCTGTCTTCTTTATCCCCTTTATCCATGTAAAAGTCCTTCTGGAGACTTCCATGTTTATTTCTACTGAACTCATGTCCAGGTGATCCAGCTTACCTTCATGATCCTAAGATGCTGAGACTCACAAAGTCAAAGAGTCCATCCTCTTATGTTCCTGAGGTTCCATGGAACCTCATGGCTCTAGACAACATGATCTCCAAGATGGACCAGATCATCTGGGTCCAACAGAGGCAGAAGTAGCTGATGGCAGAAACCCCTTTTTTATTTATGAAGAAAGCCAATCAGAGGACAATGGCAGCTGCAGGGACCATGACTGCTCATGGCAGAAAGAAAGGGTATGAATGGACTCTAAATGCCAGTGACTCTTGAAGGCTGATAGTGAGCTCTACTCATAGAGTACTTCACAAAAGGGAGAAAGGACTTCCAGGACCAGGAGCTAGGTTTCACCCCTTAGCTACAGAGATCCTCAACCCAGGCATCTTACTACCTACTCCTTTCAAGAAAGCTCTGTTTATGGGAGAATGCACCCTAAATTTTTGGGTTTGGAGGGGATGTTTTATACAGTTGTTCTTAGTACTCCTCAGTAAATACCTTTGCTAACATTAGTTGCCTTTCTCTCTGGTTTCTAATGGGGAGCCCAGTTATTGCAGCTCATGAGAAACATTGCTAGACACGCTTCAGCTTTACCCCTGAGACAGAATAGTCATCAGCTCCTTCTGGGCCCCCCAAATCATGAATGGCAGTGGGAGTTGGCTGAGGTGCTATACTATCAGGCAAATATCCCAAAGGGGTCAAGGACAGAAAAGAAGGAGCCATCAATACATGATATGGTAGCAGTTTTTGTTATAGCAAAGAACTAGAAACAAACTAGGCATTCATCTAATGGGATGTGTATTATTAAACTGTGAATACGAATATGAATATGAATATCATGGAATTTGGTTGTATCATAAGAAATGTGAATTTGATGGGTTCCGTGAAATATGGAGGAAATTATATTAGCTGTGCACATTGAAGGGAGCAGAACAGGGAAATCAATTCACAGAGTGGCCACAAGAATAACAAAGGTGAAGACATCCAGAAAGCCTTTGAACTTAGGCCATTGAAAGTCCAATCATGACTTCAAAATACGGCAATGAAATACATCTCCCACCCCTTGGCCAGATGGCAATAGGCATAGCCCTTGGCAAATGCACCTCAACTTCCCAGGCAGACCAGGGGATACACAGGGATTCAGCCTTAGTCTCACAGAGCAGAGGGAAGATGAAAGCGAGGAGCACACCATAATTTATCCTTATTGACACTGTCACACATGACCCCAAACCCTGTATACCCTAAAGCCCTATCCCACTAGGACACCCCATTGAAGCTTTCTAGGTAGATAGAGCAGGAAGCTGTGTCCTCTCCCAAACATACACACTTCAAGAGTCCCACAGCTGAGCTTGGGCTGTGCCTGAAGCAGAGGAAGGTAGAGTACTGGATTTGGGGTCCAGAAGAACTAAATTTGAATCCCAGCTTTTCTGTTTCCTCCCTGTGGGACCCTGAGGAGGTCACTACTCTCGTTAAGACTTTTTTCCTCTGTCAAATGAAGTTATTGGAGCAGATCACCTCTAAGGCCACTAAATCCAACGATCTTGTGATTTCATCTTCCCTGGGGGAGGGAGACAGGTGTCATTGCAGCTCACCCTTTGACCCAGAATTCCTCTTCCTGTCATCTAAACCTCATTCATCCCTAGCCCTTGGCTTAATATGCTGAAACTTGGATGCATTGTTCACAGTTCCTTGCTGTGTGACCAGGGGCTAGTCAATTGATCACTCTGGGTGTCAGTTTCTTCATCATGGGAGAAATACTGGCTGACCTGGCACACTCACATGTGTGGAGTTTATCTTTGACCACTTTAGAGAAATGGGCTTTTTATGAGTCTTTCTTCCCTATTAGATCAGAAGCTCCACAAGGGGAGGCATAACAATTCCACTCCCTTTCCTCTCTCCCCCAGTGTTGTGATTGCTGTTCAGTCATCTGTCACGTCTGATGCTTTGTGTCCTCATGCACATCAGGTCTTTCCTTCTTTTCATCATATGAAAGGCAAGAGGTGGTGTGGTTAAGCGGAAAGAACAAGGGATTCAGGGAATGGGAGATCCAAGATCACATCCTGCCTCTGGCACAACTTATCTAACAACTTAATGGCCATTTCATGTCTGAGCCTTGAACACCTTCCTAAGAAGTGAAAAAGAGTTGACCTTGGAGTCAGGAGGTCTGGGTTCAAATCTAGCTCTGCTACTTTCTGTCTGTGTGATCTCAGATGAATGAACAAGATTCCTGGGCTTGCTCTCGGGCAGAACTGAGAACCTGAAACAGGCTCACACCCTGCCAAATTCTTTCATGGGGAAGATGGGCTCCAACATCAGCCCCACTGTTGTAAAAAGCAAATGAGGTGTGCTATAAGAAATGAGGACGATACGGACTTCATAACAACCTGGAAAAACCTACACGACATAACGCTGAGTGAGTGGAGCGGAGCAAGGAGAACATTATACACAACCACAGATATATAGATTTTGTGAGGACTAACCCTGACAGATTTTCCTCTTCTCAGCAACACAGTGTGCAAAGACAACTCCAAAGGACTCACGATGGAGAATGCTATCTTCATTCAGAGAAAGAACTATGAAGTATGAATGCAGATTGAGGCATACTTCATGCTCGCCTTTTTCTCCCCCTTTTTTTTCTCTCTCTTTTGTTTTTGTTTTTGGGTTGTGGTTTTTTGTTGTTTTTTTTTTTGATTCTATTTCTTCTTTCTCATGGTTCATTCCAATGGTCATAATTCTTCTCCACAACTTGACCGGTGTGTAAATTAAGTCAATGCAAAGTTATATGTGGAAGTTATAGGGGATTCCATGCCATCTTGGGGAGGGGGGGGAGGGAGAGAAGAAAATCTGGAACGCAAAATTATGTAGAACCATGTGTTGTAAACTAAAAATAAAAAAGAGAAAAAAAATCAAAGGCAAAAAAAGGCAAATGAGGCTGCCTCGATCGTTGCTAGACCCAGATTTCATATCTTGCTGCAGGTTTGTAATGGGGGTTTTGCTTTTCTTGCTTTCTTAGTGGGGGAGAGGGGAGAGAAAGTAGGCTGATTTTGTTTGAAAAAATTTTTAATTTTTAAAAAAATTCATAATTTCAATTCAATGAGCTTATAATCTAATGGGTAGAAGACAGTACACAAAAGGAAGCTGGAGGAACAAGGAAGGGACACTAGGGGTACCTGGCAATAGGACAGTTCAAACCTAGCAGAGCTTCAGAGGGAAAGTAGAATGAACCGGAGGCCTAATTTCTGCCCTTTAAAAAGGAAAGTTTGGAAGGAGTTTAGTGCTCAGCCCTCTAACTAAATGGGAGAGGAAGCTGAGGGAGGTGGGAAGATGAATATCAAAGGCTTGAGTTGGCAGCAGGTCATGAGATCTGATGTGATCAGCTTATCTTGGGAGGGACATCTTGTTCAAGTGTTGAAACTCAGCAAAACTGCAGATGTAGTATGGACAACAAAAGCATTGTATTTCTGTTCCCTGGGCTCTCCTTTTTCTCCTCTGCATGTACATTTTTTCCAGTCTGATAACCCAATAACTACTGTGTCTCCCTCCCCACCCTCAGAAGTCCTCTCTTGTAACAAATAGGTAGAGTCAAGAAAAACAAATAATAATGAATTGCTTATGTCTGAAAAAGTTCATGCATCACCACTCTGCCAAGGGATGGGAGGTACATTTCATCATCCATCTTTTGAAATCAAGATTGTTCAATGCTTTCATCAGAGTTCTGGGGTTTTTCCGGAGTTCTTTCCCCCACTTACTACTTTTTTGACCATTGTGTGAATTGGTCTCCCTGTTTAGCTCTCTTACTCTACTTAGCTCATCAGTTTATACAAAACTCTCCATATTCCTTTGAATGCTATATTCCTCATTTCTTATGGCTCCATAACTTTTTGGCATATTCACACATCACTGTCCGTCAATCATGCTCCATTTGATGAACATTCATTTTCTTTCCAATTCTTTGCTATAACAAAAAGTGTGACTATAAATATTCTTTTATAAATTAGGCTGAGGGTGTGGATAGTGCAAAGACAATCAGAATAGCTCTGAGCCCCCAACTACCAGAAATACTACTTCATCCATGTCTATTATATTTCACTGAGATAAGGCCATGTGACCTTGGCATGTTGGAATTGTCCTCCCCATCCCTGTCAACAGCCAAATTTACTTCTCTGCATTCAGAGTTTTTTTTTTAATCACTTCATAGCTCCATTAAAGAGAGTAAACAACCCATACAATATCTATCGCGTGTATGTGTATGTGTGTGTATCAACACACACACATACATATGTATGTATATATGTGTGTACACATGCATATATACATATGTAATATATATAGTCTGTATACAGAATATCATAGAATATCTGTTGTCTAGCTTAATATAGTCTACCAGCTTCTCCAAGATGTGTGCCATTCACAAAGCATAAATAAGGATGCTCTACATATAGGAATTTACAGAAACATAATTAAGTGCTTTTAAGATGGTTTTTTAAGACAGCTAGCATACCAGGAAGAAATATCAGCAGTCTTCTCATGTTGAGGCCCAAAGTGAAGCTGGCCTCTTCCCAATATCACAAGATTTCTTCAGTATATTCCTCAATCCCAGAGCCACCTTTCCCATGGCCTTTGTGGAAGGTAGCCTCCAACTGTGCCTCTCCCCTCTAAGGCCTCAGATCTCACTCTCCACCCCAGCTCCCAAGGTGCCATGTTTGACCTGGAAAGGGTAGGGAGAATTCAGTTGGGGATTCTGCCTGAGGTCAACAGAGTAATCTGTCAATGAAGGTCCTCATGCAGGCTGAACAAAGTCTGTTAAATAAAAAATCCAGTCCAGACTCTCTGCCCTAACAGCCGAAGGTAAAGAATGAATGGACAAAGACTGCTTGTGACCTATCAACCTGAGATTTCCTGTGGCTTAAACATCTTCCTTATTCTTGGCCATGTATTCTGCTCCCATCTCTGATACTGTCTCTTACGTGAGGTTCAATTACTGATACCTGAGCTTGTGGCCTTGAAAGCCCCACAATCTGGTACCACTCCACATTTCTAGTCCAATCTTATCCTACTCCCATTTGGCCAAACCAGACAACTTTCCCTCCTCAAGCGTATCATGTAATCCTTGTAATCATGTAATCTCTAGGCCTTTGCTCAATCTGTTTCTCCATACCAGGAACCTCTTTCAACTCCTTTTTTATCTGCTGAAATTCTATCCTTCCAGGAAAGCCCAACTCAAAAGTTAATCTCCCACAGGAAATTGTCCCCAATCCTCCTGGTATCATTCTACATTTCCATCTTACTATATCTTACTCTGATTAGGCCAAAGAAAACAATTTTCCCTCCTCAGATATATCATTTAATCTCCCGTCCTCACAATTTTGTTCAAACTGTTTCCTCATACCAGGACCCTCCTTCTTCTCCCTTTTTATCTGTTGAAATTCTATCCTTCCAGAAAAACCCAGCTCACAGGAAGTTGTCCCTAATTCCCCTGGTTAATAAGGTGCTTTCACCTCAGAACTCCCAAGGCATTTATTTTGTATCAAATGAGACAGCATATATAAAATGCTTTCTAAATGTTAAATCAATATATCAATGTTGCGATGATGGTGATGGTGATGGGTTATTATTATTATATGCCTCCCTCTAAAATGCCTGTGCTAGACTTTGACCTCAAAACTCTAAAGTAATGGATGTGAAAAGTAAGAGGCTTGAAGAGACTTCTGAAATCCTTCCCTCCCAAATCCTCTTCTGGCTAACTCTGAGCTTATTTTGTATTTGCACAGTTGATTGATTATTGTCATCCCCATCAGAATGTCAGTTTCCCAAAAGCAGGGCCCTTTCTTTGTATCTCCAGCACTCAGGAGGACTGCACATTGATGATTCACCTACCTTGGCCCAGGCACTGAGCTAGGCACTTTACAAATATTATCTCACTTGATCATGTGCTTATCACAGCATCTGACAATTATTAAGTGCTTGATAAAAGCTTTATTACTGGCTTACCATCGACTCATCCTTGTGGGGTTGGAGAAAAGCAGGGAGAGAACACCAGGTAGAGAGGACAGCCTATGCAAAGGTGCAGAGGTGGGAGATGGAGTTTCATGTATTCAGGACAATTGCTTATCTAGTTGGATTGGAAAATACTGCGCAAAAAATGAATGTTTGTGGAAGGTTTTAAATGTCAAATGGAGGAATCTGTCTTTTATCATAAAGGCAATAAGGAGCCACTTCTTGAGCAGAGGAATGGTGTTATCAGTCCTGAATATGAGGAATATTAATTTTCCAGTTGTAAGGAGGACGTGCTGGAGAACCAAGAGACTAGAGACTGGAAGACCATTGTTCAGGCAATGATTGATGCCTGAAACATAGTGGTGAGTACATGAATCGATAAGAGGGGATGAATATAAGAAATGCTATAGGAGTGGAATGGAGAAGTTTTGGGAATGAATTAGACATGGGGTGGGGGATGAGGCAGAGGAAAGACTCAAGGCTGCCTCTGAAGAGACAAATTTGGGACAACAGGGGGATGCTACTTTCCTCAACAGAAATAGAGTAGTTTGTAGCATGGACAACTTTAAGGGGAATGTGATTGCTTCCATTTTGAATGTGTCCATAGAGTGGACAGATTCACTTCAACTGATGGTGGAATTTTCCATTGGAAAGGATTTCAGAGATAATCTTGTTCAAACCAGAGGCTGTCTTGTCCAGAATCAAAGGGTCTTTGCTCCACAGACTCTTAGTATAATAGAACCATGGAATCCAAGAATCTGAGAATTAGACTAGAAAATTTTCTAACTGGAAGGAACCTAAGAGAATACCTTAATGGTTATCCAATAGGAATGTGGACAGAAATTTTCAAAAAGAATTTTTTTTTTGGAAACTGAGGGGGAAAGTAAAAAAGACAAGGAAATATTAAGATGTTGAAGTGCTTGGGTTCACAGAGCATGGACCCTGGACCACAAATGCAGCCACTGGGTGACCTGGCTTCTAGCCAGCTCAGCAACACCAGTCTGGATCCAATCCTTTCTCTTATCCTTTCCTGGAGAATATGGATGCTTCTGGCACACTAGAACCCTTCCCTTTCCCAAACCTGATTCTTTCTCTTTCTCCTAGTTGGTTTCCCTCTTTGCCCTTCACTTTTTCCCAAGAGACTTGCCTATGAACATTGCCTTAATGAAGAAAAGCAACCAGGCTGTGACAACATCTTTAGGAACTCCTTTCTGCTTTTTAGGGTTGATTAGTTTTCCAAGGAACAATCTTGTCATAAACATCTACTCTGGTGATGTCCAGCACCTATTTATGGAGAGAGAAGATGTCACTGGCATCTTAGAAGGGATGGAAATCCCAAGAAAGTCTCTCATTGCTAACCTCTTTATCTCCTTCCCTCCATCCTGGCTCAGTTCCTCAGCTCCATCAGCAACAAAAAAAACCCATCCCCAGCCAGCATTTCTGCATCTCCCTCAGTGTCTGCGCCTGGGCCCCTATGCACATATCTCATAGGGACTCTCAGATGGAGTAGCAGATAAGGCCAGTGAGGAATCCAGGCTCTGGGGAGGGAAAATTAGCAGTCAGTTAGAGACACCTAAGACGTCAGAGGTCAAAATGACCTTCGGATAGAGAAGATCAGAGCTATGAGAAATCTTAGGTTAGAGAACGTCACAGCTGGGAGGGATTTTAGGCCATGAGATGTCACAACTAGAAGAGGTTGTAGAGACCCCACAGTCGTGAATCCTCAAAGTGGAAAGAGATCTGCGGGTACACTTTGTCCAACCCAGGCAGGGAATATCAATCCTCTCTACAAGTCATATGATAAGTGGCCATCAAGCTTGTATTTGAGGCTCTAGTGATGAGTCATCCTCTCCCAGACTGCCCCTCATCAGCTGCCATGATGCTTGATGCCATGATGCCAAGCGTTTCACAACTGGTATTCCCACCTTGTGGTCCCCAACTATAAAGCCCTTCTCTCCTGCTTTCAAGTTCTAGGCCAGTTTCTAAGGTTATTGTAGGATGGAAGGAGGTTGGCCTCCACATTTACTAAGGACAAAAATGGTGGCAGTGGATTAACATTCACTATAACTCTGATCATTTACCCTAGAGTCAGGCTCTTTCTTTACATGTCCTCTCCCAATTCGAGATGAGAAGCTGCCTTCCTGAATGCACCTGAGCACCTCTTCCACATATCCCACTAAGGTCAGCCCAAGAGACTTAGTCTATGAGAGAAGAAAGAACAACCTTGATTATAATATCCTTAGGGTTGATAAGTTGGTCTCACTGTTCCTTGGCTATATGTATACTTTCAGGCAAGAGGTTGAGCAGGAAACACTAGGGATGGCATGTTGTGTCCTGGTCTATATCCTCTTGGAGACAGGGTTCAGCACTTACAGAAGCTAATGACTAAGATCACTAAGGAACTAAGGCAATAAGGAACCAGAATACATTAAACACCTTTTTGTGCCTCAGCTTCCCTATTGTGAAATAGGAATAATAGTTCCTATCACACAGAGTTGCTAGAAGAATCAAATGAGATCACCTATGTACAATTCTTTGTAATCTAAGGAATTGTCTAAATTTGAACTCTCACATTTTTATAAGGAGGCAGGTCCCACTAAGTGGGCTTTGACTGGAGGGAGAGAAGGGTATAGCAAGGCTTTCCAGTAATGCTCTTTGCTGAGATGTCCTGGGCACCTGTGACAGGATCTGTGGAGGATTGTTTGTAGAGAGAACAAGAGCAGGACTCAGGCCATCTTTATACACGATGGCATATGGTGGAAAGAGCCTTGGATTTGGAGTCAGTGGACCCTGGGTTCATATCCTGACCTTGCCACTTCCTACCTTGTCCAGGCCTCTTTCCCTCTCATGCACTCAGTTGCCTCATCTGTAAAATAAGGGGGTTGAACTAAATGACATTTAAAGTCTTTCTTTATGCTCAAATGGAGGATTCTATTATCATTACATGGCAGGGTCTTTCTACTTTTCTTTGTGTCCCTCCAATGCACCTATTACACCACTGTGAAAATAATTGGAATTGTGCAAGGATCTGGTCACGTCGCTACTCTCCTAAAGGATCTTCAAAGGCTCACTATTACCTGCCATCTTAGAGTCAGGGTTCTTTAACTGATGTTCAGGCCTCTCCACCCACCTTGAGCCATCCTTCCTCTGCAGCCTTATCTCATCCCACTCCTTTCCTCCCATGTCATATCCTCTGACCAAATTCGATGACTGTCTGCCTCCAGGACATGCTTCATGCTCTCTTCCCTCCATGCCTTTGATCAGAGTCCATAGGTGTTTCCACAATCTGGCTAGCAGCTTTTGTGGGGGTGTAAGATCCACCCACAGCCAGCACCCAGAAAGCTGCCAGCACATTGCAAAAACACAGGTTCTTTTGATCTGCTTAACTAAGGAAACAGGGGGAAGGGGTTGGCAAGCTTACTTTAATTCAGCACACAAATATCATTCACTTAGTTCAGGGGAAAAAGCCAGCACACTGAACTTCAGAGCAAAATACAAACAAATTACAAACATCAACAGAGAGACCCAATACAATTCATAGTTACCAACATCTAGGTTCAGCCCGGGAGCTCAGAACAAGGGCTGATCCAGAGTCACGCATGCCACCACTGCTTCAGGAATGAGCTCCAAGGAAGAGAAGGCCAACCCTTGGTTTTTATATTTTTTTTCAGCATCAGGGATGAGTCACACATGCGACTCACCCACATGACCTAAAATCGTCACAAAGAGGTGGACTTAAACCCACGTGGTCTGAGAGCCTCTGCTGTCCCAGAAATGTAAACTAGGCCCTCCCTGGAGTTAGCCCCACCTTGGACCCCACCTTAGTTGCCAATCCACACCCACATAGGATTTACGCCTAATAGGGGTTTGGGCCTGGGGCTTAGCACTTAATAAGACTCAATGAAATACATTAAATTACTCCACAAAAACAAAAGCCAAACTCTTCAGGGGCACTTCTTGAACTAAGTGCTAAGGAGCCCATTTTGCTTACCAACACAATAGGGTTATAGGGTAACAGATTCAGTGCTGGCAGGGACCTCAGAGCTCTTCAGGACTGCTGGCTTTTCACCAAGTTTGTCTCATGGGTCCCTTGGGCAGTTAGTCTGAGGAAGCCTATGGACCCCTCTCAGAATCATAGTTTTAAATTCATAAAATAGGACACAAAGGATTACACGGGAAACCAAAGTTACTGAAAATAACAATTAGATTTTTTTCCTTTATGGAGTGCCTGAAATCTAAGAACCCTTGATCTAGTCCAATGGCCTCATTTTACAGATGAGAAAACTGAGGCCAAGTGTTGCCACTCATCTGGAATCACACAGACAGCAACTAGCAGAGGTAGATTTGAACCCAGGCCCCTAACTCCAAGGTCAACCCTGCTTCCCCTCCTAGACAGGTGCTCAAGGCTAACACATGAAGTGACCAGCCCATTGCTTCAGAAGTGGTAAAACTGTGTGAAGCAGTTCTCAGGTCTCTTGATCTCAGGTCTTCCTATGCTGAGTCCATTGTACTTTCACTATACAACACAGCCTTTTGCCTTGTGTATGATGAAATAAAATAAAAGTGTATTTTTTTTAAAAAAAAAAAGAGGTCCTGGAGATATTTAAGGGGGAAAACTCAGTAAGAGTTCCCTATAACTTAGGGCTGAACTAGATGGTCTCTGAGGGTCCTTCCAGCTCTAGGGCCTCTCATTGGCAAAAGGGCCAGCTCTGGGCAGCCTAAGGGAATCTCCATGTTAGAGCAGAGGAGGAACAGCAGCTGATGGTCTGAGATTCCCCAGGGAGCTCACTCATCATGGATACCCCCCGCCTGTTGAGCCAGAACAGTGAGTGTGGCCAACAAGATGCCCAGGAAGCATCAGAAGGGATGGCCAGTAAGATGCCCAGGAAGCATCAGAAGGGATGGCCAGTAAGATGCCCAGGAGGCATCAGAAGGATGGCCAACAAGATGCCCACAAAGCATCAGAACAGATGGCCAATAAGAAGGGAGGAGCCCAAGGCAATGAGCAAACTCCTCGTGTGTCAGGAGAGCATCTTTTGGAGCCATGAGCAGCAGGGTGAATGCCATCAGCCCAAAGATCTAGTGCTCTTTGAGGGAGACAACACAGCAGCCCAGAAGCAAAACCAAGAAGCTGGTGCCCAACATGGTCTGATCTCAGGACGTGACTGCCAAAAGTTGGAGGAAAGCAAATTCCTTCCAGGTGTTCTCTCTCACTCCACCCAGGATGGCTTTTTCATGGCTGGATTTTAAAATAGCACTCTGCTTTAGAATCACAATTTTCCTGCAATCCTGACTTCATTTACATAATTATTAGAGGCAAATTTAAGAGTTGGAATAGCATTAAGTGGTTCCATCTGGTTCAAGCCACTCGATAGAGAACTTCTGGGAGTCCAGGTGCTTTTCCTTCCTTCTTGACCAGTCATCATCCTCCTCTGTATTTGCATTGAAGGGTCCCTGATGAGATCCTCTTCTACGAGGCTTACCTGGGCTTCCACCTTCTCCAGGAAGCCTTTCCTGATGTCCCTCTCCCCAGCTGCCAGCCTTCTCCTTAAAATTTCTTGGCACCTTTTGCCCCACACTTTCCTTGGCCCTTATCATTCCCTATGTTGTATTAGTCTTACTGGGGTATATTGAGTGTTAAGGGAAAACTAGTACATCTGGTGTGAGGGATGCTTAGCCCTTTTCTTTTTTAGTTTTGGAATGGGGAAGGCAAGGCAATTGGGGTTAAGTGACTTGCCCAAGGTCACACAGCTAGTAAGTGTGTTAAGTGTCTGAGATCGGATTTGAACTCAGGTCCTCTTGATTCCAGGGCAGGTGCTCTACTCACTGTACCACCTAGCTGCCCTGCTTAGTCCTTTTCAAGGCTGCTTTCCATTTCTGTTGTTTACCTGCCATCCAACTCTCACCTGTGGCTCCAAGGAGCTGTAGCATGCATAGCAGCCACATTCTGGGGAAACTGTTTCAGTATATGGGTTAAACCACAGTGAGGGTAACCTATGAGCCTTAAACCTATTGGTGAGTTGGAAGTGGGGGTCTTCCCCAAGCATGTAAAGATTTTCCCAGTGGAATAGGTGGTTGTGAACAGTTTGTTCCAACTGGCCACGAAGGCAGTGGAAGCAGGCATGGTGGAGCACTTAGAGCTTGGTTAGACACTAAAGATGCCAAGGTCATCCACTGCATCCTGAGCCGTCATCAGTTGTTGAACTCTTTTCTGTGGGGATGTGGCACATTCTGGCCTCTCTCTGTTCCCTAGGTAAGGAACTTAGGGAAATTTCCCACCCAAGACTGAGGAAAGCATTGGAAGGACAGCATGGTCTAGGGTAGAGCAGCACTTTCCACTCACTCCTGATTGTTCTCTTCTGTTGCTGCTATTTGGTACCTGGTGTTAAAAACGATGATACTATAGAGGTCAGTGTCACTGAGGAAGAGATTGGGGATGAGCAGGGAGCCATTGGGGAGCACTCTCTTCTGATTGCTTGCTAGTGTCTGCTTTTTAGTCTGAATAAAGTAGATGAAAATTAGGTGCAAAGGTACCAGAAATAGCTGAGAGCTTCCGCTGAGAACTTTGGAATGTTCAAGATGACATTGCTGTCCCATAGAATGGGCTTGGCACAAGACTGATGGGAGTACTTTGAGAGGATGTCAGCTGGATCCAGCAGCTGAGAATGGAGCCTGAGAGGAGAGGAAGGAAGCAGAGATCAACAGGGTCCCCCTGCCCACCTGAGTGAACAAGGTCACTGAGCTGTCCCCAGAGACTGGGTGGGAGGTGGTAGGATCTGCTGGGGGCTCAATGTTGATGTCTGAAGGGGATGCACATGGCTATTCTCTTATTTCTGTGTCCCAGTTTCTGCAAGGAATCTGAGAGTTAGGTCCATAACACTATTTAAGCTCCTTCAGAAAGGAGCTGCCAATGTGGTAGGCAAGATATTGAAGGGAGAAATGAATCAAATGAATCAAGTGTCATGACTGAGGCCAGCAAGAAAGGCTTCCAGCTGGACAGGACCTTGGGGATCACAAAATCAAATGCCTTCAATATGCAGACAGGGAAACTCAGGTGCAGACAAGTCAAGTAATCTGACCTATATTAAGTAGTAAATAGCAGAGGTAGCATTTGAATCCAGATCTTCTGGCCCCAAACCCAGAGAGTGCCTTCTCACTACACCCTGTGAGCACTTTAAGACTGGCAGCAAACACAAGCTAAGAGGGGTAACTGAGCTGTCCATGGTCACAAGGCTAGTAAACATCAGAGCTGGGATCCACACCCAGGTCTCTTCTGACTGTAAACACTAACTTAGCCTCTTCAGAGATTACTCAGCTTTGGGGCTGGACATTGACCTGGGGCTCAGGGCTGTGGAGTGATGCTCCTGAGCTGTTACTTTCTCCTCTGTCCTTGGCTGAGGGAAGACTCCTCTGGCCAAGTCTGTAGAGACTATCTGGGATACATGCCCCTGGGGCTGTTCTCCTTTCGACTGGTCTTTAGTCTGTTGTCTATATAGGAGTCAGAATCTCCCAAGCTCCCTCTCTTCCACAAGGTCTCAATAGATCTCATATCTCACCTGTAATCAGGAGCCCTTTTTATGAAGCTGCTTCCACTGTGGGATGCTTTGATCAGTCTGTGCTGCCCAGCACAAGCGACCTCCTCTCTCCTCCCTAAGAATCTCGGCCTTCTCCTCCTGCACTGTGTCTCCCCTGCACAGAGCTCAAGTGTAGACCCTGGAGGTGTCTCTTCTGGTGAACAAGTTCAGCACTATGTCCTCCATCTCCTCCTCCTCCTCCTCTTCCTCCTCCTCCTCCTTCCCCTTCTCCTTCTCCTTCTCCTTGTCTAAGGGACTGAGCTTCTCTCTTCAGACCTGAATTTCTTCTCTCTGCCAGGATCACATCAGCCCCATAGGGAAGAGATTTTATCTCTGACTTTCTCCTCCCTCTACTCTCTTCCTTTTCCCTCCTCTCCCAGCTGCTGTGATTTCCTGCCTCCTAGTCCTCCATACTCTTTCCTCCCTCCCCTGCATAGATCCCTCCCACTCACCCCAAGGGGTACAGGGGTCACTTGGTATTAGCAACTGTCCACTTCTAGTTTTCCCAGAATAGGAAGGTTCTGGACCTCAGAATGAGCATGGGGGAAGGCAGTGCAATATGCTTGGATCCCTAACTGGGATTCTGGGAGAAAGACCATTATGACCCACTTCCTTACCAGTGTAGACCAGGATGTCGGAGCCTTCATTCAGGCACAGTTCAACAGGACTCCGGTGGCAGGCAAGGTAGGAAGGAAATCAGAGCTGCCTCTCTTGTAGTATTACTATGTGTACACGTATAAGGGGCATCTCCCTCCTGAGTTTAGCGGCTTAGTGGATAGAGCACTGGACCCAGGTCCAAGATGACTGGATGACAATCAGGCTCTCTTGGGAGGAGGGTGATGGGGGCTGCAGCTGAGAAGGCCAGGAATGGGGCTGAGTCTGAAGGAGGAGCAGCAAGATGCAGGGTAGAATAGGTTTTTGAACTCAAAGGGCCATTTGACACTGTCAATCAGTAAGCACTTACAAAGCACCACTAAGTGCCAGGCTCTGTGCTAAGTACTGGGGATACAAAGAAAGGTAAAATCCCTACTCTCGAGGACCTCCCAGTCTAACAAAGGAGACAACATGGAAACAACAATTTATAAACAAGATAACTCAAAGAGAAATTGGAGAAAATCATGGAGGGGAAGCAGTAATATTAAGGGGAAAAGTTCATGTTAGAAGATGAGATTTTGGCTAGGACTTGAAGGAAGCCAGGAGGTGAAGAGGGGGAGGGAGAGGCCAGCTCAGTGGATTCCCACAAATATTAAATGTAGACACTGTGCAGAGGACTGTCCTGAGGGAGGGAGGAAAGAGCAGAATTCCTATGCCTCCCCTTGTGAAGCTTCTGGTCTAATAGGGGCAGCAAGACTCATAAAAATGCCCATTTCTCTAAAGCAGTTAAAGACAAGCTCCCATCAAATAGCCCTGTGACTGTTCAAGGTTGGCCTGTATTTTCTCCATGATGAAGAGGAAACTGATGCTCAAAGTGCTCAAGTGACTAGCCCTTAGTCACAGAGCAAGTAACTCTGAAGAAGGCATCCAAGTTTCAGTACATTAAGTGAAGGGCTCAAGAAAAATGAGGTTTAAATGGCAGGAAAAGGAATTCCAGGGTCAAGGGACCAGATGCAATAACACCCCTTCTCTTTTGTTCATGCAAGATGAAATTGCAAGATTTAGTGACTTTAGAGATGATCTGGTCCTACAACCTCATTTAACAATGGAAGATAAGAGGCTCAAAGACAGTAGTGAGCTGTGCAGCATCACACAGGCAGGAAACAGAAATGCTGCGATTCAAATGTAGGTCTTCTGGCCCCTAATCCAGTGTTCTACCTTCATCTGCCTCAAGCACAACCCAGGTTCAGCTACAAGATTCTCAAAGTGCATACATCTGAAAGAGAACACAGCTCCCTCCTTCATCTATCTAGAAGACTTCAATAGGGTGTCCTGGTGCCACGGGGCCTTCGGTCTAAGGGATTTGGGGCCATGTGTTGCAGCATCATTAGGTCTAAATTTGTGGCAAACCCCTCTCTTTCCTCAGGTGTGTGAGGGTAAGCCTAGGTCTCTGTATGTCTACTAATCGCTCTAGGAAACTGAGGTCCATTTCCCAAGAGCTTTGCCCATTGCCCCTCTGACAGAGGGGTGGAAGGTAAATTTCATCAGCCATCTTTTGAAGTCACGATTGGACCCTCTATGGCCCAAGTTCTGAGACTTTCTGGATTTCTTCACCTATACGTTATTGTTGTGTATGAATTGGTCTCCCTGTTCTGGTTCATACTTTGAGATGATGTCTAGAGCCAAAGATTCCTGGATTCATGAAATCTAAGAGCATAAGACCAGGGGATTCTTAGACTCTGTGAATCTCAACATCTTAGGACTATCCAGATATGGTGAGTCACCTGTACCTTTGTTTGGCAGAAAAAGAAAAAGAAGACAGATATGAAAGTGCTCAAAATATTGAAGCCCTTGGGGACCAAGAGAATATGCACACAAATTCATTCCATGGGGCACCTTGGCTTCTAACCAACTCAGGCACACACAGCTCCTGCTCCTTTCATTACTCTCAGTCCTTTCTTGGAGGTCTGGGTGCCCCTGGGTACCTGGAAACTTTCCTTCTCCCCAATCCAGCTCATTTCTCTCTTTTCTGATTGGCTTTCCCCATTGACTCAGACGTCCCTAGGGTCTTTCACCTCTTCTTTGGACTTGATGATTCTTCCATGGACTGATACAGGCATAAACATCCATTCTGGTGATGTCCAGCATCTGGGGATGGAGAAAAGAGATGTCTCTGGCATCCTGGAATAGAAGTTGAGACTAGGAGGACTCTTTCCTCTCCCAACCCTGCCTCCACCTCCCTCCATCCTGCCCTGTTTCCGTTCCCTGTCCCATCGGCAACAAGAATTCCATCCTCAACCAGTATTTTGACCTCTCCTTGGTCCCTGAGTGAGGCCTGACCCCTCCCTGTGCACATACCTGATAGGGAATCTCAGATGGGATTTCAGAGGAAGTTGGGAAGGATACAAGGCCCAGTGGAGGGGAAAGCAACAGCCAATCAAAGACTCCTAAAACCAAAATTTGGAAGGAATTTAGGATAGAGAATGTTTGATCTAGAAGGAACTTTATGAGATGTGACAATAAGAAAAAATACTTGGAGATCTCACAGTTATGGAGCCTTTGAGTTAGAAGGAACTTCTGAGAGCATCAAGTCTGACCCAAACCCAAACAACAATGTCCTCTGCAATTCATGTGACAAGTGGTCATAGAGACTTTCTTGGAGACTCCCAGAGTGGAGGAGGACACCATGTAGCAGGTAGTCCCAGTCCACCTTCATCCATTCAACAAACACTTATTTAATACCTACTGTATGCTAGACATTGTGCCACAAACCCTGGAAAGACTTATTCTTTCTTGCCTGGAACTCCTGCTATAAAAACACCTTACTGCCCTGAGTGGTAGTGGCCTCCACAGCTGCCCACCACCCAAGCCCTGGGCTCAACTCATGACTCATTTCTATGCCTGGCTGCTCCTCACCAGTGGTCACGATTGATCCATAAAACAAAATTATCAGAACTTGACTCTCTCACTCCCAGATCTCTTAACCTGGGCACTCCCACCTTCATTCCCCACCACTGCCACCACCATTATCTCCTGCTTTCCAGTTCTAGAACCATAACCAAATCAACTCTGGCCTGACTTCTGAGTCTATTTATCAGCCCTTTAATTTCTCAAAGCAAAATGTCCCTATCTGGCCACCATTCCCTGATACGTGCCATGTAAACATAATCTCATTGTGGACAATGAGCACTTTTACATACATTACTTAATTCTTCACCCATCCCAGTGCTTCTCACACAGTAAACACTAAATATGATTTGAATATGAATCATTCACTGAATGAATGATTTTTCATTTTCATTCCTTCATTCCCTTATTCATGGAATAAACAGAGAAGACTGAGACAGTCTTGCAGTCAAGGAGATAATATTCTACTGGGAGGAAACCATTAGTAAAGAGAAAATCAGATACCAAACACATAGAGAAAGATCACCAGAGGGAGGGCATGAGCAACAGGAAGGAGCAGAGCAGCCTCCTCTTGGGTTGGAACTTGAGCTAGACTAGGCAGAAGGGTCAGGATTCCATAAGAAGGGGGTGAAGATAGAACACCTTCCAAGCATGGGACATAGCCTGAACAGAGGCTTGGAAAGGACAGGCGAAAGGTGCTGTCTAGAGTGGCTAATTAGATTGAACCTTTGAGTTCAGAAAAGACAATAAAGTGCAATAAATCTAGAAGCGCTAACTTAAGAGCCATCGAAGGAGCAAGGGGTAGTGAGTAAAGACTTGACCTGGAAGTCAGAAAGAGCTCATTTCAGGTCTGGCCTCTGACACATACTGGCCATAGGAACCTGGGGCAAGTCTTTTAAAGTTTCAATGGCCAACAGAACTCTAAGACTATAAGTTGCCTCTCAACATTGAGAATGGGAGTTCCCCACACCCAAGAAATCAGTGACTGGACCTAAACAAACAAGGGGTGATTAGGGAGCCACTAAACCTTCTTGATTCAGGAAGTGACATCGTTAAACCTATGCTTTAGAAATCTGTTTGCCAGCTGTATGGAGAAAAGGGAAGACCCTGGACCTTGGGACATCAATGAGGAAGCTGTTGTAATAGTCCAGGGCTGAGTTCATGATGTCTTCAACTAGAGTATTATCATGTTTGAGAGGAGAGATGGGGGTGGAGGGGCAAGAGGACTTCATATCTCCTTTCTGGGAAATTTCCTGACATCAAGCCTGAATTGACCTCAACAAATTCCATTCCTTGCTCCCTATTGAACCCTGCGGGGCCAAGGAGGATCAATCTAATGTCTCCTTCACTTGACCTCCCTCCAGAGACAGTTAGCGGGTTCCCACCTACCACCACATCTCCTCTCAAAGTCTTTTCTTTTGCAGGCTGGCCCCAACCATATCCCTTCACAATGCTAGGGGATATTCACCTTTTTTAAAAATCCACTTTCAGACACTCTCCAGCTGATCAGGGTGCATCCTTCAATGCCTCAGGCATATTAAAGTGCTTAAGGCACTGGGCCAGGAAGCATCTCAAGATTTGCCCAAAGGGGCCCTTTCCCACTCCCTAATAGATACTCTAAAGTCCTGGAAGTGAGCGAAGGAGACCTTCTGCCCCTACTTGTACAGGCAGAACTGAGGCTTTTAGGCAAACAGTGTTTTCATACAGGATAGTATCCTCACCTGAAGGGAGGGAAACCCAGACAGGTTTTCTTGGTGTATTCTGAGCCTGAATTCCATGAGGGACTGACTCTTCCTCCTTCTCACCGCTACTCACTCAGCAAACAGATGAAGAGGATGCAGGTGAATTCCTTTCTCCTCATCTCGCCATAGAGAATCAGTCAATAAGCATTCATTTAGTGTCTATTAGTGGCAGGTACTGTGCTAAGCATTGGGGATTCAAAGAAAAGCAGAAGACAATCCCTGCCCTCAAAAAGATTGTAGTCTAAAGGATGAAACAACTTGCCAATGGTGTACAAACAAGATATAGACAGGATAAATTGAAGAGACAATCAACAGAAGGACTGTGTGTGGTTTGTCCTTTATTCTTGAAGACCATGACATCAGGGAGATGATGACATGACTTGCAATTGACTTTGATTTGAGAGAGGGAGGGCTATGTGAAGTCACCAGCCTCACTTTTACTTTTCAAGGAAAACCTATGAAATGGCTTTCCAACAGGGGCCAACTCCTTTTGTTTTTCTTTGGTAGGAAGACTATGAAGCCTCTTCATAGACTTCACAGAATTCAGCTCTTAAAATAGTCCTGTATTCCATTCAATTTAAACAGTATTCTTAATATGTCACTTAATTAGGTACTGCCAAATATTTAGAGGATTAAGAATTAAGTTACTAATTGTGCATGGCCTAGGGATAGTAGCTCTCAACATTCTCTATTCTCTTTTATACTACTCTGTTCACTTCCTGACTTGATACTTAACATTTGTGTGACCTGGAGAAAATACACTTATGCCACAATCCTGTGCCATCTTTAGTTGTTCTGGTAGTTATCTCCTTGAAAAGTAAAAGAAAGAAGACTGTAGTGGGAGATATATCTGCCAATGTCACCATTAGGTGCCGGTTTCATTGTTCGGTTCCTTTACCTACCATGTTTGTGTGCTGAATGGTTCTCCACTGGAAGGTGGTGTTTGCTGGCCCTTAAGAAGGAATGGACATGTGGAAATGACACTCCCAAGTACAGTAAAAGAGTTCCCTGAGCTATAAGGGCATTTGGAAGAGAGGCGAGACTTGTCTTTGGATACTCTCAGGCTTCATGCCTCATCACTAGATACAACCTCCTTTCTGTTAGTTTCTTAACCTGCTAGTCTCCTAATTGGTCTCCTATTCAGTTTGTCCGTGCAGTCTGCATCTGCCTCAGTGACCTTTTCCCTGACTTGGTCCCTCACTAGGTTATGAATAGTAACCTATCTCCTTTCTCTCTGCAGCCCCTTGCATTATTTCTCTCTGTGCTTTCTTGGACCTCAGTTCCTTTGTTTGAAGGTCAGAAGAATGATTAGACTTAGGGTCCCAACCCCAATGGGAAGTCAACACCTATTTCCAAGAGGCAATCAAGTGTGAGGGAAAGGGGAGGATGAAAACCCAGAGGAGGCCACCCAAGTGAATTACTGCTGAAAAGTAGGAGTTCGGAATGGTAGACCAGGTCCAAAGTGGGTACAGAAGACCATACTGGTTTCTCTCCCCCATTGAGGGAGACAGACTAGGATGGTTGGAAACAAGGAGCAGCATCATTCTACCTTCCATGCTTTCAATGAAATAGATGAGGACACTGATCAGGGCCTCTCCATCTAGGACTCTAATCACAATGTGGACAATGGCCCCTCTGCATAGTGAAGAGCCATCACCTATTGCCTGCTATGGACATAGAAGAGAAAATGAACCTTGAGTGGTTTGGAAGGGCACCCAACATGAAGTGCCTAGCACTTGTGCACAGTGCTTTACACTCTGTACATAATAAATGTTCGTTGATCAATGTAGCAGACTTGGCTTTTGTCCTTCAGAACCTTGGTATCCCCTTGGCAAGATCACATCGCAAGGTATCTGGTAAACAATTGGGGGCACATGAATTTTGGGGGAGCACATCAAACTCTACATACCTGACCTCTGAACTCATGATTTTCTCCCAATATTGTGCCCACTGCCTTTCTCTATTTCAGTTGATGGTACAATCAACCTTTCAGTCACCCAGGTTCAAATTGGGATACATCTTTAATCTTTTCTCTCCTCTAAGCCTCATATCTAGTCAATTTCTATGATGTTCTCCCTAATGTTATGGTTGTTTGTGTTGATGCTACTTGCATAGTATCTCTAACATCTACCTCCTCTTCTCAGCTTCTACTCCAGACCTCCTCATTTCTTCACTTCTAGATAATGGCAATAGTTTTCTGACCAGTTTTTGCCTCTGTTTTCTCACCTCTCTAATTCCTCCTTCATACCACTATCCAAAGCTAAACTTCCTTAAGCGCCATCCTGATTATGTCACCTATCTCTTTGAAACTCTTCAAATGACTATCACATTAATTCCTGAAAGGCAGTGCATTGGAACAGAAAGAGCTCAGGGTTTGGAATCTGGAGTCCTGGATTAGAATCCTAACCCTGTTATTTGCTAGCTCTGGTATCTTGGCAATTTTTTCTCTTCTCTGGACCTCAATTTCCCAATGTATAAAGTGGTGCAGTGTGGGCTAGATGACTCTCTGTAACACTCATCCCAGTCTTGAATCCTGTGACCTTACCTTTTTCTTTTTCCTCACTAGCCTGGACAAATTCAAGCCCTCATCATTTGTCATCTGAATTTTTTCAGTAGCCACCTTACTGTTCTTCCTGCCTCTAGCCTCCCAATTTGTGGCCTTTATCTTTGTATTTCAATTGCTCAATGTATTGTCCTCGATTATGATTGCCATCTGCTACAGGATGGGCTAAGATTTACTCATGGAAATGGGATCACTTACCCTACACAAGAAGGGAAATGACAAAACAGTCTTTGACTCAATAGGTTTTTTTTTAGAATTAAGTTATCTAATCTATAATTTTCCATCTTTTCTTCAAAGGGCCTTTACTGAAGAAAATTTTATTGCATTTTGATAGATGTGTTTAATACTTCTCTTCTTTCCATTTGTTCATGAGGCTGTTATGCCCTAAGAGGAGGAGAATTTTTTTGTTTTCAATTTGCCTTCTGGTTCTAGTGGTTCTGGACAATTTTCTTTCGTGATTTTTAAAAATTTGATGTTCGAACTCTTTTTGATTCGTTCTTCCATATTTCTCCTTGAAGTATTTTCCAGGATTTTTTTTTGTTTATTCACTTTGTTTTTGCTTTAAGATACCTTACATTTTTGTCTATTTTTTTAGTTTTAGTACATGGACTTTGTTTTAACATTTCTTCTTGTCTCATGGGGTTATTAACTTCTGTTTGGTTCATTCTAATTTTTCATGAGTCTGCTATTCAGGTACCTGTTATTTCTCCTTCTAAGTCTTTCCTTCCTAAGTAGGAATATAAGACTGGGCAGAGTGCTGAATCTGTCGTCAAAAAGGCCTGAGCTATATGAATGTAATGGAACACTATTGTGCTATAAGAAATAAGGAGTAGATGGACTTCATAAGGACCTGGGCAAACTTATATGATCTGATGATGAGTGAAGGAACCAGAACCAGGAGAACATTGTACACAACCACAGACACATTGCTTCTGTGATGACTGACTTTGATAGACTTGGCTCTTCTCAACAATGCAAGATACTAAGACAGCTCCAAAAGACTCATGATGGAAAAGGCTATCCACATTCAGAGAAAGAATTATGGAGTCTGAATGCAGATTGAAGCAAACTATTTGCTCCCTCTTTTTAAATTTAATTTAATTTAATTTTTGGTTTTGTTTCATATTTCTCATGATTCATTTTGTTGGTTATAATTCTTCTTTACAACTTGATTATTGGGAAAATAAGTTTAATGTGAAGGTGTATGTAGTACCTTTATCAGATCACATGCCGTCTTTGGTGGGGAGGGGGAAGAGAGGTTGGGAAGAAAATTTGGAACTCAAAACTTGTGTAACTGAGTTTCGTAAATTAAAAATAAAATAAACAATATATACCTTAAAAAAACAAGGCCTGAATTCAATAATTCAATTCCAGGCTCAGATACTTACCAGCTGTGTGATCCTGGATAAGCTACTTGACCTGTTTGCCCCATTTGCCTGAAAGCAGATAGATGAATAGATAGATAGATAGATAGACAGACAGACAGACAGACAGACAGACAGACAGACAGACAGACAGACAGACAGATAGATAGATAGATAGATAGATATGTGTGTATGTATATATGTATATGTATGTATATGTATGTATATATGGAGAGAGAGAAAGAGAGAGAGAGAGAGAGAGAGAGAGAGAGAGAGAGAGAGAGAGAGAGAGAGAGAGAGAGAATTTTTTTTAGGCTACACAGGAAAAAAAAAATGCTTCCCCCAGGCTTTTTAACCCCACTGAGTTGTATAAAGCCTCTTCTGTCCTAACATTTTCTTGAGTTCAAATAATATTTTCTTCCTTAAAAAAATGTAACCACCAGGGCTTTCATTTCAAATCATTCAATCTGTTTCCATGACAGCACTTCAGGATTGCCTAACTACCCTAAGTCTCATTATCGGACTGTGGAATTTCTCAATCTTTTTTACCTCTTGGGTCTGATCTGTCCTACATGGTTGGTTGGTTGTTGTCCTTCATTCTCAAAGAGGACCAAAATGACATCACTATGGTTGAGTTAAGATTCAATTATGTCTGACTATGGCTGATCAGGCCAATTCGAGCTCACAATGCTCAACCACAGGTCAGGCACAAATAGTCCGTGTGAACATTTGGGATGGATACTCCAAACTTGTGCATCCTGCATTTCCTCTGAGCTGTTTCAATTCTCCTTTGCTCATAGAGCACAGTATCTTCTCTGATGTGGACACGCCATACTTAGCGGTCCTGTGTCAATGTCTCCCACGTCACACAATCAATTCTAAAGTTCTTGAGAGAGATCTCGAGAGTAGCCTTGTATCACTTCTTTGGACCAGCATGTGAACACTTGCCACGTGTGAGTTCTCCATAAAATAGTCTTTCTGGCAAGTGGACATTTTGCATTCAAACAACGTGGCCAGCCCATCAGAGTTACACTATCTGAAGCAGAATTTGAATGCTTGGTGGTTCGAGTAAGGACCTCAGTGTCTGGTACTTTATCCTGCCAGGTGATCTTCAGAATATTCCTAAGACAATTCAAATAGAAGCAACTCAGTTTCCTGGCATGGCACTGGTAGACAGTCCTAGTTTCACAGGTATACAACAATGAGGTTAGCACCACAGGTCTGTAGACCTTCAGTTTGGTAGTCAGTCTAATACCTGTTCTCTCCCACACTTTCCTTCGGAGCCTCCCAAACCTCATTATCAATGTGTACATCCCTGGAAAGTACACTACCAAGGTTAGTGAACTTATCCACAGCATTCAAAACTTCTCCATTTGCTGTAACTGATGGTTCCATGTATGGATGGTGTGGTGGTGGCCGATGGGGCACCTGTGTTTTCTTGGTGTTGTTAGGCCAAAATTAGCACAAGCAGCAGAAAATTGATCCATACTTCATTGCATTTCAGCTTCAGAGGCTGCGTTGAGTGCACAATCATCTGCAAATAGAAAATCATGCACCAACACTCTCTTCACTTTGGTCTTGGCTTGTAGATGTTTCAAGTTGAAGAATTAACCATCTGTGTAGTAGCTGACCTTGATGCCATGTTCATCAGAAAACATTTGACAACATGGCTGAAAACATTATGCTAAAAAGCATAGGAGCAAGTACTCAGCCTTGTTTCACTCCACTGGTGACTGGGAAGTCACGAGAGCATTGTCCATCATCTAGAACCCAGGCTAGCAGGCCATCATGAAATTGACATGCAATACTGATGAACTCCTCTGGGAAACCAAATTTTGACATAAGCTCTTTTGCCATTTGAGTTAGTCTATTTTTTAAGGTGTTGTTTTCTTCAATATACTTTTCAGTATTTTTTGGGGTCTCCTTTAGCAAGTCATTGACTTGTTTTTCATGGTTTTCTCTCATTCTTCTCATTTCTCTTCCCAAT
>CM053622.1:786627817-786644978 GCA_028646595.1 Phalanger gymnotis
TGGTGCGTTTTCACTGCCTGGCCATGTTCCCAGACAACTTACTTGACCCTTGAGTTTTTCAGCGGGGTATGACTGCTTGTAGACTAAAGAGTTCTATGTTCCACGCTTGGGTGGATGTTCCAGCTCTGCCGCACCAGCACTCCTCCTTCCCCAAGAACCCCCAACCTGGACTGGACTTAGATCTTCAGCAGGCTCTTTACTCTTACTCTCATCCACCACTTAATTGCTCCCACAAGGTAGGCCTGGGGCCAGAAGCAACTGCAGCTGTAGTTCTGTAGCTGCCCCACCTCTGCTGCCCCTGGAGCAGTGGCCCAACTGCAAACTCCCTGTCCCCAGCAGCTTTTCCCACTAACCTACTCTGTTGTCTTTGGTGTTTGTGGGTTGAGAAGTCTGGCAACTGCTGCAGCTCACTGATTCAGGGCACCAGGGCACGCTCTGTCCGGCTCCCAGTCTGGTTGGTCCAAGCCACCCATGCTGGGCTCTGCTCCACTTAGCTCCACTCCTCTCTGCTCCCAGCTCTGTGTGGGATAGACCTTACCTAGAGACCATCCAAGCTGTCCTGGGCTAGATCCCTGCTTCCCTCTGCTACCCCATGGGTTCTGCAGTTCTAGAATTGGTTCAAAGCCATTTTTTATAGGTTTTTGGAGGGACTTGGCAGGGAACTCATGCTAGTCCCTGCTTTCCAGCTGCCATCTTTTGTACTTTACTTTTGATGGAATTAAATGCTGCCTTCTTAGAGATGGATAAGCTATCCTGCTGGTAAATCCTGTGGAGTTCCCATTTTTCATTTAGCAGCTTCTGAATTTCCTCATCATTTTCATCAAACCAGTCTTGGTGTTTGCAAGTGTTCTGACCCAGATGAGCAAATGCAGTGCTGTACACCAAATCTCTGAAAGCTGCCCACTCCTTTTCTGCTCCACTGTTGCCAACTGTGTGTTTGCTCAACTTTTCCTCAAAGTTAGCAACAAACTATCCCCACTCAGAGAGGAGCTCTAATTTGTTGACATTAATTCTTCTGGTAGTCATTTTGCCTTGGAGGCACCACTTTTACTGAATGCAAATATTTAACTGTGAAAGAATAAGTCTGTGATCGGTCCAGCACTCTGCATCACACATTGCCTTCATCATTCTCACATCCTCTCTGTCTCTTTTTACAATCACATAGTCTATTAAATGCCAATGTTTGCTGTACATCCATGAAGTTTTATTTTGTTTAGGTAAACAGAAGACAGTGTTGGCAATAAGAAGGTCATGAGATGCACAAATCTTCAGTAGTAAGTGACCATGGCTGTTGCTGTTTCCACCTCCATTCCTTCCTAGGACCTCCTGCCAAGTTTGGTAGTCTGAGCCTACTTTAGCATTAAAGTCACCCAGAATTATAAGCTTGTTCTCTTTTGGCACATTGATGATAAGGGTCTCCAGGTCTTCATAAAATTTTTCTTTGACCTCATCAGGGTTCGTCATGGTGGGAGCATAGGCAATGATGATGATGGCATGATGTTTTCCTGCAAGTGGCAATCACATTGTCATGAGCCTGTCATTTACTCCTTTTGACAGGCATGCAAGCTTGTTGACTAGATTAGTTTTGATTGCAAAACCTCCATCAGCTTCATAGTACTCCCCTTCACTGTGGCCACTGCAGAAAAATGTGAGTCCATCTCTAACATCAGTAAGCTGGCCTTCATTTGCCAGCCTTGTTTCACTCAGAGTTGCTATTTGGATGCACTATGAGTTCTCTTGCAACAAGAGCTGTTCATCTTTCAGGTCTACTGGATTTTGTGTTGTCTATAGGTGTATACACATTCCATGTGCCAATGGTGAGTGGAATCGTCTTTGCAGATGTTTTTGTACATTTCTTTGTGTTTCCTCCACAGAGTGGGATTACCCACCTGCCACAGTAATCAGGCCAAGGTTGGGTAAGCAGACGATTTTTAGGGCACCTTTTCTAGCCCCTTCCTCACACCAGTAGGTGAGCAGTGTGGTCCTTAAAAGGTTGCTCTGACACCCAGGTGGCTACTGAATCCCACTGCTGCTTCCAGTGAGGAACAACCCTATGGACCACCTGTGTGCAGGATTGTGACTACAGCTCCCAGTGTATCCACACCTGCTACTTTATCACCTGCCTGTCACCATAGAACTTTGAGATAGATATAATGGTAAAATGATATGGGTGATGTCTTTTGATTCGTGCATAAATTGGATTTAAGTGAGGCAGAGTTGCACAAAGTCATGGGCCTCATTCTCTCCTCAGAGTCATCACAGTCCAGTGGCAGGACAGAATCAAGACAGCTGGTGATGGCTCAAGATCCAATGGATGACTTTGGAATCTTCGACGTTTAACCAAGCTCTAAGTGCTCCACAGCACCTACTTCAGCTGCCTTCATGGCTATTGGAACAAATTGTTCTCATCCACCCATTCCACCAGAGCAAGTACTCACATGCTTGGGGTAGACACCCCCCTAACTCACCAATGGAGTTTACCAGGGTGTAGCAGCTGAACATGCTACAGCTTCTTGGAACCCTAGGTGAGAGCTGGATGGAACAGGTGGACAGCAAAGGTAGAAAAAAGCCCTGAAAAGGGCTCAGCAGTCATCATACCAGGGATGCCAGTCCTCCCTGAACACACCCTACACCCTACATACCAGATAAACTAAACCAGCTGTTAGTTTAATACATAGATTCCCATCTTAGTGCCTATATTTGAAAACCACACATGCCTTCATTGGATCAGTGAGGTAAAGCTAAACAGCTCTATGAATTCCTCATAGGTCTGGTTCTGTGGCATAGTGGGGCTAGAGCAGCATGGGTAAGAAGAGACCAGGCCACAAAAGCCAACACTGCTGAAACTCACTCAACCAAGTCAATGATTTCCTCACAGACCCCCATAGTATGGGGACAATAATAGCAGTGAACTCCTAGGGTTCTTGCGAAAATAAAATAAGGTAATATTTGTAAAGTGCTTGGTAAAACTTAAAGTTCTCTATAAATGCGATTTACGAAATAATTTAAACCCTTAAAAAGACCTATTGCTTCATTTCTTCCAGGAAGGCTAGTTGAATTTGTATCCAAACTGTGGTGGTTGTTTTTAAATTTGAACCTTTGCTTGAAGATTGGATTCATTTTTTCCTGGGTTTGCATCTTGGACATTCCTGTTTCCGTAACAGCTTTTTTGCCTTTCCCTTAATTTTTTATTTTTGCACACTGTTTTGAAACATGCCCAAACTGAGGTGGCTAATGGTCTTTTACAATGTTGCAACAGTAGCCAAATTAAATGCCTAACAAAAATATCTTAATGTGACATCTTTAAAGTTGAACCTTCATTCTGATGCTGGGAAATTATTTAAAAATTGGGGTTCTGGGTTTTGTTGGTGTTCTGTTTTGTTTTGGTGGGGATAGGGGCATATTTCCAAATTGCTCTCCGGAATGGTTGGATCAGTTCACAACTCTGCCAACAATGAAATAGTGCTCCAATTTCCCCAATCTTCTCCAGCATTTGTAATTTTCCTGTTTTGTCATGTTAGTCAACATGACAAGAGAGATATGGCACCTAAGAGTTGTTTTGATATGCATTTCTCTAAACAATAGTGACTTAGAGAATTTTTTCATATGACCATAGATATCTTTAATTTCTTCCTCTGAAAACTGCCTGTTCATATCCTTTGACCATTTACCAATAGGGGAATGACTTGTATTCTTATAAATTTGACTCAGTTCACTGTATATTTTAGAGATGAGGCTTTTATCAGAGACAGTGGTTGTAAAAATTCTCTCCCAATTTTCTGCTTCCCTCTTAATCTTGGTTGCATTGGCTTTGTACAAAAACTTTTCAATTTAACATAATCAAAATTATCTATTTTACATTTCATAATGCTCTCTATCTCTTGTTTGCTCATAAATTCTTCTATTCTCCATAAATCTGACAGGTAAACTATTCCTTGCTCTCCCAAATTGCTTGTAGTATCAGCCTTTATATCTAAATTGCGAACCCATTTTGATTTTATTTTGGTATACAGTATAAGATATTGGTCTATGCCCAGTTTCTCCCATATTAGTTTCCAGTTTTCCCAGCAGTTTTTGTGAAATAGTGAGTTCTTACCCCAAAAGCTGGAACGTTTGGGTTTATCAAAGAGTAAATTACTATAGTCATTGACTACTGTGTCTTGTATACCTAACCTGTTCCACTAATCCAAAAAAAAAAGCTTTTGACAAAATACAGTGCCCATTCATATTAAAAACACTTGAAAACAAAGGAATAAATGGAGTCTTCCTTAAAATGATAAGTAGCATCTGCCTAAAACTATCAGCAAGTATTATATGTAATGGGGATAAGCTAGATGCATTCCCAATATTTCTTGGAATTTTCAATTTGAGATCTCTTTCAGGAGGTGATCGGTGGATTCTTTTGATGGCTATTTTACCCTCTGGTTCTAGAACTTCAACAGAGTTTTCCTTGATGATTTCTTGGAAGATACTGTCCAGGCTCTTTTTTTCATCATGGCTTTCTAGTAGACCAATAATTCTTAGATTATCTCTCTTGGATCTCTTTTCCAGGTCAGTGTTTTTCTAATGAGATATTTTAAGTTTTCTTCTAGTTTTTCATTCTTTAGATTTTGTTCTTGATGCCTCATAGAATCATTAGCTCCTACTTGCCCAATTCTAATTTTTAACAAATTGTTTTCTTCAGTTAGCTTCTGTACCTCTCTTTCCATTTGGCCAATTTTACTTTTCAAGGAGTTATTTTTGCCTGTTAGGTTCTCCTTATCCATTTTACTTTTTAAAGATTTGTATTCATCAGTGAATTTTTTCCCATTTGGTCCATTGTATTTTTAGAAGAATTGGTCAATTGTAGTAGCAATTTAGATTTGAAGATCTTTCCCACCCATAGGCCATGTGACCTGCTTACATCACAGGAAGCCTAAGTCCCATGTGGTAGGAGGAGCTTGCTGGGAGGAAAAGGAAATTATGTCACAGGAAATGCTGAGAGAGAAAGCAGTTATGGCTGCTAATGGCTGCTAAGGGTCATCATGATAGTTAGAGCTGAACAGGCTGACTTAGCTGTACTGTGAGTTTGTTTTTGGGAAGACCCCAGCAGGGGGTCGGAGAAGTTTTAGGATGGTGAGGCTCCATGTTGTGATATTATGTATGGAATGCTTTACTGCTGTGATAGATTGGATAAATGGCTTGTGGGATATGATTCTCTGGTGTCTGAATAAATTGTTTACTTCTACCTTCTATTTGGAAAGTCTCGTATACTTTGCAATGCAGAACTACATAGGCATTTTGACAATTATCATCTACATTGTTATTATTGCCTTGCTGATACATCAATTTTTCTTTTACCTCTCTAATTTGGCTTTTAAAATCCCCCTTGAGCTCTTCCAGGAGTGCTTTTTGGGCTTGAGATCAGTTCATATTCCCTTTTAAGGTTTCAGTTGTGGGTATAAGGTCAATGCTGTCCTCTTCTGAATTTGTATTTTGATCTTCCCTGTCTCCATAGTAAGATTCTATGGTCTTTTTTTATTTTTCTAGTTTGCTTCTTCATGGTGGTTGCCTTTTTTCTGGCTTTTAAAGTGTATCTCTGCTTCTGTGTCCCAGGGGGCTCTGTCCCAAGCTTCTTGTGCTGGTAACCAGGGTCTTGGTTGCTGGTTTTGTGTGCCGTGACCTCTGGTTTTGTCAGCTAGAAGCTATATAATGCTGCTGCTCACCTGGTGCTAAGCTGGAGCTGGCTGGTGTGTGCCAAGGACTGAAGTCTGGTGAAGTCTTTCTGAGTTTCCCCAGGGTTACACTGAAGCTTGCAGTGAGAGGTGTGGGGGATGGGTGGTCTGGCTGCTGGAAGTCTCCTTTTCCCCTAAGGCTGCACTATACCATGGGTGGCCTCTGCCATTGTCTGTGCTGGTGTCTTCCAATTCCCCTGGCTGTGCAAAGGCACACCTGGGGTCCTGGTTTTGGCACTTCCTGGCTCCACCCCCTTGGGGCTCAGGAACTCCCACCGGTCTGCTGAGGTGGGGCTTGCTGGGACGCCTTCCAACCTGCCTTGGTCCCCTTCTGCCACCACAAGAGGGGCCATCTCTCTAGCTTCCTGAGCTAAAAGACTGCAGTGCCCCTCCTTCTGGATCCACTATTCCAGGGTTTTCCTGGGGCAATATTCTCTGGTTTATTTAAGGTCAACAAGGGAGAGATGAGAGTACTTTCAGTTTACTCCATCATCATGGCTCCCAAAAGGTCAAGAAGGTGACTTTCAATCATTTATTCTGTGGGCTAATAAACCCAGATCTAACTGCTGCCATTGTCCACAAGCTCTGGGCTTCCATCTCACCCAGCTTCAACAGACTCCCATCCTGTGCTCAGAGGCTTGGTAGTCACCACTACTGTTGGTGATTCAGACTGCTGAGCCTGCTCTCACTCTGGTATGGTCAGGTGTAGTCCCATGCATGCTCTGCACTCTTCCAGCCTGATGCAACATATTCTTCCTGTCGACCTTCTATATTCTCCTGGGCTAAAAATCTGCCACACTCTGTCTCCTAGTGGATTCTACTTCTCTCAAATTTGTTCAGATTCACTTTTTAGAGGTATCTGAAAGAATTTATGAGAGAGCTTGGGTACATCCCTGCTTTCACTCTGCCATCTTGGCTCTGCCCCTAGAAATTTCATTTCAAATAGCTGTAGACAATATAAAATACCTGAGAGTACATCTGCCAAGAAAAATACAGGAACTATATTAACTTAACTATTAAAAAATTCTATACAAATGGTGTCAGATTTAAATGATTGGAAAAATATTAATTGTTCATGGACGAGCTGAGCCAACATAATAAAAATGGCAATTCTGCCTAATTTATTTATTTCAATGCCTTCCCAATTAAACTACCAAAAAAATTTTCTTGAACTAGAAAAATTAATTTAAAAGTTAATGTGGAAAAATGAAAAGTGAAGGATATCAAAGGAATTAATGAAAAAAAGTTTAAAGGAAGGTGGTCCAGCAGTACAAAATCTTAAACTATATTATAATGTGGTAATTATCAAAGTTCTGTGGTACTGACTAAGAAATAAAATGGTGGACCAGCAGAATAGAGTGGTTATACAGTATACAGTAAATTGTTATAGTAACCTTATGTTTGATAAATGCAAAGATCTAAGTTTTGGGGATAAGGACTCACTTAGCAGCATCCTCCCAGTGAGCCAAGTTTGCCCCTTCCTCATCCTCCACCCCATGTCTAATTCATTCCCAATCCTTGTCCATTTTACCCCTATAGCATTTCTTGTATTCACCACCTCTTATCTACTCGTGCAGCCACCACTGTTTCAAGCTTCTATCACTCTTTGCCTGAACTACTGGAATGGCCTCCTAATTAGTCTTCCTGACTCTAGTCTCTCAGTTCTCCAGCCCATTGCTCCACGCAACTGCCAAATTGATATTCCTAAAGCTCAGGACTGATCACACTATTCCTCTACTCAATAAGTGGCTCCCTCTTGCCTTTGTGATGAAAGACAGACCCTTCTGTTTGACATTTAAAGCCTTTCATCATCATTCCCCTTCCTATACAGTATTTTCCAGTCCAATTAGAGGAGCAATTGTCCTGAATACATGACACTCTATCTCCCACCTGTGCACCTTTGCATAGGCTGTCCTCTGTACCTGGAATTCTCTCCCTGATTTTCTCCAACCCCCCTAGTAATCAGTCAGTCAGTCAAAAAGCTTTTATTAAGCACTTACTATTTGACAGGTGCTGTGATGAGCACATGATCAAGTGAGATAATATTTGTAAAGTGCTTAGCTCAGTGTCCAGCCCAGAGTAGGTGAATGATCCATGCGGATTCTTCCTAGCTGTTGGAGTCTAAGAGAAAGGGCCCTGCCTTCAAGAAGCTTACATTCCAATGGGGGTGACAACAATCAATAAAAATACTCTCAGAAAGACAGAAGAAAATCTGGGAAGGAAGGATTTCTGAGGTCCCTTCAAGCCAATGTAGGTTCCCTCTCTTAAATTTTTACATCTAGTACTTGAGAATTTAGAGCTCAAAGTCTAGGACAGGTATTTTTATTATTATCATTATATATAATATATATTAATATTATTACATAATGATAATAAGCCATCTTCACCATCATGATAGCATTGATATAATCTTTTAAGGTTTAGAAAACATTTTATATATGCTGTCTCATTTGATACAAAATAAATGCCTTGGGACATCTGAAGTGAAAGGCCCTTACTGACCAGAAGGACTGAGGACAACTTCTTGTAAAAGATGTCCTTTGAGTAGGTCTTTCCGGGAAGGAAAGAATTTCAACAGATAAAAAGGGAGAGGAAGGATGTTCTGGGTATGGGGAAACAGCTTAAGCAAAAGTCTGAAGGAGGCCTATTATATGATGTGCTTGAGGAAGGAAGTTGTCTGGTTTAGCCGAAGTGGAGTAGGATAAGATTGGGCTAGAAAAGTAGAGTGATACCAAGAGAATGTTATATACAGTAACAACAATATTGTTTTAAGAATAATTTTTTTAAAAGAGTAGAGAAGCAAAGCAGCATGACTGGTTCCTGGCCAGCTGGATATAGCAGGCTCTCACCAATCAGGACAATATGGTCCTGGGCTAATGTTCTAGTGTGGAGGGTTCAGTAATTTGGCAGAAAGAAGGGGTGAAGCTGGGGCCAACTAGATAGAAAGGTTCTCTCTCTACTTAACATAACCACCAATTCAGTGCAGAATTTCTGGCTTGAAGGTGAGACAGGGAAAAAATGTAGATAGAGACCTCAAACCTAGGGACATAGACTCAGGTGGGGATAATGGGGGTGAACCCAGGCCACTTGACTCAGTGGATGGAGACGCAGGAATACCAACTACAAAACAACTGCTGAGGAGGCAGCACTAGTCTGGGGAAACTCAAGTGGCAACAGGCCAAGGGTAAGGTCACCTGGAAAACAGCTGTATGGCTTCTTATTTTAACTAATTATTCTGTCTAGTCCTAAACTCAATGTTCTGTTTTATCTACTGAAGCAGGACAAATGCAGTCAAAGTGTTTAAAAATTCTGTACCCTGGGACAACACTTTGATTGTCCTGCTCTAGTTACAACCCTGGTTCCTTTTTTAGAGAGCTGTATTTGTGATTTTCAATTTAGTCATTATATTAAAGATGACTTGACCATCAAAAAAAAAAGAATAATTTTGGAGGACAGAGCCAAGATGGTGGAGAGAAGTCAGGAAGTTGACTGAGCTCTCCCCACTTTCTCTCAAAATAGCTTTAAATCAAGCCTCCAAATAAATTCTGGAGCAATAGAATGCACGAAAAGACAGTGAAACAGTTTTCCAGGACAAGATAACTTAGAAAGACAGAAAGAAAGGTCTGTCTCACTTGAGTAAAGGGGGAGCATAGATAATGTCCTGGCAATCCAGTAGAAGGCTCCTAGCCATGGCACAGATTAGCATCTCAGGCCCCATGGTTCTAGCTCAGCAGGCCATCAGCACAGCAGGCCAGCTGTGAAGTCTCCAAGTCCCAGTGCAACCTGCAAATTGCCAGCCCCATAACTCCTGGCAAAATAGGAGTGGCTATGCCAGGTTGTCCTAGTGCAGTGGGAAATCTGCCAGAAAGCCAGTGACTAGGCCCCTGGTCCCCAGGGCAAGAAGCTTGTGATAGTGCCCCCTTTCCAGGACCAGAGCTCAATTTTAAAAGTCACAAAATAGTCTGTAAATGAGCAAAAAACAAACAAAAAAGCCCTGACCTTAAAAAGCTACTATGGCAACAGAGAAGATCAAAACACAAACTCAGAAGAAAACAACAATATCAAAACACCTACATGCAAAACCTCAAAGAAGAATATGAATTGGTCTCAAGCCCAAAAATCCTCTTGGAGACACTCAGAAAAGATTTTAAAAATCAAATATGAGAGGTAGAAGAAAATTGGTAAAAGAAATGAGAGTGATGCAAGAGAAACATGAAAAAGAGTCAACAGCTTGGAAAAAGAAAACAACTCCTTAAAAAGTAGAATTGGGCAAATGGAAGCTAATGATTCTACGAGACCTCCAGAATCAATCAAGAACAACTTTGAATGACTAAGTCATTTTGATTATTATAAATCTCCAAAATAATTACAAAGGACATTTGAAGGAAGAGGCTATGTGCATCCAGAGAAAGATAAATAGAAGGATGTATAGAATAGTTTTGCATATGCGTATATGTGTGTGTATGTATGTGTGCACATACACATATATTTGTGTAGCCATCTCTAGGGTAGGGGGTGGGGAGGGAAGAAAAGGAAAAAAAAGTTGCATGATAATTTTACTATATATTTAAAAGGAATAGCAAGTTGTACATAGTAGGCTTGCAGTTATATATAGTCTTTTTTTTCTATTCTACTATGTTATGGAAATGCTTGTTTTATTTCTTAAGTTCAGAATAAAATTAATTTAATTTAAAGAAAGAAATGTAGCATGACATCAGGTTGTGGGGGGTTTTGAAGGCCAGGCCCTCAGGGATCAGGAATTGAGTGTCACATGGGAGACAATATCAGACTTAGGTGGCAGAATGTGTGGCCAAGAACAAGGAAGATTTCTAACCTATAGGAAAGGTCTAGCTAAAAGGTCTCAGGGAGTCTGGGTCCATTCATTCTTCACCTTCAGCCAGCCAGATTACAGATTTCTCTGGTGATCTCAGACACAGGTCACACCTGAGTTTCCCCTACCCCTTCCATGTCAGGCATAGCACTTTGGGAGCTGGTCTGGAGGGCAAGATCTGAGGTCTTGGAGGGGAGAGGCACAGCTGGAAGCTGCCCTCCCCAAAGGTGCTGGGATTAATGTGTTTGGGATTGAGGAGTATCATGAAGAAATCCTGTAACCTTGGGGAAAAGGGCAGCCTCACTTGGATCAATAGACACTTCAGTGAGGCTTCTTGAGCCTCAAGATGAGAAAATTGCTAATCTTTCTCCCTGATGTGTCATCACAGAAGAGTAGTTTCAAGAAAATCCTAAAACCATTTAATTGTTTTTCCTTGAACTCCTGTGTGTGGACCATCCTTATTTATGGTTTGTAAAAGGCGTGAGTCTTGGAGAAACTGACATCATGCATCTTGACAGGAGATATTCTATGGGTTATTTCCCCTCTTTAATAGAGCTGCGCAGTGATAAAAAACTCTGAATGCAGAGAAGCAAACTTGGCCATTGACATGGATGGGGAGGGAAATTCCAACATGCCAAGGTCACATGGCCTTATTTCAGGGAAATAGAGTAGACATGGATGAAGCAGGATTTCTGGTACTTGGGGGCTTGGAGCTATTCTGATTATCTTTGCACTATCCACACCCCTCAGACTAATTTGTAAAGGAATATTTTTAACCACAATTTTTTTGTAGCAAAGAATTAGAAACAAAATAGATGTTCATCAAATAGAGCATAGTTGACAGACTGTGGTGTGTGAATTATGTTATGGTTTGGAGTTGCTGGGAGCCCCCAAAATGTCAGGGTACAGGGCAGTATGCGTCTGGAATGAATTCACACATTCAAACAATCTTCCATTTTAGGGGTAGTTTATTGTAATCCCAATAGAAACAGAGTTCCTAGTGAATCTGCAACTTGATGGGGGCAAGACTGATAGTTATATACAAAAAGGACAGTGAAAGGATCCAGATGGGATTAAGGAGTATTAAGTAGTCTGAGGTGCACCAGATGCAGTAGTGAATGGAGTATTAAGTAGTCTGTGTTGGGCACTGTCAAGTAAGCTAATTAAGTGATTTGGGAGGGCCAGATGCCTTGGGCAGAGGAACCAGTGATCTGGGCTCCTGAAATGTATGGGAAAATTCAGGGACTTGGTTGTTTTCAAAGACATGGTCTTTTCCTTTTAGGGGTCCAGGCCCCATCACTACATCAAATATATTGGAATGTTGTTGTGCCACAAGAAATGAGGAATACAGCATTCAAAGAAATATGGAGAGATTTGTATGAAGTGATGCAGAGTGAAGAGAGCTAAATGGGGAGACCAATTCATACAATGGTCACAACAGTAGTAAGGGGGGAAATAACTCTGGAAAAACCTCAGAACTCTGGTGAAAGCATTGAGCAGTCATGACTTCAAAAGATGAATGATGAAATGTACCTCCTATCTTTTGGCAGTAAGGTGATGCATGAACTTTCTGAAACACAAGCAATTCATTGTGATTTCTTTCTCTTTGTTCTCTGATTTATTTCTGTTACAGGAGAGGACTTCTACTGAGGGTGGGGATGGAGAGACAGTACCTACTGGATACTGTACTGGAAAACTAAGGAGCAGACATAAAAAATGCACACTTAGAGGAGAAAAAGGAAGAAGAGTGCAGGGGAACACAAATAGAACGCTTTTGTTCACCACTCTCCATCTGCAACACTGCTTTATTTCAATACTTGAACAAGATGTCCTTCCCAAGATAAGCTGATTCTATCAGATCTCATCACCATGCTGGTAACTCAATCTTTGGATACTCAACATCTCCCTGATGGGGTGATGGGACCTGGACCCCTAAAAGGAAAAGACCATACCTTTGAAAGCAGCCCAGTCTTTAAATTTTTCCATTCATTTCAGCAGCCCAGAATACTAGCCTTCACCAAGGCAACTAACCCACCCCAGATCACCTAGACCTAATTAGCATGCTTTCACTGTCACTCTTGCCCCGCCCCAGTCTACTTGCATACCACTCCTAAATTACATCTAGATCACAAATTAGTCATTTCACTATTGTACTTGGCCTATGCCAGATTACTTACCACTCCTTAATCCCATCCAGATCCTTTTACAGTTTACAATCCTTTTTGTATATAAGCATCAGCTTCACTCCCATTAAGTCAAAGATTCACTGGGAACCCTGCCAGCTTCTATTGGCATTATAATAAACTTTGCCATAAACTGACCAGGAGATGGTTTGAGTGCATGAATTCATTCCAGGCAGACACAGCCCCAGCAACCCCAAACTTCATCATTCCCACCTCCCTCAACCTCTTCTCCCCTTTGATTGAGGGGCTGGATGGTGAAGCACTCATCATTTGACCATTTATCCTTCCAAAACTTTCCTTGACAAAAAGCATAAATTGGAATTCCAGATCATTCTAACTTCCATTTGAATCTCTGCTAGGTTCCAACTGCTCTAGGGCCAGGTTGTCCCCCTAGCATCCTTCCCCTGCCCCTCCCCCATCTTCCTTTTGTGTTCTCTCTTCTTTTCATTATATGATATGCTCCTTGAGGGCAAGGATTCTTTCTATTTCTCATGTGTTTCCCAAAGTGAGAGAGACCTTGAAAGTGTCCTTGTATTGCTTCTTCTGACTACCATGTAAATGCTTGCCCTGTGTGGGCTCTCCATAAAATAGTCTTTTTGGCAAGCATATGTTTTGCATGCAAATAACATGGCCAGCCCATCAGAGTTGCACTCTCTAAAGCAGAGTGTGAATGCTTGGGAGTTTAGTTCAAGTGAGGACCTCAGTGTCTGGTACTTTTTCTTTCCAGGTGATCTTCAGAATCTTCCTAAGACAATTAAAATGTAAACGATTCAGTTTCCTGGCATTGCACTGGTAGACTCTCCAGGTTTCAGAAGCATACAACAGTGAGGTCAGCACAGTGGCTCTCTAGACCTTCAGTTTGGTAGTCAGTCTAACACCTCTTCTCTCCCATGCTTTCCTTCAGAGCCTCCCAAACACTGAGCTAGCTCTGGCAATGCATACATAAACCTCATTATCAATGTGTACATCCCTGGAAAGTACAGTATCAAGGTAAATGAACTTATCCACAGCATTCAAAACTTCTCCATTTGCTGTATCCCCAGTGTTTAGCACAATGCCTGGCACATAGTACAGTACATTTAATAAATGTTTATTGAATTGAAGTAACATTATGAACTTTTAAAAAGTTAAATTCAATTTTTTTCAAAAATCTGCCTTCTCTCACCTCTCCCACCACTGAGAAAGCAAAAAAGCAAAGCCCCAGTACAAACCTGTGTGGCAGAGCAAAACAAATTCCTGCATTGCCTATGTCCAAAACACATATGTGCTTCAATCTGCTCCCTGAGTCTATCAGTTCTCTATTTGGGGGCAGATAGTATATTTCATCATGAGTCCTTTGCAACTGTGGTGGGTCATTGTTTTGATCAGAGTTCCCAAGTCTTTCAAAGCAGTCTGTTTTTACAATACTGCTGTGTGAGGTAAATAAAATGTGAAGACTTCACAGAGAAGATATGTATAAATATATATACATATATATGTATATATATACATATATCTATACCTACACTAAGAAATGTTTAAAAATCAAGAAATCGGGAAATAGGGAAGTGAAAAAAAATTCTGAGGCCGTGAGAGTCTGATGACTCAGCCTCTGGGAAAGTTTACCCTGAAACTTTTTGTTCCTTCTTCTTCCTCAGTAAGAATAAGGTCACTGTGACATGCTTGCCTTTACTGTAAAAGTACTGTAAGAGAATGGAGAGGGTCTCCCCCTCCCCTTATTCTGTTCTCCTTCTTTAGATTTATAGATGTCACCTCAATTGTAATCATTAACTAAGGGAATGGGAATTGGAGTTTCTGTGCCTCAGTTTCCCAGTTCTTTGTCTAGCTTTGGTGATCAGATTGTAAGCCCATCTCCCAGCCAATGGTGAGAAGGGTCAGAGATGGGTGGGAATTCTCTTGCGTTTGGTATAATTATTGGTGCTTTGCCCCTTGCAAAGCACCTCCCGTGCTAGATCTGTTTTAGCAGAGGATGCCCAATTCTCGAGAACTGAATAAAATTTATTTCTGTTCCCACCCTGAGATGGCTCCTTATTATAAATTTAATTGGTGAGGGTCTTTCATCCCACACAGTTTTGGGGGTTCATCCCGGGATCTGCCCATTTTGTAAGCGAGACTCCTGATTGGCTCTGAGACTGGTGCACACTTGCAGATTTCTCCAATAGTCTCTGGAACTGTTAGGGTATTTCCACTTTGGCTGAGAAAAGTCCCAAAGAAGGAGAGACTCAGGGGAACAGAAACCAAAGAGCTCCAATTCCAAAATTAAAATCCCCCAAGTGAAACTCCGGCCAGTGGAGAAAGAAATCAATCACGTTAAGTTATATGCACATAACCCAGTGGGGGAGGGCAAGAGCTTGCGGGCCCAAGGGTCTTAATTAGATTGGGCACCACCAAGTGACCCCCCTAGGTGACTGGGAGAAGCTGGGTGATCAGTTTCTGTGGTTTCGAGAGTCATTGACTCGGAGGCTCCTATGACGGACCTCGTCTAAATTGAAATGGGGCAAAATTAAACGAAGTCTATTATTTTGGAGCAAAGATTTCCAGATATACCAGTAGATCTTCTTTTAGGGAAAATGATTTTGTATTTCTGTACCTACCTGTCTGTGTTTTTGTGTGTCTGTGTGAATGAGTGAGTGTAGCCTGTCAGAAGCAGCAGCGGTAGCAGCAGAAGGGTCACTAAACTCTCCCTTGCCCCTCCCTATCCCACTGGCATTCCTGCAGAAACAGGTTGGAGCAGCAGCAGTGGATAGGAGTGAGTGGGAGCAGAGAGGGCAATTCAGTTTTGTTCTATGTGTCCGTGATCTGGTTAAAGTTTACCATTGTAAGAAGAAATATACACAAGTTAAAGTCTAGTTGTCACGGTGGGGAGGAAGATTGATTTATGTTGAAAACGGGGAGAAAACAGAGTATGTGAGAAAGAAAGCCTGAGAAGTGTTAGACTGAGTTCTCAGGGCTTTGGATATTTATCATAACCTCTGCTCAAGAGGCAGAGTTATTTCAGCAGGAAGACTTAAAGGTGCATGGGAAAAAGTTCTTTTTGAACTTTTTTTTTTGCACTAAAAAGCCTCAAGATAAGAAATGATTATAGCTCATATAGAGAAAAAAGGAAGAAAGAAGAGGGGGGAACTTTTCCCTCAGATCAAAGGGAGGCAGGCTGGACAAGTATTTTAACCCTTTTTCTGCCTACATAAAGGAGAAAAGCTTTTGTGTAATGGGACCCAACCAGAAAAGAATTGAACTAAATGTGAAAAGTGAAGATGTGTCATTCCTAATTTAATGCTTAAGATAAATTAGAGTTCATTTTACTGTTTGTCACTCAAGTTTATGGGAAAAGGCAAGGAGAAACTGTGATAAAAAAAAATCTGGAGCAGGCAGCCTAGAGTAAAAGGGTTGATAGCCTGAGTAAAAAACCCAATAGATGAAGTTATAAAGAGATGGAAGGTATTATGTCCATCCACCCTTTGGAATAAATCTGTGAGTGGGTTCTATTAAATTTAATATGAATATTGGTCCAGTATGTCACTTTAAACTGACCTGGTTATAACAGGTGATTCAAAATTGTTTGTAAAACTTTCGCAAGAAAATGTAGACATAGGAGGGGTGGAGCCAAGATGGCGGCTGGAAAGCAGGTTCTGGCATGAGCTCCCCACCAAGTCCCTCCAAAAACCTATAAAAATGGCTCTGAACCAATTCTAGAGCTGCAGAACCCACAAAGTGGAAGAGGGAAGCAGGGCTCCAGCCCAGGACAGCCTGGATGGTCTCTGGGTAAGGTCTGTCCCGCACGGAGCTCCCAGCTCCCAGGTGAGGGGAGCGGAGCTGAGCCAAGCAGAGCCCAGCATGCGTGGCACAGACCGACCAGACCAGGAGCTAAGCGAAGAGTGCCCTAGCGTCCTGAATTACTGAGCTGTGGCATTTACCAGACCTCACAACCCACAAACAGCAAAGACAACAGAGAACATTAGTGGGAAAAGCTGCAGGGACTGAGTTTGTGGTTCGGCCAATGCCCCTGGGGCAGCGGAGGTGGGGCAGCCTTAGAACTACGCTGCAGTTGCTTCTGGCCCCAGGCCCACCTGGTGGGAGGAATTAAGTGGCTGATCAGAGCAGGAGTGAGGAACCTGCTGAAGATTTAAGCCCAGTCAGGGTAGGGGGTTCTTGGGGAAGGAGGAGTGCTGGTGAGGCAGCGCATCTGCCCAAGCGTGGAACATAGAACTCTTTAGTCTACAAGCAGTCATACCCTGCTGAAAAACTCAAGGGTTAAGTAAGTTGTCTGGGAACATGGCCAGGTAGAGAAAACGCACTCGGATTCAGTCTCAGACTCTGGAATCCTTCTTTGGTGACAAAGAAGACCAAAACATACAGTCAGAAGAAGTTAACAAAGTCATAGAGCCTACAACAAAAAGCTCCAAGAGGTACATGAACTGGTCTCAGGCCATGGA
>CM053622.1:786645478-786665990 GCA_028646595.1 Phalanger gymnotis
AGACTTCATAACAACCTGGAAGAACCTACACGACATAATGCTGAGTGAGCGGAACAGAGCCAGAAGAACATTATACACAACCACAGATATATTGATTCTGTGATGACTAACCCTGACAGACTTTGCTCTTCTCAGCAACACAATATGCACAGACAGCTCCAAAGGACTCATGATGGAGAGTGCTATCTACATACAGAGAAAGAACTATGAAGTATGAATGCAAATCCAGGCACACTTCATTCTCTCCTTTTTTCCCCTCCACTTTTTTTTTCCTTCTCTCTTTTATATTTGTTGTTGGGTTCTGGTTTTTTTTTATTCTGTTTTGTCTTTCTCATGAGTCATGAGAAAATGTATAAATTAATTCAATGCCTAGTTATACCTGGAAGTTATATGGGACTCCATGCCTTCTTGGGGAGGGAGGGGGGAGGGAGGGAAGAAAATCTGGAACCAAAATTATGTAGAACTGTTTGTTGCAATCTAAAAATAAAAAAATTAAATAAAATTTAAAAAAAAGCTTGGTACAGAGCCCCCTGGGCCTCAGAAGCAGGGATACACTTTAAAAGCCAGGAAAAAGGCAACCACCATGAAGAATCAAACTGGAAAAGTAAAAAAGACCATTGAACCATATTATAGGGACAGAGAAGATCAAAATACGAATTCAGAAGAGGACAGCATTGACACTATACCCACATCTGAAACCTCAAAAAGAAATATGATCTGGTCTTAAGCCCCAAAAGCATTCCTGGAAGAGCTCAAGGAGGATTTTAAAAGTCAAATTAGAGACATTAAAGAAAACTTACAGAACCTAATAGGAGAAAATGTCTCTTTGAAAAGTAAAATTGGCCAAATAGAAAGAGAGATGCAGAAGTTATCTGAAGAAAACAATTTGTTAAAAATTAGAATTTGGCAAGGAGAAGCTAATGATTCTTGGAGACATCAAGAGTCAGTCAAACAAAATCTAAAGAATGAAAAAATAGAAGAAAACTGAAAATAACTAATTAGAAAAACAACTGACCGGGAAAATTGATCCAGGGGAGATAATCTAAGAATTATTGGTCTACCAGAAAGCAATAATGAAAACACAGCCTGGACAGTATCTGCCAAGAAATCATCAAGGAAAACTGCATTGAGGTCTTGGAACCAGAGGGTAAAATAGCCATCGAAAGAATCTATTGATCATCCCCTGAAAGAGATCCCAAATTGAAAACTCCAAAGAATATTGTAGCCGAATTCCAGAATTATCAGGTTAAGGAGAAAATACTTCAAGCAGTAAGAAAGAAATAACTCAAATATCTTGGAACTACGGTCAAGATCACAGAGGACCTTGCAACTTCTGCATTAAAAGATAAGAAGGATTGGAATAAAATATTCCTTAAGGCAAAGGAGCTTGGACTACAACCCAGGCAAAATTGAGCATAATCTTTCAGGCAAGGAGATGGACATTCAATGAAATAAGGGAATTCCAGATCTTGCTGATGAAAAGGCCAGAGATCCATGGGAAATTTGATCTTCAAATACAAGACCCAAGAGAACCATAAAAAGGTAAACAGAGGAAAAAAGAAAAATAAAACCTTGTCATTAAAAAAGGGTGAATTGCTTGCATCCTTATATGGGAGGATGATATTTGTAAATCTTGAGAATGGTGTAGCTAGTGCAACATCTAAAATGGATATACACAGACAGAGGATATGGGTATAAATTAACAGATGTGATGATAAAAAACCTAACTAAGAGATGTAAAGGGTTGTAATGGGAGAAGAGGTAAGGAGGAGGCAGAAAAGGATAAATTACATCATAGGAAGACACACAAAAACATATTATAGTAGAGGGAAAGAAGGGAGGGAGAAGAGCAGTGTCTGAACTTTACTCTCATCAGATTTGGTTCAAGGAAGGAATAACATACTCTGTTAGGTATAGAAATCAAACTTGCCCTACAGACAGTAGGATGGGAAAAGGGAAAGAAAAGGGGGGAGTAGTTAGAGGGGAGGGAAGAAGTATTAAGGGAAAAGGGTAAGATAAGGGGGGACTGACAGGGAGGGAATATTGAGGGAGGTGGTGGTCAAAAGCAAAATTCTTTTGAGGAGGAGAAGGGAGAAATAAAAGCATAAACAAGGTGGAGAATAGGATGGAGAAAAAGACAGAGATAGTAATCATAACTGTGAATTTGAATGGGATGAACTCTTCCATAAAATGGATAGCAGAATGGATTAAAAACCAAAATCCTACAATATGTTCTTTACAAGAAACACATTTGAAACAGGGAGATAGACACAGGGTAAAGGTAAAAGGCTAGCATAGAATATATTATGCTTCAACTGAAGTCAAAACAGCAGGGGCAGAATCCTAATCTCAGACAAAGCAAAAACAAAATTAGATCTAATTAAAAGAGATGAGGAAAGAAACTATATCATGCTAAAAGGCACCATAGACAATGAAGCAATATCAGTACTTAACATATATGCACCAAGTGTTATAGCATCCAAATTCTTAGAAGAGAAGTTAAGGGAGTTACAGGAAGAAATAGACAGCAAAACTATACTACTGGGGAACCTCAACCTTCCCCTCTGTGAACTTGGTAAATCTACCTTCAAAATAAATAAGAAAGAAGTCAAGGAGGTGAATAGAATTTTAGAAAAGGTAGATATGGTAGATCTCTGGAAAAAATTGAATGGGGATAGAAAGGAATATACCTTTTTCTCAGTGGTACATGGCACACACACAAAAACTGACCATGTACTAGGGCATAAAAACCTCTTAATCCAGTGCAGAAAGGCAGAAATAGTCAATGCATCCTCTTCAGATCACAATGAAATAAAAATTATTTGTAATAAAGGACCACGGAAAGATAGGCTAAGAATTAATTAGAAACTAAATAATCTAATCCTAAAGAATGAGTGGGCCAAAGAGCAAATCATAGAAACAATCAATAACTTCATTCAAGAGAATGACAAGTATGAGACAACACACCAAAATTTATGGGATGCAGCACAAGCAGTTCGTAGAGGAAATTTTATATCTCTGAATCCTTACGTGAAAAAAATAGAGAAAAAGGAGATCAATGAATTGGGTATGCAACTGAATAGAAAAAGAACAAATTGAAAATCCCTAATTAAATACCAAATTCGAAATACTGAAAACCAAAGGAGAGATTAGTAAAACTGAAATCAAGAAAACTATTGAACTACTAAATAAAACTAAGGGCTAATTTTCTGAAAAAAAAAACCCAACAAAATTGATAAATCTTTGGTCAATTTGATTAAAAAAAGAAAGAACAAAATGAAATTACCAGCATCAAAAATGAAAAGGGTGAATTGACCTTCAATGAAGAGGAAGTTAAAACAATAGTTAGGAATTATTTTGCCCAATTGTATGCCCATAAATATGACAACCTGAAGGAAATGGATGAATATTTACAAAAATATAAATTGCTTAGATTAACAGAAGAGGTAGTAAAATACCTAAGTAATCCCATCTCAGAAAAAGAAATTGAACAAGCATTCAATGAACTCCCTAGGAAAAAATCTTCAGGGCCAGATAAATTTACTAGTGAATTCTATCAAACATTTAAAGAACAATTAATTCCAATACTTTATAGAGTATTTGGGAAAATAGTGGAAGAAGGAGTCCTACTAAGTTCTTTTTATGACACAAATATGGAACTAATACCTAAACTAGGAAGAGTCAAAACGGAGAAAGAAAATTATAGACCAATTACCCTAATGAATATAAATGCAAAAAATTTAAATAAAATATTAGCAAAAGGACTACAGCAAATTATCATGAGAATAATACACTATGACCAGGTAGGATTTATTCCAGGAATGCAAGTTTGGTTCAATGTTAGGAAAACTATCAGCATAATTGATCACATCAACAACAAAGCTAGCAGAAACCATATGATTATCTCAATTGATTCAGAAAAAAACTTGACAAAATATAACACTCATTCTTATTAAAACACTAGAAAGCATAAGAATAAATGGAGTCTTCTTTAAAATGATAAGTAGCATCTACTTAAAACCATCAGCAAGCATTATATGTAATGGGGATAAGCTAGATGCATTTCCAATAAGATCAGGGGTGAGACAAGGATATCCATTATCACCCCTATAATTCAATTTGGCACTAGAAATGTTAGCTGTAGCAATAAGAGAAGAAAAAGAAATTGAAGGAATTAGAATAGGCAAAGAAGAAACTAAGTTATTGCTCTTTTCAGATGATATGATGATTTACTTAGAAAATCCTAGAGAATCAAGTAAAAAAAACTACTTGAAATAATAAGTAGCTTTAGCAAAGTTGCAGGATATAAAATAAATTCACAGAAATCCTCAACATTCCTATATATTACTAACAAAGCCCAACAGCAAGAGATAGAAAGAGAAATAGCATTTAAAGTTACTATAGACACTATAAAATATTTGGGAGTTTACCTGCCAAGACAAACTCAGGAACCATATGAACACAATTACGAAACACTTTTCACACAAATAAACTGAGATATAAATAAATGGAAAAACATCAGATGCTTGTGGTTAGGCCTAGCTAATATAATAAATTACAATTTTACCTAAATTAATTTACTTATTTAGTGTCATGCCAATTAAACTACCAAAAATCATTTTATGGGGCTAGATAAAATAATAACAAAATTTATCTGGAAGAAAAAATGGTCCAGAATATCAAGAGAATTAATGAAAAGAAATGCTAGGGAAGGTAGTCTAGCCATACAAGATTTTAAACTGTATCATAAAGCAGCAATCATCAAAACTACTTGATATTGGCTAAGAAATAGAATGGTGCATCAGTGGAATAGGTTAGGTACACAAGATGCAGTAGTCAGTGACTATAGCAATCTAATCTTTGATAAGCCCAAAGAGTCTAGCTTCTGGGTTAAGAATTTACTATTCCACAAAAACTGCTTGGAAAACTAGAAAACAGTATGGCAGAAACTGGGCATAGACAAATATCTTATACTGTATAACAAAATAAAATCAAAATGGGTTCATGATTTAGATATAAAGGCTGATACTGTAAGCAATTTGAGAGAGCAAGGAATAGTTTACCTATCAGATTTATGGGGAAGGGAAGACTTTATGGTCAAACAAGAGATAAAGAGTGTTACAAAATGCAAAATGGATAATTTTGATTATGTTAAATTGAAATGTTTTTGTACAAAAAAAGCCAATGCAACCAAGATTAGGAGGGAAGCAGAAAATCGGGAAAGAATTTTTAAAACCGGTGTCTCTGATAAAGGCCTCATCTCTAAAGTATACAGGGAACTGAGTCAAATTTATAGGAATACAAGTCATTCTCCAATTGATAAATGGTCAAAGAATATGAAGAGGCAGTTTTCAGAAAGAGAAATTAAAGATATCTATAGTCATATAAAAATGCTCTAAATCACTATTGATTAGAGAAATGCAAATCAAAACAACTCTTAGGTACCACATCTCTCCTGTAATATTGGCTAACATGAAAAAACAGGAAAATGATAAATGCTGGAGAAGATGTGGGAAAATTGAAACACTATTGCTTTATTGGTGGAGTTGTGAACTGATCCCACCGTTCTGGAGAGTAATTTGGAACTATGCCGAAAGAGTTCTAAAAATGTGCATACACTTTGACCCAGCAATATCACTTCTAGGGCTGTATCCCAAAGAGATCATAGAAGTGGGAAATGGGTCTATATGTACAAAATATTTATAGCAGCTCTTTTTGTGGTGGCAAAGAATTGGAAATTGAGGGGATGCCATCAATTGGGGAGTGGCTAAACAAGTTGTGGTATCTAAATGTAATGGAATACTATTGTGCTATAAGAAATGAGGAGCAGACAGATTTCATAATAACCCAAAAAGACTTACATGATCTGATGCTGAGTGAGGGGAGCAGAACCAGGAGAACATTATACATAATTAGACACATGGTGTCTGTGATGGCTAACTTTGATAGACTTGGCTCTTCTCAGTAAGACAAGGTTCAAAGAGAGCTCCAAAAGAGTCATGATGGAAAATGCTATCCACATCCAGAGAAAGAATTATGGAGTCTGAATGCAGATTGGGGCAAACTGTTTGCTCTCTCTTTTTCTTCTTTTTTGGTTTTGTTTCTTCTTTCTCATGATCCATTCCATTGGTTATAATTCTTCTTTACAACTTGACTATTGTGTAAATAAGTTTAATGTGAAGGTATATGTAGAACCTACATTGTATTACATACTGTCTTGGGAGGGAGAGGGTAGGAGATGGAAGGGGAGAAAATTTGTAACTCAAAAACTTGTGGAACTCAGTGTTGTAAACTAAAAATGAAAAAACAAATTAAAAAACAGTCGATGCACATTGATGGGGGAATGACTTAACAAAATGTAATGCTTGAATGTGACTGTGCTGTAAAAATGATGATTATGTGATGGCTACAGAGAAACATTGGAAGATCTACATGAATTGATGTAGAATGAAGTCAGCAGAGCCAAGAAAACAATATTCACAGGGAATATAACAATATCAATGTAAAGAATAACCCCCCAAATGAAAAGTAAATGGTAAAAAATTATAAAGATCAATCAGGACCCAAATTAAGAGAGATGAGGAGACACTTCTGACTTATCTCTTTGCAGAAGTGGCAGGTCCACAGATGTTGCACATTTTCAAACTTTTTTGATATATGTATCAAATTTTGTCAAAATCTTTCCTTTTGCCTTCTTTTTAAAAGTGCTCTTTGTTGTATGTGGCTTTCTGAGAGTGGCAAAAGGGACACTGGGGGAGACTCTAGAGTAAATATGACTATGTAAAGAAACAAAAGTCATCAATAAAAATATTTATTATTATGGTTTAATTGAAAGGCTATGGAATCAATAGGGTCCTTTGCTTTCATGTCACTTACTTCTTCCTGCTCATGGAAACTTCTCCTCTGGCCATGTGTCTCCTCCCCATAAGAAAATATCTCCTCAAGTGGCCCTTCTGTGCTCTCTATTTCTCTCTTTGAGGGAAGGTGTTGGAGAGATTGCCTCTCCAGTTTGTCCTTCATACCAATACCATAGCAATCAATCTTAAGCAGAGATTTGGCCGTGACACTCCTCTGCTCAAAACTGTTTGGTTGCTTTCTAGTGCCTTCTTCCCTCCTACTGGCCTAGACTCCAAGATCCTCTTCCCTGAGCTGACCCAGAGTCAACCAGAGTTTTGGTTTGTGGCTAGGCCCTGCTCTGTCTGCCTTCTGAGATCATAACACTTCCTTTGACCTCAGCCTCCCCATCTCTGGATGCTGCATAGAAGAATCCAAAATGAATTCACTTTAATCAATCAATCATTCAATAAACATTTGTGAAACACCTACTATGTTCTAGGTACTATGCTAAGTGCTAGATGGATTCAATTTAATTAAAATTTAATTTAATACAGTTCGATTCAAACCATTTCCATCTGAATTGCCCACTATGTGTGAAGCATAGCACCAGTCCTTGGAGATACAAAGATAGATATGACATAGACCTTTTGGGATAAGTATACAAATGAGTATAAGACAAGGGAGAGTAAGATAAATACCAAGATCAGGCCAAATGCTTTGATGAATTTGAAGGAGAGATCATTCTTACTTGGGGGTTCATGGAAGAGGTTAAGTTTGAACTGAGAATTTAAGGGATAGATCTCAACACACCAAGATTTGTAGTGGGGGGTGGTGGAATCTTTTCTAGGTCTGAGAAAGAGTGTGAGCAAAAGAGACAGAGATGAGAGAAGGCAGGGCATTACCATGGTTGAAATGAAGGTAATTTGAGACACAAAATTCTGAGCACATTCAATTTATTGATAAGGCTGGCAGTTACCAATAAAAGTGGTTTCTCAACTCCTCAGTCAGCCAAAAGACCACAAGGTAGCCTTTACATAGTTTTGAGAAGTCAAGAGAACAAGGAACAGGAAGCATGGCAGATCGAGAACAATATAATTGGTTACAAAGTCTGAAGTATCATAGTTGGCAAAAACAATTTGATTGGCTGGACATTTGGGGCTAGTAACAGCCCCTCCTTCTATCTTGCTATCAGGAAAGGTTGATTGATAGAGTCCATCAGCTCATTGGTTGAACAGAGATAACAGACTTTTTGGTTCTTACCTGCATTCTGTAAGGTTTGTTAGTAATATAACATTCTCTTAACTGTAGATGGGCATGCAAGGCTATATAGAGATAATGTATTTCTTTGAGTTAAGGAATTCCATGAGACAACTGAATTTTAAACTAACTCAGAGAGGGAAAACCGAACTTCTGGACTCATGAATTTCTGAATTTTATTCAGAGACAAAGAAGCATGGCTCAGGCAGTTACAGAATGGAATCAATTACAGGGTGGAATCATATATAAAGTAGAGAATGAATATTTGATTTTTCTCAGAATGGAGAGAAGATGAAGAGTAATCCACTGTGACAATCTCTTATAAGACTGGGTATCCATAAACCCCTTGGGATTTGTAGTTCTTCTCAGTCTGAGAAGGGAAGAATCTAACATGAGAACGGCCCTCAGACAAAAAGGGCAGAGGTTTTCATGTTGGGGATGGGGCAGGTGGAGTGTTCAGATTCTTGGGGAGAACCAGCAAAAGAGAAGGGAGAGATAAAGGTCATCCCATGGCAGCAATGATACTTGAACAGAGGCCAGTGCCAGGCACATCTGCTCTTCAAGACCACGAGAGATGATAACCTATATTGGAAGAGACAAGATAGCAAGTGTGTGACTGTATGGTTTTTTTTTTAAATCACTGGGCTGTGTTCTAGGACCAAGGGTACTAAGAAAGATGAGCCAACCAAGACGGATGAGCAGCCCCTCCCCCACCCCTCTCTTACATCCACTTAATTGTGTGCATATTTTATTCTGTTAAAGAATACATTTGGAGAGAGGATTCTGGGAAGATGGTGGAGTAGGTCAGAAGATTCCAGATTTCCCCCACAAACAAGACAAATCAGAGTCTCAGGACCAATGTAGAATGGAAAAAATAAACAAGATTTGGGGCAGAACATTGGTCCTCCTGGGACAACCAGAGAAGATGTGAAGAAAAATCCCAGAACTGAGGTTTGGTCCATATGAAGTGTAAATACCTTCAGGCTTGTTCTGCTGAAACAGCAGGCAGCAAGTCCTGGGGCTAGCTGGATTGGGAGGTAGCTTTGACCCCAGCCACAGGAATTTTCACTTCCTGGGCAGTGGGGGGAGTTGGGCATCTGAGTGAGGAAAGTTGAGGGAATCTCTGCTAATAAGGGATGCCAGGCCCAGCTGTGGTGCTGAAATGTGGTCTTGAGTGAGAAGGAACCAGCACATGCCTGATGAGTGCAGAAGCAGTGGGGCAGGGATGCTTCTGGCTGTGGGCACTTAAAGGAGGGCAAAGCTCTTGGTTTTGGTTTCAGGCCAGAGGGGAGCGCTGAAGGAGGATATGAGGCCAGAGGCATCTTCCCCCATACCCCAGGACTAGAGGTGATTACAATAATAAGCTGCTATTAAAAAAATAAGCATGCAAAGGAGAAGGAACCGAAACATAGAAAGTTACTATGGGAATAGAGAAGACCTACGTTCATCTTCAGAGGACGATATTGAAGCAAAAATGCCTCTCCTACACCAAAAAGTAATGTCAAATGGTCACCTGCCCAAAAAGAATTCATAGAACTTAAAAAAGACTTTAAAAATCAAATGCTAGAGATTGAGGAAAATTAAAAAAAGAACAATCCAAGAAAAACAAGAAAATTGTGAAAAGAAAGTCAACCAAGTGGAAAAGGAGATCCGCAACATTAAGGAAGAAAATGACTCCTTGAAAATTAGAATTGGGCAAAGGGAGGCCAGCAAAGTTATAAGAGACCAAGAAATAATAAAATAAAATATAAAGAATGAAAAAATAGAAGAGAATGTGAAACATCTTATAAGAAAAATCAACTGACCTGGAGAACAGATCAAGAGGAGAAAACATAAGAATAATCAGATTACCTGATCAACAAAAGAATCTTGACAAAATGATACAAGAAATAATTAAAGAATATTGTCCTGAAGTGTTAGAACAAGAAGGGAAAGTAGAAATAGAAAAAAAATCCACTTACCAGCTGAAAGAGAATCTACAAGGAAAACCTACAGGAATATTATAGTCAAATTTTGAAACCCCTAGTTCAAAGAGAGAATATTTTCAACAAGAAAAAAACAATTGAAATATGGTGGAGCCACAATTAGAATCATGCAAGTCCTAGTAGCAGCAACACTAAAAGACTGAAGGTCTTGGAACACTATGTATTAAAGAAAAAAAGAACTGGGGTTGTGGCTGAAAATACCATACCCAGCAAAGTTAAGCATAATCCTGACTGAAAAAAATGGACACTCAATTAATTGCCAGACTTTAAGGATTTTGGTGCAAAAACACCCTGAACTTAATAGAAAATTTGATATGCAAGATCCAAGAGAAATATAAGGTACATATCAAAGACTAATTGCAAGGGAATCAATAAGGACAGATTTTTTACTTTTTATCTGAGAAAATGTAAAATGTATGTGTAAGATTGTTATTGGTAATTGGGTAATTCAAAAGAAAGATCGAGGTAGATGTGATGTGATTTGAAAAAAGTAAAACTGTTTAGGAAAAGGTAAAAAAAATAATTATACAAATGAGGAAGAGCTGATACAGAAGAATTAGATGGGTGAGGAGGGCTGTTAGTTCTGGAATCCTATTTTCATTGAGAATGGGTTAAAGGGGAAAGTATATATATACATATATGTGTGTGTATGTGTGTGTGTGTGTGTGTGTGTGTAGATGGGTGTAAGTCTTCTAAATTCAGAAATAAATAAAAGGCTAAGGGGATAGGGAGAGAGGAAAGGATAAGGGAGGGATATTTGGAGGAGTGGTAGTTTAATAAGAGGTCAAGGTAGCAGGTAGAAGTAAAGTAGAGGAGTCAGGAAGAATAGGAAATAAGAGACACACACAAACATAAAATAAAGATCAGGAGTAGAATTTATTAGAAAAAGAATCAAGGGTAGTAATCATAACTTCAGACAAAGTTAAAGCTAAAATAGATTTAATCAAAAGAGAAAAATAGGGAAACTACACTATATGTCAGCCATATTAATCAATATTGTTTTAGATTATTTAAAATAACTAGACAGTATAAGGTTGGAATATTGCTGTGGTATAGGATATTATGAATTGGCAGACTTAAAAAATATGGAAAGACTAGACTTATGAAGGAAGATGTTATCCATCTTCAGAGAAACAGATGACAAACATCTTACATAGAAGCATGTGAATGTGTATGTCTATATATGAGTATGATTATAGATACCTAAGTATATGTATGTGTAGGTAAGTATATGTATGTATGTGTATAAATATATATATACATATAAATAAAGTTTGCATGTACATGTCTGTGTATATATCTGTCTGTCTAACTATCTGTCTATCTATCTATCTATCTATCTATCTATCTATCTATCTATCTATCTATCTATCTATCTATCTACCTGTGCTTAATTGCAGTCTTCTTGATGGGGCAAGAAGGGGGAAAAAGAACAAAGTAAAAAGTGCACAGGAGAGAACAAAAGAAAACTTACAAGGAAGCAAGGAAAAGAATGGACAGCTCAGAACATACTATGTAATATTTATTATATAGGCTTTCTTGAAATAGAAATTTATTGCTGTATATTTTGAATCCTTTCTTACATCCTACTGTGCACATGGCAGTGCTTTTTTTCTTTTCTTATTGTGTATTTAAGTTTAAAATAAATTAATGAAAAAAGAATCCATCTATTGGATTTAATGGTATTTCTCACAAACACCTGTGGTCCACCCTATCCTTGTACTGCCTGTGCCTTGTGGTGGTCCTTTATCTGTGTCATGAGTGCACAATGGAAGTCACTCAAGAGAGAAGGGTCTTTCCTGGTAGAAGGCAGGGAGCTCAATCCCCAGTCTATTGTCAGACAGTTTCACCCTCAAGACATGAGCATTTCACAACTCCCCTTCTAAGGATAGCATGATTATGAATGCACGCCTTGTTTTTCATAAATCTGCCTTATTGTCATGAGCCAATGTTTTTACAGACATTTACAACAAGTTCACATTTCTTTCTGAGGCTAAAAAAATCTCAGTGCCTTTGTTCATGGCAGGCCTGACTCCAGCACCCTTGTAGTTCAGGTGAGATGTTGGGATGAAATGAGGCACTTGAAAGTCATTGAGCAGTGACAACAGAAAGTTTGCTTAGATCTAACATGGCAAGGATACCGTGGTATTCAGTTTTTAGCTTAGCCCACAACATCTCTCAATAATAATACTTAAGAAAATTAATATTATATAATATAAATATAATATGATATACTCTAAGATACAATATAATTCCATATATTTACATACTATGATACAATGTGATATATTCTAACATATCATATTGTGACAACATTAAACTATAAATTTTGTTATATTCTTTGTTATATATCAATATTATATAATATAGCATTGATAAATAATAATGATGATATATGATATTAATATGATTATGACAATGGTCACAGTGATGATGCTTGATAGAAAATGATGCTTGATAGCCTGTAATTATGTGAAACATATTTCCATATTAGTCATAGTTGGGAAAGAAGAAACAGACCACAAGGAAAAATATAATGGAAAAGAATAAAGTAAATGAAAAAATGTACTTCAATCTAGTTTCAGAGTCCATCAGTTCTTTATCTGGATATAGATAGCATTTTCCTTTGTGAGTCCTTATATTGCTGAGAAGAGCTGAATCGTTCATTGTTGATCATCACATAACGTTGCTGATATTTTAGCACTAGTCGTACTATTAGTGGTACTTTTTTAAAATAGTCAACCCAGAGTTTATCTGTAGATTTTTCATGGACTTTCAAACCCTCTCTCCTTTTTTTTTTAAAAAAATTATTTATTTTCAGTTTTCAATATTCATTTCCATAAGTTTTAAATTTTCTCCCCCTCCCTTCCCCTCTTATTCCCCAAGACAGCTTGCAATGCAATATGAGCTCTACACACACATTCCTATTAAACACATTTTCACATTAGTCATGTTGCATAGAAGAAGTATAACGAATGGGAGAAACCATGAGAAACAAAACAAAACAAAAGAGAGAAGATTCTGCCTCACTCTGCATTCTGCCTCCATAGTTCTTTCTCTGGATGTAGATGGCATTTTCCATCATGAGTCCTTCAGTAAAGGTTTAGGTCCTTGCATTGCTGAGAAGAACTAAGTCTATCAAAATCAGTCCTCACACAGTGTGGCTGTCACTGTGTACAATGTTCTCCTGGTCATGCTCACTTCTCTCAGCATCAGTTCATATAGGTCTTTCCAGGTTTTCTCGAAGTCTGCCTGCTCATAATTTCTTACAGCACAATAATATTCCATTAGATTCATATACCACAACTTGTTCAGTCATTTCCCAATTAATGGGCATCCAGTTCTTGGACATAGTGGCATAGTTTTTAAGAATTACAAGTATCATCTTCCCATGTAGGGATGTAAACAATTTAGCTCCATTGAATCCCTTATGTATTTTTTCCCCTCTTTTCTTTTTTAGGCTTCTCTTGGGTCTTCATATTGGAGATCATTTTTTTTTGTTCAGTTCTGGTCTTCTCCTTATGAAAACTTAAAATCTTTCTATTTCATTGAATAACCATTTTCCCCCTTGATGTATTATGATTAATTTCATAAAGTAGATGATTCTTGGTTGTAGTCCTATCTCCTTTGCTTTCTGGAATATCATGTTCCATGATCTCTAACCCTTTCATGTTGCAGCTACTAAGTCCTGTGTAATCCTAATTGTGGGTCCCTGGTATTTGAATTGTTTCTTTCTGGCCACTTGCAATATTTTTCCTTTGACCTGATAGTTCAGAAATTTGGCTGTAATGTTCCTTGGAGTTTCTATTTTGGGCTTTCTTTCCTGAGGTGATTGGTAGATTCTTTCAATGACTATTTTGCCTTCTGGATCCACGATATCAGGGCAGTTTTCCTTGATAATTTCTTGAAAGATGCAGTCCAGGTTCTCCTTTTAATTATGACTTTCAGGTAGTCCAATGATTCTGATGTCCTTGATCTATTTTCCAGGTCAGCTGTTTCTTCAATGAGGTATTTTACATTTTCTTCTAGTGTTTCATTCTTTTGAATTTGTTTGATTGATTCTTGATGTCTCATAGAGTCATTAGCTTCCACTTGCCCAATTTTAACTTTTAAAGAGTTGTTTTCCTCAGCTTTTGTATTTTCTTTTCCATTTGGCCAATTATATTCTTTAAGGAGTTTCTTTCTTCTTTTTTTAAAAATTAATTAATTTATTCTTAGTTTACAACATTCAGTTCCACAAGCTTTTGAGTTCCCAATTTTCTCCTCTTCCCTCCCCTCTTCCTTCTTCCTCTCCCCAGGACAGCATGTAATCCGATATAGGCTCTACACATACATTCACATTAAACATACTTTCACATTAGTCATGTTGCAAAGAAGAATTAGAACCAATGGAAAGAGTTGTTTTCTTTAAAGGATTTTTGTATCTCTTTTTCATTTGGCCAATTCTACTTTTTAAGCAGTTATTTTCTTTTTCCAAGCTGTTGACTCTTTCCCCCCCATAACTCATTCATCACTCTCATTTCTTTTCCCAAGTTTTCTTTTACCTCTCTTATAAGATTTTTAAAGCTCTCTTTTAAGCTCTTACATAAGTTCTTTCTGGGCCTGAGACCACTTCCCATTTTCTTTGGGACTTTGCCCATAGGTGTTTTGACATTGCTGTCCTCTTCTGAGTTTGTATCTTGATCTTCTTTGTCACCACAATTACTTCCTACGGTCAGATTCTTTCTTTGTTGTTTTGTGCTCATCTTTTTTGGCCTTTTACCTTTCTCTTAAATTTGAGCTCTCCTCCCAGGGTGGAAGGGGCACTGTCTCAGGCTTCTTGTGCCACAGGCTGCAGGTGCTGGCTGTTTACCTGATGCTGCACTGATGTTGCCCTAAGGCCTACAGGGGACCCTTGTGTATGGTGCTGCACTGAGGGGGTGGGATGGGGGGGGTGGCTGGTGCTGCTGAAGGTGTCTGGAAGCTTACCTGGTGTTGAGCCAGGGTCCTAGCACTGGTGTCTGGTGTGTACTGAGGCTGGTGGCATATTTCTGCATTCCCTTGGGGCTACACCGAAGCACATGGAAGTCTCCCACTGGGGGTTGCCTGTTTGCCCAGGGTTATGCTGGAGCATGTAGTGGAAGTGGAGTCTGCCCATTCTTCTTGCTATGCTGAGGCACATGGGGAGGCCTGGTGTTGGCCTTTGCCTGCTTCACTGAACTCTGGCTCATGATCTCCTGCTGGCTTGCTGAGGTGGGGCTTGCTGCTGGCTTGCTGTAATGCTTCCTATTCTGGACTGCACTCCCTTTTTACCTGAGTGAGGAAGACTTTTCCTGCCAATCTTCCAAGTTTCTTGGGCTAAAAGATTGTTTCACTCCATCTTTTTGCTGGTTCTTCTGTTCCAGGATTTGTTTGGGGGCACTATTTTATGATTGTTTGGAGGTGAATATTGGTGAGTTATGACGATTTACTGGTTACTCTGCCATCCTAGCTCTGGAATTCCCTGGTTACACACGTCATTTTTTAAAAGAAGAGCATGGTTTCCAAGATGTCTCCTGGAGATGGGTCCTGATACCATGGGGAAGAAAATGCCTATGGTTCAATAGTTTAGCTATAGAGCTAAACAACAGTTTTATTGTGGGACTCTGTTACTTTGGACACCACCTGTCCCTCTGATGAGGAATGGTGAATGTAGACTTGGAGGTGTAGAGGATTTGGGGAACATCAGAATGTATGGCTGATAGGAAGGAAGGGGCAGGGAAAGGAAGCAAACTACTTATGAGTCAGGAGCCATTTTAAGCCACTAGTTGCAAGAGAAGGAAGGTGACTCCTCTAGCTCCAGGGATATTGTGCTTCTACAGAGAAGCAAAACCCAGGAGCAATGGACCTTATTGGGCCTTTCTGGTCTCATGGAATCACCAATGAAAGTTGGGGGTGTGTGTGGGAAGGTTGCACATTACTCCCACTGTCCCTGCCACCTCAAATAATCCAAAGAGATTGGTTAACCTCTAGTTAAATAAAGACTTTATGCTTTCATGTATTATGTATATGAAGGGAGATTTCTCCTCCATTTTTTTAAACCTAGAGGGGACCTTAGATTTACAGGAAGATAGATACTTTTCCAAGTGTGCCAACCATATTAACATTTCCATATTGGCAGCATAATTACTAATCAGATTATCCTGTTGTCCTGATGTGATATGAAACGGGGGAATGTCTTTCAAATTATTACCAAACTTACTGTCACATGAGTCCTTACTGAGTTTATTGAATAACTACACTACTAAGAGATAGGCAATGAGACAGAGATGGGGGCACTGGAGCTTTATTTCCTGAGACTGAGGCACACTTCCCCAGAAAATGAATGGAAAAGTGTGTTTCTTCCAAATACATACCATCTGTTACATGAAATGAAGAGGAGATGGCTGCTTGTTATGAAGCATCTGGTGACATAAAAAAGGGTGAGCTTGTTAAAAAAAAATGAATATTGCTCCTTAAGAAAGCAGAAATGTGCTTGTTAATACACAACTATTTACATGAGATAAAAGGGGACATACGTCACTTGTGACCTGAAATAAGGAAATGAATAGAGAATTCTTGGAGGATCTAAAGTCCTTGAAGCAATTGCAGCTAGAAAGACGTTGAAGCAAACCAGCTGTAAACTGACCTTGCAGTACATATTGGAGTCATATATAGTAAATGGTGAGTTAGTTTAAAATGAAGTTAGTTATATCAATTTACTCTTAACACTAGATATTCTCACTGGTTCATCATCCTCAACCCACTGGAAATTCTTTTCTTCTTGGATGCAGCTGTTAATGAATCGCTAAAACTTATCAGTGGTGTAGATCAAGAACAGTTTTCTCAATTAGTGTTTTGAAATCCATTACCATCTACGGCTCTCCCAATGTCTGTGTCCCAAGGAAGCCTCTTTGTCCACTCTCAACTCTTCCCATGCCTTCCATAATGGACAGGCGGGTAAACCTGCTCCTTCATCCCAAACTCCTGATGTTTGAGTAGATTAAGGGAAATTAAACAGTCAGTACTTTCTGTGAAAGAATATGTATTATATATGTATATACATGCACACACATAAGTATGTATGTGTGTGTATATATATATGTCTGTATCACAAAGGTCTTTTTGGTTTTGTGAAGTATGAAGACATATTTGGACAGAATTTTAGCCTGAAATTGTTCTGATATGAATGAAAAGTCCAGGTTTTTTTTAACTATTGATGCCAAGAAGACAATGTACTGCTTTGAAGTTACTGGTTTCATCTTTCTTATCAAAGACTAAATTAGTTCAGGGAAGGAATTCGATTTTCTGAAGAATAAGGAACTTTGGTTTGTGGTGACTGAAGTAGACATGAATGCCTTTGCATTTTAATCTAATTTCAGAGTGGTGTTTCTTTTTTATTCTATTTTTAATTTCATTTTACATTTATTTTATTTTTAATTTATGGGATAAAATAAGCATTTCCATAACATAGCATAATTAAAAAAGATTGCACATGAAAGCACAAATCTATTATGTACAATTTGCTTCCTTTTAAAGTCATCATGTAAGTTCTTCCCCCTTTCCCCCTTTTTTTCGCCCCTCCATTCCCCTCTCCTCCTCAAGAATGGCATTTCTTGTATTTCCCTTTGACCAAATTGAAAAGGGAATCCTTAGAGGGGATGGTTAGAGAGGAATGTCCCTTTTTCAACCAAAGGAAATGTCCCTTAATTTATCATGAAATAAATAAAAAAACCTGACTTTTTGTTTTTAATCGTGGAGGGGACCCTTTGGTTTTATCAGGAGATAGATTCTTCTTCAAACGTACACTGATGGTATTAACAATTCTATAGTTATTTTTAAGCAAATAAAAAACTCACATAAAACTGAACTTTGCTTCACCTATGGGAAGAATTTCATCTTTTGTTTCCTGAACACTTTACAATTCATGAGCACATTTGTTGGGTTAGGGAGAATTTCAATTAGGACCAGTGCCATGTGTGAGGGGGAACCCTTGGAATTTTTCTTCAAGCATTGAAGCATTGATTTAAAAACTCCAGTTTGATAAAGGGTCTCTGACAGACAATGGCTAAAATGCAGAGTGTAGGGCATTTCTTTCATAGTTCTATGGGGTTGTGATGCTGATTCCAGTGCCAAAGGTACCAGCATGACTCTGGATTACTCCTTTATTAAAAACTTTGTGGCCAACTGGCTAGAGGTCAGAGGCCTTATTAACCCTCATGGAGATTTTTTCAAAGTAGATCTTCCCACTGACTGTTGATCCACGGTCATGGAAACTGACCATTTAAAAGAATGGCATAGTCTGTCAGACACACTAAGAAATAAATATGCATATTTCTGTTCATGTTCGTGTCTGTAGTCACATTATATATGGTCAAAGCCATGTTGGGGAAAGTCTTTCCTATGATTTTATAAGTCACTTATCTAGGTTGAGATTAGGCCTCTTTCAGATGCACCATCAGACCATTTGTGACCCAACCAGTAAAGTGCCTCAGTGGATAGACTGTATACTGGACCTGGAGCCAGTAAGATCTGAGTTCAAATCCAAACTTAGATACTTGCTAGCTATGTGACCCTGGGTAAGTCACTTAACCTTTGTTTACCTCAGTTTCTTGAACTATAAAATGATAGTTATAGTAATAGCTAGCATTTACATAGTGCCTTCTATGTGCCAGGCACTGTGCTGAACACTTTACAAATCTCCTCTCATTTGATCCTCAAAATAAACCTGGAGGTAGGTCCTAAGGACTTTAGAATACATATTGATACTCCATCAAACACCCTTACCTTCCAGTTCCTAAACTTGCTCATTTCCCATGACCTATTTCACCACCCGACCTTGGTGATCACCCGAAACAGTATCTTGATTTCACCCACAAACGTTCCACTTCCGTGTTCATGAACCCTGAAATTCCCTTATCTGATCACAATCAATTGTTATTCCATCTCTTCCTCTGCCTTGCAACTCCTAGCCCTGTTTTTCATCCTTAGACTTCTCAGTTCTTTCCCAGACTATCACCCCTGAAGTGGCTACAATTTCCCCATCTTGATTCATTGATGAACCAGTTCAATTCTGCCCTGTCCTCTTATCTTGAATCCTTTCCCCCCTTAGCCTATCTAAGATCCTTACTTGCCAAGACTCAGCCTTGGATTACTCTTACCATTCGTTGCCTTCATCCATGCTCACATGCTCCTGAATGGAGCTGGAGAAATCATTAAATCTGGTTCCGCTTACAAATTCATGTTACATAATTTCAATTGGGCCCTTGTTGTACAAGTCGATCCTTTTACACTCCCTTAATTAACTCATCCTACTCACCACATTGGATTACAAACTGTAGCATACCTTCTCAAATCTTCTAGAGCTCCCATCCTACCCTCCATCCCACCCCCAGCTAGAAACCTTGCCTCATATTTCCCACACATGAAATTATCACCTCTTCTTTACCTCACATCATTTAGAGACCTTCTGCTACTACCTCGTCTTTCTCTCACATGAAGAGGTGAGCCTTCTCTTTGCCAAGGCAAATCCCAAATAGGTCAGAATGATTCCACTCAACCCCATCTTCTCTGGCAGATTGCCTCTTCTCTTCTCTCTCCTTTCATTTATCTTTAATCTCTCCCCATCCATTGGCTGCTTCCCTGCTACCTACAAACTTACCCATATCTCCCCTATCCTTAAAAATTCCTCATTTGATCTTATCCTCACTAGTTATCGTCCCATAGCTCTCCTACCTTTCATATCTAAAGTCCTTCAGAAGACCATTTATAATCTGTGCCTCCATTTCCTTTCCTGTCCTCTCGCTCTCTTCTTAACTTTCTATAATCTGGCTTCCAATCTTTTCATTCAACAGAAACTGTTCTCTCCAAAGTTACCATTAACCTCTTAATTGCCAAATCTAATGATCTTCTTTTCTCAGTCCCCATCTTTCTTGACTGCTCTGTAGTCTTTGTCACTGATGACCACAGCTCCTTCAAAGTCTTCTTTGTTGGATCATCATGCAGGTCATGTCCAGGAATGGTAGATACCTCCCAAGAGTCTCTCCCGAAGCCTCTTCTCTTCTTCTTTCAATATGATCTCTATTCCTCTTCTAGCTGAACCCTCAGCAGAACCTGTGACCCTAAGGCCCAGACTGAGTCCCCTTCAGAAAAATTTGGGCCCCTCCTGGGTTTTGCTTTGGAAGATTGGGTCATCTTTGAGCCTAGTGTAACAACAATGTTGCTTGCAGTTGCTGTGGAGGTGTAAGACCAATGACACCAACACACAGGAGGGCTACTAGCACAGGTTCTTTGGCTTTTCTAAGGAAAGCAATTTTAAGGGGTTTACAATCTCACTTTAATTAAACATACATATATCATTCACTTAGTTCAGGGGGAAAAGTCAGCACCCTGAACTTCAGAGCAAATACAAACAGAAATTATAAACAGAGAAAATA
>CM053622.1:786666490-786694148 GCA_028646595.1 Phalanger gymnotis
CCTGTGTTGGGAGGCCTGGGGATCTGCGCTGGTTTCAGGCGCCCAGCTTTCTCCCAGCCTGTCTCCCACGTGGGTTTTCCGGCCAGCCGCTTCTGCTTTGGTGCCGTCTGGGGCAGCTCCGCACGCCGAGTCGTTCCTTCAGCCTTTCAGATTCTCCCGGCTGGGAAATTTGCCCCACTCAGACTGCTCGCAATTTCTAACTCTCTCAGATCTGCTCAGATTCACTTTTTTATAGGAATCCAACAGAACCTGTGAGAGAGCTCCGGCAAGACGCTGTTTTCATGCGGCCATCTTGGCTCCGCCCCCCCCCCCGTACCAAGCTTTTTATGTTGGGAGCCAGTGGCCTGGTTACTGGCTTTGTGTGCTGTGGTCTCTGGTTTTGTCAGCTAGAAGATATATACTGCTGCTGTTCACCCAATGCTGAGCTGGAGCTGGCTGGTGTATGCCAAAGATTGAGGCCCAGCGAAGTCTTTCTGAGTTTTCCCAGGGTTACACTGAAGCTCACAACATGAAGTATGGGGGAGGGATGGTCTGGTTGCTAGAAGTCTCCTCTTCCCCTAGGGCTGTGCTACAGACATGAGTGGCCTCAGCTGTCATTCTGTGCTGGTGTCTTCTAATTCCCCTGGCTGTGCAAAGACATGCCTGGGGTCCCAGTGTTGGTGCTTGCCAACTTCCCATGCTGCTTTCTCCCCCTCCCCCGGGGCTCAAGAATTCCCACTGGTCTGCTAAGGTGGGGCTTGCTGGGATGCCTCCATTCCTACACTGGTCTTCCATCACCACAAGAGGTGCCATCTTCCTATCTTCCTGAGCTAAAAGACCGCTGCTCCTGTTCCAGTATAGTGCTCTAGTATGGTCGGATGTAATTCCACGTGTTTAGCACTCTCCCAGCCTGGTGCAACAGATCCTTCTCATTGACTTTCTGGACTCTCCTGGGTTGGAAATCTGCCACACTCTGTCTCCTAGTGGATTCTACCTTTTTCAAATTTGTTCAGATTCACTTTTTAAGAGGTATCTGAAAGAATTTGTGACAGAGCTCAGATATATGCCTGTTTTCACTCTGCCATCTTGTCTCTGCTCCCCAGGCATCGACTTTGTTTACAAATTTTTGCTACCACAAAAAGTGCCACTAGAAATATTTTTGTGTATGTGGGGACTTTCTTCATATGACCTCATTAGGGTATAAGTTTGATAATGGAATCTCTGGGTCAAGGCTATGGACATTTTAGTCACTTTTTATTTGCATAATTCCAAATTGCTTTCCAAAAAGTTTGTGCTAATTCACAGCTCCACCAACAAAGCACCAGTGTGCTTATTTTCCTACGATGCCTCCAAAACTGACTATTCCTGTCTTTTGTCATCTTTGCCAATTTGCAGGTGTGAGGTGAAACCTCAGAGTTGTTTGTCTTGTATTACGTTTGGTATTAGTGATTTTTTTCTATTTTCCCATGTGATTGTTAATTCTTTACAATTCTTCTTTTGAGAATTATTTGTTAATATCCTTTGACCACTTATCTTTTGAGGAATGGCTTTTGGTTTTATATCTGCTTATATACATATATATCCATAAATTTAAATATGTGTAAGTACATATATATATATATATATATATATATATACAAATGTATTTGTATGTGTGTACATACATATACATACACATGTGTATTTGTTAATTGTTTATATATCTTGGATACCAAATCCTTATCAGTGACATCTGATCCAAAATTTTTTCCCATTCAATTAATTCCCTTCTTATGCTAGCTACATTATCCTAACTAGCTATGCATAATAATAATATCTAGCATTTGTGTGGTACTTTAAGATTTGCAAAGTGTTCTACAAAGAATAATAATTAAGATATACCAGTCACTGTGCTAAATGTTTTACAATGATTATCTTATTTGAGCTTCACAACAACCCTAGGTAGTAGGTGCTGTTATTATACCCATTTTATAGATGAGAAAACTGAAGGAAACAGAAGTTAAGTGACTTGCTCAATGTTGCACAACTAGTAAATGTCTGAGGCTGGATTTGAACTCAGATCTTCCTACCTCCAGTTCCAGTGCTCTAACCACTGTACCACCTAGTTGCATAAGCATAAGCTTTTCAGTTTTATGCAATTAAAGATATGTCTTTTATCTTTTGTAATTGCCTGTAGCCTTTGTTTCATTAAGAATGCATTTCCTGCCTTTAGCTATGTTTCTCTTCCAATTTCTTATACTATGATCTTTAATTTAATGTTCAGAGTTCAGAATTTGTTGTGAAAAGATGATCTAAGGTATTAATCTAAGCCTAATTTCTGCTGAAATGCTTTCTAGTTTTTCCAACAGTATTTTTTAACAAATAGAGAAATCTTTACTAAATAATTTGTACTTAAAAGATCATTGGTCTTCTCGTCCTGAGTCTTCATGTGTATAGTAGATGAACATTGGTCCAAAACTAATTGTTTTACTAGCAGACATGCAACAAGAGTTGTTTGGAAACTGCAGAAACCAGGCAAAAATTAAAATGCCTAATCTTCAGTCCTATAGATTGCTTTATTTTATGATGAAGCTTAAATATCATCCTCCCACAGTAGGTTTCAATAGTAGTTATATGTGAAGCTAATGAATCTTGTTTGAAGATGTTCTACTAATGTGCTCCATGAATCTTTTGTATCTCTCATTTTTTTCATATGTAGAAAAATAGGTACTTGTCCTATACCTAAGTCATTTTGTAAATTGAGTGATTGCCCTTCTACTCCTCAGCTCTTTGGGGGATAATCTGAACCTAAACTATGATTAAAGCTGTTCCTTGAGAACTGGGATTATGTAAACTAAAGAGTGTGAGAAAAAGTAGCCTAGCTCCTCCATCTCATTAGAAACCAGGCTCCCTCAAGGCTGAACCTAGTCCAAACCATCTGGATCCAGAGTAGAGGTGCCCTTGGTGGGATAGGGAGTGGCCCAGTACTTCAATCTCCAAGGACCATAGAATTGTCCAGGTGATGGTTGTCTCCCTTTTAGCTCAGCAGAAACAAGGATGGAACAGTCAGACTAAATTTTTCCTTAGAAACTATGTGGAGAGAAAGAAGATGGGAAAATATTATGTTATTGAAGCAGTCCAGGTCCCAGAACACAGATTCCTTACCTAAAGTCCAATCAATAGGCATCTGGATTGCCAACCAGATCAAATACACACATCACAAGTTTGTTTTCTCTATTGTAAGGTTTGAAACCCCTGGTCCCTTGGAAGCCTTGGAAGCCTCAAACTTGACCCCTTTCTCCTGCCCCTGATCTCTTTCTCCCTTGAGAGCTGCCTGTGAATCTCACCTTAATCAAGGGAAAGAGTCAGGTTGAGACATCATCTCTAGGGACTCCTCCCACCTTCCTTGGTTTGAGGCTTGCTCATGACCTCAAAGCTGTCATAAACAGCCACTTTGGAGACATCTAGTGCCTGGAGATGGAAACAGGAGACATCATTAACTTCAGAGGGAGAAGGGGAGGTGAAGTCTAGGAGGGGCTCCTTTCTGCCACATCCATTATCTCATTTCCTCCATCCCAGCCCTATTCCTGGAGTCTATCACTGACCAGAAACTCATACCCAATAAGCATTTTTGCCTCTCCCTTGGACCAAAAATGAGACCTGCCCCCTTCCCTGTGCATGTACCTGGTAGAAATTCTCAGGGGCTACTGCAGAGGAGGTGGGTGTGGGGCTCAGGCCCTATAGAGGGGGAAAAAGCAGTCAGTCACAGTCTTGTAGATATCAGAGTTCAAAAGGATATTAGAAAGATGGAGGAGGAGAGGCAGGAACTCAGCTGAACTCCTCAAACATTCCCCTTTGACAAAATTGATGGGGAAATTGGAAATCAGTTTGTCAGAAACTAGATATAGACCAATATCTCACACTATACCAAAGTCAGGTCAAAATGAGTTCATGATTTAGACATAAGGGGTGATATCATAAGCAAATTAGGGCAGCATGGAAAATTTTACCTGTCAGATCCATGGATAAGGGAAGAATTTATGACCAAACAAGAGATAGACAACATTGCAAAGTGTAAAATGGATAGTATTGATTACATTAAAAATGTTTTGCACAAACAAAACCAATGCAGCCAAGATTAGAAGGAAAGCAGGAAACTGGGGAAAATATTTTGCAGCAAGTATCTCTGATAAAGGCCTCATTTCCCAAATATATAGAGAATTAATTCAAATTTATAAGAATATGAATTATTCCCCAATTAATAAATATCAAAGGATATGAACAGGTAGTTTTCAGGTGAAGAAGTCCGCACTATTTATAGTCATATAAAATGCTGTAAATCGCTATTTATTAGACAAATGCAAATTAAAACAACTCTGAGGTGCCACCTCACACCTATTAGACTGGTTAACATTACAGAGAAGAAAAATGACAAATGTGGACAGAGATGTGGGAAAATAAGGACACTAATGCAGTGCTGGTGGAATTGTGAACTGATCTAACGATTCTGGAGAGCAATTCGGAACTATGCTCAAAGGGCACTTGCTGTTGTTTAGTTGTTTTCAGTTGTCTTTCTCTTCATGACCCCTTTTTGGGATTTTTCTTGGCAAAGGTACTAGAATGGTTTGTCATTTCCTATCCTAGCACATTTTACAAATGAAGAAACTGAAGCAAACAAGGTTAAGTGATTTGCCCAGGGTCACACAGCTAGTGCATTTCTGAGACCAGATTCGAACTCAAGTCTGACTCCAGACCTAGCACTCCATTGCTCCACCTAGCTGGCTTAGCAATACCACTAGTAGGCCTACATCCCAAAGAAATCAAAGAAAAGGGAAAATGACCTCTTTGTACAAAAATATTTATAGCAGCTCTTTTTCTGGTGGCAAAGAATAGGAAAATGAAGGGATGCCCATCAACTGGGGAATGGTTGAACAAGTTGTGGTATATAACTGTGATTGAATGCTATTGCTCTCTAAGATATGACAGAAAACCTGGAAAGACTTACATGAACTAATGCAAGGTGAAGTGAGCAGAACCATGATAACATTGTGCACAGTAACATTGATATTGCATGATGATCAACTGTGAATAACTTAACTATTCTGATCAATATATTGATCCAAGACAATTCTGAAAGTCTCATGATGAAAAATGCTATCTGCCTTCAGAGAAAGAACTAGCAGAGTCTAAATGCAGATCAAAGGATTTTTTTCACATTCTTTATTTTTCTTGCCTTTTGCGGGAGGGGGACAACATGGCCAATATGGAAGTATTTGGATGATTTCACATGTATAATTGATATCACGTTTCTTGCATTCACAATAGGGGAGGGGCAGGGAAGGGAGAGAGAGAATTCAGAACCCAATTTTTAAAAAAATGAATGTTACAAATAAATTTTTAAAAACCCTACAGCCTGGCCCCAACCTGTCTTTCTAGTCTTATTGAACACTATTCTTCTTCCTTCACTCTGTAATCCAGCCAAATTGTCCTTCTCTCTGGTTCTCACATATGACATATTTCCTGCATCCAAGTCTTTACAATGGCCATTCCTTATTCCTAGAATTAACTTCCTTCTTACCTCTGCCTCAGGGAGATCTTCTCTTCCTTTAAGGTCCCACTTAAGAATCATTTTCATGAAACCTTTCCTGATGTCCCAGTTTCTAGTGCCCTCCTCCTAAAGTCTTTGTTTTTAATTATTTTATGCATATGTACATAAGTATTAACTTTATATTTATACCATATATATTATTATGTATACTCTCCCCATTAAAATGTAAGTTCATTGTTTCATCTTTGCATTTTTATCTTCGGCACTAAGCAAAATATCTGACACACTTGTTCATTGAACACTTGTTCATTGACCAATGGCAAAGTTCCTAAAGGTTAGAACTCTGAGACCTTGGAGGCAGTGTTCACCTAAGCAGTTACAACCATAAGTTTATCTGGATACTCTTTCAATGCTCCCCAATTCTTGTGTGGTAATCCATTGGGAGTCGAACCAAGTATTTCTCTTCCACATAAATGGGAGACGGCTTGAAATACTGAACTTCTGGGCTACCCTTCCTTCCTGCTACATGGGAGAATTAAGTGAGGGAAAATGAAACTCCAACCTTAAAGTGAAGTTTTACCTTGGGGGTTGGAATTGAGAAGTGTTTGGAATGTTACATTCTATGATACAAATGTCTGATGCTTTCAAATCTTCCTAGTCTAAACTGCTCATTTGAGGATGAAAAGAAAGGATATTAGAACATAGAATTCATATCTGGAAATGAACTTAGAACATGGAATGGCTGAACTAGGAGGTGCATTAGAACATGGAACATCAGATCCACAAGGATTTTTAGAGATCCCAGAATCTCACGTTTCAGGAGATCTCAGACGTCATCTATTCCAAAACACAAAAGAACAAAAATCCACTTTCCCACACCTCTGACAAGGGGTCTCCCATCATTTGCTCTTTGAATTAGGATGTCCACCACCTCTCAATGCAGCCTATTCTATTTTCAAATGAATTCCATTGTTAATAAGTTTTTATTTCCATTTAATCTAAATTGTCTAATCTGCACCTTCCCCCCTCCAATTGCACTTCCCCCTTTCCAAAGTTCTTCTTTCTGCGGACAAGCATTTGGCTGTACTTACAACCCTGGAAGATCATGACCATGTTCCCCTCTAATTCTTTACTCTTCTCCATATTGACATCATCAGATCTTTCCATGGATCCTCACAGGGCATGATGTTGGGGTTACCTCTTTCGCATCAGCAACATTCTTCAGAAATCATCCCATCTAACTTTTAAGACTTTCAAAGTGCTTAGGGCTCAAAGTCTAGGAGTATCTCCAGTTCTGGGTGAAGGCTTCCCTTCCCATCCTCTGCTAAGCACCCAAAAAAACCCACTGATGGTAATTGAAATAGACTCTTTGTCCCTACCTTTAGAGAAGGAGTTGAGTCTCGTAGTGAGTAAATATTTTCCCGAACCTGGCCTAGAGAGAGAGAAAGATAGAGAAACCAAGACAGTAGGTCTTCTTGGTATGCCCTGAGCCTGAATTCTATGAGAAATTGACTCTCCTTGAGGAAAGATGGGGAATTCTCTCCTTTGCATTTCCCCCATAGATATATCTACAAATACAAATGCAAACATATGGACATACATTGTTGTTCAGTCATTTCAGTCATGTCCAACTCTTTGTGACCCCATTTGGGGTTTTCTTGACAAAATTGCAAAGAGTGCTTTGCCATTTCCTTCTCCAACTCATTTTACAGAGGAGAAGACTGAAGCAAATAGGGTTAAGAAACTTGCTCAAGGTCACACAGCTAGTATGTATCTGAGGTCAGATTTGAATTTGAGACTTCTTAACTCCAGGTCCACTTCTCTATCCACTGTGCCATTTAGCTGCCCACATATACATATACAAACATGTGTGTGTGTGTGTGTGTGTGTGTGTGTGTGTGTGGAATGTGGTGTGAAATGGAGGCCTTTTCTAGTGCAAAACGGAAGGGAAATAGTTTGGAACTTAAAATGTAACAAAAAAATTAATTTCATTTAATTTGATTTTTAAAAATACATGGAAGACAGCAGAAAAAGTTAAAAAGAGACCAGACAGACAAGGCAGGCTTGGCACTGTGTCAATTTTACATATTTAGTGTAAAAAGCAACAATAAAAGAGATTATGGCACTAGTGTCTAAAGAAGGACTAGTCTCTATTTCCTAAATAAACATAGACTATGTCAATCACATTTTTTAAAATGAAATAATAAATTTGTAAAACTGCAAGAACAGCAAAACACCACCAGAAAGGTTCTAGGCCCAAAGGGTACCCAGAGTCACACACTTTTTAGAATGCTTATCAACCTTAAGTGCTGGTCCTCTAAATGTGAGATCCTTGTCCAATGACCAATAAGTTGGTAGACCAATGAATAATTATTGAATTAAATTGAATACTACTGGAAGAACTGGATTATTGGTAGAATTGGAATTGTACTTGTTGGAAGAATTGGAAGAAATGGAAATGTTTCAATCTTAACGTGCTTACTGTTTATGGTGTATCTTCCTGTCTTACTATAAATGAAACCAGAAGATAAGAGGAAGCTAGAACTAAATATAGCTATCCCCTCCACATTGCAGGGGTCAGGGGCATGGCACCCCTATGATCTAGAAAATCCACACAAAAATATTTGTCCTTCCCCTCGTATCAGAGAAAAAGCCTGAATTTTTCTTTTTCTTTTATGTGGTGTTTACAATACCTTATGGTAAAATTTAGGTTGCTATTGTACTATACATATATTTTATGAATTGCTGAGTTTCTAAACTTTTTCTGTGTCATTTGCAGACCTTCACATATCATCTACAGCTTCCTCAAAACTCCCAAAAAATCCCATTTAATTTCTTATGCCGACCTGCTATATATCGAAGCCACGATGGGGAAAGTCATGATGTGGAAGGGATAATTGTAGAATGATAGTTCATGGGATCTCCTTGGAGAGGCAAATAAAGGCAGGTAGATGACTCCAAAGTACACAGGACACTCATCCTGGAATTCAAAAGACCTGAATTCAAATCTAGCCTGAAACACTTACCAGCTGTCTGACTCTGGGCAAGTCTCTTAACCTCAGTCTATCTCAGTTCTCTTATTGGAAAATTGGAACAACAATAACATCTCCCTCCTAGGGTTACTGTAGGGATATAAAATAATTAGCTATTATTAAGGGATCTGGAGAAGGGATTTCACCCCAAGACATTGAGAAATATTGTCTGGGAAAGTACTTGGTCATCTCCTACTGCGGGGCTCATGATGAGCACCTTCAAAGAGACACCAGGGAGGTCATGATGTTTCATGTTCCATTCTCTGCTTGAGAGAAATATAGAAGATATCCTATCAAGAACTCAGTAAGACCCTAGAATAGAAAGAAATATATACCTTCCTACTCAGCAACTTCAATGCAAAATGGGATGAGTGTAGGGTAGGAAAACATGCTCCATGGGGTAAGAAAAAAGGCATTCTATAGACCTGTGGATGAGGGAGAAAGTATGACTGCTTTCTTCTAGAAGAATGACAGTGTTTTGGGCGTGACAAGAAACAACCAAATTTCATACATAAACATTTTATTTTATTCTAATAGAAAAGAAATGACTAGTATCCAATGTGAAAGTTATTTCTAAATCATCTGCTTGTGGACAGTTAGAGCACCAGCTTCTTAAATGCAAAATCATTACCAAAGTAGAATGAATATTAGCAAACATTTGTATAAACACTTTAAGGTTTGGAGAGCATTTTGTGGATATAAACTCATTTGGTCTTCACAAGAATCCTAAAGAGGGATGCTATTATAATATCCATTTTACAGATGAGAAACATTTGTGAAATTAGAAATAATTTGATCCTCATAAGGACTCTGGGAGATAAGTGCAATTATAATTCCAATTTTAGAGATGAAATTGAGTGACTTGCCTAGGGTCTCACAGATAGTGTCTGATTCAAACTCAGGTCTTCCTGATTCTGACTCTGGTACTCTATCTACTATGCCACCTAAGAAGAAATGGTGAGCAATAAAGGAACTATAACCTGACCTATTTAAAGTAACTATTGAAGTTGAAACATGAAAAGTGGGTAAAGGAATGGACATTACCACAAAGTCTTCAAATCCTAAGAAAGTTTAACCAATGTAAATCAATCATGATGAGAACAAAACATCTTTGAAACTCTCTTGATCATCAAAGACTTAACAAGTAGTGATGTGGAGTTATCAGTTGCCAAGAAGTTTTCCTTTAAAAATAAACAGAAGTGGAGTTCAATGGGGTGAACTCTAACATGTTGTCCCTGGATAACTGGAAAAGGTCTCTGAGAGGCTGTACAATTCAAAAATGGGGGAACAATACCTGATGAAGAGGAAACTGAGACCTGGAATGAGGGAGGAATTTGCCCAGAGTCACAGAGTCAGAGCCACAGACCTCAGACTCCTCAGTTCATATTTGTTCTAGTGCATCACATTGCCTCCTAAGGGCCATACTTACTGGATTTCTGAGTTGGATGAGTCTTCCTTTCTGGTCCAGGGTCTCCCAGCATCCCTTGTGAAGTTCTGAAAAAGCAAGAAGGAGAACCATGAGCAGCCTTTCTCCTTGAGGTCACCTAGCCTGGAGGTTAAGTGCAAGGGAGGTCAGCTAGGTGGTACAGTGGGTAGAGTTCTGGACATGGAGTCAGGAAGACCTAAGCTCAAATCCAACCTCAGACACTTACTAGCCATGTGACCCTTGGCAAATCACTTCACCTCAGTTTCCTCATTTGTAAAATGGGAATAATAATAGCACCTACCTCCCACAGTTATTGTGAGGATCAAATGAGATCATAAAGCACTTATATATAGTAAGCATAATATAAATATTATTATTATTATTATTATTGTCCTCAAAGGATCCAAGAGCTCTGGGGAGTGAGTGATACTGCCCTGAAACTTAGATGTTAGAATTCATCTTCTTGGATTTAGAGAGCAGAGCAAGAGGAAATGGATAGCAGTTACAGAGAAGGGGATTTAGGCTCCATGCAATGGGAAAACCCATTAGTGAGAGAGGAAATGGTCCATTTCATAAAGAAAAATTCATTTAACCTCTTCAAAATCCTCCCTGATTGGTGTGAAAATAACAGTAAGAGTAAGTTTCAAAGGCTGAGGGAGAGAGACAGCTGTACCAAGGGATGAGGGATGGTCCTGGTTTCAGGGAGACAGACGCAAGGGAAACTCCATCCTACCCTCCAGTCTTTCTGAAGAACAGGAAATAGATGAGGGTCCCAATGAGAGCCACCCCAGCCAGGACTCCAATCACAATGCCAGCAATGGTCCCTCCTCCGGAATTCAAATCTGTTGTGGAAAGAGAAAAGGATCCCTAAGGGCTTTGGAGGACAGAAGTAGGAGACCTGAGGACACAAACCAAGGAAGCTGACCTGGCCTGTGTTCCTATGTTACATTGGAGGTCCCTTGGCAGGAAGGGTTGAATTAGGAGGTGTCTGGCAAACAATCTGGGCTTTCTGGATTTAGAACCAGCACATCAATCTCTGTGGGCCTGAGACTGAACTCATTATCTTTCCCTACCCCCAACTCTGCTCCTCTCACCCTGGGCAAGTCACTTAACCACTCTCTGCCTCAGCTTCCTTAACTATAACATGTAGATCATAGTAGCTAGCACCTCCCTCCCAGGGTTGTTTTGAGTCTTAAATGAGATAACATTTGTGAAGTGTTTGGTACAGTGTCTGGTACATATTAGGCACGTCAAAGGAAACCAGCATTTATTCATGCTGGTTTCCTTGTTTTCTTCCTTCTTTTAATAAATGCTTGTCAATGTATTGGTTGCCTGTCTCACAAACTCTTTCGAGAAAAGCACCTTAGAATGCAATAGAAATTGGAGTCATTTGTACCCCAGGGCCCTCCATTTGGCTCTTTCCATTTAACCCAATCCAAGGAAAACTTGTTAAAGGTCCAAGGAAGTATCAAAGATGGCTTCAGAAAAGAGAGTGAATCCACCTTCACATCCAACCACAGTGAATGGTTTTGATGTTCTCCCTTGCGTCCCTTTGATTTGTGTTCATCCTGCATGTGCAATAGCTCTCATATCCAACCCCACCTGCAGCTTCTACTTCTGACACCTTCAACTCTTCCCCCATTTACCATGGCAATAGCCTCCAGCCAGTCTTCCTGCCTCTGGACTCTCTCACTTCTCCAACCCGTCCTTTAAACCCCTGCCCAAGTAAGCTTCCCAACACACCATTTTGACCATGACCCTTTCCTGCTAAAAGACCACCAGTGAGTCCCCATTGCCAATGTAGTATTGTAGAAACTCCTGAGTCTGCTATCCAAGGCACTTCCTAATCTGGCTCCAATCTTGCTGTCCTGTATTATATCACATCCTCTTTTTTTCTATATTTCACATTCCATCCAAATTATTGTCCACTTTCACATGCCTGCCTCCTTCTCATTCTTCTCTTTCTTCTCCTTCTTCTCTTTCTCCTCCTCCCATAACACCCATGTTACTACCAGCTGCTGTGGAGGTATAAGACCAACAATAAGGGGAGAAGAGCTAAGATGGCAGCTAGAAAGCAGGGACTCACTTAAGCTTTCCTCCAAGTCCTTCAAAATACCTGTAGAAAATGGCTCTGAACAAGTTCTAGAGCTATGGAATCCACAAAATAACAAAGGGAAACAAGTCTTCAGCTCAAGACAGCCTGGATAGTGGCTAGGAATGGTCTATCACACCATGCTGGGAGTGGAGCGCAGCCCAGCATGGGCCACACCAGGACCCACCAGACCGGGAGTTAGGTGGAGCAGGCCTTAGGGCCCTGAATCAATGACCTGTGGCAGTTACCAGACTTCTCAACCCACAAAAGCCAAAGACCACAGAGCAGGTCAGTGGGAAAACTGCTGGATCTGGGTGAGAGAAGTACATGGTCCAGCCCCAGCCCCAGGGGCAGCAGAGGTGGTGCAGTTGTAGCAGCAAGAAGCTCTTGCAGCTTCTTCTGGCCCCAGGCCCACCCAGTGGAAGGAATCAAGAATTGGATCAGAGCAGGAGTGCAGAGATTGCTTTGCTGGCACAGAGGCAGGGTTCTCTTGCTTTGCCCTGCTTGGATCTTGATCGCAGTCCTAGTTGGCAGTTCTTGGAGGAGGAGGAGCTCTGGTGTGGCAGAGTTTGTGGTGACTATGTAGTAGAAGTAACTCTGAAAACATTAGTGCAAGGCACCTAAGGGTTGGGACAAAATACTCTACTGTAAAAGCAGTCAAACCCTGTTAAAAAGCTCAAGGGTCAAGTAGTTGGCTGGGAACATGAGTAGGTAGTACAAAAGGACTCAGACTCAGACTCAAACTTTAGAATCTTTTTTTTTGGTGACAAAGAAGATCAAAACATACAGCCAGAAGAAGTCAACAAAGTCAAAGATCCTACATCAAAGTCTCCAAGAAGGATATGAATTGGTCTCAGGCCATGGAAGAACTCAAGGGAGATTTGGAAAATCAAGTGAGAGAAGTAGAGGAAAAATTGGAAAGAGAAATGAGAGTGATGCAAGAAAATCATGAAAAACAGGTCAACAGCTTGCTAAAAGAGATCCAAAAAATACTGAAGAAAATAACACCCTAAAAATGGACTAGCCCAAATGGCAAAAGAGCTCCAAGGAGCCAATGAGGAGTAGAATGCCTTAAAAGGCAGAATTGGCCAAATGGAAAGGGAGGTTCAAGAGACCACCAAAGAAAATATCACCTTAAAAATTAGATTAGAGGGGCAGCTAGGTGGCGCAGTGAGTAGAGCACCAGCCCTGGAGTCAGGAGGACCTGAGTTCAGACCTCAGACACTTGACACATGTACTAGCTGTGTGACCTTGGGCAAGTCACTTAACCTCAATTGCCCTGCCAAAAACAAAAAAAAAATTAGATTGGAGCAAGTGGAAGCTAGTGACTTTATGAGAAATCAAGAAATTATAAAACAGAACTAAAAGAATGAAAAAATAGAAGACATTGTGAAATATCTCGTTGGAAAAACCACTGACCTGGAAAATAGAACCAGGAGAGATAATTTAAAAATTATTGGACTACCTGAAAGCCATGATCAAAAAAAGAGCCTAGACATCATCTTTCAAGAAACTATCAAGGAAAATTGCCCTGATATTCTAGAATCAGAAGGTAAAATAGAAATTGGAAGTATCCGCCGATCACCTCTTGAAAAAATCCCAAAAAGAAAACTCCTAGGAATATTGTAGCCAAATTCCAGAGTTTCCAGGTCAGGGGGAAGGTATTGAAAGCAGACTGAAAGAAACAATTTGAGTATTGTGGAAGCACAATGAGGATAACACAAGATCAAGCAGCTTCTGTGTTGAGGGATCGAAGGGCTTGGAATATGATATTCCAGAGGTCAAAGGAACTAGGATTAAAGCCAAGAATCACCTACCCAGCAAAACTGAGTATAATGCTCCAAGACAAAATATGGATTTTCAATAAAATAGAGGGCTCTCAAGCTTTCTTGAAGACAAGACCAGAGCTGAATGGAAAATTTGACTTTCAAACACAAGAATCAAGAGAAGCATGAAAAGGTAAATGAGAAAGAGAAATCATAAAGGGCTTACTAAAGTTGAATCATTTTGTTTACATTCCTACATGGAAAGATGATATTTGCAATTCACGAGACCTTTCTCAGTATTGAGGTAGTTGAAGGCAATATACATGTGTATAGACAGAGGGCACAGGATGAGTTGAATATGAAGAGATGATATCTAAAAATATAAAATAAAATCAAGGGGGGAGAGAGAAATACATTGGGAGAAAGAGAAAGAGAGAGACAGAACAGGGTAAATTATCTCACATAAAAGACTAACAACTCCAGAACACAGGAGGGCTGCTAGCACAGGTTCTTTGATCTGCTTTTCTAAGGAAAGCAACTTTAAGGGGTTTACAATCTCGCTTCAGTTAAACATACAAATATCATTCACTTAGTTCAGGGGAAAAAGTCAGCATCCTGAACTTCAGAGAAAACACAAACAGAAATTACAAGCAGAAATTATATAAACAGAGCAAATAATATAAATCAGATAGGGCTTCTAGCTGTCTGTCTATAGTAATACATACATAGTTACCAGAGAGAAGCACTGACATCTGGGTTTTCAAAGCTGGGGGGCTCCTTAACGGCTACTTAGAGTCTCATCTGGCTAAATTACATGAACACTCTTCCAGTGCATGAGCCCCCAAAGCAAAATGCTAACCTCAGAGTATACATATACTTCTTCAGGATCAGCCTACAGAGGGAGTCAAAATTATGTGATTCAAGCTCATGTGACTTAGGCTTTCTTGTGACCTAAGCAGGTCATCAAAGACTCTTGATTCAGTCAAAGACCAGATTCTAACAAAGGCAGAGCTCAATCAAAGGCACTTGATTGCTGAGAAGCACTCCAAAAGAAAAAACAGCAAAAAGTCCGACTTTGCTTGCCATTACACCTCCTCCTCCTCCTCCGCCTCCTCCACCTCCTCTTCCTCCTCCTCCTCCTCCTCTTCCTCCTCCTCCTCCTCCTCCTCCTCCTCCTCCTTCTTCTTCTTCTTCTTCTTCTTCTTCTTCTTCTTCTTCTTCTTCTTCTTCTTCTTCTTCTTCTTCTTCTTCTTCTTCTTCTTCTTCTCTCCCTCCCCCCCCCCTCTCTCTCTCTCTCTCTCTCTCTCTCTCTCTCTCTCTCTCTCTCTCTCTCTCTCATTCTGTCTCTCTTTTTCTCTCTTTCTCTCTCTCTCTCCCCTTCTCTCTCCTATCCTTAAAGGTTGAGTTCAAATTCATTTTCTTCTATGAAGGCATACTTGACACTTCCATGGCCCTTAATAAATGGCCAAATTGGGTTAAATTGAAAGAGTCTAAGGGGTACAAACAACTCACTTTTCTATTGTATTCTAAAGTGCTTCCCTCATAACAACTTGTGAGACAGGTAATCAATAAATTGACAAGCATTTACCAAACACCTCCTATGTGCCAGGCACTGTGCTAAGTGCTGGGGATACAAACAAAGAATGAAACAATCCCTAAATCTTACTGAAGAAGCTTACATTCAATGCAGCAGCAGACTGTGCATATACTGAATGAGAACAAGGTTGTTCTGAGGTGGGACCAGTAATAACATCCCCACTCTACAGGTGAGACAACTAAGGCTCCAAGGTGGTACAACTTGCTCCAAATCACAGATAAATGTCAGAAGCTGGATTTCCTCCTGGGCCTCCTGACTCCCAGTGTGGAACTCTCCCCACTTCATGGGGCTGCTGAGCAAGCAGTAGCTGGAAGTCAGAGGAGAGTCCAGCTCAACTTCTATTGGGCAAACTTCTGACTGCCTCTGGGAATAAGAAGGGCAGCTAGATGGTGCAGTTGGTGAGAATCAGAAGACTCATCACCCTGAGTTCAAATCTGACCTCAGACACTTACTAGCTGTGTGACCCTGGGCAAGTCACTTCACCCTGTTTGCCTCAGTTTCCTCATCTGTAAAATGAGAAGTAAATGGCAAACCACTCCAATATCTCTGCTAATAAAACTCCAAATGGGGTCACAGAGTTGGACATGACTGAACAACAAGGCATAAGAACCACTTGTGGAGGAAATTGTTTAGTCTCAGTCCCAAAAATCTGTTATGTCAGAGATACAGCTTCAGAAGTCCCTGGGGATTTCTTTGTTTCCTCATTTTTAGACTCTCCCAAAAGTCTACAAGACTGAGTCTCCGTCCCCAATGCCTCCTCCCACAGTTAGTGTCTTTTGCCATCCCCTGTGCTCTGCTGAGTGCTTATGAGGGGGAGAAAGGATGGCCTGGGACACTCAACAAGGCCACCTCCAAGCTGAGACTTGCCTCTGTCCTCCCACCCCCAGCTAGCCACAGAATACTAGGGATGCTTCCCATTGTGCAGACTATAGGAGACAGCAGAGGGGAGCACTCTGCAAGCCTCAGTAGCTGCCTCAGCCTGCCCACCAGCTCAGTGTCACATCTAGCAGACTCTCAGACTTCAAAAGGAACTCAGAAGGCCTCTCAGCTCTCTTCAGACTCCATATTCTATGATTCTGTGTCTCAGACAGCATCTAACAGGACCCAGATCTGAATAGGCATACTCTCTCCAACTTCCCCCAAAAGCGGTCTAGATTTTCCTTGAATAGATTCAGGGATGGGGAGCTCACTACCTTATGAGGCAGCCCATCCCCCATCAGACAACTTTCACTGATGGGGAAGGTGCCCTTATTTGGAGGCCAAAGGAGCCTCTTTGTGGTTTCCACCTGTTGTGACACCCGTTGACCTCTATGTTTGTTCCTCCTGCAGCTGAGCCTGGAAGAAAAGCTTGAGTCTCTCCTGGAAATTCCCCTGGAAGATGGAGTGGGTTGAGCCCCTATCACCTGTAGCCACACTCTAATTCTCCCCTCAGGGTCCCCACCTAGCTCAGTTTCCTCTCACTTAGGGCACCTGGAGCCCAAGAATGAGCCTGGATCCCACTGTTCACAGCCCCCAGGCAGCTAATCTGCTCCTCTCCCCAGGATCCTTGTCTGTCCCAGGATTTTTTAATAGGAACAAGTCAAAAGCCCCCTCTCTCTTTGACTTTTCCTACCTGGGGTGGCTTCTTAGCTTCTGAGAAAATAGGAGAGACTAGTCAGTGACAAACTACCCCCCAAGATTTTGGATAGCCCATGGAGGGAACATGCATTGATTCAGCCCAGACCCCTTCCCTCAGACTCTTCCTTGCCCCTTCCTTCCAGGCTTCTGAGAATTCATCAGAACTATTTCAGGGGCTCCAGGCTCAGCCCATCTCTCCTCAGGGACTGAAGGCATTGGTGGTACCATAGGAATAAAGAATCCTTCAGGCAGGTGTGAGGTATACTGGCTTCTGGTTGTAGCCCTATCTGAACTATCGGGACTCTGGGGTGGTTCTCTGAAGCTACTCTTGGGTGCTGTCATCTGCGCCTTCCACTCAGTCCCAGGAAACAGCCATCCTGATCCCCTGTGAACCCTGCAGGCAGAGGGAAGGCCCCTTAGATTCTCTGCTAGTTAATGTGTGGGACTAGGCTTCCACAAGGGCACAAACCTCAGGTCTCATTCCCACATCTCACTCCCAGGGCCAACAGAGTAGGAAAGTGTATAGATCTACACCCTATCTCACCTCTAGACCCATCCCCAGGCAAATATGGATTTGGAAGTTCTTGCCTCCCAGGCCTTCTCTCCCTGGGGCACATCTCTGATTTCCCCCCCCCCCCCCCCCGCTCTCCTTGTGAGGTGTCTCACTCTCTGATGGAGGGAGAATATCAGAGGAATGGTCTTAATGGTATGGTGGCCAGGGGAGGTGAGAACTTACCATAGACTTCTAGATGTGCCCTTAGAAAAAATAATTGATAGTTTCGCAGACTATCAACTATAGAAAAAATCTCCACTATGTATTCACCACTGTCACTAAGGGTGAGGTTGGTGATGAGCAGAGAGCCATTGGGGAACACGGTCTCTCGACCATTGCTTGGCATCTGCTGTCTTGTCCGAACATTGTAGGTCACAATCCTGTTGGACTCATCTGTTGTTTTTCTGAACCAAGTGTATCTTCCAGATTCCTTTGAGAGCCCCACAATAGACAAGGTGATGTTGCCTCCCACCATCCCATAGGGTGAGCTGGGTTCCACTTTCATTTCAGAAGACCGAGTAGACACTGACTGGATACACGTGCTGAGGACAGCAGCTGAGAACAGAGGAAGGAAGAATAGGTCAGCATGTCTATCAGGAACCTCGGTGGTTCTAAGAGGGTGGTGGGGGCTGCTAAGCCTGACCTAAGTCTTCTGGGTGTTCAGTGTGGCACATTTCAATGGAGCATACATGTATATCTCTGTCTTCAGCACTGCAGACTCTGAGAGTTTTCTCAGTAACACGATCTATTGTCTGATGTGTTGTGGCAGGCAGGACTCTGAGTCAGTATGTATAATACATAACCTATGTATAAAGGGGTGATTGGATCAGAGAGCACAGGATACAGAGACAGATAGAACCCTACAGATCCCTAAGTCTGGTGCACTCATTCTTGCAGGTAAGGAAACTGAGGTCTGAGGGAGTTACCTGGCATATCTAAGCTGATAACAAGCAGAAATATGATTACAACTCTGACCGTCTGACTCAAAGCCTAATTAATGCCTTTTCCAACATGCCATGCATACTTTTAAACCTTACAGAGCACACTGATCCCAAACAATCCTTTGAGGGAGACTGCAAATAGGATTCTGTCTATTTAATAAGAGAAGAAAGAGAAGCCCAAAGAATGTCAGTGACCTGCCCATGGTCATACACTCAGTAAATGTCAGAACTGGGATCCCGGTCCAAGCCTCCTCTGACTTCATGTCCCTCCCTTTGCCTCTCCAGAGATTCCTCAGCTCCAGGACATTGTCCTGGGGTCTTGAGGCATGGACTCTGCTGCTCATCCTCTCTTTGTTCCTGACTAAAAGAAGACTCCCATTAGCTGGCTCTGCAGAGACTGTCTCTGGAACAGACTCGTCCAGGTTCTTGGGCTGATTCACTTGTCTGGGTAGAATTCCCCAGGCTCTATCTCTTTTTCTCTCCCATTCCCTTCCCTTCCCTACCTCCCCAGCAGAACCAGTGTCTCACCTGTGATCAGGAGCCCCTTCCAGGGCCTGCTCCCACTGTGCAGAGCTTCTGAGGGGTTCTCCATTGGTCTATGACACCCACTAGGTGTGGCCACCTCTGTCCCTCCCAGGAAGCTCTGCCTTGCCCTGCTCAGCTGTGTCTTCCCTGTATGGAGACCAAGTGCAGACCCTGGAGGTGGTCTCCAGGTTCAGGGCTGTGCCTGCATGCAGCCCAAAGCTGTTTCTTCCTGTCTCCCTCTCTTTCCCTAGAGGATTAAGTCCTATTTCTTCAAGACTTAAAAGAGGGCAGGAACTGAGCATCTGACTGGCCTTGGCTCTCTTCTCCTTCCAGCCACTGTGGTTTCCTGCCTCCCCAGGGAGCCCCTCCCCTGTCCATGGGCTTTGCACCATTTCCTCCATGACACTTTTCAATCCTCCCTCACTCCAACCTTGGCTGCTGATGTTCCCTCCTTCTTCAGATTTCTTTGCATTCCTTCATATATTCTGTGCATTTAGTCGCCCGAGGTGTAGGTTGCACCTCCACAGAATATAAGCTCCCAGAAGGCAGGCAGGGATTTGTTATCTTTGGGTCCCTCATGACCTACAGAGTTCCTGACATACAGCCCACAGGTGCTGTGTTTCAGAAGAGGCTCCTGCCTTCCTCGATCCAGATACCTTCTCCAATAGTTTCAGGTTTACACCTTCATTTTCTGATGTGAATGGAAGCGGGGAGCCAAGAGGTAGCATGCAACCTTGCAGAGTCCTTGATGTGGGCTTGGAAGCAGTGTCTATCTTTTTCAACACCCTAAGTGCAGTAGATAACAACCCACATAATCCAGCAGCCTTTCAGTTAGCTGCATTTCCTTACTGGGCCACTGGGGTGTCAGCTCCTGAAACTTTTCAGCATTTAAGGGGATTTTCTCTTTTTCTCAGGGAATCATGGGGGAAAGACTCACATAGCATCAGACAATTCCAAAATATTGACCAGTCAGGTCTACAAAGTCACAAAAGGTCAAGAAAAAGCAGAAGGGGTGTGTGCATGTGTGTGTGCATGTGTGTGTGTGTGTGTGTGTGTGTGTGTGTGTGTATGTATAAGAGAGAATGGGAAAAACAAGCATTGATTAAACACCTACTATGTGCCAGGCACCATGGTAGGTGCTTCACAAATATGATCTCATTTGAGATTCACAACAACCCTGGGAGGTAGGTGCTGTTATTATCCCCATTTTGTAGTAGATAAAACTGAGGCAGACCTAGGTTAAGTGACCTATGCAGGGTCACACAGTTAATAAGTGTCTGGGACCACAATTGAACTAAAGTCTTCCCAAGTCTGAGCTCAGTGCTCTATCCACCATGCCAGCTAGGAGAAGAGAGGAGAGAAAAGAGAACAATAGAGACGTAGGGAGAAGCACAAGAAGAGAAAGAGAAAGAATGATGCCCTCCTTGGCTAAACATGCTGCCCATACTTGATCTTACAAACATCCTTCTCCTGGTACCAACTGTCAGAATTCATTAGTGGCACTAAACCAGTTTCATGGAAGAACTGGATGAAGATTAGATGAGGTGATGAGGGCCTGTACCAGGTCACTAGAAGGTGACTGTGTCAGAGGAAAGAAGGGGATGGATTGGAAAGATGTTACAAAGGTGACATCAACAAGTCTTGGCACCATATTGGATATGGGGGGGCAGGGTGGAGTAGAGAGAGTGAGCAGTCCAGGATGACTCCTGGGTTGGAAGCCTGAGGGACTGGGAAGACAGCAATGCCCCCTACAGCAATATCAAAGATAGGGGGAAAGGGTTTAGGAGGAATAATGATGCTCTAGATGCTGAGAGTACACATACAAAGAATGAAATAATCCCTACTCTCTAACGAGGAAGACAAATGTGTGTATGCGTATGTATGCTTATGAATACACACACACACACACATATATATGTATATATATATATATATATATATATATATATGCGCCTATAGGTCCATATGCATATATACGTGTGTGCCAATACATGCTTGCGCCTGTGTGTACATGTGCACACATACATATATTGTGTGTATATACTTGTCATACTCATATGGAGAGAGAGAGCGAGAGAGAGAGAGAGAGAGGCAGAGAGAGAGAGAGAGAGAGGCAGAGAGAGAGTGAGAGAGTCATGGTGACACTCATCTATAAACCTCACTATGGGGAGGTTGAGGCTGGTAGATCTCTTGAGCCTGGGAGTTCTGAGCTGCAGAAGGACTAAAGTCAGTCAGTACTAAGTTGAGCACCAAAATACTGAACTTCCAGGAGGTAGGGTTGGGCATCAGGATGCCTAAAGATGGGTGAAACAGCCTGGAGGGAAGGAAAAGCCTGTCTAAGCTTGCATGCCAGTCAAAAGTAGGATCAGACCATGAGCAGCTGATGAGCCTCTAGCCTGGACTAAATAAGGAGACAGTCTCAAAAATACAGATAGATAGATAGATAGACAGACAGACAGACAGACAGACAGACAGACAGATCGATAGATAGATAGATAGACAGACAGACAGACAGACAGACAGACAGACAGACAGACAGACAGACAGACAGACAGATAGATAGATAGATAGACAGACAGACAGACAGACAGACAGACAGACAGACAGACAGACAGACAGACAGATAGATAGATGGATAGATAGATAGATAGATAGATGGATGGATGGAGAAAGAGATAAAGAATCAAACAAATAAATACATACAAGAATAAATATGAAGAGACTAGATACAAGGTAATTAAATATAAGGTAGTTAGGAAGGAAGGACACTAACAGTTGTGGAGGTAGTAGAGCTCAAACTGCATTTTTTTTAAATTTTTATTTTATTTTTAATTTATGAAATAAAACAAGCATTTCCATAACATATTAGAATAAAGAAAAGATGATTGCACAGAAAACTACAAAGCTATTATGCATAACTTGTTATTCCTTTTAAATCTTGAAGGAAGAGAGGGATTCTATGATGTGGAGGTAAGAATGGAGTGAATTCCATGCATGAGGATCAGTCATAGTTAATACAAAGGCTTGGAGGTGGGAGATGGAGAATTAGACACTGTTTGTCTCTCCTTATTCCAAATAATGTTATCTGATGCTTAGCAAGAGTTTTTAGTCCAGCATAACTGAAAGTTATTTTTTCATTTTCTAGTTCCCATTGCATATTTCCACTGGGCTGGAACCAATAAATGTGCTTTATATTATTATAACTTTGAATAATGTGAATTTGAATACTTCACAGATTCATTTCTTGCACTGAGACCTGACTAGAAATTGTATGAGGGAGAGCTCACTTGGCTAAACCAGGTGGTAACTCTCCCTGCCATGGTTTAGAATGTCAATAAAACTTTTCTAATTTACTCGTGCCCTAAACTTTGAGCTTTGGGTCTTTTTTAACCACACCAAAACTATATCAGATGGTTTCCCCATTAAATCTTTGTTTCCAGCTTCAGTTACATATCAGTCTAAGCTCTCAGACACTCTGTAGGAGTGGACTAGCTCCTCTTCTTCCCACTTGGCTTCAGAAAATAATCCTCAGATAAGCTTAATGGTCCCAACATAATTCCAACCAGGGATAACCAATGTCTCACAAACTTGGTCACTCAGGAATCCCTAGCGGAGCAACTCCATAAGATCTGTCTTTGGGCACATTTCATTCAAAACTTGTCAGTTACTTGAATAATAGCACAGATCAGGTGCTTATCAACTTCATAGATATAAAAAAACTGGACAGAATCACTGATGAATTGGATACAATCATGTTTCAGAAATAATAGTTATTCCTTTTTCAGTTTAATATTTTATTTTTTCAATTACATGTAAAAACAATTTTTACATTTCTTTTTAAAATATTGAGTTCAAAAATTTCCCTCCTCTTTCCTTTCCTCTCTCTTTAAAAGACAAGCAATTTGACATAGGTTATACATGTACAGTTCTGCAAAACACACTTGCACATTAGTCATGTTGTGAATGAAAACACAGGCCAAAATGACAGGAAAAATAAAGTTCAAAAAAAGTGTGCTTCAGTGTGCATTCAGACTCCATCATTTCTTTCTCTGGAGGTGGACAGCATTTTTCATCATGAGTCTTTTGGAATTGTCTTAGATCATTGTATTTCCGAGAATAGTTACATGATCCACAATTCGTCATCATGCAATGTTGCTGTTACTGTGTACAGTGTTTCTGGGTTCTGCTCACTTCACTCTGCATCAGTTCATATAAGTCTTTTCAGGTTTTCCTGAAAACATCCTTCTCATCATTTCTTATAGCACAAAAGTATCCCATCACAAATCATATACCACAGCTTGTTCAGCCATTCCCCCAATGGATGGGCATCCCCTCAACTTCCAATTCTTTGCCAACATAAAAAGAGCTGCTATTAATATCTTTGTACGTATAAGTCCTTTTCCCTTTTTTACTTCTTTGGGTTACAGACCTATTAGTGGTATTACTGGGTCAAAGGCAATACATATGCCCTTTGGGCATAGTTCCAAATTGCTATCCAGAATGGTTGGATCAGTTCAAAACTCCAACAACAGTGCATTAGTATCCCAATTTTCCCACATCCCCTCCAACATTTATCATTTTTCTTTTCTGTCATATTAATCAATCTGATAAGGGTAAGGTAGTACCTCATAGTTGTTTTAATTTGTGTTTCTTTAATCAATAGTGACTTAGAACATTTTTTAAATGACTATAGATAGCTTTGATTTCTTCATCTGAAAACTGCCTGTTCATATCCTTTGACCATTTACCAAATGGGGAATGAGTTGTATTCTTATAAATTTGACCCAGTTTCCTGTAAATTTGATAGAAGGGGTCTTTATCAGAGATGTGCTGTAACAATTTTTCCCAGTTTTCTGCTTTTCTTCTAATCTTGGCTGTGTTGGCTTTGGTGGTGAAAGAATTTTTTAATTCGATGTAATCAAAACTACCCATTTTACATCTTGTAGTGCTTTCTATCCCTTATTTGGTGATAAATTCTTCCCTTATCTATAGATCTGACAGGTAAACTATTCCATGCTCCCTTAATTTGCTTATGGTAACATTCTTTATGTTTAAATCATGCAATACACTCTGCTATTCATTTCCATTTTGTAGAGTTCATGCATTCACAGTTATAATTATTAACTGTGTATTTCCTTCTATCCTATTTTCCCTTGTTCATTCTTCCTTCTAGCTCCTTTCACCCTGTCCCTCCTCAAAAGTGTTTTGCTTCTGACCAACACCTCTCCTAATTCAGCCTCCCTTATAATAACCCCACCTTTTTCTTCTCTCCTTCCCTTCCTATTTCTCTTGAGGATAATGTAGACTTCTATACCAAACTGAGTGTGCATGTTTGAGCCAATTCCAATGACAATAAGGTCAAAATGTTGCCCAACCCCCAACTTCCCCTCTACTGTAAAAGCTCTTTCATGCCTCTTTTATGTGAGATAATTTACCCCCATTTTACCTCTCCCTTTTTCCCAGTGTAATCCTCTATCTCATCCCTTAATATTATTTTTTGAATATCATCCTACTATAGTCAATTCGCACCCATGCCTTCTGTCTATGTATATTCCTTCTAACTATCCTAGTAATTGGAAAGTTCCTAGCAGTTGCAAGCATCATCTTCCCATGCAGGAATCAATTTAACCTTGTTGAATATCTTTCCATTTCTCTTTTTTGTTTAACTTGAGAAGATTAGTCTTCCCGATTCCCAGCTCAATGCTTTATCCATTTCGCCACCTAGCTGCCCCATACAGCATCTTTACTATCACAATCAGTTTAACAATGTAGAGAATATAAGATTACGTTGTGCTTATTGTTTCTTAATTGTGGAAAAAAATGCCTTTCTAGCCTGGGCTCTGTCTAGAGCAGCACCCGCCTCCGCCACCGAGATGTTGATGCCCAAGAAGAACCGAATTGCCATCTATGAACTCCTTTTTAAGGAGGGAGTGATGGTAGCGAAGAAGGATGTCCACATGCCAAAGCACCCTGAGCTGGCAGACAAGAATGTGCCCAATCTCCATGTCATGAAAGCCATGCAGTCTCTAAAGTCTCATGGCTATGATAAGAAGCAGTTCGCCTGGAGGCATTTCTACCGGTACCTCACCAATGAGGGCATTCAGTACCTCCGGGATTCCCTTCACCTGCCCCCTGAGATTGTGCCTGCCACACTCTGAAGAAGTCGTCCTGAGACAGGAAGGCCAAGGCCCAAAGGTCTGGAGGGCGAGCAACTTGCCCGGCTTACTCGGGGTGAAGCTGACAGAGACACCTACAGACGAAGTGCTGCTCCCCCTGGTGCTGACAAGAAGGCTGAGGCTGGGGCGGAGTCAGCAACAGAATTTCAATTTAGAGGTGGATTTGGTTGTGGACGTGGTCAACCTCCTCAATAGAAACTGTAGAGATATGTTTCATATTGAATAAAATTTGGGAAAAAACAAAAAAAATTGTGAAAAAAAATGTGACTTATGCAAGCAAAAAGCCTCCTTCCAGGCTCTTTTATTGCAAAGTGTCTCCCTTCCAAATACCCAAATCTTTCAAAATTCCTTGGAAGAGTTAACAATAGAAATATTCTGCTCACCCTACTGATAAAAAATGTCAGATGAGGCATAAAATTGGGAGATGTATGGGGCCAAAAGTATCACCATTGTGGTGGAGGGGATCCAACACATAGACTGGAAGATTTTTAAGGACAGCAACTGTTTTGCACAATGCTTGGCTCACAATAGGTATTTAACAAAAGTTTTTTGACTGATTGACTGTGGTGGTGAGGTCCTCCAGATGTTTGCAGATGTTGTAAAACATCAATCATTTTTTGGCTGGCAGGTCAGATTGCTAAAAATTTATTAAACAGGTGGGAGCTGGCCTTTATTTTCAGAGGATGTCTCAAAATAGTTTCAGAGTAAGGGCAAGTGAGTTTCCATCAGCAGGAACAAGATGGTGCAGTGAAAACTCTGCACACAGAGAATTGAAACAGCTTGTCATTGTTAAGGAAGGGGGGAAAAACAGGCTTATTGTGATTTTGCCTCCAAGGTAGTTTATAAAGATGGAAGAATGTATGCCGAGCTTGGTTCTCCAATCTCCCACCTTTTGTGCTGTAAAAGGGAAAGGATGCCCTGTGGTATGACAAAGAAGCCAAGCTGATCCTCTCAGAAGGATTTCTGGACCAAGACTACCTGCCAGAATTTCTCTCCTCACTCTAAGAAGTCCATGAAGAATGAGCTTCCCTCTTCTGAAGATGGGGTGATCCAGAACCAAGAGTCCCAGTAAGGGAACCACTCTTGAGGCCTTTATTGAAGCCTTATGGAGGAGTATAATTTCGTAGATCTGCTCAATGTTATTCTCAATGAGAACAGATGAGGACACATGGGCAGCCATCAGAGGTATCTGTGAGCTAATGACTCTTCCATGAACTGAAGATGGACTCTCTAGGACTGTTGGGTCATCATTAAGGACTTTGAAGATGGCTAGTTAAAAGGAGAGCAACTAGAGGAGGAAACAGAGTTGTATGATGGGTAGAATTGATGAGAAGGAATAGGAAAGGCCACTTTTTGGGTCACAACACAAATTAGCTATTCCCCAGAGCAAAGCAGTTAGAAACACAAGGGATATTAGGTAGGCTGAAGGGAAATATGGTCCTTGCCTTTTGTCTTGTAAACATGAACAGTGGCCAGTCTCCCAGCCCATCCCTTAGTTTGTGTCCCTAGATGGGTCTTGCATCCTCACACAGTCCTTCATGCTTTTGTAGAGATCTTCATTCCTACATTTCAGTCTCACATGACCAGCCTTAATGGGAGAGCCCGGTGGCCACTATTAGCAGGCTAGAATTCAAACCCTGAATACCAGATTGTAAAGTGTGGGATAGTAGTAGGTACTTTGGTCTTTAGATAGAACCATTTCTACTGGGAGACCAATAAGGTTTTTCATTGATAAACCCCTATAAGGACCTGGTATTCTGGCTTGTGTTGGCCACATATGCCATGGGACTATCTAGAAAAGTGGCCTGGGGTGGAATAAGAAGGCTAAACATAGGGAGTTGAGATGGCGGCTGAAAAGCAGGGACTAGCGTGAGCTCCCCTCCAAGTCCTTCCAAAAACCTATAAAAATGGCTCTGAACCAATTCTAGAACTGCAGAACCCACAAAACAGTAGAGGGAAGCAGGGCTCCAGCCCAGGACAGCCTGGATGGTCTCTGGGTAAGGTCTATCCCACACGGAGCTGGGAGTGGAGCAGAGCAGAGCCCAGCATGGACCAACCAAACCAGGAGCCAGGCAGAGTGTGCCCTAGCACCCTGAATCAGTGAGCTGTGGCAGTTGCCAGACTTATCAACTCACAAACACCAAAGACAACAGAGAAGGTTAGTGGGGAAAGCTGCTGGGGACAGGGAGTTTGCAGTTCGGCCGCTGCCCCAGGGGCACTGGAGGAGGGGCAGCTACAGAACTACAGCTGCAGTTGCTTCTGGCCCCAGGCCCACCTGGTGGGAGGAATTAAGTAGTGGATCAGAGCAGGAGTGAAGAGCCTGCTGAAGATCTAAGTCTAGTCCAGGTTGGGAGTTCTCGGGGAAGGAGGAGTGCTGGTGTGGCAGAACTGGCGCATCCCCCAAGCATGGAACATAGAACTCTGTAC
>CM053622.1:786694648-786752319 GCA_028646595.1 Phalanger gymnotis
GAAGGAAGGAAAGAAGGAAGGAAAGAAGGAAGGAAAGAAAGAAGGAAGGAAAGAAGGAAGGAAAGAAGGAAGGAAAGAAAGAAGGAAGGAAAGAAGGAAGGAAGGAAGGAAGGAAGGAAGGAAGAAAGGAAGGGAGGAAAGAAGGAAGGGAGGGAAGGAGGAAGGGAGGGAGGAATAAAAGAAGGGAGGGAGGGAAGGAAGAAATAATTACAGTATGGTTGAATGTAAAATCTTACAATTGGGTTCATAAAGTTAATCTCACAAGTGAAAAAGATGGGATAGGTGTGGCTAGACAAGAGTTAACCTGAAAAAAATCTAGATATTTTCGTGGACTGAACAGGACTCAATAGAAATCAGCATTTGACATGGCAGCTGAAAAATCTCTAGTGATCTTGGGCTATGTGAAGAGAAGCACCAAGAAAGTAAACCATCAGTCCTACTGTCAGAGACCAGTAGGAAAGGGCTTTGAATGCTGGTCTCAGGGGTTTGTATTTTGTCCTATAGTTAGCACACCTTGGAGGGTTCTTGAGCAAGGGAGTGACAGGGTCAGACTTGAGCCTTAGAAGGATTTTGATCAGCTGTGGCAAGCATGGTCTGGAAAGAAGAGACACAGGAAGTAGAAAGACCAGTTAGGAATATCTTACAAAAGTCTAGAAGTGGAGATGAGACCCTGAACTCATGTGGGGAATGCACAAATGGAAAGCAGAGGCTGATTGAGAGAGAATTGGCAGAATAAGATAACCAATTGGTTGGGATATGAGGGGGAACGATCTGACCTGCAGTTCCCAGCCTGGGTGATAGTATTTTCAGCAGAAATAAAGAGGTTGAGGGGGAGAGAGCATGCCTGGAGGCAAGCTTCATGGAGGGAATAGTGAATTCAAGTGTGAACTGTGGAGGCTGAGGATCCACTGGCACCTTAATCCAGGAGGGTATGACCAGCAGGTTGTTGGAGCTCAGGTTAGATCCTCAAGTGAAGGCTGTTAACAACCCCTCCCCATGCGTATTGGACCCTCCCAATGCCAGATATCCAGAGACCTCCCTTTTACTTACCCCCAAGCCAGGGTGCTTCAAGGAAGATGACTATTCATGGCTCTCCTGTCCTGCTGTTTTAGAGCCTCTCAGGGTATCCTAGGACATCCAATTCTAAGAAGGAGGACTCGCCCAACCCAGAAAGTAGGTGAGTATGGCCCCCGACAGGCAGTGTGATGCCACAGAAAAATAGGAAAATAGCATCTGGCGATTAATTGACCATATGCCTTTGGGCAAGTCTCTACCCTTCTCTAGGTCTCAATTAGATCAAATGTAAAATTAAGTGGTTGGACTAGACAATCTCTGAGGGCCCTTTCCACTCTGATTATTTATGACTATATGATATACCAAGAAGACCTACGTGCTCATCCTCATATCACTGAAGCTTCTTGGAGCTTCCCCTTCACAAAAGGGGAAACTCAGTGTTACCATTTAGTAACTATGTGACCTTTGGGGAAACACTTCAGCTCTGTGGGTCTCAGCTTCCTCACGTGTAAAATGAGTGCTTACACTCACTAGTGCTAGCAGTATGAGTTAGCAGCCCTTTCCTTTGAGCACAGTGAATTTAGGTCTCACACTTCCTGCCACCATCTTGAATCAATAGAATCTGTTTACACTAGATATTGTCATGACCATGGAGGAGTCTCCCATGGATCTCGTCAACTATCTTCTCTTTCCTTAGTTAGAATCCTTGCAGTCCAACCCAGGGGTTCCATTACTCTGCTCCAACTCTCTCTCTCCCTCCTTCTCTCTCTCCTCCTCTCTCCCCGCCTCTCTCTCTCTCTGTCTCTCTCTCTCTCTCTCTCTCTCTCTCTCTCTCTATTTCTCTCCCTCTCTCTCCCTCTCTCCAGTAGGATGTCTTCTGGCGAATGAAGTCAAAGTTTCTGGGGATCATATCCCCTTTTCTTGGTCTGTATCTCTTCACATAGACCTTTATTCTGCAGTTGCTCCTGCCACCAGCCATTCAAGACCAAACATGGCAGAAATTGAGCAAGGGCTACAAATTTTACTTCCTCTAATATCTTGTCCTGGAGAAGTTCCAGACCCAGCTTCACTCTCAGGCAATAGGAGCCTAGCTGCCTATGTGTCACAGGTGGTCTTCACCCCTTCCATGGGTATCACCACGGCCATGCAGACTTGGGGCCTACGAGATAAAATATCTTCACCTCCCTGCTGATAGTGCATATTCAACTCATTGTTGGCTAATACTAATACTCATCTCTGGCAGTCAACATCCATCCGAGTCCTAAGTGCAAACTTGTGCTTTTCTTTCTTTTCCTTCCATTTTTTTCTTTCTCCTGACAAAAGTTTTTCTCTCTAACATTTCAGATCCTTTTTTTCTCATTGAACCTCACTTCTTTTTTTTTTTTTTGAAGACTTCATTGTAAGTTGCTATTGTCTTAACTTTCTTTTTGGCAAGTGTTTGCTGCTAGGGTTTCTATGCTCTTTTAGCCTCCTGGTTGTAGCAATTGATTTTCATTGTTTAAATTCCATTAGAAAATGGAGGACTCTGTGTTGTCAACCTGAGAGTTTAGTTAAAGGAGGCAAACAGAGTAGGTGAAATAAAAATTAGTATAGATTTATTCCCTTGGAGCTAGTGGATACACGATCCTGGAACCAGAAGCAAGCTTCTGATTAACTTGAACAAGAGAGAGAGAAGGTTTAAGTAACAATTCAGAGCTGCAGTTTATGATCTCCATATCAAAGAAAGACAGTTCTTAGGTACAAGGTAATGGACAATGTAGGGTCACTTAGAGATGCAAATGTTTCTAGCCCACAGCTCTGGCTACAGACTTTCAGTCACCACAGACAATAAGGATACTCCTGGTCTTTGAAGTTGGTGAGGCAGGAAAAGGGGATTTTTAGCATAGAGCAAAAGCAGTTTGGAGGTTTTAGATATGATTGGGGTTCAAATAATCTGAAAGGTTTGACATTTCCTCCTTTTGGTCAAAGGTGAGCTGAGGTGACACCTGCAGACCAACAGAGGTAATGACTTTTCTTCAGGGAATGGGAAAGAAAGCTCTAAAAATTCTTCCTTTGCTGACCAGGGAGATGAGCTAATCTCTGTGTCTGGAGTCAGCCCCTCAGACAAAGGGAAAAACAACCATTGACAGTATTATTTTGTTAACTAAGGCAGTGGCACATTTGTGGGCCAAGGTCAGCCCTAGTAGGACCCTTAGTAACAGGAGAAAACAAGTGCACTAAGTCCCCCAGCAGCAGAAAGTAGGAGGGAATCTGAGTAAGCTGCCGACCCCAGGGGAGAGCTTTCAGATGGAGAGGGAGCTTTGTTTCTCACAGGTCTGGTCTGGACTCTTATCATCGTTTTCAGGCGCCTTGGAAATCAGAGGGCAAGTTCTCCTACAGGCTCAGATGTCCAGTTGGGAGCAAAAGCAATCTTTAGATATGACAGACCTGACGGAGGCTCCCAGAAAACACATGATTTGAGAATTGAGAGGAAACTGCACAACATAGGTCCTTGTCTAAAGGCACATAGAAATGGCTCAGTTTCCCAGCCAAGCAGGGCTAGGTTCAAACAATGCAGTAAAGATTTTTTTTCCCCACAATTCACATAATTGCATAATTACATTAAGTCGGATACAGACTAAACTGCTTAGAAGACTTACATGTCCATGTTACATTTACACATTAGATAACTAAGAAAATTTAAATATGAACCATCCAAAACAATGCAATCATTAACAATGTCAACTAACATTGAATTTCTAGTATCACTGTAACACAGTACATACAACATCATAAATTTTTAGTCATACCATGTCTCTGATGGCATCTACTAAATAAACTACAATCTATTCTTCTTTTAACATTATTGATTGTAATAAAGCTTTAGACAGACATGATATTAACAAAATAATATTCTCACAAGTCCTTGACCTAATTGTCTTCATAATATTACCAAGAATTAAAGGACCTTAACTTATATAGGAACACTAGTTCCAGTCCTATAGTAACCTAAGATGTTCCATAACCAATTATTTTAATAGATTTGTTACTGTATTTACATTGCTTAAGGAACATCCTTAAGGCTAGTTTTAAATAGCTTGCATGTATTTCAAAAATTGGACCATATAAATGATAGGTAAAAATGTTTCTGATTTAATTCCAGCAATTAATTGCACAATTTGTATTAATACCCAATTGTTCTTATATCACTTTGAGACATTTAAGGACCTTATTGCACATAGATACAAAGTAACATTAAATCCCAGCCTTAGTCTGTGGGATAATGATTCAACCTTACATTTGTATCTTTAATTCACAGACTTCTTTTTCCTTTGTCCAAATTATTCCCATTGATATTTAGAATAATATTATCTTTCATATGACTATACAAGAGTACCAATTGACGCAATAAGCTCCCAGATAATTCTTGCTTAATATAACTTAGTACAATCATTCAAATTTAGTTTTCCATTTTTGAAACTTCAGAGAATTTCAGTTTATATATCATCTGCTGTTTCTATCTTTACCTAAGTCTTGTACCTGGTATATATGTATATATATATGTATATATATCTTTTAAAATATGAAAGTTCAGCCATAAAATTGAACTCATCTTCCTTTTAAAAATTATCAGACAGATACTATAATAAAGGTGCAAAAATGCAAATTTAAGATCTATTTACAAAAGCATAATAAATTTTTGGAGGTCAATCATATGCATCTGTATATAATTCTTAGAAGAATCAATCTATTCCTGTTACTTTTCTCAAAATTTTGCTTTCCTATTGAATTTGACATCTATCATATTACATCTTTGTCTTATTACTTTCTCTAATCATTTCCTCCTTTTGGAGGATGTCATTTCTATATTTATTATTTTTATTTGGCCACAAACATATGTTAAAATTATTTAAAATTGTAAGCTATTCATTCCTGCATCCTATTATAACTCAGAGATGTTCCAATATCCATCTATTACCTAATAGATTTAGCATTGTGCTTACAAAACTTCTTGATATTATAAATTTTCTATGAAAGAAAAGGACAATGTGACAGAAGGAAAGAACTTCCTTAGCTCTATTTGATTCCAGGCATGGGTCATATCTAACAGCCAATCATACAGTCACTAGATGCTGAAAGTAGGGCTTAGGAGTAATTAGGTGGGAGTGGGGGGATTTTCCTGGAATTTGGGAAACGGAGTCAGGAATATCCTACCTAGGCAGTATCCAAGGTCATCTTCAAAACTTTTTCCCAGGCACAGACATGCACCTTTAAAGTTCTCAGCCCGTAGTACATGCCAATCTATTATTGCCTTTATGATACCCGCCCTGTAATCAGAGCTTAAAACAATAGTAAATCATAGCCCCATAAAATCTTGAATAGCAAATAAATACCCTTCAGATAGGATTGTCCCAAATTTCATTGAGCATCAATTGAAATCAAGTTTCACAACTTTTCTGTCTTCTAAAATACTATCTAAGATTCTTTCAACATAACAACTATGTAGGGGGACAGGAAGGGCTTAGATGGCTCCCATTTATCCCAAACCTGCTTTCCTGCCTTAAACAAAAGAGGTTCCTGACTTCGATCTTACTACTATCTTTGTTTCTCAATCCTTTTTTATTCTTCCCCAATTACACTCATTCTGGAGAAAAGAGGCACTTCAGGAGTTGAGTCTTTTACATATGATAAGTTCACACACTAATTTTAACTCTTGCTTAGGCCATGGAATGACTACAAATTCAGAGTAGGCTTCCTAAAAATTGCACAAGAGATCCCTTCTAAAAGTATTTTCCTTTCCTTAAAAACAGTTTAACAGTTTAAAATTTTATCCTGATGTTAAAAGGAATAGTCACTAAACTTTTATGAAGAAAATTATTTGGAAAGTTTTAAAATGATATGTGTCTCTTTCCTCTTCCTTAAAGCAAAAACCTTTCCTTAGTCAAAAAGGGGAGGACACTTAGTTTCTATAAATTACATATGCAATTAAATTAGCCTTACCACAATAACAAAGTTTACCAGGACTTTAAAAACTTTCTCCATAGGAATTCCTCTACTGAAAACTTTATACAAGATTCATAAGAATTCATGGCTAGATGGTACCAAAAGTCTTTGGTTCAATTAACCACTCAATTTCTTAATTAAGTACAATTCTTAATCTAATAACATCTAGATTACAAGAGGAATTATTCTCCTAACGATATAGGTAATGCAATGTTAATTAAATTGCACAATACAAGAAAATTTAGAACTATAAGCATACCACAACCAATTATCATGTATTTAAAACTTGCAAATCAAATCTGGATTCATAATCACTAGTGGTAACATTTTAATTTCTAAGGCCCAATACTCCTAGCATTGTAAAAGAAAAGATTATTATCTGCAAAATCACATTTTTTTCTCTTCAATATTGCTGATACGTCTGTTTGAGAAAATTATACAATTTAGAAATGTAACAATACCCTAAAGATAATTATACTTTTTAAAACTTGAAACAACGCATTTATCAATTTAGGTGAACACATTTCTAAATCTCCTTGCACAGAGAATCTTTCATCTCATCATTTAAAACAATAACTTTAATCCACCACATATATTCTTATGATAGACAAGATTTCACATGGAAAGTCTGTTCTCATAGTAGATACCAGTATTAATTATTTACTTGTTATAGGTCCTAAATCATCAAATTTCATCACTTTTATCCTTTAAAAGCACACGATTCACATATATCAAAATCAGATTAAAGTTGCTATAATGTCATTTCTATCACATAATGGTCTCAAATTTCACAGTCTAAGAGAATTTCAGAAATACAATATAATTTTTAGAGGTACAGAAACAATAAATTTCAGATGACATCAATCGCATTTCCAGATTACCACATATGGAAAATTTTCCAACTTATTACTTTTGGTATTTAAAAACCACTTCAAAAGTTAACAATTACATTAAATTAGAGAGAGATAATAATAATGTTGTGTCTAACATATACCAGACATTATGTTAGGCATTTTACAATCATTATCATTTTGATCCCATAACAATCACCATTATTATTTTCCCTTTACAAATCAGGAAGTGGGTCAAACAGAAATAAAATACAGTTTTGCAACTGGGACAGAGAAGTATGAAATTTACCTATAGCAGAGAACAGGGGCTGGTTTTGCAGTGAACCACAGGCCCAATCCATCCACCTTTCCCTACCCCCACAACAGAAGAATTTACTGAAGGGGGGGGGCCTGCAGCTGCTGGGGACAGAGTGGGTGAAATGTATAGAACCTGGGTGACATTTTCAACCTTTGCCAAAAGGATGGGCTACTAGGTGCCCAAGAGGCACAAAGCCACTGCCAGTTTGTGAATTTCTGAGCCTCCCCTCCTTTTCCCAGGTGGGGAAGGGTGATTTAAATTTTCCCTACAATTTTACCTGAGGATGAGAGGAATTACAAAAACCCTTACTGATATTAAAAATTCCCACACTGAGACATCCTCTTAACTCTGGGGAGGGAGTGGGGAATGCTAAGTGATCAGGATTGGGAGGAGGTGTTTTAGCAGGAGTGAGAGTTCCTGGAGTGATCTATAGTCTCAGGAGTTCTCTCTCCCAAAATTCCAATTAGTCAGTTTCCAAACTTTTTAATGATTAAATCCCAGAATCTGCTAAAAAGTTTTAGCTCTATTTCTGCTGTAATTCCAGGTTGGACAGACCAGAAACCACAAGGAAAAGAGTCTTTGTTTCCCTAGTTGCAGCCCCCCCCCCCAATCTCTGGCTGCCTGCATCTCAAACCTCACAAGGTCAACTCGTTTCACAGCACACACACACACTAGCACACATACAGACAGACAAATTCATGATTTAATAGAACAAATACAGACTGAGCTCAGAATTTAATGACAAAGAGAGGGAATTAGAGGCTTTTGTGAATTGGCTATTAGCACCCCTATGGTTTTTGGAGGAAGCCTTGATGTCCCTGATGTTTCTGACTCTCCATAACCTACATCCAGAGTGTAGCTGTCCTTCTCAAAAACAAAGCCCTTGGGAAGGGGATGGGGATAAGGGGAGAGGGAAAAGGACTAGGGCAGGTAAGGGAAAGGCAAGGAGTAGGACAAGGTGCATTTTATCCTCCCCTGAATCAGAGCCTTTACAGGAAGGGAAGGCAGGAAGGAGGCTAGGAATAGGGTGGAGAGAGTAGAGGAACAGCTAGAGCTGAAGCTGTTGGAAAGGAGGGAGAGTGAGGTAGAGGGAATTAGCTGCTTTGCAAGCCTTAGGGGAAAAGGCTTTTGCCTTTTGTTCTTGTTCAGCCATCTCAGCAAACCCAAGGTGAAAAACACTCCCATCTCATTCTCAAAGATCAATCAACAGAGGGAACCGAATTAATCCCAAGCAATTTACTGGTTCCCGCCCTCAAAGCTAGCTTAAAGGGAGTTTTCAGACTTCAACCAAATTTGTGAGAGTCCTTTTTGGAAGCTGGGGATAGAGACAACTTACCCCCACCTTGTCAAGGCCAAAATTCCAGGAGCGTTGGCAAGGTTGGGCTGCAGTTCTTTGTCCTACTCCACCATTTCCATCCGAGTCATGGCACCATAACTGTCAACCTGAAAGTTTGGTTAAAGGAGGCAAACAGACTAGGTGAAATAAAAATTAGTATAGATTTATTCCCTTGGAGCTAGTGGATACATGATCCTGGAACCAGAAGCAAGCTTCTGATTAACTTGAACAAGGGAGAGAGAAGGTTTAAGTAACAATTCAGAGCTCCAGTTTATGATCTCCATATCAAAGAAAGATAGTTCTTAGGAACAAGGTAATTGACAATGTAGGGTCACTTAGAGATGCAAATGTTTCTAGCCCACATCTCTGGCTGCAGACTTTCTCTCACCACAGACAATAAAGATACTCCTGGTCTTTGAAGTTGGTGAGGCAGGAAAAGGGGATTTTTAGCATAGAGCAAAGGCAGTTTGGAGGTTTTAGATATTACTGGGATTCAAATAATCTGAAAGGCTTGACAGTGTTGATGTTGATATTAGTTCTTTTATCCATTTCTCATGTTTCAACATCAACAGGTGCATTAAAAAGGTCAGGTCAGAGTTGCCTCCATTGCATACCATATCTTCCAATTTTTATTTTTATTTGCTTTTGATTTTTATGGTCTGGCTCTACACTGACCACACTAGTAACAAATTATAACAGTAAGGCAAAATTCATGACCTCAGAGAGAAACATGAGCATGCCCGAATGGTTCAGAATTGCAAAGTATAATGAATTCTCTAGGTAGAAGACACAGAAAATATAACATTTATTTAGACTCCTAAGGATCAGACTCAAGGACCAATGCCCCCAATCTGATATTGTGGCAACAACATTCCATAACTGATAAGCCCACCTCACTATAGTAACAAGGAGATTACAACAAAATATTATAGCAGCAAACCAAATCATACTTGTGCTTCCCCTCAATTCTAGGACCCTCCTATAAGATCACTCATGAATCCTGAGTCGCTGCTCAGCACTCTCTCCTGCAGCTCTGATGACTTCAAGTTCAGAAACTCCCTTTTGTGTTCAGCACTCTCTGTTCTGCACACTATAGAAGCTGGCCTTTGGCTTCTGAATCCTGCTGCTCTCTATTCCACTCTCAGTCCTCAGTCCTCAGTTTCTGCTCTTCCTTGTCCTCAGTCCTCAGGTTTCTCAGCTTCTGTTTCCAACCTCTGTTCTCTCTTTTTATACAGTCCTTAGACATCATCTGATTGACTAGAACTCAGGCACATACCATTGTCTCTGGTCTTAGCAACTCTCCTTAGGGCCCTGAGGGTTTCACACCTCTCTCAAACTAGCAAACTAGGTTGCTAACTAGCCTGGGGCTTCACACTTGATTAATGAAAGAGTGTGGGCCTGTCTCCAATCAGACTTCCCTTTGCTGGCCCCATCTGAAGCCTATTCAATGGGTGGGAAAGATCTTTTCACTTACTGATTGGCTTTGCACCAATCATTTCCTTTCTCTTAGAATATAATCATTTTCCAATTTTGTGATGTTATTTGGTGCTTGTCAGGTCTAACATCTCCCAATTCTCTTCTTGAAAGGTAGAAATTGCCTCTTTATTTCTTATTCCTGAGCCATGTTTTCCTCCCTCATCCTGCTCTTGGCATTGAAGTCACTGAATGGAAAGTGGATATTGATTTAATTTGGTAGGTTTTACTAAGTTCTTAGTAGAATTTCTTTATCTCCTCATCCTCTACAACTAATGAAAGTACAGAAATGGTCATTATCCCCCTGATAATTTCTTTGGAAATGCTTATTTAGCAAGGGTGGTCATCAGAAAACAGATACAAGTTTTTACTGAAACTGTATTGGAAACCTCTTCTCCTGAGCACATGTAACAACAATGCTACTTGCCACTACTGTGACTGTGCAAGACCAATAACACCAGCACACAGAATGGCTTGTTGGAGGCCCACCTTGGAATCTTAGATTACAGATATGCTACAGGTAGCTGTGAGGAATGTGAGGAAAGAAAGAAAGGGAGGAAACAAGCATTTGTTTTTTTTTCTTTTTTTTACTTTCAGTATTTTATTTTTCCCCAATTACATGTAAATAATTGTTAACATACGTTTTTAAAATTTTGAGTTTCAAATTCTCTTCCTCTCTCCCCACCCTCCTCATTGAGAAGGCAAGCAATTTTATGTAGGTAACATAAACAGCAATTATATGTCAAACACCATGTTAAGCATTTTACAAGTAACTCATTGGATCCTCACCATAACCCTGGGAGATAGATGGCATTATTATCCCCATTTTACACTTGAGGAAACTGAGGCAAATTAAAGTTGAGGGATTTGCTCAGGGTTACACAGCCAGGAAAGGATCTGAAGCTAGATTTAGACTCAGATCTTTCTGACTCCAGGTCCAGTCCCCTAGCCATTGTGCCACCCAGCTTCCCCACACTTCGTTCTATGTCTAGTTGTTCTGTCATGGCATTCCAGCACACCAAGATCTTCTGTCTGGGTTTCCCTCTCTCCAGGTGAAGACTCCACACTGTACATGAATAATGATTTGTTTCAAGGCTTCCCTCGGCTTCCACAGGTAGGGACAGAGAGCATCTCTTCAGGCACTTTCTTCAGGGATTTTTGGGTGTCTGTCATGGGGTGGGACAGCTAGATGGAGTCAGGAAGACCTGGGTTCATCTCTGACCTCAGATACTTACTAGCTGTGTAACCCTGGACAAGTCACTTAACCATTTTGCCATCAGTAAAATGATCTGGAGAAGGAAATGGCAAGCCACTCCAGCATCTCTGCCAAGAAAACCCAAAAATGATGGTCACAAAGAGTCTGACATAGTAAAAGTGATTAAACAGCAACAATAGTCATGGGGTGGGAAGGGGGCTATTCTCCCAGAAGTGGACACAATTGTAGGCCCTGAGAGTTTGGGTGGGATGATAATCGGAGAATGCTGATGAGCTATAAGGCCTCCAATGGAGGGTCTTCAGAAGGGTGATGGGCCCCAAGTTGATGCCACTTAAACAGATCAATGGGAAGAACTCGTGATAACCAGCTGGGAGAAGAAAAGATTTGATTTGATAGGAGTGGATATGGGAGCCACCACTGAGTTGCTGAAGACCTGTTATATGGAAGTAGAATTCAATTTAGTCTTTTTGGCCCTGTTGAGGTTTAGGGGTTCTGGGACCCCGAAATACAGGTCCTGCCCAAATGAATTTGACGCAAGCCTTCTTTCAGCCAACGGCAAACAAGGTTTATTAGAAATCCTCCATATTGGCCAGACTCTTAAGAAATCTTGGCATCAGCTAGACTCTTAAAGGATCTGAGCACTCTCATGGAAACAAGATGGATCTTATATACAGAAAGACTGTGGGAGTTGGCCAAGTAGTCTGGGGTGATTGGAAGAGGGGTCTAGAGAGGACCTTGATGGGGGTGGCCAGTAGGCTGGGGTGACTAAAGGTCGGAAGCTAGGAACACGGAGAATGGGGTTTTCATAGGATCAAGGGTGGGAAGTAGCCAAAGGCCACCTGGAGATAACAAAGAAGGCCTGGACTAGGTTAAGGGTAACAGAAAATTGGGCATAGCCATAATGAAAGGCTTATAGCCTCAGTCAAATGCCACATCTCAGGGAAATTTAAAGAGAGTTCAAGGTGGGGTTTTCCAGGGCCTATACCCCCATTAGCCCCAGAGGTAAGAATATACCTTGGCACATAACTGGCAGTAATAGATTCAGTTGTAAAGAGGGAGGCTTCTGGAGCAGCTAGGGGGTGCACTGAGTACAGCACCAGCCCTGGAGTCAGGAGGACCTGAGCTCAAATCTGGCCTCAGACCCATGACACACTTACTAGCTGTGTGACCTTGGGCAAGTCACTTAGCCCCAATTGCCCTACCTTCCCCCCTGCAAAAAAAAAAAAGAGGGAGGCTTCATATGAAGGAAAAAATATCCTATTAGATGCGTCTGAAAGCGAAATGGCATGCCTTGCCAGCGAGGAGGTTCCTGCACCTCCTTGAAGGTAAGTGAATTCTAATCTGTGGCAATCTGTGTTCTAAGCCCTTCCCACTCTGATATTCTATGCTCTAAGGATAGTCTACATCCTAAGATCATCCTAAGGTCTCTTTCAGCTCTCAATGAAGACAATAACCCAGTATTCTTGGGCCATGCACAGTTTTCTTGACTTTTGTCTTGCCATTAGACTCTGATGGCTCTGGAGGAGAGTGCGAGGCACATGACTTTGCCCAGCTTTGCTTCACTTATATCCAATTCATGCACAAGTCATGCCCTGTGGTATCATCGGTCCTCTTTGAAAACAAATGATGAAGAACAACAAACCCAGCTCTCTATCATTAACCCTACTCTTGAACATCTCAAACTGGATGCCATGTAGGCATGTCATAATCTACGTAACCAAAACAGACATCATTATCTTTCCTTCCAAACTCTCCCCTCCTAATTATTGTCGAGCACCCCACCATCCTCCCAGCCCTCGGTATCCCAGCCCTTGAGTCACTGTCATCTCCTCATTCGCTCTCACCCAACATAGCCAATTGCTAATTTTTGTCATTTCTGCCCCCACAAAATCTCTCCCATATAACTCCCATATAACTTCTCCCCACCCAGCCAGACACCACACTCATTCAGATCCTCATCCCCTCTGGCCTGGGCGATTACAAAAGCCTTGTAATTGGCCTCCCTGGCTTGTCTCTTTTCTCTGTAATCAGTCTTCCATACAGCTGCCAAAGTGATTTTCCCTGACCACATAACTACCTGCTCAAGCAATGGCTCCCCTATTAAATCGAGTAGCTAGGAATTTGGGGTGGGGAGAGAATCAAGAAAATCTTCCTGCAAAAGTTGGTGCCTGAGCTGAGCTTAAAAGGGAGTCTTCTAAGATGCCAAACTGAAGAGGGAGAAAGGATCAGATAAAAACTCTTCTGTTTGTCTTCAAAGCCCTTCACACAGGCTCCATGCACCTTTCCTACCCTATTACACTTTCCTCCCTTTTATACTACTCACATTTCCCCCAAACTGATTTTATTACTCTCCATCAGCCGCTCATCTCCTGCCTCCAAGCCTTTGTATTGGCTGTCCCTATGCCCAGAAAACGCTCTCTCCTCTCAACGCAGGCTTTTATCTCCCTTCCAGACCCAGCTCAAATAGCAACATGACAGCTTTCTTGCTAGACTCTTCCCTTGACTCCCCAATAACTAGAATGTAACTTTCTCGAGAGCAGAGACTGTCATTGTTATTGTATCCACAGTGCCTAGCAGAGTGGTTGACCCACAGAAAGTGATTAATAAATGCTTGTGGCCTGATTAATGGATGGATTGATTAAGGCCCATCCCAACTCTGACATTCTATGATCTAAGGGCCCTCCCAGCTCTGATATTCCATGTTCTAAAGCTCCTCTCAACCCTCATATTCCCTGTTCTAAGGCCCCTCCCAGCCCTGATATCACCTGCTCTAAGGGCCCTCCCAGCCCTGACATTCCTGTTCTAAGGGCCATCCCAGCTCTGAAGTTCCTTATTCTAAAGTCCTTTCAAGCTCTGATGTCTTATTTGTCTCTGACCAGGCTGCTCTTTCCCATCGCGCAGGTCCAGGACTCTTCCTCTGCTGCCCTGTCTGAGAATATCTACCAGGTACATGCACAGGGGAAGGGCTAGGCTTCCCCTGGAGACTGAAAGAGAGGAGGAAATGCTGATTAACTATGGGTCCCAAGAACAGGATTAGCATGGAGGAAAGAAGATAGCCATTCCCAGTGTCCTCCTCTCCTTGGAAGGAAGGAAACAAGCAATGATTTAGCACCTACTATGTGCCAGGCTTTGTGCTAAGCAGTGAGGCTACAAATATGTACCCCCCAAAAAATAACCATCCCTGCCCTCGAGGAGCTTACATTCAGCTGAAAATGAGGGAGAGAGGGAAGGAGGGAGGGAGGGAGAGGGAGAGGGAAGGATAGGGGGATGGGAGGGAATGAAAGAACCCAGCAAGAGAGAATGGATGAGTCCAGAAGGTCGGAAACAAGGCCAGGAGGGGAACGAAGGCAAGTTGGCCTGGGCCCTTTCACGAAATGTAGCCTCTAGGAAAGACTCAGGGATGGAAGAAGGTGATGGGTCTTGTGGAGGGATGGTGAGCAGGTCTTATGGGTGGGAGAGTGACCCAGGGCAAGGAGGCAGTAGGCCCTGAGCAAAGTTTCTGGGGGAGACAGCAGTCAAGGTAGAATTCTGAAGTCCAGAAGGTCCAAAACATGCTAGGAGTGGGGGAGGCCTTGGATGTCCCTGACATCTCCTCTCTCTTAACCTCAGATTCTGGATGTCACTGAAGCAGATGTTTATGACAAGATCACGCCCTGTAAGACGTCTCCGGCCCATTGAACAGGGAAAACACCAAGTCCTAGACTGTAGAGCTAGAGAGAATCTCAGAAGCCATTGAATCCAACCCCTTCATTTTAATACACCAGGAATCCAAGGCACACAGCTAGTCTTGGGTTGGATTTGAATACAGATCTTTCTTACTCCAGATCCAGTGTCCTGTAATCTGTACCCTGCTGCCTCTAACCCATCCCTAAATGCGCTTTCACAGTCTAACCAGTTCCCATCATCAAGCAGGGGTTCACAGGCAGCTTTCAGGGGAGAAATCTGAGAGACCAGAAGCAAGGAGAAACTCATCAGAAGAGAGAGAAAGGGTAAGGGCCGAGAAGAGGAGAAGCATCCCAAAAGGAAAGGGGCCACGTGTGCCTGAGCCTGATGGAAACCCAATCACACTGTGGCTGGATTGTAGACATGGGATTCTGGCTCTGTGGACCCAACAATATCAACACCACTACATTTTCCTCTAAAATACCCATACCTTTTCACCCCAAACCGCACTATTAGTGATCTACATTCAGGAGATCACAGAAAACAGTTCCCACGTACACCAAAATGTTATCTCATCCTTTTTCTATGGTCACAAATAACTGGGAGCAAATTAGGCCCTCATCAATTGGGGGAAGGATGAATAAATTGTGGGATGCGAATGGAATGAAATATTACTGCCCCAAAGGAAATGACAAATATGAAAAAAGCAGAGAAACATGAGAAGAATTACCTGAACTGATACAAAGTAAGTAATATTTGGGGAGGGGGGAGAAACCATGCACAGCGACTGCACAGTGACCGAGCTCGGCCCTGGGGAAAACAAGAAAGAATCGCTACTCTTCCTTCTTTGTAGAGGTGGGAGACTATGGGTACTGAATGCTGCATGTATTGTCAAACTCAATCTGTTGGTTGTTGAATTACTCATTTTCTATATTTTTTCTTGTTATACTTTATTACAAGCAATGGCTTGCTGTGTAGGGAATGGGGAGAAAAAGAGAGAGGGATTTAGAAATGTTAGTGATATGAAAACAAAATATGTAAATAATTTATTTAACTAACTCTATCATTTTTCCTCTGCCACCTCCTCCCCCCACCCCAAGCTATTACCCCCTACAGACTTCCCTATTTCTGTTGAAGCCAACTCTATCCTACTAGGCACCCAGGTTGGTAACTTCAGAGCTATCCTTGATTCAACACACTAAGTGTTACCTGAGGTCCAAAGGGAGTAGTTCCTGGGAAGGCTGCCCAGAGAAGGTGGCATTGTTCATTGAAGGATGGAGACAAATTCCAGGTAGATTAGTGTTAGTGGTAAAGATGGTCTACCACCACCCAAAAAAAACAGGGCAAATCTGGGTATGGTTTCCAAAGATCTGTATTACCCATCACTCAGGAGCCAGGTCTGGGGGCTTTAAAAATGAAGAGGAAAATTTCTAAGAGGTTGAAGAATGTCAGGGGAGGTGGGAAGGAGTGGCTAGCTGGCCCCTCTTTCTACCAAGACAGAATGAGAAGAAACTCCCCCAAGCTGAGCCCTAATCTGACCATACACCCCATAAAAGGAAAATCGAGTGGAAAGAATTCTATTTTAATGGAAAGGGTTCTGGTCTAGGAGCCCAAAGACATGCCTTCTAGCTCCAGCTCTGATGCTCACTTACTGGGAATCCTTTCCAACATCCCCTTCTCCTGCCCTACCTCCAGCCCAGCTGTTGGTTCCCTCCCTCCCCAAACTACCCAATGTATATTTTGTACTTATCCTGACCATAGCATACTAAAAATGTACACAGTTTCTCCCTGTTAGAATTCAGGCTACTTAAAGGCAACAGCTATTTCTTTTTTTCTCCCTCCTCCTTCTTGGTGCATTTGTTGGGCACAAATGAAGCATTTAATAAAACATTAATTTATTGATTGATTGGTGGGACCTGGCACAAATCCCATGCTCTCCCTGGCCTTGGGTGTCCTGACCTGTAAGTGTGCAGCTAAATGGTTCCTAAAGTCCCTTTCATGTCTACCCTCTGATGATTCAAGGGCCTTACTTTGCCCATGTGCTCTGCCATAGAGCCATGAAAATGGGCTGTCCTGGGAAAGTGGAAGACCTGTATTCCTGGGAGGCACAGTGGAACAGTGATTTGGTAGATTCCCTACTGGCATAGAACTAGGAATAAGGGGGAGACCTGAGAACATGAATGTCAACGCTGGGAGGGGCCTTAGAAAAAGGAATGTCAGGGCTGGGAGGGCCCTTAGAACAGGGAATATCAAAACTAGGAGGGCCTTAGAACAGGGCATGTCAGAGCTGGGAGGGCCCTTAGAACAGGGAATGTCAGAGCTGGAAGGGACCTTAGGACAGAGAACACTGAATGAAGAGACAGAGGCATCTGGTGGCTCAGTGACCAAAGCAATGGGCTTGAAGGCAACAAGACCCAGAGTTCAAATCTGGCCTCAGCCATTCACTATCTTTGTGACCCTGGACAAGTCACTTAAACCTCTGTTTGCCTCAGTTTCCTCAACTGTAAAATGGAGGTAATAATAGGACCTCCTTTGCAAGGTTGTTTAGAAGATCAAATTGAGATAATATTTGAAAAGCACTTAGCCCAAGGCCTGGCACACAGTAGATGCTATCATAAATGCTTATTCCTTCCCATTCAAAGCCTTCCAAACATTGTGCACCTGATCCAAAGAGTGCTGAGAATTATCCTTCCTCACTCCCTCATTTTATTGCCAAAGCCACAAAGGCCTAGACAACGGATCAGAGTTCCAAGGAGTGGGACCAACCACACTCAGCCTGGAGCCTGGATCTCCTCACTCTCCACCTGCAGAAAGAGATTTTGATCCACCCTCCAATCAGTAGATGCAAGTGACCTTCAATTCTCCCCCCAATCATTGTCCCCAAGGAGGAACATTTCCTGTGTGTGGAAGCAGTGATGGAAAATAAGCCAGCATCCTGGCAAAGTGAGGCCAGAGGGGCCCGGGGCAAGGTCTCCACTTCAGACCCTCAAAGTGAATACATTCCAGTCCAGGGAAGTCATTTTCAAGGGCCAGGAAGGACCTGCTGTTCTCCAAGAGTGAAGTGGATGGCCAGGCATTGGGTCCTTTCTCAGATTTTTTTCTTTCTCGCCTTTGAATCTACAGCAGATGGATGGGATATCAAAGTGGGAAGGGACTCTAGAATATTTTAAATGGAGAACACAGAATATCAGAGGAGAGGAGACAATATTAGAACATAGAACACAAGACTTTAGACCCAGAAGGGGCCTTAGAACATACAGCACAGAATGTGACAACTTAGAAGAGACTAACAGAGAACACACAGTCAGCCAATAAACCTTTATCAAGCACCTACTATGTGCCAGGCACTGTGCTAAGTGATGGGGACCTCAAAGATTATTTCATCAAGCCCCGTGTCTCATAGATGTAAAGGTAACAGGAAAAAGGTACTTGACTTCACCATCAAGCAATGAGTCAGTAACAGAGGTCACTAGCATCCAGGTCTCTGGCTTCACATTCCAGTTTTCAGTGAACAAGTACCGAAGTCCCTACTATGTGCTAGGCACTGTGCTTGGCCCTTACAATTCACTTCCAATTTACTCTATATCCTCTTTGTACACAGTCTCCCACATGACACTATAAACTCCTTGAGGGCAGGGGCTCATTTTGCTCATTTTGCCTCAGTAGCTCAAGAGCTTAGCACAGTGCCTGGCACATAGTAGGTGTGGAATAAACGCTTGTTGACTTGACACCTTGATTTGATTTGATTTGGTGATTTAAGTCTAAAAATCAAATAGTTCTTGCCATTGCAAATAATTCGTAATAATTAAGGAAACAATTGGAGTTGTATGATTTATTAGCCAAATGGGAATCATAAATGGATCATTGGACTCCCACTCGGTCCAAAGACCCTCAGTATAGAGCGAGACCAAATTTTATGTATTAAAAACAATCAAATGGGATTGATTAATTAAAAGAAAATAATTAACCAGTATACAAAATTAGGCAATCTGATTTCTAATTGGAGGAAAGATTAAGGACTTTCCAAGTTGGGAGGTAGAAAGCAAAAATGTGCAATTCCATAAATTCAGAGAGCGAGGTGTCCCATTCACCCCAAGTGTCAGTAAACAATTAAAGGAACATGGAAACAATAACTGACTGACCAGCATGGGACCAGTTTTCAGATAAGACATAAGGGTTGCTTGAGATATAAAAACTTCTTGCGTCAATCTTTGGGATCCGACCAGGTTTCTGGTCAGTATAACCAAGGTTCTTAATTAAGAGTCTCTGTTGTTGTTGTTTGTCCTGAAATGGACGGACCGAGTGACACAGACCAAGCCAAATTAGAATGTATTGAGCATCGTTTATTAGCTGGCTACTGTCCCATAGACGGGAACAGCCCCGAGCTCAAGAATCTAGGGCTTCTTATACGTGAGCCATGAGCAGATGCAAGCAAGCCATTACAAAAGCAGGGTATTGTGATTAGCAGAGTGTATCTAGTTTTGCCCATCTGGGGCCACACAGGGTCTTGAGCAAGACTCGGGGATTTATGCCAAGTGTTTGTTCCAGGGAGCTGAGTTTGTTCTGGGGTCTCAGAGCTCCAGTAAGTGGAGTGTTACTGCATGCCCCTGAGCAAGGGGACATTTCAGTCCTTGGTTCTGGAAGAGGACCATGGCATCAGGAAGGGGATGCCATGACTTGCAAGCGAATTGGATTTAAGTGAGGCAGAGCTGTGCAAAGTCACCAGCCTCACTTTCTCCTGTGGAGCTATCTGGGTCCAGTGGCCAGATACAGATCAGGATAACTGGAGATGACTCTGTAAGAGTCTCTAAGAAGCTTCCCAGCCACGCAGGGGTAGGATCAAACAATGCATTACAGTTTTCTCACAATCCCCATAAATGAATAAAGTTTTCTTACAGGACAAAAATTGGACTAGACCTATAAATTAATAGAAAGGGAGCTGAGCTGGCTCCATAATTAAGTCTCAAGATAAAAGTCAGCGGGGTTCACTCAATTGCCATGATTAATCACTTTTGTTTTAATTCCCTCACTGTCTTAGGCAGTGCTTACTGTGACCCACAGTTTACGTGCTGAAGGGGTTGGGAATGGGAAAAGTTTAAGAAGCCCTTCTGTGTAAGGCAAAATGGGCTCCTTAGCACTTCAGGAGTTTGGCTTTTGTTTACTTTGAGTGATTCAGCTGTTTAGGGTTAGTTGCTAAGTGCTAAGCCCCAGGCCCAAAGCCCTATCAGGTGTGAAACCTGTGTGGGTATAGATTGATGACTTAAGAGGGACCAACTCGGGAACCAGTGGCCTCTGGTCATTCAGTCGGGGCTTGAGGATGCCAGAGGCTCGAAAGGCGAGCCAAGACACAGCTACAGCTGAAGCTGAAAAAAAAAAAAGCCGAAGCCGAAGCAGGAAGCTGCGGAAGCAGAGCCGACCCATGTGTGGACCCAGGAGTATGAGCAAGGACTTGAGGCCAGAGAATATGATTTGGTTTAATGCCATCATGCTTTTCTGTGGCCTCCTGGTTACTCTTGTGAGGCAGGCTTATTGGGCCTGGAAGTTTCCAAGTTCAGGAAGGATCAACGAGGTGACTGAGTTGTTGGGCTTCATTACTAGAGTCAGGGATGGTATAATAAAACTATAATGATAATAGCCAGCATTTATGGAGCACTTTGAGTTTTTCAAAGAGTATTATCTCATCTGACCCTCAGACCAGCCTTGGGAGTGGGGAGAGATGGCATTATGATTCCCATTTTATAGGTGAAGAAACTAAGGCAGACAATGTTGACTGACTCGTCCAGGGTCACACAGCTATTAAGCGTCTCGATTTGAGCTCGGGTCCTCCTGACTCCTAGGGCAGCGCTCTGTCCACTCTATCGATGAGCTGCTTATTTTATCTTCCACTGAATCCAACCCATTCCTGATCAAGAATTTCTCCTACTTCCTCCCCAACAAATGATCAGCAAGCCTCTTTTTGGAGACACCTAGGGCCAAGCAGCCCACTACTTCCTGAGGCAGCCCATTTACTGTACAACAAGTCTGACTGCTAGGGAGATTTTGGTTCCCAGTTTCTGTGCAAATCTGTATCTTCCATCTTTGTCATTCAGTCATTTTCAGCCATGCCTGACTGTCTGTGACCCCATTTGAGGTTTTCTCAGCAGAGATACTGCGGTGGTTTGCCATTTCCTTTCTCCAGCTCATTTGATGGATGAGGAAACTGAGGCAAACTGGGTGAAGTGACTTGCCCAGGGTCATGCAGCTAGTAAGTGTCTGAGGCCAGATTTGAACTCAGGTCTTCCTGACTCCAAGTCCAGGACTCTATCCACTGCAACTTCCATCTAAGTTCTGGCTACTGATATTTCACAAACCCTGAAATGAATCGGCGATCTCCTCAATTTGGATATTCCTTCCAGGGAACCACATACATTGCAGCCCATCCACACCTGTCCAACCTGTTTATCTCTTGTCCAGATTCTACCAAATTTCACCAGGGGCTGCCCAGTAGGAACCAGAAATCCATGAAACAAAGAAAAAGCTAATCTGCCGTTCCCAGTTCTGCCCTCTGGAGTCAGAGGGCGAATCTCATTCATTCTGTATAAATAGGCCTTCCCATAGTGGAAGGAAGGCCCAGGACTGCTGGCGTATGGCTGGAGGGCTTCTCTGTTATCAGCCCAGTAGCGACCTTCACCTCTCTCAGGACCTTCAGGTCCCTGATTGGGATGCGATCCAGCTTGTCAATATCCTTCCTAAAAGGAGGCACCTAGAACTGAACCCAGTACTCTCCATGGAGTCTCACTTGGGCAGAGGGCAGAGGGATTATCTCCTTCCTAGGCCTGGGGTCAGGGCCTGTCAAGGCTATGCTGGCAGGCCTGAGCCACTTCTCGGTGCTGGGATTTTCTTCATTTATAGGGAGCTCGCAGCCCAGAGGACACCATCCCCTCTAACCTTGTTCACCTGAATGATTGCCTAGGCTAACCTCTTCATTCCTGCTACTGGTGAAGTATTTTTTTAAACCAAGTGTCTGTCCTAAGGTCCCTCCCAGCTCTGACATTCCCTGTCCTGAGGCCCCTTCCAGCTCCAATATTTTAGATTCTACCTGAAGGCATACAATACATTGCTTCTCTCACAGGGAATTTCCTTATAAAAATTAAAATGCCACAGAATGGCTTTTCTTATAATTTTTACAGTGGTATGGAGCAAGAAGACCAACTGCCTGTTATTCTTTCAACCCTAATATTCTACGACTATTACTCTCTCAGAGAGAGGCCGCAGCCTAGTGGGGGATGGGAAAGCAGGCAGCAGAGAGCCCAGCCCAGCCAGCAAGGAGAGGTTGCCCAGGCCACAAGGCATGGGACCAAAGTCCTAAAGGTCAAGGTCCCCTTCTGATCCCTGCTTCCTCAGCTTCCCAGAATGCCCCCTCTTGCCCAGCTCATCAGGGTTTGTCTTCCTCTTAGCCTGATGTTCATGGAGCAAAACCTATTTGTCTGTTGCACCAGCTACCCCTTTATTTCCCCTGCCTGTAAAATGGGAATAATGGTGGGAGGGAACCAGCTCTGCCTTGTTTATCTTGAAGGATCCAGTGAAATCATGGAGGCCAAAGCCTTGGGACAGTAGTGTGAATTCAAGAGATTCTTTTCCTATAGAAGCTTACCTGGATAGGCTGGGCCCCAAGTGGAAGAGGTGGTAGAGGAGAAGGAGGAAAGAAAGAAATAAGGAACTAGAGAGAATGAGGGGAGGGGGAAGGAGAGAGGAGAAAAGGAAGAATAGAGGGCAAAGAAGATGAGTTGGGGTAGAAGGAAGAAGAAGACAAAGGAGGGAAAAGGAAGAAGAGTTACAAGGCAGAAGAAAAGGAAGGGGAGACTGGAGGGGGAGGAGGAAGACAAAGAAGGAGGGGAAGAGGAGGAGGTCAAGCTGGATGAAATCTGGGAAGTCATGGGGTGGTCCCAAGGAGCCCAAGCTGCTCCACACTGCACTGTTCATGGTCGGTTCTGCCCACACCAATGTTCTCCAGATGGCAATGGGCTCCATGCCTATGACTTTTGACATAGGAGGATCTCAGGATAGTCACTGCTCCCAGGTGTCTCAGAGAGCAGTGGGAAGACTAATGGTGCCAGGGAGCAAACAGGAAGCAGCCCTGTGCTGGGGAAAGAAAGTGAGGTGTGGGGCCAAATGTGCTGAGTTTGAATCCCAGCTCTGCCATTTGCTAGCTTGGGAAAGTCAATCTCCCTGGTGCCTCAGTTTCCTCCTTTTCTAAACGAAAGGGTTTGGTTAAATGGCCTCTAGAATCCTGAATCTGCTACCTACTACATGCTGACCTTGGCCAAGTGTCTTAACCCTGGGCCTCATTTTGCTCATCTCTGTAATGAGGGGCTGGACTACATGTTCCCTATGGCTCTAGAATGGAGGTTCTTAACCTGGTTTTTGTTAATATTTTAATAACTATTTCATTGTAGCTGATTTCCTTTGCAATCCCCTGTATTTTATTTATGAATTTAAAAACATCATTCTGAGAAAGGGTGCATAGGTTTCACCGGACTTCTTGAAAGGGGCACATGGCACAAAAAAAGCTAAGAACACCTGGCCTAGACTTACGGCCCAATAATCCCAGGCTCCAGCTCCTCACCAATGACAAATGGCACAACAGGTTTAAGAGCCCTTTAGTGCCTAGCAAGGAGGTGGCCCAGGTACTGAATTGAAGAATCCCAGAGTGTTCAGGAGCCTTTGTTCTGGAAACTGAGATGCAGAGAGGGGAAGGAATTTGCCAAAGAGCCAGGATTCAAAAGCAAATCTTCTGAGGCTTGATCAAAAGCCTCCCTTTCTACAAAGGATGTAAATAACCAGCAGAAATGACGAGATTTGCCATTTACCTGACCACAGTCCTCTCCATATGACCATGGCTTATTTCAATAATTCAACTCAGGGATCTGCAATGTGTCAAGCTTTAGGCTGGGTGCCAGGGACATAGACACCAAAATTAAAATAGTTCCTGTCCTCAGTGAGTTCCTATTCTATTTGTTTACGACCTCATGAAGACTGTTGCATCTCCTCCTCACCAGAAAGACATCCACAGAAAAAAAGGGCTGTTCTGAGCCCAGGCTGTCATTTCTTCATATCTCTGACCTTGTCTCAGCTATCTGTGATGTTCAGTTTTTGGAAGGTGAGATACTTTCCCTAGTAACTTCTATCTCCTTCCAAGCCTGGGAGCATCAGATTTTGCCAACAAAGTCTTTGTAGACAGGAGGCAACATGGTGCTGAGGAAAGAAGGATCGATTCAGTTCAACTCAACAAATGCTTATTAAACTACTAATATGCACTCAAGGCTAGTGACACAAAGATATGAAAAATATAAAAGGGCGGGAAGATTTATGTGAAAGAGGATTACAGCAATGTAGATGGAAAGAACAAAAAAATCTAAGCCAAACCATGCAATTATGACCAAGCTTGACCCCAAGAAGAAATATGCTCATTCTCTCCCTCCCTTCTCTGTAGGGGTAAGTGGCTGGGATGGCCATGAAATGCTGTATTTACTATTGGACTCTTCTGATTTGTTGAATAGCTTTGGTGTTTCCTTTCTTCTTTCTTTCTTCCTTCCTTCCTTTCTTCCTTCTCATCTTCCTTTCTTTCTTTCCTTCTTTCTTTCTTCCTTCCCTCCTTCTTTTTTTTTCTTTCCTTCTTTCTTTCTTCCTTCATTTCTTCCTTCCCTCCTTCCTTTCTTTCTTTTATGCTATTTCTCTTTTCTTCTTTTCTAACACTGCCTTTCGTAGCCTCTTCTCTGGCTTACTTCAAGTCCCCACTAATCTTCTACAGGAAGGCTTTCTTAACCCCCCTTAATTCTCATGCTTTCCCATTTATCCTGTATGACCATCATTTATCCCTAGTTGTTTGTATGTTGTCTCCCCAATTAGGCTGTGAGCTCCTGGAGGGCAGGGACTGTCTTTTGCCTTTCCTTGTATCCCCAGTGTTTAGCACAGTGGCTGGCACATAGTAAGTGCTTAATAAATATTTATTAACTGCTCAACTGATGTTCCCACAAAGACTATAGATATAATGTCTATATCTTTCAGAGGAAATTGAATCTTAAAGGGATAGTTTACCTGCCATTCTATGAGAAATAATCTGTTTTTAAAAAGTTTTTTTCTGTCAAGGTTGGAGCAAGTCAGTGGAAAATAGGAGAAAAAAGGATAAAGAAGTTTCCTTCCTTTATCTTAAGAAGAGAGAACTCTTGAGAAGATTCTTTATTTAGTATAATGAGATAACAAAATGTCGAGACCATATTACCTGAGTGTAGAGAACTCAACTTGTAGCAAGGGTCAAAGGTGATTTTAGCTTTGAACTTCGTTGCCACTTTTAATCCTTAGAAAGCAAGCAAAGACCTTCAGAGGGATGTTGCATCTATAAAGATTATTATTAATTCTTCTATAGTATAGCATAGGTTTCCTGAAGATGGAAGGAGAAGAAGAAGACAAGCCAAAAAACCCAGCTACTAAGCATTGCTATGAAGAAAAACTCTTGTTATGAGCAAGACAATACAAAGACTGGATTACTTAAGATTGGAAAAAGGTCATTTTTACCAATGAAACACTTTTTCCAAACACCTTTTCAAAACTGTTGTCAGAAGAAGTTCAGGTAAGCATATGAAATCTGAGCATCTTTATTTCTGCAAAATATCCAGCCCAAAAATGTTTGGAGGATTTTTTTGGTTTCTATGGGCTCAGAAGTCTTGTCTACATTGAGAGAATGATGAACTCTGACAAATCTATCGATATACTGAGAAGCAGAATAAATTATGATGATAATGAGGGTCAGCATTTATATAGTGCTTTAAGGTTTACAAAGCCTAGTTTATATATAAATGTATAATTTCATTTAGTCTGCACAATAGCCTAGGAAGTAGCTGTTATTTTTAATCCTCATTTCACAGATGAGAAAATAAAGGCAGGAAGAGGTTAAGTGACTTGCCCAAGGCCACACAGATCATAAGTGACAAGAGACCAGATTTGAGCCCAGGGCTCCCTGACTCCAGGCCCAGTGCTCTATCCACTTCACCACCTAGCTGAGTAGAATTGTCTTGATATTACAGAAATTCCCAAGTGGAGATGGAATACCGTAATACATCTTTTCACTAGTCAGTCAATAAACATTCATAAAATATCTACTATGTTCCAGGCATTATGCTAAGTTCTGGGAATACAAAGAAAGGCAAAAGACAGTGCCTACTGTCAAGGAACTCACAGTCAATGTGGGAGAGACAATACCCAACTATGTACAAACAAGCTATACACAGGATAAACTGATAAGGAATTAATCAGCAAAGGGAAGTCACAAGAATTGGGACAATGGGAAAGGGTTACTATAGAAGGTGGGAGTTTAGTGGGATGTTAAGGAAACCAGGAGGTGAAGATGAGGAATGAGAATATTACAAGCACAGGGGACAGCACCCATACCCATGAAAATGCCTGGATTTGGTAAATGCAGTGTCTTGATTGAGGAATAGCAAGAAGGCTAGTGTCACTGTATTGAAGTATTGCACTTATAATTAAGAACTGGATTGATAGCCAGGAGTAGTATAAGTCATTAAAGTACTGGAAAAGTTGCCCAGGGGAGGGTACAGATTTTGAAGGGAGTGTCAAACAGAGAATTTTATATTTGATCCTGGAGACAATAGGGAACCATTGGAGTTTATTGAGTAGAAATAAGGATGACGTGGTCAGACCTGTGCTTCACATTGACCTCTGAGTGGAATATGGACTGGAGTGAGGAGAGACTTGAAGGGATACTAACTAACAGGCTATCAGAATAATCTAGGTGTGATGCAATGGGGGTCTACGGCAGAGTGGTAGCAATTTTAGAAGAGAGAAGGGTCCGTATTGAGAGATGATATGAAGGCAAAATCAACAGGCCTTGGCAACAGATTTGATATAGGGGTGGTAACAGTGAGGAAACATTTAGGTTTCAAGCTTGGGAAATGGGGGGAGATGCTGGTCCCCTAGATATTAAGAGGGAAGTTTAGAAGAAGGGAAGCTTTGGGGGCAAAGATAATAAGGTCAGTTTTGGACGTGTGTAGCAACAACTCGGCTAGCAGCTGTTGTGGGGTGTAAAACCCAACAAGCCCAGCAACAACAGCTGCCAGCACAGGTTCTTTTGATCTGCTTTACTAAGGAAAGCAACGTTAAGGGGTTAGCAATCTTACTTTAATCCAACAGATAAATATCATTCACTTAGTTCAGGAGGAAAAGCCATCATCCTGAGTTTCAGAGAAAATACAAATTACAAACATACATAATATAAACAGACCAAATCACAATTCATAGTTACCAAGAAAGCATGAACATCTGGGTTCACAAGCTGGCAGGCTGTTAGAGTCCCACACCACTCTTCCAGTGGCTGAGCGCTCCAAGGGAGAATGCTAGCCTCTGGGTTCATATATGTTGTTCAGGGTCAAAGGTGAGTCACACATGCGACTCACCCATGTGATCTAAAAGCATCACAAACATGCATCTTAAACCCAGGTGGTCTAGGCTTTCCCTTGAGGCCAGGAGGTCATCAAAGACTCCTGATTTAATTAAAGAAACAAAGGCCAGACTCATCAAGGGCACTTGATTAAATAAATGCTAAAAGAGAAAACAGTAAAAAGGTCCCACCTTAATTAATATTACAACATGTTGAGTTTAAGATGTCTACTGGGCATCTAGTTGGAGATATCCAATAGGCAGCTGGAGATATGAGCCTGGAGGTCATCAGAGAGGTTAGGGAAGGGTAAGTATACATAGGCATCAGCATAAAGATGATAATTAAATCCACGGGAGCTTTTAAGGTTACCAAGTGAAATAGCATAGAGGAAGAAGAGAAGTCCCAGGACGGAGTTTTGTGGGACGTCCACAGGTATCTAACATGATATACATGAAGATCCAGCAAAGAATACTTGTTGTTGCTCATCCTTTGTTCTTGGAGAGGACCAATGACATCAGGAGGGTGATGTCTTGACTCACAAGTGAATCAGATTTAAGTGAGGCAGAGCTGCACAAAGTCATCAGTCTCATTCTCTCCTTCAGAGTCATCTGAGTCCAGTGGCAAGACGCAGGTCAAGATGACTCATAATGGCCTAGGATGAAGTGAGAGACCTTGGCTTTTTTAAGCTGAGGTCTTTGCCAGGTCTCAGTTTGTCTGAGGCAATACCCATTCAGTAGTTAAAGGCTAGGTAAGAATTGAAGTAAAAGATGGCCTAGTTTGCCTTCACAGAAGAATCAGTCTGGGAGGAGAAGACCCTCAGAGTTTCTGGCCAAAACAGAAACAATTGTTATTTATACTCACTGTGAGCCATCAAAACCCAAAGAAGAAGTGAGGCTTGGACTAGGGTTTATTATTGGCTGATCGGTGAGAGCCAGAGTCATTTGGATTTAAAGGTATAGTCAAGTAGCTCCATTTGAATCTCAGTGAGCTTTATCAAAACCTGGTTCTCCAGTTTTCCAGAGCTATATTTCAAGAAATCATAACTGAAAACTACAGGAAACAAAAGAGTTAATTGTCCCAGTGTTTTTAATGATAGAATAAATAAGTAGGGAGGAAAAACTCTAGTCCCCAAACCCCGAGATACCTGGGGAAGTATAAGCAATCAAAATTTGTATTCCTTTGGACAGAGTGCCATGGAAGGGGATGACTCTCCAAATGGATGGAGGAGGAGGAGGAGGAGGAGGAAAAGGAGGAGGAGGAAGTAGCAACATTGCCCAACTGAACTGGCCTATTGTGAACTGCCCACAGAGGACAGCTCCTACTCCTCACAGAATTTTGTTTGTCCTTCATTCTCAAAGAGGACCAATGACATCAAGAAGGTGATGTGGTGATGTCTTGAATTGTAAAAGAGACTAAAAGTGAGACAAAAGAGTGGTCAGATAGATAAGAGGATAGCCATCAGAGAGCAGCATCATGAAAACCTAGTGAGAAGAAAGTATCAAGGAGGAAAGAGTGATAAACATTGTCAAAGGCTGCAGAGAGGCCAAGGAGTATGAAGGCTGAGAAAAGGCCATTGGATTTGGAAACTAAGAGATCCTCGGTAACTTTGAAGAGAGTAGTTTCTACTGATTTGCTGAAGTCAACAGTCAGACTGTGCAGAGATGAGAGGAAATTGAGATCAAAGGAATCAGAGGTCTAGATTATAGATAGCCTTCTCTCTAGGAGAAAAGGGAAGAGAGAGATGTGGGGATTTTGAGGATGTAAGAAACATGGGCGTGTTTGTAGGCAGTAGAGAAGGAACCAGTAAATAAGGAAAGTTTTAAGATTAGTGATAGATTGTGGTTGACAGAAGGGGAAATCTTCTGGGGAAGACAGGATGGAATGGGATTACTTGTTCAGATATCTGGGTTAGACTTGGTAGGGAATAAGGCCACCTCTTCGTGTAAGACAAGGATTAAGGAAGAGATAGTGGCAGAAGCATCTGATACGAGATAAAGAGAAGGGGAGAAAAGGGACGACTTGGAGAATTGCCTCCATTTTTGCTGTAAAATATGAGGCAAGGCTCACAGCTGAGTGGGTGGAAGGAGGGAGAACCATGAGAAGTTTAAAGAGGGATGAAAAGGTTTGGAAGAGCCACTATGGTGAATCAGATAGTGAGTTAAATAGAGAGCCATAAAAGAATTGCCTTGCAGCCATGAGAACCCACTTGAAGCTGTGTAATATAACTTGTAGTAGACCCCATCAGAACAGTTGTGTGATTTTCTCCAGTTTTGTTCAACAATATGTGTGCAGGAGTTAAGGCAGTGGGTGGTAGGAGTGATTCAAGACTGAAGTTTGACAGGATAAGATCTTGGATAACATAAGAGAGTCAAAGAGTCCAGAGCAGAGGACGGCGTTAGGAGTTAGATGGGTTCACCAAGGGGTCAAGATGGTAGAAAGAAGAAAGTGTAGTTAGTGTAGAGGCAATGGGGAAGAATTGGGGAAGAAAGCAAAAGTCAAGAAAGGGGAGGTCATGGTTTAGAGGAAAAATTAAGTTTGAGGTTGCAAAGTAAAAGGAGAAGTGGAGTGACAATAGACTGTGATCAGCCCAGGAAATGTCAGAGTTCATGAACATAAAAGTGGAGTATTTGTGAGTATTGCAGGATCAAAGATATGCCTATCTTTGTGTGTGATTTAGGAACAGATCATGAAAAATGAGGTAGAGGAATTGTGAGGTTAGAGTATTTGGGATAGAATTGATATGTAGAAGTGTGAGGACAGCAGTCAGGAAAGAGAGAAGACTGTGAGCCAGGGACTGGACCCATTGAGTAGAAAGCTGTCCTGGAAGCCTTTAGACAGCAGCTCCCAGAGTCGTGATTGGTGGAAGATACGGATTGTGAAAACCTCAAAGCAGGAGAGCTTTTTGAGTGGTGGTGATAGAAGGATGCCTGATACACCCTTTCTCCATGCTGCATATCATGAAAGGTTATTCAAGAGGTAGAGATAAACATTTAGGTGACCTGAAAACTCATCTAATTTAAACTCCCTTGGTAAGTTATGGGCAGTAATCACGATTAGATATAAGCAAATGGATTGTACATCAATGTACAGTCAAAGGTACGCCTCATATCCAATGTGATAAAAATGTGGCTTCATGATGAAGAGTTAAAGAACCCCTGTCAAAATCTTGGGAAGTCAGTGCCAGATTGTGTGAAATAAATGATTGTACCAGAAAGAAGGCATGTTGCATGCTTGAAATTTTCATAAAATTCTAAAGAATTGTGAGATTTCTTGTGTAATTAATAAAAGTCAATTTCATTTTCTTACTTTGTCACCAGCAATTGGCACACCATGGTAACTGACCTGTATTTTGTTGTTCATTTGTTTCAGTCATGTCCAAATCTTCATGACGCCATTTGGGGTTTTCTTGGCAAAGATACCAGAGTGGTTTGCCACTTCCTTCTCCAGATAATTTGACAGATGAGGAAACTGGGACAAAGAAGGTTAAGTCATTTGTCCAGGGTCACACAACTAGTAAGTGTCTGATTTGAACTAAGGATGATGAGTCTTCCTGAATCCAGGCCCAGTGCTCTATCCACTGCACCACCTAGCTGCAACTGACCTATTTTAAAACTTGCAAAGCACCTTACGGATATTCTCCGTAATTTATCAAATTTATCAAAATCTGGTTCTCCAGTTTTCCAGAGCTATATTTCAAGAAATCATAAGTGAAAACTACATGAAACAAAAGTTAATTGTCCCAGTGTTTTTAATGATAGAATAAATAAGTAGGGAGGAAAAACTCTAGTCCCCAAACCCCAAGAACTATAAGCAATCAAAATTTATATTCCTTTGGACAGAAATTCTTTTACAGACATGCTCATAACAATCTTGTGAGGCAGGCACACAGATAATGTCCCTGTTTTACAGGTGAGGAAACTGAAGATCATGAAGTCTAAAGTCACAGAGCAATGAGTGTCAAAGGCGGAGTTGAAGGATGGGAAGGGAGGAGGGGATTCTTCTGTTGTTCTGGTAACTTCCTTACCCTGGTCTTCTCAGTGCATTGGCCCATCTTTGGGTTATCTTGATCTTACCTCAATGGTTCTGCTTTCCTGCATGCTTCTTCAAACTGTGCCCACTTTCTGCTGGGTTCTATCCTAAATACTATTGGGTCACCTCACCTCCAACTGCCAATGACCCCCATTCTGTCTGGTCTTCCCCTGTATCTTTGAAATAACAGCACTGTGCTATTTTTTATGTATGTGTTTTATTTTTATATCACTTTCATTTCCAAATATATCTCCCCTACCCAGAGAGCACCATCCTTTGTAACAAAGATGTGAGAGACACAGAAATAAAAGAGAGAGCTTTTCAGTAAAACTAACCAATGGAGAGAATCTAACAGTTTATATGAAGTTCCACGACCATGGTCCCCCATCTAGCTGCATTGTCCTTAAAACAAAACTAACAAGATTACAACAAATACCCCAGTGGTTCTTTCAGCTTTTTCCTGACAACTTAGCTGGGAGTCAGAGAGATGTGCATTGAAGTTCTGGGTTGGAATCTTGGCCATGTGATTTATCAGTGAGTGATGTGACCCCGGCTGAGTTTTTCAGCCTCCTATACTTTGGTATGTGAGGAGAAAGCCTTGGTCAACTTAGTTCATCTTCTTGATGCAATTACGGGATGGGGACTTCTGTCTGAAGGGTACCGCTCCTGGAGGTACAAATGAGCCCCAGCACCTTGCTGAGAGGACACAGGGAACTCAACTGATTGGTCCCCAAGGACCAAGCGGACCAAGGGGAGAGAGAACTGTCAGACTTCTGGGCAGAGCTGTTCTCTTCCCCTCGTTCTATAAAAGGGAGCCATGAAACCCCAATTCTCATTGCTTTTCCCAGGTTTTCTCTACCTTGGATTTACAGTGTGAAATATAGCAGGTTGGGAGAGAGGAATCAACAGTGGCAGCTGGCAAGAGAAGCAGCTCTGAAAGTCTCTCCGTGTGCCTTCTTAGCATAGCTCTGGCAAGCACTACAGAAGCTTGTCTAACAAAGATCCAAGCCCTGTCACTTCCTCAAATTGATTGGGGCAAAGTCGCTTGATCAACCTACTCCCTTAAAGACCTTAATTATTATTTTTGAACAGGTGGGTGATTTCATTGCAGGGAACCTCCAGTGTGGAAACTCCCTCTACCAGCGCAGATCAGAGCCTGCACTCAACGGCCTTAGAGAACTGCCTGGAACACCGGAGGTACTGTTATTGAAGTAACTTGACTGGTCTCACAGCCAAAAGGCAAGATTTGAACCAAGATCTTTCTGATGTCTCTCTCTACTCACTATGTCATACTGCCAGAGCCTTTCAATAGGTGCAAAGTACTTTGTGTATGACTGGCCACATCCCCTCTCCAAGGGCAACTAGGTAATGCAGTGGACAGAGTGCCTGGCCTGAAGTCAAGTGAGTTCAAATCTGGCCTCAGACACTTACTAGGTGTGTGACCCTGGGCAAGTCACTTAACTCTGTTTGCCTCAGTTTCCTCATCTGTAAAATGAGCTGGAGCAGGAATTGACAAACAACTCCACTATCTTTGCCAAGAAAACATTAAATGGAGTCATAGTCAGAAAAAACTGAATGATAGCAACAAATCCACTCTCTATCATATCCTGTGATATCCTCTTGGAAAGTAGGATTATCTTTTCTCATCCAGAAACAAGATGCCTCTCACACCTCACTAGGCTGGCCCAGAGCCCATCAGCAACCAATGACACACTTCCTTCCCATTCCGAGGCTAAGGCCTCTGGGGAAAATTCGTATATAGTCATAGTCAGACAACCGCATTCTGTGGCTTTAATTTCTACCTCAAACTCATCCCGTAATATTCATCCATCTTGCCACATCCTAGACTCCCCTTTAAAGTCAATCAGCTAGTAAATAAACATTGACTAGGTATGACCTGTGTGCCAGGCACTGTGCCAAGTGCTGGAAATGCAAAGAAAGGCAATTATTGCTTCAAGACAGCTTAAAATTGCACATTGGATCCACCAGCTGTCTGTGCCTCGATCCAAAGCACTGATGAAAAATATTTGTTTCAAGAACCCCTTTTTACTCCCCATATGTATCTGTGTTCCCACCACAATTCCTTAATCTACTTGTTTCAACAATTTGTCTAGCAGCTACTTCCAGGGTGTAAAGCCAACAACAACCAGCTCACAGAACACTGCAAAAGCCCAGGTTCTTTGGATCTCCTTTACTAAGGAAAGCAACGTTAAGGGGTTAACAATCTTAGTTTAATCCAGCATACAAATATCATTCACTTAGTTCAGGGGAAAAAGCCAGCACCCTGAGCTTCAGAGCAAGTACAAACAAATTACAAACATCAACAGATAGACTTTGTCTGATTCAAAGCTCAATGCATAGTTACCAGAGTTTAACAAAGTCCAAACATCTGGGTTTACAAACTGGAGGGCTCTTAACTACAGCTGGCCGGAGTCTCCACATCAGCTCACTGCCAAGAGTGAGACCCCTAAGCAAATAGTTCTGTCTTCCCTTTCTATGCACTCTATAGCCACCATCAAACATCATCTGAGCTACCAGAATTTAAGCTCTTTCTATTGGCTCTGGTGTTAGCAACTCCCCTTAGGATCCTGGGGGCTTCGTGCCCACATTGGCTTAGCACCTAGTAGCTAGGGGTTTGGGGCCTGCTTGGGAGCAAAGATATAATCAGACCTCCCTTCATTGGCCCCACCTTAGTTACCAATGCACTACTCCATCCAGAATCCACCAGGAAGTACCAGACAGCCCACTCCGCCACTCCCCACTCCCCGAATCTCTACCCTTAGCCCAGTGGAGTCTAAAAGACCTGCAAGTAGACCCAGCGGGGGTCTTCATTCATCCCCTCAATAAATCCCATTTCATTCTAGAGGCGTGTGTCCTAACTGTCCTGTGCCTGTGTCTCCTAACTTAACAGTTCTTGGGAGAAACATCCAGAAACCTACCATAAGAAAGAACACTGATGTGTTCAATCTCCTAAGCAATAGATGCCTCTTTCCTCATTAGTATTAAATAAACCAATGGCATCTATAATCGATGTTAATCCCGGATAAATAGATTCAATTAGAATTCAATTGAGGCAGTCAAGTAGAGTGTAGACAGAGGATACAGGTTCAAATCCTGGCTCCACACTTGGCTAGTTCTGCAGTCTCAAGCACATCATTCACCTCTCCAAACCTCGGTTTCCTTATCTATAAGACATAGAGGGTTGGACTGGATGACTTGTAAAGGTCCCTTTGCCCTAAATCTATGCTCCTGTAACACCCAGTTTCCATCTCTTTTTAATTTCTACTGCACCAAATCCAAATTTAACAGAATTCTGCCTGTGAAGAATTCCAATTAGCAAATGAAAGAAAGGAAGGGAGGAAGGAAGGAAGGAAGGAAGGAAGGAAGAAAGGAAGGGAGAGAGGGAGGAAAGGAGGGAGGCGGGAGGGAGGAAGGAAGGAAAGAAGGAAGGAAAGAAGGAAGGAAGGAAGGAAGGAAAGAAGGAAGGAAGGAAGGAAGGAAGGAAGGAAGGAAGGAAGGAAGGAAGGAAGGAAGGAAGGAAGTCAAAAAGGAAAAAAAGAAAAGATGTCAAAAATATGGAGCTGTTTGCCAGAATGTCCTCCCAGTTAAAAACAGGATTCAGAAATCCCTCGGCTCCCTAGAGGGAAAGGGAGCTAACATTCTCCTGGAATGTAAAGGCTGGGGCCAGAACAGAAATATTTTTCGTTTTTGTCTTTGTATACCCTCCTGAACATAGGACAGTGCCTTTGCACCACATAGGCATCTAATAAAAACTTCTGCCTTGAATTGAGAGAAATTCTTCCCAATGACAAACAACTCCTCATACAAAAATTTGCCCACTTCTTATCGCCCTCACCCACAACTAATTTAGGGGCTGAAGCTGGTCAGCTCAAATGGGCCAGACCTCAGACAACAGCAGTAAAATCATTATAATCATGAAACCAATTACCTAACTGGCAGATTATGAGGTCCAAAGTCTTTTGTCCCATATACATAGGAAGGAACAGGATGTTCTTGGCACAAACATTTTTAATCAATGCTTCGGACTGAGGCACAGATGGCATATGTGAATAATAATTCACCTATTATCTGCTGCTGTTTATTTGTGTTTTCTTTGTCTACTCCTTTTGGTAACAAGGAGAGCCTTTGTTTTGGCGTTAAGGGGGACAGCTGTGAGAGGAAGTGGGTAGCCAGTGTTGGTGATTCAAAGGAAAGGGAAGAAGAAAAGAAAGAAGAAACTAATGAAACATGGGGGTGGTGGTGGTAGCAGAAGAAGGAAGAAGGAAGTGGAAAAGGGCCCAAGAAAACAGCACAGTGCAGTTATGATCATGCTACATTTAATATACATTTCAAAAACTGGACCTAAGAAAAGGTCACAATGGTATCCCCATGGCTTCTCTGCTGGCTTTCTTTGTATATTGACATTCATGTGTGTGTGTGTGTGTGTGTGTGTGTGTGTGTGTGTGTGTGCGCGCATACGTGAGTGTGTGTATGCATGTGTGTACATGTGTGTGTGTGCGCGCGCGCACAGGTAGCTGTTAAGTTCCTAATTTTAAAAGGGGGAAAAATCAATATATGTTCCCTCCCTGGCACTTTGTTTTTCTCACTTCATTCCTGCTATCATCTCATGAAGGATTTCTTTTTTCGAAGAAGGTGCCAAGATTGAATCCCCGCTCCACTCACCCTGAACACAGCACACATTCAAGGAATCAAAAGCCCAATGGAATTTTCCCCAGTATGTTTGTTGTGTTTTTTTGATTGGTGCTAAAAGATGAAACAGTGCTTTTCTCCAAACAAAACTAATACCTAACATCTAATTTAAATCAAAATTACCACCAAAACTGATACCTATTGCTACATAAGTGCACAGACTTGTTCTTACCTGGTTTGTATCTCCCCTTGTGCCAAGCAAGGGAGCTGGCACAGTGGACAGAACACTGCGCCTGAAGTCAGGAAAATTCATCTTTCAAGGTTAGTCCAAATGACCTACAGTTGGCCCCCACCCTGGTTATGACACTTCATAACTGCCTTCTCTTCAAGATCTTGCTTCTGCTTTCTCCAGTCTTGGTTTTTCTTGGTTATCACAACCTGCTGCTACCTACAGCCCATACATTCCCTGCCCTAAATCTACATTCATGCCCCACCTCAGGTGGCAGAAACAGAAAAAGCAGAGAGAGAACCATAGGAAAATCCATGGTCATCTTTTCCAGTGCAAAGATTTCTCTCCACTTGATTGTCTTCCTCCAAGCTCCCCACTCCCATCAGGTATTCAACCACTTGGTACTGACTAATATCCATTGTGTCATCCACTGAAGTCTTCACCCTGGTGTAGAGTCAACCCTGTGCTCTCTAAGACTCTGCCAGCAAATTACACGCCCTGGAAAACCTGGAAAAACCAGAAAGGCTTTGAGTCTGGGCCTTGAAATGGATACTGGCTGCCATCTTATAGATTTAGACTTGGAAGGGACAACAGAGGCCATCTGGTCCAATCCCTTCATTTTAGAGACAAGGAAACAGCTCTAGAGTAGTTAAGTACCTTCCCTAAGATGGCATATGTAATAGGTGACAAAGGAGACCGTTTGGTCTAACTCTCATTTTACAAAAGAGTAAACTGGGGCTCAAAGAGTTTGAGTTGTTCAGGGTCATTCACAAAAGAGGTGGCATGTGAATCCGGGTCCACTGTCCCCAAATCCTATGCTCTGTGCACTGCATCACCTTGCCTCCAATCTAAGATTCCCAAAGATCATCTCTACAGGGCTGGCCGCCAGGAGATAACATTTGTTTGGCCGTGAAATTCATTGAGCCATTCACCAGATAGGAATGCTGGATGGAGGTGGAGAGGAGCTGCAGCTAGCATGGGAGAATGACGGATGCAATCAGATGTCTTAGAAGCATGGAAATTAATTACGATAACAGCAACAGCAACAGTGATAGTAATAGATATTTATTTAATAGTTTACAGTGCTTTACATACATTTTCCCTTTATGTGCTCATAGAAATCCTAGGATGTAGTATAATATTATCCCCATTTCAAAGAGGGAAATGAGATCCAGAGATGGTAAATCACACAGCAAGTAAATGGTGGAGCTGGGAGTCCAGCCCAGGTTTTCTGAATCCAAGTGGGAAAAGGATTAAGCAGATGGGTTAACTGTGCAATAATCATCCTCATATGGTGATGACAGTTCCTGTTTAACAAAAAAGAAGGGGTTTGCACCCTCACCCCATTAGCCACCCCTGGTGAGAAGGGCAGCGAGAAACTCAGAAGAATTCACATGAGGAGGCTGATCCGTGATTTCACCCCCAAGATGTCTCTCTACCCCTCACCAGGCACCTTGGATTACAAGAAAGGTCTTACAGAAGTCACGCAGAGGTTATATAACCTCAAAGTCATGACAGAGCTGGGAGGGCCCTTAGAACAAGGAATGTCAGAGCTGCAAAGGCCTTTAGAACAGAGAATAAGAGCACTCAGAGGGTCCTTAAAATAGACAATGTCAAAGGTGGGAGGGCCCTTAGGACAGGCAATCTCACAGCTTGGAGGGCCCTTAGAACAGGAGATGTCAGAGCTGGAAGGATGCTTAGGACAGAGAATGTCAGAGCCGAGAGGACCCTTAGAACAGAGGATGTCAGATCTAAAAGAGGTCTTAGAAAATGAAATGTCAGAACTGAGGAACAAGGAAAGTGGTAGGTGGGGAGGACCTTAGAACAGGGAATGGATAGACCTTGAAGCAGAGGACATAGAAAGGAAAAGTTGAAAGGAATCTGAGAACATAGAACACGGAAGGTCAGAGCTCTAGAAGACCTTATGACATACAATACCCAAATTAGAAAGGTTCCTAGAATACAGAATAATGTGGGAATGTAAGAACCAGAAGCACCCTTAGAAAACAATCAACCCTGTCCCTCCTCCCCCAAGGTAGGAGTCCCCTCTACAGAATGCCTGCCTAGCCTGCATTTGAGTCCCCACTTCCCAAGGCAGCACAACCCAGTGTCTTTAAAACAGTGCTGGTGTCCCTGCTAATACTTCTCTTCTCCAGCCTTAAGAACCCCACTTCCTCCAACCCATCCTTGCATGACCCATTTCCAGCCCTTTCCCCTGCCTGGCTGCCCTCTTTGACACATGCTCCAGCATATCAGTCTTCCTCCCAAAATATGTCTGGTGGATTGGATATACGCCTTCAGATAGGGTCTGACTGGGGCAGAGGATTTTAGCAGCATCACCTCCCTCCACATAGGTACCGGACTTTGGCTACCCAGACAAGGCGATCAAGGGATACCATGGACAGTGTCCTGCTATCAGTCTTGAAGACTCAGTTCTCCCCCCAGGTACCTCATAGACCGTCTCCTTTTGGTGCAATGGTTCACTGGTAGATGGAGGGAGCAGTGCACGACCACGAGGTTGGTTATTATATTCGGGCGCTTTATTCTGTACAATAAAGAAGAAAAGTCAGGAGACAACTCAAGGGAACAATCTGTCTTACAATCCGAGTATCTTGGAGTTGGGAGAACTCAAAATCATAGAATCTCAGACTCACCATATTTCAGAATCTTAGATACAAGCTCAGAATATCAAATTCATAGCCTCAAGAAATATCAAATTCACATATTTTAACATTATAGACTCTTAGCAACACAGAATTTTAGAATGATGGAACGTTTTTGAATCACAGAATTCTCAAACCTTCAAATCAGAAACTTATTTGCGTCATTGGGTCATAAAGTGACCCATGCTTAGATCCAATGCTCTAGCTCTTGGCCCCGGAGGAAGATGCCCAAGCCATGAACTGGGTTGAATCCTGATTACGCTATACATCAGCTATGTAGACCATGGGCAAGTCATTTAACCTCCATGAACTTCAGGTTCCTCAACTATAAAATAAGGGGGCTGGACTGGGTGGTCTTCAATGTCTCTTTCAGGTTCATTTCATCTTGGACATCCTGAAATTCCATCTATCTTCCCATTCCTGCCCCCAACATTTCTAGACCTTTCTTCTAAATGGATAAGTAGAGGTAAGAATGGAGGCTTAGGGCAGCTCCTCTAGACCCCTTCTGTTTTGGGCCCTCAAAGATCCACCCCCCACCCTGCTCTGAACATACCTCATAGATGAGGTCTTCTGGTGGGTCCTAGAGAGACAAACAGAAAGTATTCACATCAGGGGTTGGGGATGCTACAGCTTGGAGTTCTCATTTAGACCAAGTACCAAACCCTTGGTTCTTGGCTCTTGACTCTTGGTCCTCTGCACCAGAGAGAGTCAGAGTTTGGGCTTGAGAATAGCAGTGCATCTCACAGAGGCAAATGAGAGAGAAGGGCAGACCCCAAGGGAGTAAAGGAATGACTGAAGAAAGGAACCCAATGAAGAGGAGCTGAGTATCTATCACAGGTTAAGGCCCAAGGTTGGCTTCACATCCCACAGAGAGAGGAGAAGAATCCCAGAGCATAAGTAGGAAAACATGGGGCATTGGCAGAGAACCATGGTAGAAGGAGAGAGCAGAAGGATGCCTGTAGCTTTTCCACCTCCACAGATGGGAAAGGGGGCCCCAGGGATCTTCCCCCATTATTGCAGATGGGAAGGGAACCACAGGAAGTTTTTCCAACCTTTGCAGGTATGGTGGGTCTCTGGGATCCTAAGGCATGTGTGGCCACAGATTCCGACTGACCTGGAGAGAGAGAAACCCAGTATATTCAGAGGCAAGAACTGACCCTTGCAAAACCAGATCATAGCCTCTACATTTGTCCTTAGAGATCATCTTGGGGCAGCTAGGTGGCGCAGTGAGTAGAGCACCGCCCCTGGAGTCAGGAGGACCTGAATTCAAACCCAGCCTCAGACACTTGACACACACTTACTAGCTGTGTGACCTTGGGCAAGTCACTTAACCCCAATTGCCCTGCCAAAAAGCAAAAGAGAGAGAGAGAGAGAGAGAGAGGGATCATCTTGTTCAGTCCCTCCCATTCTACAGATTAGGCAGCTGAGGCCCAGAGAGGTAAAGGGTAAGTGCCCATAAGTCATACAGAATAAGTTAGCAGCATAGCTAGGGCTAGAATGAAGGTCATTTTCATTCTCACGCCTTGTTTGGTTTGGTTTGGTTTTTTAGGAGGCAATAGGGTTAGGTGACTTGCCTAGGGTCACACAACTAGTAAATGCCTGAGGCCAAATTTGAACTCAGGTCCTCCTGACTCCAGGACAGCTGCCCCATGCCTGGACTCTTAATATAACTTCCTTTGGAGGTATGGGAGAGGAGTTTCTGGGGGATGGGGCTCTGGACTGTTCCATCAGTGGCTCAGCTTACCAAGTGACTTTCCTCCTTTCCTGCGCTCCCCTGGATTCTCTCCTGTGTACCTGAAACAGAGTGTTGTTATTCTGTCCCTGCCCCCTTCTGGAAGGCTGAATGCTTCCTGCCCAGGGCTATCAAGTGTGAACCCAGGGCCCAGACATTCTGAATCCTCTATGCACAAGACAAGAGACAGCAGGACTAAGAGCAGACTAATCACCCACTTTATTTGAAATCCTCCCTGTCTTTCAAGGCTGTCTCTACTGCTGCTTCTTCCCTGGAGCCCTCCAAGATTGACCTGCGCCATGGCCATGGCCGTGAACTCTCAAAGAACATTACCTACATGCTCCTCACTCCATACCTTGCATACATAGCCCAGAATTTATGCTATAGCCTTTCTGAACCCCGCCCCCCAGCCATACCCCACCCTACCCACCCCCAGCCTCACTTCCAGAGGCATCATCTTATGGTAAAGAGAGAACACTAGACTGAGCTTAAGTCCCGGCTCTGTGATCCTAGGCAGATGACCTCCCCTTTTCTGAGCCTCGGTTTCTTCATCCGTAAACTGGAAGAGAATGAAATCTATACTATGTCCCTCAGACTGCACCCTACCTGCCCCAGTCTCTATGAGCCCCAAAGAATAAGAGCATCAGATGCTATTATCATTCACAGTCTCTCCCAAAGCTCGGAGGGCTCATAGGAAGGAGAAGTGAGCGGTGCCCCAGAGGTCCTTGGCCTCCTAGGATCATCCTTTTAGAGCAGAGGTAATTTAGTCCGGCCCCCTCCTTAAATAAAGGTAAAGCAAGCAAGGCACAGAGAGACTAAGGCATTTGTCCAAGGTCATACGGGTGGTAAAAGCAGAGCCAAGATTTGAACCCAGGTCCTCAGATGCCACCAGCCCTCCTCCCACTGTCCCTCTCTGCCTTAGAATAGATCCCCCGGGCAACGAGCATTCCTCCCCTTCCAGAAGGTACCTTTTCCCGATGACCAGGAAATACACCAGCCCTGCGGTAAGGGCAACAACAAGAACTCCAATCACGATGCCAGCAATGGCCCCAGCAGACAGGGAGGAATCTGGCATACCCAGGGAAACAGAATTCAGATTTGTAACCCAGGGCCACAAACAGGGAGTAGGGACTCAGAGGCATCCCTAGAAGGTGGGGGGGGGGGTCCAGGACATCCCCAGGAGGTAGAAGAGGCCCGGGTAAATGGTAGGGGAAACAGTCAGGCATCCCAAGGGTGGTATGGCAAGCCTATGATGGGAGGGGAGCCAGGGGCATCTCCTGTGGGTGAGCACCCAAGGATATGTTAGGAGGGATGAGGGACCCAGAGATATTTCTGGGGCAGTGAGTGGCCTGTTCTGAGGCAGGCATGGGACTCAGACCTATCTCCAGAGCATAAGGACCCAGAATCATGTCTTGAGAGTGGAGTGCAACTGTTTCCTTTGGGGGTCGAGGAGGGAGCACTGATTGGCTAGATCACAGACTATACCCACCAAGTCATCAACATAACAGGAACCCCCTCCCCAAAGCATGGGGGCCTGAAATAATCGTCCCAATTTGTCATGACTTCTGACTTGGGATTCTATGTACGGACCACCTCCTTTCTCCATATTCTGAGTCCATTACCAGGAGGGGCTAGACGCCTGAGATCTATTTCTCCCCAGGAACTCAGGAAAGGTAGAAACAGGGCTATGCTAAGGGAGATAAGCCCTGGGACTTACCAACCACCCTGACGGCAACTGTGGCTGAGCGGGACAGTTGGGTCAGATTGTTCCATGCCAAGCAGGTGTAAGTTCCCGCATGATCCCAGGTCACAGCCTCTAGAGTGAGTAGAGAGCCAGTCTGCTCCAACGGGCTGGTGCTATTGAGGGACCAGTGATACTGGGCAGCTGGCTGAGAATCAGCCCTGCACAGTAAGGTCAGAGTAGAGCCAAGCTTAATCTTGGTGCCGTTGACCATGCTGGACCCAGATTCCTGAGTGATGTTGATAGGGTCAGGTCCATCTGTAAGGACAGGAAGGAAGCAAGGACCGAAGGCTCCAGGGGCAGTGGTGGCAACACATGGCAAAGATGGCTAGATTTGGAATTAGAAAACACAAGATTGGAATCTTGGCTAGACTCCTTATTAGAAGCACGACCCTGGGCAAGTCTCTTCCCTTCACGCCTCATTTTCTTCATCTAAAATCAGGTGATTGGACAAGATGATTTCCAAAGATCTTTCCAGCTCTACCATTCTATGATTCCATGGGCTCTGGTTTATTCAGAATGGGAGGTGGAAAATGGGAATGAGACCTTGGTGCAATAACACTGTACTTGGAGTCAGGTAAAACCCGAGTTCAAATCCTGTCTCAGACACTTAGGAGTTGTATTACTCTAGTCAGATTACTCAACCTCCATGAGCCTCAATTTCCTTGATTGTAGAGTGGGGATGATAAGAGGACTACTAGAGTTGCTGAGAGAATCCAATGAGAGAGCACATGGAAAGTGGTTTGCAAACCTTAAAATGCTATTTTAAACCTTAAAATGCTTTTTGTCATTATATGCTTAAATCTTTTTATTATTAAATGCTTAAACTTTAAAATGCTTTTTGTTAATATATGCTGAAACATTCTTATTATTAAATGCTTTTTGTTATCATATGCTTAAACCTTTTTCATTATTAAATGCTTATACCTTAAAATGCTTTTTATTACAGGGAGACTGATTTTAGCCCAGCATAAAGAACTTAACACTCAAAGCTCTCCTTCCATGAAAGGAGCTGACTCTGAGAGGCAATGTGTTCTCCACTGTGGGAGGTCTTTCAATCAGGGAATGACCAACTAACTGCAAGATATTAGGGATGAGATCTAGTAGAGTACAAACTCCCTGAGGACAAGGATTTTTTTTAACATTCTGTTCTTGTATCCCCATCACCAGCTCAAAATCGTGCATAATAGAAGTTTATTGTCTTGGCTTTTAAAATGCATATTATGTCTGTGTGATGTTAGGTCACTTAGGCTCTCTAGGCCTCAGTCAACCTCATCTATAAAATGCAGGAGCTGGACCAGAAGGCCTCTAGATTCCCTTTCAACTCTAGATCTAGGCTGTCTCTTGCCACCAACCCCACCCCCAGATGAATATAAGATCCTTGAAAGTAAGAATGGCTTCATTTTTCTCTGCCCAAGCATAGTGCCAAGGACACATGTTTGTTGGTTAAAATGTCCTTACCTTTGACCCATAGATCTCACTACCAGGCATATACCCCAAGGACGTCAATGATAAAAAGAAACACCAAAATATCCCCAGCAGCAATGTCTGTAGTAGGAAAGAACTAGAAACAAAGGAGAATCTGTCCAGGCTAAAGAAAGTGTGGTCCATGAAAGTGATGGAATCCTACTGTGCCAGAAGTGGCAAATGTGCCGATAGCAGAGAAACCTGAGAAGACCCCTATAAACTGAAGCAAAGAGAAGGAAGCAGAGCCAGGGAATCAACATATGCACTGACAACCACAAGGTAAATGGAAAGAATAACAGGGCCAAGAACAGCAAAATGGAATACCAAGCTTGACCCCTAGAGAAGGGACATGGGGATGTGCCTCCCTCCTTTCTGGCAGAGGTGGGAGACTGGCTGCCGAATACTGCATCTAATTTCAGGCTCCACTGATGTGTCGGTTCTTCTAAACAGCTGGTTCATCCTCTTTCTTTTATATTTCTTGTTATAAAATATGGGGAAGAGAGGAAGGATATAATGAGAAAGAAAGGAAGAGAAGTTTAGGACAGGATAGGATGTGGACTTCTGATTTCATTGACATAAGGAACTATGAAATAAATAAATATGAAATATAAATAAATATGAAAAAACTTCCTTTTCCAATGCAGGCCAGCACTTTCCCTTTCACTTATAATCTTGGAGTGTCACATCAAGTACAGAGGGGAAAAGATTTTTCCCAGGGTCACATAGACAGTATATAAAAAAAAACAGAGACATCCATTCAAAAAATGTTAGCCATCAAAAGCAATCAAGGCTTTCTGGGTCAAAGTGCCTGACATGGTCACTTACAGTTCACGGTCAAAGCCACTGGGTCACTGCTGTTTCTGCTGATCAGGTTCCAGGTGGTGCATTGATATTGCCCAGCATCCTCCCTGTGGACCTGGGCTATGGTCAGCGTCCGGTTCTCCTGGGACAGCACCTGCCGGTCACTCAGTGGGAGGCTTTGGTTGTCTAAGAGCCACTGAACCTCAATCTCAGCATCTGGAGTTTCACAGGTAAAGCTCACTGCTCCCTCATCCTCTACAATTGAGGTGGTATTGGCCAACACATTGGGCTTGGTCACCCGCTCTGGAGAGGAGAGGAGACAATGCCTCTGAGGTTCCAAGATCAGGGGGCCTCAAGATCACCCCATCCAGCTGCTCTCATTATCTAGATGAGGAAACAGAGGCCTGCAACCATGAAATGACTTATGAAAGTCACCTGGGTGATTAAGAGCCGAGCCAAGCTTCAAAGACAGGTACTTGGAATCCACATTCAGTAGTCTGTGTCCAACATATTCCTCTGGTCCACTGCTTAACCCCCCCCCCCCCACCACTGACCAAACCAGCTTCAGCCGCTCCCACTCCAATTCACCCACGAAAAGGAAACCAGAAATTTCCTCCCCAAGGAAACTGGGTGAAATGTCTCCAAGCAAGCAAAGACCCAGGGTCAAGGACAAAGTGTCTAAGACTGGGAGTCAAGAGACCTGGGCTGTGGTCCTGGTTTCACTAGCTAACAGTGTGACCTTGGAAAGTCTCCTTCCCTCATCAAGACCCATTCTCCTCATTTGTAAAACGAGGTGATGACCTCCATCCAATCCCACCTCCAGCCAATAATGTGGGTTTTAAGCTCTGACATTCTGTGTTCTAAGGGCCCTCCCAGCTCTGACATTCTCTATTCTAAGGCCCCTCCCAGCTCTGACATCCCCTGTTCTAAGGGCCCTCCCAGCTCTAACATTCCCTATTCTAAGAGCCCTCCCAGCTCTGACATTCCCTGTTCTGAGACCCTCCCAGCTCCAACATTCGCTGTTCTCAGGCCCCTCCCAGCTCTGACATTCACTGTTCTAAGGGCTCTCTCAGCTCTGACATTCCCTGTTCTTTCATTCCAGCTCTGATTTCTGTGACACTATCTGTGAGTAGAAAAGAAGGAACCTGGGCTCAGCAGTCTCACCAGGTGACTCACCTGCTACCTTGACCGTGACAGATGCTGAAGCAGATTTCGCAACCACACTGTTGTACACTGTACATTTATAATTCCCTTCATGATTCCTGGAGGCCGTTGAGATGGAGTAAATGGACTCAGAAAACCGCAAGTCATTTTCATTTAAATACCAGGCATAGGTAGGGGCAGGGTTTGAATCAGCCTGACATGCTAACATGAGGCTGGAGCTGATTTCCACCCCAATGGTGTTGCCCCAAATGGACCCAGTATCCGGCGTAATCGTGACCTGGTTTGGTCCATCTACAAAGAAAGGACAGAATGTTAAGGTCCTCATTCTTTTCAATGTGGGTGTTGATTGTATGAGGCCCTGCCTGGCCTTAACCCTCTTCTATTCTTCCTCTCTGCAATTCCCCATGGTGACCCATCCCTTCCCAGGGCCTTGATGGTCATGTTTTTTGGAGTCACTGAAATCTGCTTGCTTGGCCCTGAGATTTCCCAGAGCTCCCAGCCCACATTTCCAGCTGCCTGCTGGACAGCTCCACCTGGACAGCATAGGAAAGCTCACTGAGCTAGGAATCAAGAGAAGTCTTCCCTTCTCATCCTCCAACATAAGTGACAGGGTTCTCCCTTTCTTTGATTGCTCACCACACTGCGAAGCCTTCTTTCTTCTCTGCTATTCTCCCACTCTCCCTTGAAGTGTGTGTGTGTGTGTGTGTGTATGTGTGTGAATCCCTTTCCCCACATATGACTGCAAACTCCCCAAGACCAGGGTTTGAGTCACAGCTATCTTTGTATCCTTGGCCCCAGAGAATAGTCTGAATGTAGCAGGTGCTTAATAGATGCTTATTAAAGTGAACCAAATAGAATAGATTAGAATTTAATAGATCAGAATTGAAATGATTTAAATTATAATGAAATGAATGGAAAAGAATCAATAAGAATTGAATTTAAGCAAAACAAATGGAGTGAAATTAATTGAATGAATTTTAACTGAAGTGAATTCATGATCAAAAAGGGGAAGGAAAGCCAACATCATTGGATGTGTACCCTAAGTTTTGAGGAAAGCAGATTCCCAAAGGTTCAAAGGATGGATGGGTAACAAGCCATGACTTAGGAACGATTTTTTTAATGTTGTTACCCTTTATTTTGACATTATCTTCATTTCTAAATATGTCCCTCCCTCTTTTACTCAAAGAGTATCAAAGAATCAAAAGTAAAGGGGGGAAATGAGCATAGCTGAATTTATTTAGGTCAGTAAAACTCACCAATGCATGTACTGGGTGGGACATCTTGTGCAATATCTCCCTAGCAGTTGTCACTTTCCTCTCTAAGAAACCCACCCTACCTTCCCTCTGCTCTGTACGTGTCTTGTATGTCAAGCCGATTTGTAGTCATGTCTTCATGGCCCAGTGGATAGAGCACTGGACCCAGAATCAGGAAGGCCTGAGTTCAAATTCAATCTCAGATGCTTCCTAGCTGTGTGATCCTGAGCAAGTCACTTAACATCTGCCTGCCTCAATGTCCTCAACTGTAAAATGGGGATAACGATAGCACCTATCTCTCAGGGTTAGTATGAAAATAAAACAAGTCAAGTGTTTAGAAGGTAGTTTGTTATCATTTCAGTTGCGGAGTTTTCTTGGCAGAGATACAGAGTGGTCTACCATTTCCTTCTCTAGCTCATTTTACAGATGAGGAAACTGAGGCAAATAGTTAAGTGACTTAAGGGTCTGAAGCCAGATTTGAACTCACAAAGATGAATCTTCCTGACTCCAGGTCTTGCACGCTATTGGCTGTGCCATCTCACTGCCACAAAACAAAGTTAAGTGACTTACCCAGGGTCACACAGCTAGTAAATATCTGAGGTTGGATTTAAACTCATCTAGCTGAGTCTTCCTGACTTGTGACCTGGCACACTATCTGCTTTGCCACCTAGCTGCCCTAGCACATAGTAGGGGATTAATAAATGCTTGTTTCCCTTCTGCTTTCCCCATTAGTATATAAGATCCTTGACGGCAGGGGCTGTTGGCTTGCCCTTTATGCCCCCAGCTATTAGCACAGTGCCTAGAACACAGTAAGTGCCCAATAAAAAGTTTGTTGATAGATTGAACTGAATTGAATGACAATTAATCGAATAACAAGAATTCCATATTGATATGAATCGAATTGAAAACAATTTAAATAAATTTAACTGAAATGTATTTAACTGAAATGAACTAACTGAATCAAATTTTTAAATGAATAGAATTGATATGAATTAAACTGCATTGAAATGAAATAGATTTAATCGAATCTCATTGAAAATAATGAAATGAAATTGAAATTAATCAAAAGGAATTGAACAAATTGAATTGAACTGAAAAGAAGCAAAAAATATTTATGTGGATTGAAATAATAGGAAATGAAATGGATTGAATTGGAATAAACCTAACTGAATTGAACTAGTTGATTAGGAAAAAACTAAATAGGACTGATAAGAATTCAATTGAACTGAACCGAAATTAATTTAATCTATTTGAATTTAATAGAAATAAAGAGGATTGAATCAGTCAAATGAGTTGAATAAAATTGTTATACCAACCTGAGCCATTGGTCATAATCTGCTGAGTCCTTCTTACCCAACACAGGCCTTAGTCACACATCCTTGTTCACCCTCACTCACCAGAGCAGAGGACAGTTGGCATCTCAGATTGCTTGACTCAATGGACATAGTCCTTTCCCATCACTTTGAGCCTGCTCAGGCCCAGATGTCTGCTTCCTCCCCATATGGACCCTACCTTGTTGAGTCCCCTATCTGCTGCTGTCTACACCAAGGGGGCGAAGAGATGCCCTTCCAATCACAGAATCCCAGCAGACCTGACACTTCCCTCATTCTAGACACCAGGACACTCTCATTTCCACTTAGAGTTCATTAGTGTCTCAGGATCTTAAAGTGTCAGAGGCAGAATTCAAACTCGGGTGTCCTGACCCTTTCACTAAATCACTGGGTATGGAACCATATCACTCAGGTTTGAACCCAGCCTTGACTGTCTCATGCTTATGGACCTTGGGCTTGTCCTTGCCCATATCTGGGCCTGTTTTCTGATTTGTAAAATGTCAGGGCTTTGAGGTTGAGTGATACTTGGAATATCCCCAGGGGAAGGGACCACAAAGTAAGGTTTACCTGAGCAAACATCTTCTCTGTCATTTGCAGAACTTAAAATGCCAGATCTAATTCTTGGGAAATTTTTCTTCACCTCCAGACAAAATCTGCCTCCCTGCATCTTTCCTCCCATCATTCCTTGTTCTAGATTCTGGAATCAAGCAGTCAGCAGGACATCTCTTATGGAATATAGTTCCTAGGTCTAGAGTGGGAGGAAAGATTAGACCCCACTGAGTCCTCTCCTTTTGGAGACAATGGAAACTGAGGCCCAGAGAGATGAGGAGACTTGCCGAGGTCACAAAATGTGAGGCTTGGACTCTATGATCTCTAAAATCCTTCCCATTCCTGTCAAGTCAGCAATCATTTATTAAGCACCTGCTATGCTCCAGGTACTGTGCTGTGTGGGGGATACAAAGAGAGGCAGGATGCAAAGAGAAAGTCTAAAGTTGACAGTCCCTGTTCTCAAGGATCTCACAGGCTAATGGGAGAGGAAAGCATGGAAAAGAAGGAGGGGATATGGGGGAGAGTGGAAGGAGACAACGTGTAAACAACTAGGTGCAAGCAAGATAAACACAGCATCAGTGGGAGACTGTCTGGAGGAAGGCACTAACGCTACAGAGGATGGGCAAAGTCTTGCAGAATTTCTAGGAGTATAATAGGACACCAGCATTTGGGGGACGGGAGGCCGGGAGAGGTCCCATGGAAAAGGTGAGCTTTGTAGAGAACTAGGGATTTTAAGTGTCAGAGGTAAGAAGGGAGAGCATTCCAGGCAGAGAAGAAAGCCTATGCAAAGAAAGAGACTGGAGACTGAAAGCCAAGTTTGGGGAATAGCTTGGAATGCACGAAGGAGAGTAACATACAATAAGCCTGATAAAGCAGGTGATCCCTATGATCCATGAATCTGCAAGAATGTACAAAGCACCTATTATGTGTCAGACACTGTGTTGGAAGTTGGGAATAGATTTTTGTTGTTCGGCTGTTTCAGTTGTGTCCAGTTCTTTGTGACCCCACTTGAGAATTTTCTTGGCAGAGACACTGGAGTGGTTTGCCATTTCCTTCTCCAGCCCATTTTACAGATGAGGAAACTGAGGCAAACAGGTTCAGTGACTTGCCCAGGATCAAACAGCTAGTAAGCAGCTGAGTTTGAATTCATGAAGATGACTCTTCCTGATTCCAAGCTCAGTGCTCTATGCATTATGTCGCCACCTAGCAGCCCTTTGGGGATAGATACAAAGACAAAAATCAGTCCCTGGTCTCAAAAAGTTTCCTTCCATTCTATCAAGGGAGGTAGAGATAGAGATTGAAATAAAGAGTTAGAGATAGAAAAAGAGATAGAGATAAAGAGTTAGAGATAGAGACATAAAGAGATTAGAAAAAGAGTTAGAGATAGAGATAAAAAGTTAGAGATAGAGAGTTAGAGATAGAGATAAAGAGTTAGAGATAGAGATAAAGAGTTAGAGATAGAGAGATAGTTAGAGATAGAGATAAAGAGTTAGAGATAGAGAGATAGAGATAGAGATAAAGAGTTAGAGATAAAGAGTTAGAGATAGAGAAAAAGTTAGAAAGAGAGATAAAAAGTTAGAGATAGAGAGTTAGAGATAGAGATAAAGAGTTAGAGATGGAGATAAAGAGTTAGAGATAGAGAGATAGTTAGAGATAGAGATAAAGAGTTAGAGATAGAGATAGAGATAAAGAGTTAGAGATATAGATAGAGTTAGAAATAGAGAAAAAGTTAGAGAGAGAGATAAAAAGTTAAAGATAGATAAAGAGAAAGTGTTAGAGATAGAGAAAAAGAGAGATAAAAAGTTAGAGATAGAGAAAGAGAGATAGAGAAAGAGAAAGTGTTAGAGATAGAGAAAAAGGTTAGAGATAAAGAGAGAGATATACAAAGAGAGAGTTAGAGAGAGAGATAAAGAGTTAGAGATAGAGAAAGAGAGATAAAGAGAGAAATAGAGATAGAGAAAGAATTAGAGATAGAGTTAAAGAGTTAGAGATAGAGTTAGAGAGAGAGATAAAAAGTTAGAGATAGAGAAAGTTAGAGATAGAAATAAAGAGCTGGAGATAGAGAAAGAGTTAGAGAGAGATAAAGAGAGAGAGAGAAAGAATTAGAGATAGAGAAAGAGTTAGAGATAAAGAGAGAGATATACAAAGAGAGAGTTAGAGAGAGAAAGAGTTAGAGATAGAGAGATAGAGTTAGAGATAGAGAAAGAGTTAGAGAGAGAGATAAAAAGTTAGAGATAGAGAAAGAGTTAGAGATAAAGATAAAGAGAGAGAGAAAGAGATAGAGAAAGAGTTAGAGAGGGAGACAAAAAGTTAGAGATAAAGAAAGTTAGAGATAGAGATAAAGAGAGATAGAGAAAGAGTTAGAGAGAGATAAAGAGAGAGAAAGAGAATTAGAGATAGAGAAAGAGTTAGAGAGAGATAAAAAGTTAGAGATAGAGAAAGAGTTAGAGATAGAGATAAAGAGTTAGAGAGAGAAAGAGATAGAGAAAGAGTTAGAGAGAGAGAAAGAAAGTGTTAGAGATAGAGAAAAAGTTATAGGGAGAGATAAAAAGTTAGAGATAGAGAAAGTGTTAGAGATAGAGAAAAAGTTAGAGAGAGAGATAAAAAGTTAGAGATAGAGAAAGAGAGATAGAGAAAGAGAATGTGTTAGAGACAGAGAAAAAGTTAGAGATAAAGAGGGAGATATACAAAGAGAGAGAGTTAGAGAGAGAAAGAGTTAGAGAAAAAGAGAAAGATAGAGAAAGAATTAGAGATAGAGACATAAAGAGTTAGAGATAGAGAAAGAGTTAGAGATAGACATAAAGAGTTAGAGAGAGAAAGAGATAGAGAAAGAGAGATAGAGATAAAGAGTTAGAGATAGAGATAAAGAGTTAGAGAGATAAAGAGAGAGAGAATTAGAGATAGAGATATAAATATATATACACACATAAGAATGAAAGTATTTATAAAACAGCAGCATAAATTAAAATTAGAATGTCACCAAATTAAATTCCCTCATTTTTAGAAAATCAAAGCTAGGGGTTAAGTGGACTCACCTAGGGTCACACAATTAGTAAATATCTGAGACTGAGTTTGGATAAATCACTTTGGAGTGAGGCCAGGGAAGGGGAGGTCAGTATGCCGGAGGCAGGGGAGGGCATATAAGAAAGAGCCTCAAATTGGAGGTGGCTGTTGAATTTAGTTTTGAAGGAAATCCCATATTCCAAGAGATCAAGGTGAGCAGGGACAGCTTAATCAAAGTCATGGAGATAGGAGATGGAATGTTGCATATGAAGAATAAGAAAAATGTCCTTTGGTTGGGATGGCCACGGCCCCACTGACCCTGGATCTGCTGCCTAGCTGCCTATTCCCTCTTGATGGGCCTCATCTCCTTGGGTGATGAGCCTTGCACTCATAATCCAGGGCAAGTCTATCCTACTGGGTCTATACCCTGGTCCTCGGGCAGCTAATCTCCTCCTGTGGACCTCTGTGGTCCCTAGCAATTTGCCACAGCTACCAATTAAAGTCACTTCCCAGGTATGGCCACTCATAATCTCCTGGAATCTCAGAGCCAAAAGGAATCTTAGCATCTTCCAAGGGAACTTGGACAAAATCTTTGAGGTCACCCCTGGTGAGATAAAGGTTGGAGTGGATGCTCCCTGAAGCTAGATTCAGACTCAGAAGATCTGGGATAAAATTCTGGCTCTGCCATTACTTACCATTATGACCTTCTTGACTTTCTTCTCTGAGGTAAGGTGGGGACACTGGAATAGATAACCTTTAAACCCCATGTCGTGATCCTATGACCCCTCTGAGGTAATCGCCAGGTCTGAAATTCTGATCTGGGCCACCCAAACCCTGAACAAGAATCTCCTCTATTACATGCCTAACAAGTGGTCAGCCCCATGATGGGGACCTCACTACCTACTCAGTTCATGCTGCTGAGGAAAGATAAGAGGTCCAGGCTCAGGTTCCTAGAGGAAAGGGGAGACACTCACAGTAGACAATCAGGTTGATGCCATCACTGCTCTGCAAGCCCACTGGATTCCAGACTTCACAGTGGTAGTATCCACTGTCCCCTCTGGTGATGTTGTGAAAGGTGAGGGTCTTGTTATCTGAAGACAGGGACAGCTGTGGACTGGGTGGGAGGTCAGTATTATTCAGGAACCACCGGATGTTGACATCCTCATCATTGGGGTTACATGTGAACATCACCCAGCTCTGGAATTCAATCATGGAGCCCTCCGGATACATGATGATGGTGGGTTTTGATGGTATCGCTAGAACAAAAGAGGAGAGAGGTTGGCCCATTGCGTGAGGGGAGAGGGCATACCCACATCCCACACAGTCAGTCAGTCAATAAACATTGATTAAGCTCCTACTATGTTCCAGGCACTGGGGATAAAAAGTAGCAAAAGATAGTCCCTGCCTCCACAGAGCTCAGTCTAATGGGGGAGAAAACATGCAAACGACTATGGACAAAGAAGATCTGTGAAGGATAATGGCAAGAAGGCACTGGAATGAAGGGGGATTGGGATAGTCTTCATGGAGAAGGGAAGGTTTTATCTGGGACTTGAGGGTCACCTCCTAGAAGAACTAGAGAGCTGGCATAGGGTCGCAAGAGCCTAAGACAAGAGGTCATTTTACAGAGGGGGATACCAAGGCCCAGAACTGCCCAGGGTCGCACACAAGGAGAGCTGGGGCTGCCTCACAATCACTCTAGGAGAGAGGTAGAGCAGGGTTATTGCCCCCATTTTATAGATACAGAAACTGAGGCCCAAAGAAGTTAAGGCCGGAGTGTAGGGGTCAGAGTAGAGGAGGAAACTTGAGGCAGAGAGGTAAATCCACGGGATCGCAGAATGAGACCTTGGACTCATCCACTTTGGACTCAACTTATCAGAAAAGTTGGCCTGACTTTGTTTCTAAATCTGCCTCTCTATTCCTTCCTCTCACTGTTTATGATTTTGCCTTCTAGACCAAGCAGATCAAGGCTCCTTCCCTCCTCCACAAGACAGCCCTCAGCTCTCGTGACACTACCATGCCAGTCCTTCCCTTCCCAAAACTGTTTTTGAATCGTTTTCAGTCATGTCTGACTCTCCATGACCCCACCTGGGGTTTTCTTGGAAGAGATACTGGATTGGTTTGTCATTTCCTTCTCCAGTTCATTTTACAGATGAGGAAACTGAGGCAATCAGCATCAAGTGACTTGCCCAAGGTCACATAGCCAGTAAGTGTCTAAGGTTGGATTTAAACTCAGCTCTTGCTGACTCCAAGCCCAGCACTCTACCCACTGTGCCACCTAGGTGCTCTTCTCCAGGCTCAACTTTCCCAATTCCTTCAGCCAATCCTCATGTTGGGAAGAGGGCTTAGAAGGTCTAACTCCCTTATTTTTAGATAAATTGAGGCCTAGAAAGAGGTTAAGAACCACACAAAAGATTTAAGTTAATACTAATAGCATTTTCATAACTTTTTAAAGTTTGCAAAGGGCTTTACAAATGTTATCTCATTTTTATCCTCACAACAATACTAGGAGGTAGGTGCTACTATTATCCCCATTTTACTGATGGGAAAACTGAGGCAGACAAGGGTTGAGTGACTTGTCCAAGGTCACATGGCTAGGAAGTGTCTAAGGCTAGTTTTGAACTCAGGTTTTCCTGATTCCAGGGCTTTATCCACTGTGCCACCAGTTGCTCAACGAGAGAATGCAAGAAAAAACTGACATTTAGACCTGTGGTCTAAGGGTGTTCCAGATACCCTCATGGGTCCCCAAGATCCTTTCAATGGATCCATGAGGTCAAAACTAATTTCATAATAATATTAAGATGCTTTAATTTCTAAAACAGGAAATATCAACAGAAATAACCCACATAAAGAAAAATTATGAGGGGAGGGGAGGAAAGTTGATAATTTTTAAGAGCAGAAGGGAGTCCTGAGTCCAAAAAGTCAGAGAATTGCAAGTTTAGACAAGAAACGCCGTTAGAAGGTAGCTTGGAAATCCTCAGAGGCAAGCTCCTTGTTTCACAAATAAACAGGTCCAGATAGATTCAGCGACTCGCCCCGGGTGATACACAGAAGTAAAAAGCTGAGCCAGGATTCAAAATCAGATCTTGTGACTCCTTTCTAGAACCCCAAGCCAAGGCCCTCCATGGCTTGGCCAAGATCAGACAACCTGGCTCAAGGATCTGAGCCAGGACTTGAACCCAAGCCTCCTGATTCCAAGGCAGAGGCTCATTCTACTGTGCCAAGCATGCCAAGGCAGCAGCCTGCTATGCTGGTGGCCTATCTTGTGATGCAGCCTGGCCCCGCTGCTTACTAATTTTATGACCCTGGGCAAGTCTTCTCCTCTCATGACCAGTGCAGGGACCATGCTTTTGCCTTTCTGCATATCACTAGAGCTTAGTACAATGCCTAGAATATAGCAGGAGCTTATGTAATAAATGCTTATTGAGTGACTGGTTGACTCTCTGGACCTCAACTTCTTCAGCTGTGAAATGGGGATAAGAATGCTTATTATTAAAAGCCTAGGGCCTCCTTAATGACCATGCTTCATAAACAGTTAAGTACATTATAGCGTAACAGGAAAAGCCCTAGATTTGCCACTTACTACCTGTGTGGCATTGAATGTACCCTTTCTCCCTCTTTCAGCCTCAAATTCTCCCTCCACACAGTAAAGGGGTTAGCCTAGAAGGTCTTTTACTGCTCAAAATGCTGTGTGACCTTGAGTAAGTTACAGAATCATAGAATTACAGAGTGTGGGTTGGAAGGGACCTGAGTGACCCTCCAGAAAAATCCATACCCATTGGGACACACCTGACAAGTGGTGGTCCAGTCTCTTCTTGAGGACCAGCTCACCCCCTGCACTTGGGGAGAGCTCTAATCAGGAGCAAATTTCTTCCTGACACCACTCTTAAGTTGGGTTTAGGGCAACTTTGCCCTCATGTCTCCTAAATAATAAAAACCATAACAACAACATTTATATAGTGCTTACTCTGTGCCAGACACCATGCTAAATGTTTTACAATTATTATTTCATTTGGTCTTGACATTATCACAAGAATAGCATTTAGGAGACAGCTAGGTGATGCAGTGAGTAGAGCACCAGCACTGGAGTCAGGAGGACCTGAGTTCAAATCCAGCCTCAGACACTTGACACATGTGTGTGACCTCAGACAAGTCAATTGCCCTAACAAAAAACAAAAACAAAAATAAGAATAGCATTTACATATTACCTCAAGGTCTGCAAATAAAGTGCTTTACAAATGTTGTCTCAGTTTATCCTCACAACAATCCCAGTGGGGAGTTGCCATTATTATCCCCATTTTACAGACAAGGAGACTGAAACACAGGAAAGTAAAATGACCTTCCCAGGGTCACACAGTTAGGAAGTATCTGAGATCAAATTTGAAATCCAGTCTTCCTGATTCCTGGTCCAGCACTCAATCCACTGAGACACCTGGCTGCTAAATTCTGCCTAGATCCACCCTGTGGGTCAAAATCAAACTATTCTAATCCCTCATCCACATATCAGTCCATCAAAAGTGTCAGTAGTGTACAAAAGGATACAGAGCCAAGATGGCGGACAGGAAGGGATAGGCAGAAGACCAGGTAAACTCTCAACATTCCCCTGAACACTTTAAAATAATGCCTCGAATCAAATTTAGGAATGGTAGAACCAATAAAAGGTCAGGGTGAAATATTTTTTCAGCCCAAAAAACCTTAGGAGGTCCTGCAGAGAAGTCTGTACTACAGGGTAGAGGCCTATCCAGAATGCCTGCACACAGTAACAACAGTTTTAGGAATTCTCAGCGCTGAGATGGTGAGGGGAGGTCAGAAAACTGTCAGAAAGAAATTATAAGGGACCCTTGCAGGCACTGGGTTCAACTGGTGCTGATTAGGAACTCTATTACCCATACTCAGCTCTGGGCCACAGTTCCAGGGCCAAGAGAGGCACTAGCATTTGTGGGTGCAAGGGAGCAGGAGCCCTTCTGAGGTCAAGATCAGAGCACAGATCAAGAGAGTAGTGACCACACCTGTCCCTGGGTCACACCACCTCAGAAGCACTAAAAATTGGCCGGCCCCTAGAACTAGATTTGAAAACAGTAGCAAAAAACTCTGACATTAGGCACAGTACCTCCCCACCCCAGGTGAGCAGAACCCAACTTTAACATAAAGTTCAAAGTGAAGAAATAGGCTGGGAAAATGAGCAAACAACAATAACAACGAAAATCAATTTGACCATAAAAAGTTACTACAGTGGCAGGGGAGATAAAGACACAAACTCAGAAGAAGACTATAATGCAAAAAAATAGCTATAACCAAGAAAGATGCCAATTAGCTATAACCAAATAAGCCAAATAGCTATAACCAAAGAAAAATTCCAATTGAACCCAAGCCCAATAAGAATCCCTGCAAGAGTTAAAGAAAGAAATGAGTAGAAGAAAATTGGGAAAAGAAATGACAGTGATGCAAGAAAATTATGAAAAGAGAATTAACAGCTTGGTAAAAAGAGGCACAAAAAATACTCAAGAAAGTAACACATTAAAAACAGAATTGACCTAATGGTAAAAAGAGACCCAAATGTTCACTGAAGGAAAGAATTCCTTAAAAAACAGAATTGGTCAAATAGAAAAAGAGGTACAAAAGCTCACTAAAGGAAATAATTTCTTTTTTAATTATTTTTATAAATTTTATTTAATATATTTAGTTTTCAGCACTGATTTTCACAGGAGTTTGAATTACAAATTTTCTCCCCATTTCTACCCTCCCCCCCACTCCAAGATGGCGTATATTCTGGTTGCCCTGTTCCCCAGTCTGCC
>CM053622.1:786752819-786785645 GCA_028646595.1 Phalanger gymnotis
TTCTCCTGGCTGTATGTTTTGGTCTTCTTTGTCACCAAAGAAGGGTTCCAGAGTCTGAGACTGAATCTGGGTGCATTTTCACTGCCTGGCCATGTTCCCAGACAACTTACTTGACCCTTGAGTTTTTCAGCAGAGTATGACTGCTTGTAGACTAAAGAGTTCTATGTTCCACACTTGGGGCGGGGGATGCACCAGCTCTGCCTCACCAGCACTCCTCCTTCCCCAAGAACCTCCAACCTGGACTGGACTTAGATCTTCAGCAGGCTCTTCACTCCTGCTCTGATCCACCACTTATTTCCTCCCACCAGGTGGGCCTGGGGCCAGAAACAACTGCAGCTGTAGTTCTGTAGCTGCCCCACCTCTGCTGCCCCTGGGGCGGTGGCCCAAGTGCAAACTCCCTGTCCCCAGCAGCTTTTCCCACTAACTTTCTCTGTTGCTTTGGTGTTTGTGGGTTGAGAAGTCTGGTAATTGCCGCAGCTCACTGATTCAGGGCGCTAGGGCACGCTCCGCCCGGCTCCCAGTCTAGTTGGTCCGTGCTGCCCACACTGGGCTCTGCTCCACTCAGCTCCACTCCCCTCCGCTCCCAGCTCCGTGCGGGATAGACCTTACCCAGAGATCATCCAAGCTGTCCTGGGCTAGAGCCCTGCTTCCCTATGCTACCCTGTGGGTTCTGCAGTTCTAGAATTGGTTCAAAGCCATTTTCTATAGGTTTTTGGACGGACTTGATGGGGAGCTCACGCTAGTCCCTGCTTTCCAGCCACCATCTTGGCTCTGCAATGCCCCCCCCAAGGAAATAATTTCTTAAAAATTAGAATTGGGCAAGGGAAAGCTAATGACTCAATGAGTAATCAAGAAACAATAAAACAAAGTCAAAAGAATGAAAAAATAGAAAAAAAAGTGAATATCTCTTCAGAAAAAGAATTTATATGGAAAACAAATTGAAGAGAGAAAATTTAAGGATTATTAGACTACCTGAAAGTCATAATCAAAGAAAGATTCTAGACATATTTCAAGAAATTATGAAGGAAAACTTCTCTAATAACTTAGATCCAGAGAGTAAAGTAGAAATTAAAAGAATCCACTAATGTCTTCCTGAAAGAAATTCCAAAATGAAAACTCCCAGGAATATTATGACCAAATTCCAGAGCTCACATGTCAAAGACAAAATGTTTCAAGCATCAAGAAAAAATAATTCAAATATCATGAAGCCGCAGTCAGGATCACACAAGATTTAGCAACTTCTACATTGAGAGAGCAGAGGGCTTGGAATATGATATTCTGGAAGACAAAGGAGCTGGTATTACAACCAAGAATAACCCAAGCTTGGTCTTAGCAAAAGTGAGTCCTTCAAAGGAAAAAATGGATATTTAATGAAATGAAGAACTTCTGAGCAATCCTGATGAAAAGACTGGAGCTGAAAAGAAAATTTGACATTCAAACATAAGACCCAAGAGAAGCATAAAAAGGTAAACATGAAAGAGTAATTATAAAAGACTCAACAAAGTTAAACTGTGTACATTGCTATATGAGAAGATGAGATGTGCATCTCCTAAGAACTTTGTCATTTGTGGTTGCTATTGTTGTTACTGTTAGCCATTGTGGTCATGTCTGAATCTTGGTGATCCCAGTTGGGGTTTTCTTGGCAAAGATACTGGAGTGCCATTTCCTTTTTTAGCTCATTTGACAGATGAGGAAACTGAAAGAAACAGGGTTAAGTATCTTGCCCAGGGTCACATAGCTAGTAAGTGTCTAAAGGCCAGATTTTAACTCAGGAAGATGAGACTTCCTGACTCCAGTCCCGATACTCTGTTCACTGAGCCACCTAACTGCCCCAGACTAATATTCTTAGTTGACTACAAATTCAAATTTTAAAAGGTAATATCTTTCATACTGGCATCCCACTGTAGCAGTGCAAAAGTGCCGGAGTACTGCAACAAGATCTATTGCATTTTTTTAATTACATCTTTACCTGTCCCAGTTAGAGATCTATGAAAGGAAAAAGCAGGGAGGTGGTTAATAACAGCATCAGAACTGGTCCTCTAAGGGCACAAAATAACTCAACATAAGTACAATAGGAAAAAGCATCCTTAATTCTCTCTGATTTCAGGTAAGAATCATAGTTAATATTTGCAACAGCCAGCTATGCAACCAACTTCCACCATACAATAGCCAGACTAGGGATTAATCAGGTGGGAGACAATCCTGTTCAAAAAGGAAATAACAAAATGGGGAAATCTAGTCAAGAGGAGTCTACCTTGGTCTCCACCAAGGTTGTCCCCTCCTCAACCTTTCCCAGGCACAGCCTGGGAACTACCTATAGCAGTTCTCAGGCTAGACTCCATTGAGCAACTCATGGCGTTTCCCTCAAATGGTGGATTGCTGACTTAATAATCATTCAGATAAATACACCTGAATTCAAAACTCAGAACAATATCAGATTACAGTCCGAAAAGATTTCAACTCAAATAGCAAAGTTGCATTGATTGTAGCCTAGAGCTGGAAACAGCTATTATTGCTCTCATGTTGTAATAAGTTAGTTAGCAATAAGAATTTACCAGGCCTTACACAAAAATATTCAATCAATATCCTTTTCTTCTTCTCTGGTTAAAATTCATCCTGGTGTAAAAAATCAGTCTTAAGAAATCAAGAAAATAATTACATTCTGGACTTCCATTTGGACAGTGATATACAATTGAGATAATTGAGTAACATACAACTGAGATAAACAGAGGTAAGGTGACTTGTTTAAGATCACACTGCTAATAAATTTCTGAGACAAGATTTTTGACAGGTTTTTCAGAGCCATGATTGTCTTCATGCCAAATAGTTAGTGTAGATTGAACTGGGTTCTAATTTGCCACAATTATCCTATTTTGTTTCAGAACAAAATTTTGTTCAAACCAAATTTGGATTTTTAATCACTAGTGGTAACATTTAAAACTTCAAATAATTTTTTTCTCAAGGACCATTAGTTGGCAGTACTTTGGAATGTAGTAACCATTGTTATCAATTACCTCAGTTTCAAATATTCGTGGTGACACTCCCAGCTCCCTATAACTATCCCTTTATTTCCTTTGAAATCACCAAAATAAATCAACTCCTTTTGTGTTCACAATCTAGCCCCCCTGCCCCCGCCCGGCACCCAAGAGTTTAACCGTGGACAAGAGAAGAGTCACTGCCATGGTACCTTTGCATTCCTATTCCCCTGCCTCAGAGCCCAGGAACTTCACACTGTGATTTTATTGCTGTAGTTTCCATATAAATGCATAACATTTCTCATATTCTTCTAATCTCAAGAGATCAAAAACCTCCCTCAGCTCTCTCTTTGTAAAATTCCAAATCCCTTTTACTTTCAAACCCTATTTATCTAAACTTACTTCCTCTCTCTCTCCATCCCTCCAATGGACTTTGATTAAAGTCCTCAGAAAAGAACCTTTTGTGTTCTCCTTCCACATTCTGATACAATACCACTTCCTTACCTCGTTCTATTTGCTCAGTTCCTGTAATCCTTATTTCACAATCATATCCCAGACTATCTACAGAACTAATCTTCACTCCATTGAAGTTTTCCTTAACAGATTTCCTTACACATGACCGATTAATTACTAACTTTTACTCTATGATTTGCATAGTCTATTACAAGTCAGGCAACTTAGCTACTAATTTACTCAAATAATTATTTCAAACTAGCTTCCATTCTGTTTGTTCTCCAATAGGTTAAATCACCTCCTTAACTCGAACAATACATCTATCACCTACAAAAGGGGGAGAGAGGCTTATGCTGTTTGCTTTTAATCTTAATGCTAAGTGTAAACTTCCAAAAAGCTATTAAGATCTTTTTAGCAGAAATCTTTAAACCATAACATGATATTACATCTCAGTTACAAATCCCAATTTCTAATTCACTTATAATGCCACCTTACAATTTTTCCTTAAGTTGTTTGCAGTCAGAAGGGGGTGTTGACAACCAGATGTCTTATAAATCTGTAACTCAGAGCACAAGACAGGAAGCTTGAAGTGGCTTATACTTTCTGTTGAGGCACAGGAGATGAGGGGGGTCAGGGTGGTCAGGAAGAGGGTTGTCTAAGTTCTCTCAGACCTAGCTAACAGCTTACAAATGCCTTGTTTGTTCAAATAATAATTGATGTTCAGTCATTTCAGTCATTTTCAACTCTTTGTCATCTCATTTAGGGCTTTCTTGCAAAGATACTGAAGTGCTTTGCCATTTTCTATTCCAGTTCATTTTACAGATGAGGAAACTGAGGCAAACAGGGCTAAGTGACTTGCCCAGGATCACACAGCTAATAAGTACCTGAGGCCAGATTTAAACTCAGGAAGATGAGTCCTCCTAACTTCAGACCTTGTACTCTATCCACTGCAGCGCCACCTAGCTGCCCTGCAAATAACAATTAAGTCTGTTACATCATTCACAGAAGTAACACAAATCATTTTTCCAAATTAAATTTTATTTACTCTTTAGGTGCTCCCTGATTTACACGAACTTTTTAAAATAATTATTAGGGCAGTTAAAAAGAGGTTACATGGACAGAGGGCATGGACTTGAGTTGATTATGTTGGAATAATCATGACTGTTAACCATGAGCATTCCTCAAAGCTCTCTCCTGGCCCCCTTCTCTTCTTCCTCTATAATTTTTACCACTGAGGATCTCATAAGCTGCCATACATTTAATTATCATCTCTAATGCTGACAATTCTCAAATCTACTTATTCAGTCCTAACTTTTTTGCTGACCTGTAGTTCCAAATCCCAACTGGTCATTGGACATTTTGAACTGACTTTCTCCCTTCTCTAATGTAGATCCTTATTATCTCATGCCTGCACTATTGCAGTAACCTGCCGGTGGGTCTGCCTGCCTCAAGTCTCTCCTCTTTCCAATCCATCCACCATTTAGCTGTCACAGTGATTTTCCTAAAGCACAGGTCCTACTATGTCACCCCCAAACTCAATAAACTCTAGTTGCACTATGTCTTCTACAGAATCAACTATAAAACACTCTCTTTAACCTTCAGAACCTTTAATAATCTACTCTGCCACCTTCCTAGTCTTCTTACACCTTATACCCTAATAGGTAACTCCTGGCTGCTCTCTGAACAAGACACCCTATCTCTCAGCTCCAGGCATTTTCTCTGGCACCACCCATGCCTGGAACACTCTTCCTCCTCCACTCTGATTTCTGACCTCCATGGCTTCAAGTCTCAACTAAAATCTCACCTTCCACAGAAAGTCCTTTCCAACCCCTCTTAACTCTAGCACCTTCCCTTTCTTTGTTATTTCCCATTTATCCTGTAAATAGCTTGATTTGTGTATACTTTTTTGCGACAAATATCCTTTACTTTCAGTGCTTTCAGAATTATAAATTACTTGAGGGTGGGATCTGTCTTTTGCCTTTTTTTTGTATCCCTAGGGTTTAACATAGTGCCTGGCACACAATAAGTTCTTAATAAATTCTTACTGAGAAACTAAAAGGGAAATGAATAATTGTGACATAGATTGTTATTCTCTGAAAATGATCATACAATTATTTTTTTTCATTTTATCCACTTAATAACTCATTGTGTATAACATCGAATTGCAATACAGTCATTACATATCCTGAATAAATGATAAAATGAAATAAGTAACAAATGTTAGCCAAAAAGAACAAAATAAAAATCAGTCACAGTCAGATGGGTTCATATCCTGGCTTTGGCACCCACTTCTTGGGTAAACTTGGGCAAATTTTCACCTCACTGGGCCTCAGTTTTCCCCTCTGTAAAATGATGAATGGCTTCTAAAGTCCCTTCTAGCTCTTCATCTATAACGCTACAAACTAGGATGAGACAACTAGGCCTTTGCCCCAGGGCACCGAAAGTAAAGGGTGGAGTCCTTCCCAAAAAACGGAAAAAACTGAGCTAAGCACCTACCTGGTGAACAAGAGTAATTACTTAAAATGGAAAGATATCAGGTAGTGAACTTCTTCCTCTGCCCCTAGCCCAACCTCACCTTGCTTTCTTCTCTGCCTTCCCAATAGCAATCTTGTAGTATCCTGGGGTCTCCGCTGACTCTCACCTCCCAAAACATCAAATTGAGGGTGTCTTTGTGCCACTTGTCCCCAAGTACTGGAGCTACTAATCCAGATTTTGCTAAAAAGAGCAAAGAAAAGGAGCAAACAGAGAAGAGGGAATGGTAGGGAACATCAGCGAGGGAAGCCACTGCAGCTAAGCCAGCATCATGGCTGATCAAAGAGAAAAGCCAAGGAAGTGATTTAGGCAAGGACTATGGGATGAGTATTTCTGAGAAAGAGAAAGCATATCCTGTGCATTGAAAAGCAAGGAAATTCATTTCATTGGACTCTCAGAAGTGAACAATATGGACTCAATGCAGAGGTTCTCAACCTTTTTTATATCATGGACCCCCGAGGCAGTGTGGTGATGCTTATAGAGCCCTTCTCAAAAACATGCTTATAAAAGCACAAAATGAAACAAATAGGATCACAAATTAAACCAATTCTATTGAAATGCAGCTTCCAAAATATTTTTGAAAAACTAATTTTGAGAACTTCAGGTTATGAGCCCCTAGACTGGAGGAAGACAAAGTTGTTCTTTTTAAAAAGAAAAAGTATGACATGCACAGATGGTTATAATGAGCAGAAATGTCTTTGTCTTGTGTCTTCATTCTGTACTGGAGTGTGCATATTTATATGTTGATGCCCACTCATGATGGCTAAGATCACATACAGAATCTACAACTGATTCTCAATGGGTATTCATAATTTTTTTAACTGCTAGAATTGCTTAAATCACTTTTTATAAAGAATTTGGAAATTCCAAATATAGTGGACCATCTTTTTTAATTGTTGTCATTCAGTCATTTTCAGTCATGTCTAACTCTCCATGACCTCTTGTGGGGTTTTGTTAGCAAACATACTTAAGTGGTTTGCCAATTCCTTCTCCAGTTCATCTTATACATGAGGAACTGAGGAAAATTAGGTCTTGCCCAGAGTCACATAGCTAGTAAGTGGCTGAGGCCAGGTTTGAACTCAGGAAGATGAGTCTTCATGACTCCAGACCCAGCACTCTATCCACTATGCCACTTAGCTGTCCCCATTTTAAAAACAAAGATTTTTTTAATTCCTTCGTATTTTTATTTTGTCATCAACTACATTTTTACTGACTACAGTAATTAATTCTCCTACCACTGATTTGATAAATGTGTCACTGACTCCCAAGAATATTTTTAAGAAATAGAGCTAGGTTCTTATTTGTGCAAATAATGAATCCTCTGAGATGTGTTTGAATTTGCACTGTTCGAAGTTATAATTATGTAAAATATGTTTATTGGTTCCAGCCCCGTGGCAACACGTCATGCAAATTAAAATAATGCAATGACTACAAGAGGAATCCATTGTTTGTACTCATTGGTGGAAACTAAGGCAGGCATCAGAGAGGAGATCTCAGACCTGCTACTTACTACCTATGGAACTCTAGGCAAGTCACTGAACACCCCTGGGCCTTAGTTTCCTCATCTATAGAAAGAGAGGGTAACTGACTCAATAACCTGTAAGGTCCCTTTCAGCCAGAAGCAAAGTCAGGATTTGAACCCCAATCATCCAGCTCCAAGTCCAACATTCTTTCTACTACCCCACAGTGAACTAACAGAACCACCAGAGTCTACCTGGTCATCCCATCAAGATCCTTTCCTTTGAACGTTCATCTTGCCTATGAAATTCCTGTTCCCTGGCCAAGCTCCTGATATTAAGGAAATACTCTTCCTTTACAAAGGAGAATTTTAGCCCCTCAATTTGTGGCTTTGACTGAGCATACTACCTCTTTCCTGGAGGCTGCTTCATCACCACTCTGCACCTTCCTACATTTCCCCCCTCTCCTTCCTCCTCCCAGGGATTGGAGGCTGGACCCTTTGGAGGATAGGACACATCCCCGCTTCTCCTATTCCACCCCTTGTATGATTTGTATGACTATACTCTTAGTCTTACTACTCCCCTGTGCAATTCCACTGAATCTGGTCCCAGTATCAGTGACAACTGTGACAACTTTGCATTTGGACTCAAATGTCCTGACTCTGAGACTTTACTCTTTTTACAAAAGCAGGTTAACTATCAAGGGATAGAAACAGATGTGAAGAAAGAAGGATCTCTCCTGTCAACCAAAAAAAAAACCCAAATCTCTTAGATGCCCTGGACTCCAGCTCCAACTATAGAGAGATTCTTACCATAGACTTGAAACCCTTGTGTCGCCGACATCAGCTCACCATCTTTGTAGTTTACAAGGACGGTGTAGTTTCTAGAATCAGTCAATTGGACTCCCTTAATGATGAGGGAACCATTGGATGGCAGGAACTCCTGACTGGTGAATGCAGGGCCTGTGGTCACTGTCTCTGTCTCAGTTTCATAGGCTAGGATGCTTCTCACAAAACCTATCCCTTCAAACCAGGTGATACTGATATAACTTCCCTCCTGGACGCCGTGCAGGGAGAGAAGGACATTGTCACCCACGACAGCGATGGATGGTTGGGGGATGATGGTGAGCTGGGCAGCACCTGGAAGGCTCCATGAGGTAAGGAGAGAGGCTGGGAGAGAGGAAGGAGACAAAGAGACCCATGAGACTCATTGAACAAGGACAAGACCACATCATCAACCTACAGTTGGAGCTTCCTTTGAGGTGGAGAACTGTGCCTAGGGAAGCTGAAGCAGGGAAGCAGGACATAGCTTTTTTGGAGACATTCTGTGTGGGGGTGCATATGTGAGATTTCACATGTGTGTCTAGTCTATGCCTGGATTGGCTGTGGTTGGTCTGAATGATAAGCATGGCCCAGAATTAGAATCCCAGTTCTGCCACTGACTACCTTAAAAGCTTCAGACAAGTCACACCACCTCTCTGGGCCTTGGTTTCCTTAACAGTGAAATAATGAAGGGCTGAGCTCTAAGATATTGTCCAGCTCTCGTTATGTTCCCATGTGAATGGTAAATCATTACAGAAGATCTTCCATATTATAGTGTAAGCCCGGCTTTTCTTCTTTCCCCCTTCCCCCAGCTCCTGCAAGATCTTTAGACTTTCTGCCTTGGAATAAAGAATGAACCTCTCAGACATTCCTCTCTGGCTGATAGACCCAAACAAAGAGTTGAATACACTTCCACTAGGAGACAGATAGGTCCTGAACAAAGAACAGGAAATTCTGAAACTGCTTCTTGAGGACCTAGCCAGTTCTCAAAACCAAAATGATTGACAAGATCTTCCCCTCCCGAGGGGAGTGGCTACCCTCTCTAGCAGGGAAAAAACTTTCTTTGTTCAGCTCCTTATAAAAGTCTCCACGTGGGAGAGGCTCATTGGGGATCTCACCCATGGGGATCAGTTTCCCTCTCAGGCCTTGATCAATCTGGGCTGTGTAAACCGGGACCCTCCCGCCTCAGCTTTGAGAGGATCAAGTGCTGGAGTTCCCCTGAGAGGTGATGAATCTATGTTGTTTGTGTCTTTGTCTTTGTTGTGTTAGCTGTGTTTGTTGGAGTATTTCCTCTGTCTTTCAATAAAAACCGTGTTCTGTTGGGAGTGTGCTTTATTGCCGCCATGAATCTGAATCTGGACCTAACTTAGCTTAACCGAACACCATGAGATGCTCCTATGATCATTATCTTCAGCAAGGCCCTTTCCCAAGATGCTCTCATTTTATTATACTATGAAATGATGGGGGATGGGAGATGGGAGAGGAAATAGGTTTCTAAGGACCCTCCCAGTTCTGACATTCTTTGTTTTTAAGTCTATTCCAGATCTCACATTCTATGTCCTAGGGCCTCTTCCAGGGAGAGAATTATCTGTTCTAAGGCCCTTCCTAGCTCTGACATTCCAAGTTGTAAAGTCCCTCCCATCTGTGACACTCCTTATTTTAAGGGCCCTCGCAGCTCTGACATCCCCTCTTCTAAGGGCCCTCCCATCTCTGACATTCCCTCTTCTAAGGCCCTCCCAGCTCCGACAGCCTATGTTCCATATCTAAGCGATCTTTTGGCTCTGATGGTTTAAGGTCCTCTGATTCTATGCACAAACAGAATCCAACAAATCACAGAACATCGGACACCATTGCTGGATGATACCCCCAAGCCCGGAACACAGAATTTTGATCTAGAAGGGAAAATGCAAAGCCATTTATTCCAAATCCCTTGTTTGATAATGGGAAAAGCTAAGGCCCAGAAAGAGGAACTAACTTGTCCAAAGTCAGATTCTTGGAGAGAGAGAAGAGTGAGAGTGAGGAAAGGCTCAGAAGGACTGACCTTGGGACTTTGGAACCCCTCCTCTTCAACAGGATTCAGTGGATGTCTATCAATCAGACAGCTAGTGTGTGCCAGGCCCACATATCTTAATGACCTCTGTGGGGCCATGTCAGGGCCCAGAGGTGATGAATGATCCCAAAGGCTCTGCCAGTGGACCCCAAGTCATGCCACACCCAGTGGAGCTCAAAAGGCCTCCTGTCTGGGCCCAGCAATGGCCAACGTGTTCATCCTCCAAGAAAAAACCTGACTAAATTGAGGGGCAAGGGGAGAGCTCAGAGGCAGAATGATAGCACTGCAGGCCACAGCAGCTTAGATAAAATAAAGTAGGGTGGTTAGCATACTAGGCCTGGAGTTTCAGCCTCACCTTGGCCACTCTTTCCCATAGCCTTAGTCTTCCTGTCTATATAAGGGGATAATAATACTGGAAGTATTCATTCCTGTTTGGAGAAAAAACCTACAGTCAGCAGATCTACCCTTGGAAGGAAGGAAAGGAAAGAAACAAGTGTTTATTAAATGCCTACTATGTGCCAGGCACTAAGCATTTACCAAGATTATCTCATTTGATCCTCATAACAACTCTGGGAAGTACATGATAAGGTTATCTTCATTTTACAAATGAAGAAACTGAGGCAAACAGAGTTAAGTGACTTACCCAGGGTCACACACCTATTAAAGGTCTGAGGCTGTGTTTGAATCAGGTCTTCCTGACTCTGTAGTCTGTGGTGCCCCCAGCTGCCTTAGAATGTGAAGGATTTGGGGGACTTATCTGGATTTGAAAACAGCTGGACATCTATCAGGACAATTCAAGAACTCAGAAAAGCAAAAGGAAACAGTGGGCAATGGTGATCTTCTATGGTCCTCAACTTGGCTTACATATACTTAGCATCTAAATCACTCAATCATTCCTCCAGCGAGGACACAGGTCCAGACTCTGGTTACTAGGGAATGACCGGACACTCTCTTCCACAAACACCATTTAAAGGGATGCAGGAAGAGGGTCCCACGGTGTGTTTGCCTTGAGCCCTGACCCAAGCCCTCCCAAGAATGCCTCTCATGATTGGGTCAGATAAAGGATAAGAACAGAAATATTCCTCCATCTATCCCTGCAACTCACCCAATTCCCTACCTATATCAGCCTTTTTTCCCCCTAAGTAGATCCAGGAAAAGTCCAAACCCCAGCACATGCTCAAAGAAAGGCAGAATCATAGAGTGTTCTAAGTATGGAATCTTGGAATCAAAAATCACAAGATGCTAGGACCAGAATCATAGAATGTTAGAGGTAGAATCATAGAATCAAAATCATAAATCTTAAACTCAAAGAATCTCAAAATCTTAGATCATAATGGCAGAATCTTTGAGCTGGAAGATCTTTAAACAGCTATCTAATCCAATTTTAAATTAATTAAAATTAAAATTAAATTTTATTTGTTTTTTAAATTTTTGTAAAATTAAATTTAAAATGAGATGTATTTCAAACATCAATTTACTATAATTATTATATTTGATTAGAATTAAAATATGATAAATTAAATTATTATTAAAATTAGAATATAATAAATAAGAGGAAATACAGACCAGAGAAGGGAAGTGTCTGGCACAGGGCTGCAAATTAACTTGTATCAATGCCAGAGACAAGAGCAGGACCCATATCTCCTGACTCACAGACCTGGGCTCTTTCTTTTGCCTTATACTCAATCATTACTACTCTTCCTCCCAAATCAGCTTTCTCGTAGTATGACCGTTCTACCAGAAGACCAAATCAAACTCTTTCTGTCTTTATTCCTGAGACCTTCCCATCTCCTTGAGCCTGATATTGGGGAGAAAATTCTGGAAGATGATGGAGGTCAGAAAACTTCCAGCTCTCCAAATTTCTTCCTCCCCCCCCCCCCCCCCCGCCAAAAAAAAAAAGGACAGAACATCACCTCAGAGCAGCAGAAACAAACACGGAATAAAGCTGTTGTCCTCCTAGGACAATTCGAGAAGACTCCAGGAAAGACCTGACCTCTAGTGGCCTGAGGTTTGGCCTGAGTGAAGTGCAAACACCTCCAGGTCAACTTTGCAAAATCAACAAACATCCAGTCCTGGGGGCAGCTGGGGTAGGAAGGCAGCCTCAGCCTTAGGAACATTCATTTCTCAGACAGTGTGGGGGTCTGACAGCTGAGGAGGAGAAGAATGAAGGACCTTCCACAGTTGAGGGACTCATGCACAGATGTGCTAACCAGGCGCATCCTGGGATGTGGCTACAGAAGAGAAGGAGCTGCCATATACCTGGTGAGAGCAGTAGCAGAGGGGCAGGGACTCTGCTGACTGAGGGCACTTGAAGGAGAGCAGAGTCCCTGGTTTCATTTCCACAGCAGAGAAGACAGCTGTAGTGTGCAGCCACCAGAGGAATCAGGGAGCAAGATCATTTGTAGGACAACATGGCTGGGGCCTGAGCTGTGCCTTAGAAGTGGAAAGGAGAGCCCAAGGTTGAGACCTGGAGACAGACCTCAGAAAACAATAGTAAGAAGGACCTGAGGCCTGGGACATTATTCCCCATACCTTGGGACTAGAACTCGATCATGCTAATAGATGCTAAAAACAAAATGAATGAATGAGTGAAAATGAGTAAGCAAAGGAGAAAGAGCCCAATCATAGATAGCTACTATGGGGACAGAGAAGATCTGGGTTCATATTCAGAAGAGGAAGATAGTGAAGCTTAAAAAGCCACTCCTTTTTCAATGAGAAACATCAAATGGGCTTCTTGGAAGAACTTAAAAAGGACTTTAAAAATCAAATGAGAAAAATTGAGGAAAAGTGAGAAAAAATAAGAGCAGTCCAAGAAAATTACGAAAAGAAAGTCAAATAATTTGAAGTAGAGAATCAAAAACTTAAAGAAGATAATAATTCCTTGAAAATTGGAATCGGGCAAGGAAAGCTAATGATGTTCTAGGACGCCGAAAAATCTTAAAACAAAATCAAAAGAATGAAAAAAACAGGAGAGAAAATGAAACAGCGCATCAGATAAACAGCCAGTCTGGAGACCAGATTGAGGAGAAGGAACGTAAGAATAGTCAGACTGCCTGAAAATTACAATTAAAAAAGGAATCTTGATATGATATTACAAGAAATTATCAAGGAAAATTGCCCTGAAGTTCTAGAACAAGAAGGCAAAGTAGAAATAGAAAAAAAAATGCCTTGATCATCACCTGAAAGACATCGCGGGAAGAAAATTTACAAGAATACCAGAGGCAATCTTCTCATTAATGGAAGGTTCAAAGACAGCTCCAAAAATCTCATGATGGAAAAAGCTATGCACATCCAGAGAAAGAATTATGGAGTCTGAATGCAGATGGAGGCAAACTATTGGCTCTCTCTTTTTTCCTTCTTTTTTGGTTTCATTTCTTCTTTCTCATGATTCATTCCAATGGTTATAATTCTCCTTTACAACTGTACTATTATATAAATAAGTTCATTGTGAAGGTGTGTGTAGAACCTATATTGAATTATATGCCATCTTGGAGGGAAGGGAGGGACAGAAAATTTGGAATTCAAAAACTTGTGGTACTGAGTGTTGTAAACTAAAAATAAAAAATAAATTTATAAAAAATGAATACCAGAGCCAAGTTTCAAAGCTCCCAGGTTAAGGAGAAAATATTGGAAGCAACAAGAAAAAAATTAAAAATCATGGAGCTATAATAAGGATGACACAAGACCTAGCAGCTACTACATTGAAGGACCATAGGCATTGGAATACTATATTTCATAGAGCAAAGGAGTTGGGGTTACAAATTGTTTACTTCTCATATGTGAAAATATTAGCGTACTCTTATAATTGTCATCATTATTTGAATAGTTTGAAAAGAAGGTGTAGGCTGAGCTGAATATGATGTGGTGATTCTAAAAAATAAAACTGTATAGGGAAAGATAAAAAGGAGTAATAATCTCATACAAATGAGAATGAGGCATAAAAAGAAAAACTGACAGAGAAGAAACTAGTGGGGGGAGTAGTGCTGGAGAGAGAGAAAGAGAGAAAGAGAGAGAGAGAGAGAGAGAGAGAGAGAGAGAGAGAGAGAGAGAGAGAGAGAGAGAGAGAGAACTGTATAAAAGTCTTATAAAATTCTTATAAATTCAGAAAGAAATAAGAAGGCAAGGGGATGGGGGAGAGGTTAAGAAAGACTCTTAGAGGGGTAGGTAGGTTAAGGAATAGGGGGCAAGGTAGCAGGTAAAGCAGAAGACTGAGGAGGGAATAGGGTAAATAGGGTGAGAAAGATAGTAAAGAAAAATGGGAAGGAGGAAAAAAACAAATCTTTTTTGTTCTGTGAAGTTTGGATTCAATCAAAGGGCCACACTTGAGTTCCTAGAGGGCCACATGTGACCTTGAGGCTGCAGATTCCCCACCCCTGAGTCCTAGACAGCATATAATACCTAAGTATATACCTGCCAAAACAAATACAGGAACTATATGAACATAAATATAAAACACTTTTTATACAAATAAGCTCAGATCTAAATAAAGTAATATTTATTGTTCACGGGTAGGTAATGCCAATATAAATTTTTAAAATGATAATTTTGCCTATTTATTCAATGTTATCCCAATTAAGTTACTAAAAAAAATTTTACTGACTTAGAAAAAATAATAACAAAGTTTATTTGGAAGAACAAAAAGTCAGGTGTTTCAAAGTTGACAGAGGGAAAAGATGAGAAGGAAGTTGATTCAGCAGTATCAGATCTTAAATTATATTATAAGGTGAGAGCACTGTTGAAGTGTAAAAAGGATAATTGCAATTATTTTAAATTAAAATTTTCCTGCATAAATAAAACCTATGTAACCAAGACTAGAAGGAAGGCAGAAAACAGGGGGAAAGCTTTCATCACAATCTTTCATATTGTGATCATGTCGGGATGTCGCTGTGTTGTGGGAAGTGATGAGCTGGTTGATTTAGAAAAATATGGAGCCTTGGACTTATGAAGGAAGATGGCCTCCACCTTCAGAGAAATAGATGACAGGAGGAAACAAGCAGAGTACAGTCTTACATATATGTGTCTGAGTGTATATGTGTATATAAGTGTATGTTTATAGATATCTATATGTGTGTACATGTATGTGTGTCTGTGCATACATATATAGATATAGATATGGATATGGATATAGTTATAGATATAGATATAGATACAGATCCATGCTTAATTGTAGCCTTCTTTAGGGTGGTGAGGGGAGGGAGGGGAAAAAAATAAAGTAAAAAGTGCCCAGCAGAAAACAAAAGAAAACCAGCAAGGAAGCAAAGAAAAGCTGGGTAGCTTTGAAAACAATGTATAGTATTTATTATATAGGTTTTCTTAAAATGAAAATTCATTGTTCTATATTGAATTCTCTTACGGTCTGCTGTGTACATGGCAATTTTTCTCTTTTCTCATTTTGTCTTTAAGTTTAAAATTTTTAAAATTTACAAAAAAAAAATTTTTTAAGAAAATGATAGTCAACCCCTCCCCCTCCCACTTTCCCAGGCTTTAATCTCTCTCACCTGTGAGCAGAAATCTCTTCCAGGAGCTGAAGCCCCTATGGGGAATATCCATGAGATCTGACACTAAGTTCTTCTCTACTTCACTCTCTTGGAGTATTTGATTAAAGATGGGCAAAGGTTTGGAGTCTGGTCCTCACACCAGCCCTAATACATTCACTTTCCCAAGCCACCAGAAATGTCTCCCACTCTTATTCCTTCTCTGTCTCTGGAAGGGCTGAGATCACTTTTCCTCTATCTCTTGGTTCATTCCTTTCCCTTGGACTTGGACTTTGGCTCTGGCCCTGCTCCTGCAGGTCACTGTGGTTTCCTGCCTTGAGTCACCTAGTTCCTCCCACAGCCCTCCCCTTTCGCCTCCCATTGGACTTACTCACAGGGCAGGGAAGAGCACAGAGTTGTGGCAGAGAGCTTTGGAGAGGTGGAGCTAACTGAATTACCTTCTGAGCTTTCCCTAAGGCAGAAAAGCAGAAGTTTTGGCCATAGGCCAGGTAAACTTAAGTTAATTATTTACTTTCTCTGATACTATGTAATGCAATAACAATTTTTATGGATTCGTGATGTTATGGTAATGGGCATTCCCTCCAACTGCCTATCATACCTCTTTCATAACATCTCCTCTGGGGCATTCCACCAATATTCACCAGCACTCAGACATACTGCTTTGGTCCCCAGAGGGGTGTCTACTACCTTGGGTCCTAGGAATAATCCTATGGGGATAATATGTATTACTAACACTATAGCTCTTGAGCCCCCACTGATGTGCTTACCATTCACAATCAGCTTTTGACACATTAGCTAAATTGTAATTACCGTTTATTCCTTTTTTTTCCGGGGGGGAAGGCAGGGCAATTGGGGTTAAGCGACTTGCCCAAGGTCACACAGCGAATAAGTGTGTCAAGTGTCTGAGGTCATATTTGAACTCGGGTCCTCCTGACTCCTGGGCCAGTGCTCTTCTCACTGCGCCACCTAGCTGCCTCGTAATTTTTTGTTTCTTTTTTTTTGTAATTACCTTTTAGCAAAGAAATTTACTAAGATAGTATTTAGTAAGACAGTAAGAGCAATTTTTTTTAAATTGTATGCCCCCCGAAAAGCCTGGGGCTCATTCACCCACAGAAACACATATAATATATGGGAACAGCAGGCATGAATTCAACATATAATGGTAATGAGGCATACGTGTGGAATACAGGCAGCAGTGGACTGGTAAAGGTTTAAAAACCAATTCTGAAAAAATGTACATACAACACACTTCTAAATTTAATCTACATTATTGACATTTTCTTCATCATCTTCTTAAGACTAAACAATCAATAAAACAATAAATCAAGCCTTGATTTGTAGCATTCATAAATTTCTGAGGTATAAATGCTCATACCGAAATTTTAACAATTGGCTCAAACCAGTTCAAGTTGGCTCCAGTATATCCCTGGATACAAATGTGGCAAAGTGTAATTCACAAGTGCTGGTACTTCAGGGTTGTGAAATTCTTTCTCTCTTCATAGAGTCCACACATAGCTCCCCTTAGGAGCAATGTCTCTAATACTCCTCTTTCCCGTGAGAAGTCATGATGCCTCCTGAAGATACTGTCTCCCTCCTTGAGTGACTTTATTTCTAAACCTGTTCTGGATTTCCATTTCACAAGCTGGTTTCATTTACGCTATTGCCACAGTTGCATTGATTTTGCTTTTCCACTTGATGGATTTTTTTCAGCTAACCATTCTCAAATAGCAGGGGGAATGGAAAATGAGGCGCTGTCAGATCTGGCTGTTTTGCTCCTCAAGACAATGAATGTCCAGATGTATTCTGTGCCAGGCACTGTGCTAGGCGCTGAGGTTGCAAAGACAAAACTAAAGGGTGCAGGAGAGTTGAGATTGAGAGCATCAGAGCCACACATGAGTAGAAGCTAACAAAACTTTATTTTTCCTCACAAGAGAGGCGGGGGGATGAGATGCCAACGGAGGGAAGTTTTGGTGTGTGGTCCCTCTTGCCCCAGCCCCCTCCTGAGGGCAGCACATAGTGAGATGGCTCCTGTAACTCTGGCCTAAGGTCCGGTGTCCTTCAGGGATCTGAGTTATATAGAGTTTTAGACAAAGAACCTGAAAGCATCTATAGTAGACTGCCATGTCATCCATAAGAGAAGATAGTAGCATAGCCAGGACCAATGAAAAGGATGTATGTTCTAAATTGTCAAAAAACAAGTGAAGCATGAGGACCCAGATATAAGGAACTTGTTGCTAATTGTGCCAATCCAGCAAGAGGCTAAGAAGGGACAGGGGAGGTAACACCCAGCCTCTGGGTTTCTTAGACTTGTTATACACGCATTTCAAGTGTCTGGAACTATCCAAATTAAACTGGTTTTAACTGGGTAAAAACAATTTGTATCAACAGAAATAAATATAAGACACACACAAAGTAATTTCAGGCAGCATCACTAACACCTGGGGAAGGAGGCAGATAGGAGATCTATATAAGCCTCCAAACCACATTAAACTTGGAGGGAGTTACAGATTCAGAATGTTGGTGATAAAAAGGGATGACATAACAAGCAGAAGGAAACACCTATGCAAAAATCCAGAGGTAAGATATGAAATGCCACACATGGAAAACAGAAAGCGGGCCAGTTTGGCCAGAATTCTACCTTGATGATAATTTCATCCTTTAAACAAGGGACAAAGGAACCAGGGCTGCTATGCTTCTGGGCCTAATTCTTGCCAAAAAAGAACTGAGTCCTGATGTAGAAATGATGGGCACCTTGGGGGCCCATATAGTTTGGGATAAAAGGTAAGGAAGAAAGCTGACCATAGTCAAGTCAGTCAAGGTGTGAGTCAACACCTTGGATTTTGGGAGGTTAAATAGATTTCAAAAAGTTTGTCAAAAGAGTAGATACAGGTGTGGGCTGGTAAATGTTTAACAACCAAATATCTGGGGGCGTGGGAGAGGAGAGAATGTGTACATGACATACTTTTCAATTTAATCTGCATTATTAACATTTTCTCTACCACTTTCTTAAGTCAGCAATCAACAAACCAATAAATCAAGCTTTGATTGGTTGCATTCTCCAGTTTCTGAGGTGTAAATGCTCAGATTGAAAATTTACCAATCAGCTCTTCTAAGTTGGTTTGAGCTGGCTCCAGCACCCCCATAGGGCAAGATTAGGTACTGTGTTAGGCCTAATATTCTTCAGAGGAAACCAGTCCAACATAGATGATCTTCCAACCCTTTTCTAGTCACCAGTCCCTAGTGTCTCCTATACTAGAAGGTAATCTCCTTGAGGACAGGAACAGTCTCATTTGTATCTCCAGAGTTCAGTAGAGTGCTTGGCTCATAGGAAGTGCTCAGTAAATACTCCTCATTTATTCATTCGTCATAAAGTCTCAAAAGTCTAACCCTGAAAACACAAGTAGAAATGCTTCTAAAGAGGAAAAGGCAAACCAACTTGAAGAGAGTGCTAAAGCTATAAAAGGGACTTGCTGACCAACTCAGATTTTTAAAAGACAAATATAGAAGTTATTTGCCAAGGTAGATCACTGAAGAATTCACACAAAAGAGGAAAACCAAGTCCTCCAATTCTAAATTTAGCATCCTCTCTGTCACCCTAATCCTATGGCTTATGGAGGACAGGAATTATCTGTATTTTACAAATGGGAAAATGAGGCATAAGACTGAGAACATGGTGGGCACCTAGGACATGTTTGTTGAATAAATAAGCCCAATCTCTCCTCTCCCAGCTGGTCTCTGGCCCCTTCTTCGTGCATAGCCTCCCTGCCTCTACTTTCTCCTCAACCATTTTCCTCATCTCAGGCTGTTAGATTCCTCTTCCTATAGCCAAGCTCTCACCATCCTCTCATCTTCCTCTATTCAAGGAACACTCAATGGCTCCCCATGACCCATAGGTCCAAGTTCAGACTGCATAGCCCAGTATTCAAAGCCTTCATGGGCTACCTTCAGCCTTCTTCTGCAACCTCATGTACCTTCCACCCCAACCATGTCATTCTCCCCCTCACCCTTTCATATGCCAGCCCTCCCAGCTCTGACATTTCATGCTCTTAGGGCCTTCCCAGCCCTTATACCGTGGTACTCTATCCCAGGAATGTGACCCACAACAGATTACAGATAACTGCTGGTTGATCATGATATAGTCCCTCAAGGTAATCCAGCCATCAGAATGAGTGACTCTCCCTCCTAGAGAAAGACAAAGATTTTGTGTCCCTGGGATTCCCCCCACATGCTAGTCCTACTGACAGATACTGTTTCCTCTTTTCTTTGCTCTGAGGGACTGGCCAGCCCAACCCTGCCCTAACAAAGGCTGATGTGCCTAAATGCTTCCTAAATGGAAGTTCCCAACAAACCATAGCTTCCCCAACAAACTATAGAATTTTCTTATGATTAGAACATGCTGCTGGGCCAAAGGGTCTGGGGCACTGCATTCAATCTTTTTCAACTAAGAAGTCCATCTGCTATAATCCTAGGAATGCAATCTGGACCAAGTTGAGTCCTAGGAGACCCTGGCTTCTACTGAAAGGGGTAAGGCTTCCTTTCCTCCCGCTCTTCAATTCATTACATCCCCACCCCACACCTGGGAGTAATTTACTTAAAGCATGGATTTTAACTCGTATCCAAAGTGTCTCCAAAGAGAGGAGTAGAAAAGTGTTCCATACATACTATGAGTGTCTATTTCCTACACACTAAAGGAATATGAACCACAAATACAAGTTCCCATTGACAGAAAACCTTAAAACAGGATTGCATTGTTTATCCTGTAACTCTCCTGAGTTTTCATCAAAACATAAAGCAGTTCAAGGCATTGCTGAATAGATATTGTCATATTTCACCTTGGCTCTGTACTGTCTCCTCAAAGTCCATGCCTTGTGGATAGCCAGGCCAGTATTTTATGGCGTATTCAATTTCTTTTTCCAAAATACATTTATTTAGATAATCTATTTCCTCTTCTGTTAATCTAGGCAGCTTATTTTTTGTAAGCATTCGTCCATCTCACTTAAATTCTTAAAAATGTTGGCATATTATTGGGCAAAATAACCCCTAATAATTGCTAATAATAATCATCTTCATTAGTAGTATGTTCACCTTTTTCATTTTTTCTACTTGAAATTTGGGTTTCTTCTTTCTTTCTTTTTTAAATTGTCTTAACCAGAAAGAGGTAAATTTGTAGATTTCAGTTGGGTGACAATTGAGAGGAGTAATCTTGTGACTTTTCCAAAATAAGATGACTTCCAAAGAGTTGAAACTTAACTTCACAGAATGCCAGACAAGGACAAAATGAAGTCATTAATGCTGTTTTCTTGTAACAGATTCAAAGGAAACTCACATGCCCCATAGCCAGGAGAAGAGAGTCAGGGATGGTGTCACTCCCCTTTTAAAGGTCCACTGAGTCATCATCCCTTCCTGTTTAATCAGTTTGTCAGCCAACAAGCATTTATTATGCACTTAACCATGTTCTGGGCACTGATAAGCACTGGGAATACAAAGAAAAGGCAAAAGACAGTCTATTCTCAAGGAACTCACAGTCTAACAGGGGAGACAATATACAAACAACTGTGTGCCAACAAGTTATAAACAGGATAAAATAGAGAAAATTAACAGAGGGGAGGCACTAGAGTTAATGGAGATCAGAAAAGCCTTCCTGGAGGAGACAGGAATTAAATGCGGACTTGGAAGGAAGCCATGGAAGCCAGAAAGCAGAGATGAGGAGGGAGAGCATTCCAGGCATGGAGGATGATCAGATAAAATGCAGAGAATCTGGGGATGAAATGTTCTGTGTAAGAAACAGCTGGGAGACCAGTGTCCCTGGATCAGAGTATGTTGTGTGGAAATAAGAGAATGGAGGAGAGTGTAAGAAGACTGGAAATGGGGAGCGGGAGAGGAGAGAAGGGCAGGTTGTGAAGGACTTTAAAGGCCAGAGAATTTTATATTTTATCCTCAAAGTGATAAAGAACAACTGGAGTTTATTGAACAAAGGGAAGACATGGTCAGATCCTTGATTCAGGAAAATTACTCTAGTGACTAAATCGACCAGAGTGGGTTGAGCCTTGTGGCAGGCAGACTCACCAGTAGCTAGTAATTTGGGTTTGGCTATAGGCCAAGCATGAAGTAATGATGGATGCACCAGGGTGGAAGCAGTGTCAGAGAAGGGGGCATATTCAAGAGATATTGCAGAGATGAAATTGACAGACCTCGGCACCATATTGAATATGGTGGGGGAGGGGGGTGAGAGATAGTGATTGCTCCTGAGTTGTGAGCCTGAGAGACTGAGAAGATGCTGCTGACCTCTACAGTCAAGGAAGTGGGGGCAGAGATTAGGGGGAAAGATAATTAGTTCAGTTTGGGTCATGTTGAGTTTAAGATCCAGTCAAGGGGCCATTACAGAGATAGCTTCATCATCCCTGAAGCACCCAAGTGCTGAGTCACAGAGAGCCAGCAAGAAGTATCTGGGAGTTAATCCTTCCCAAAATGCCCAAGCGCTGAGCTTGTGCATCTGATCAGCTGGAAGTAGGCTGGGAAGCTCTATGAACACCTTGTTCACACCCAATTACAACAGAATTAGAAAGAACCTCAGAGGCCACTGAGTCCAACCCCATACCTGTCCAAAAGTTCCTACTATGATGGTGACAATATTTATTTATTCAGCAAGTAGTTATTAAATGACTACTATGCCCTAGGCACTGGGTATACAAAGACAGAAATTAAACAGTCCCTGACCTCAAAGATCTTACGTCCTTCTGGAAGGAAACATGTATGCAGACAAACAGACATTAAATGTAGGTAAAGTAAATAAAAGGTTAATTCCAGAGGAAGTGCACCAGCAACTGGGCAGATCAGGAAAAGTTCTCCTGTATAGAAGGTGGCAGTTGAGTTAAGCCTGGAAGAAAACTAAGGGTTCCAAGAAGTGGATATGAAGACGATGAGCCTTCCAGGGAATGGGGAACAGCCTATGTCAAGGTATGGAGATGGGAAATAGTTATATATAAGGACCACAGGTAGGACAGTTGGGCTGGAGTGTTGCTGCCCTGGTTAAGCAGTAAGACATAGGGAAGGCACCCTCTGAGATCCTCTATTATCTCCATTTGCCCTGTTCTTCTCTTTGTCTCATCCATGGCAGAAAGAAAAGGGCTCTAAACTAGGAATCTGGTCACCTAGATTCCAGTTTTATGAGACTAATATTGGGAAAACCAAAGCCCAGGACAAGCTGAGACTTTTAACAAATACTAGGGACAGGGGTAGAGGCTGGACCTGCAGTCCAACTGGTATAGGGAACTCCCAGGTGAGGAAAGTCCCTCTACAAATATCAGTCAACACCATTTCTGCAACTTAGAGAGATATCTGAAACACTGAATTAAGTGATTTGTCCACGAGTACCATAGTTAATAAGTATCGAGGCAAGATTGGAACCTAGGTCTTCCTGGCTTTGAGGCCAAATCTCTATCCACCATATATCATGATGTCTTTTCTATGTCAATATAATGGAATATTATTGTGCTATATGAATCCATGAAATCACTACTCCACACTGACCTTGAACTTGGATTCCAGTCTTATCTCTGATAGATATAGACTGAGAACAGGGAGAATAGGGGGAAAAAAACAAAAAACAAAGAGGCATCAGTGAAACTTTTTTAAAGAGTATAATGTTTCAGAATGCCCCTTTTCCTTCTTTGCAACCGTTATTGGCCTTTCTCTTTTGGGGGCTATTTTGACCATTCTAGTATGTTTGCAATGGGCATTATGAGGTTGATTTTGTCTTCTCCATTTATTGGAGAATTTGGTCATTTTTTCATAAGATTATGAAGAATTTATATTCTCTCCTCTGTAAATTGTCTGTTAGTGTCCCTTGTTCCTTTGAAGGGTGTTTATTATTAGTCTTTTAGGTGTACATCAGTATCTTTTAGATTCATTCCTTTTTTAATCTATTTCTTCTTTAAAAGTCATGAGATTTGCCTTTATGAATTATATTCATAACTACATTCATTATATGTATGTGTATGTATGTATAATGTATTCTCTGCCAGGAAAACCCTAAATGGGGTCATGATTGAAACAACTGAACAACTTCCTGAGTCCAGACCCAATGCTGTATCAACTGAGCTACCAACTGCTACCTGTTTTGTAAAGTACATTTGAGCATTTTAATAACAATAGTATATGTAATGTAATGTCCCTTTCCCATTTGGATATTTTCTGGTCTGAACTCAATTTTTTCCTGACAGTGCCACCTTGGGTTTTTTGCCAATTGGGAGCAATAATAATGATAACTCTAGACCTGTCTGCATATTTTGGGTGACATCTATTCAAAACCGCAGCTCCCGAGCCCCCAACAATGTTTCTTCTTTTATCAGACCAACCAGAACCTAACACAATTCTTGTCATATAGTTGGTGTTTTATGACTGTTTCTTGAAGGATGGATCAATTCAAAGCAAAAGGCATTTAATTAGCCAGCATAGCAAGAGTAAGAATGAAGAAAATATCCCCATATGTGCAGAAAGACCATCTCTACTTAAACTTCCTAAGTCACTTAGGGAGTGGGATCCCACGTAAGGAAAAGGCATGACTAGGGAATGGAGCAGAAAAGCATTTATTAAATGCTTAGTACATGCTAAGCTCTATGTTAAGTGCTAGGGATACAAAGAGAAATGTGAGACACACCTAGGACTTAAGGAGCTCATGTTTTAATGGGGGAGGAAGGGTAAAAGAGAGTTATGCTTCATGGCCAATGGAAAGTCCAAGTGGAATTTAAGATAGCAAAAAGACAGGCAGTTAGATGGTCAGATTATTAATGACAGGTCATATCATCCTGGATTAATCACCGTTGGGAAGAGAAAGGCAGACTCAAGGGTCCTAGCAGAATGGGACTCTAGGTGACTTCCAGCAGAGGTGATCATGGGAAGGGAGGAGGGGCAGCATCCATCCAAAAGTGGATATCCAGCTCCTAAGAAGATCTGGGAATTGGGGGCTGGGGAAGGAGAGAGAAAGAGTTGTCTGAGGTCTGCCTTTGCTGGTCAACAGACAGTCTGGAGCAGGCAAGGAGATGATTTTGATTTCTGATGGCAGTGCCTGATAGTGTTCAGTGGTATCTCCCTGTCTTGCCTTAAAAGGCAGAAATCACTGTTCTAAGATTTCTCCCAGCTTGGACATTTTTGGTTGTAAGTCTGCCAACCTTTCCTTCACTGCCCCCACCCCTCAATGCTGACATTCCGTGATTATGAATAGGGAGTGGGCATTGGTGGGGGGGGGGGGTGAAGGAAAGGTTGGCAGACTTAGAATCAAAAATGTCTGAGGTGGGAGAAAGAGCAGAATACAGACATGAGGCCCAAAGGAGGCCCTGGAACAGAGATGGTCAGAGCAAGGCAAGACCTTAGAAGATGGCCTGGGAGAGCTGGGAGGACTCTCATAAGTGGTAGCGCTATGGAAGGGACAGTAAGGACCACTGAGTCCTCTCTTTTTCTTAATGTTTATTTCTTTAATGTTACTGTGGACAAAAATTAGGCCCACCCACAAAAGCTTGCCCAGAGGCATTCACAGTTAAAATGGCTCTGGATGGGGCACAATAAGGCTGGAAAACCGGAGTCTCATCCATTCTCTATATGGGCTTGGATCTTCCTCTCTGGCTTCAGCAATTGAGTGCATCTGTGGACTTAGGTACAAAGTGCTATGGCTGGTGACCCAGCTATGGCAGTCACAGAGCAGTAGAGTCCACCATCTCTCTAAAACAAAACAAAAAAAACCAAAATATAAAACTTGGTTCAGTGGTATTGGAAAGGAAGTTTCCTCATTCATAAAATGATGGTAATAGCACCTCCCTCCCAGGGCTGTTGTGGGGATCTAATGAGATAAGAATTGAAAATGCTTAGCACAGTGCCGGGCACATACTAAGCATTATGTAAATGTTAACTTTTATTACTATTAACTAATATCACCAGAATTGCCTACAAACAGGTTCCCCCTCCAGCCCCACCACTAGCAGCAACAATTTAGAAACTGGAATATGTTAAGTGACTTGCCTAGGGTCACACAGCTGGTAAGTGTCTGAATTGGGTTTTGAACTCAGGAAGATGGGTCTTCCTGACTCCAGGCCTGGCACTGTATGTCACCTAGTGCCCCTATTTTCCCCTCTCTAGGCTTCTGTGTATTCTGAAAAATAAGGGGTCAGGGAGTGTGGTCACTAAAGCCTCTTCCAGTCCTGACAGTTTGGCATCCCAGGCAGGGCAGGACTGGAGAAGCCTGCCCACTCCATCCATGGAGCCATTTCCAAAGTCCTGGATAAATCCCACCATGGGTCTCTGGAGTGAAAGACTTCCTGTCCTTACCTTGCTGCAATGACTTCCACAGCATTTCTGATCTGGGGGAGCAAAGAACAAAGTCATGTGTGAGAGGCAGATACGGGAGGGGAGATTCCTCCCTTCTTGCTGCAGAAAACTCTGCCCCACCACCACTCCATCCCCTGCATCTACTTGCCTTTGCAGGAAAGGGGAGCTCACTACCTCCCAAGGCCCTCCCCAAGCACGCACATGCACCAGGAACCATACTGGGCACTAATGGTGTGGAGACAAAATCCTGCCCTCAGGGAGCTTAGGGTATATTTCATTTGTGGATGGTTTTGAGCATTAGGAAGTTGCTCCTTGCATGAGCCAAAATCTGCCTCCTCATAACTCTGCTCCTGGTTCATCTCAAACAAATCCCTCTTGTGCATGATAGCCCTTCAGATAAGCCAGCCACCATGTGTGGGCACCCTCTATTCAGCCTTCTCTTCCCAGACCACCAGTAGGGGCCTTCAACTGCTCTTCCTGTGGCCTGTCTCTCCTCACCCCGGCCACTGACTCTGGACACTCAGGATTATCGATGTCCTTCCTAAAGTGGAGTGCCCACACTTGTGTGCAACATCCTGGATGGCATCTGAGCAGGGCTGAGGACACAAGAGCTGCCATCTTGTTCCTCCTGGATGCCAGGCTTCTATGATGCCTGATCTCTCCCTGGGCTCACTGCCCCCATCTTTCTTTTCCTGAGTCCCTGAGCCCTACTCTGTGACCCCAGACTGCTGCTCCATTTACTAGCTTTTGTAAGTAAACACTGCTTAACCATTGGAGTGGTCCTAAAATAGAACAAGAAACCTCAGGAAGTAGTAAGCCTCCTGTCACAACTGTGGGGTTCATGATCATATTGATTATGTTGCATGTTATAGTACAGGTTCTTTTCATGTATGGGTCGAGCTACATCACCTCTGATGTCTCTTCCTGCTCTCAACGTGGATGATGCTGTGACTCCCAAATCCATACAGACAGCCTGAGTCCTACCCAGAGCTCCAGTTGTTGATCTCCAATAGCTCAGTGGGCATCGCCATCTGGACCTCCAATCAGCAACTCTGACTCAGCATGGCTGAGCTGAGGCAGAGCTACCAACTGTGCCCCCTGAACATACCCCTCCCTCAGAAACAGAGGAGATGTTAAGGAGAGAGAATATCAGGGCTGGAAGGGCCCTTAGAACAGGGAACATCAGGGCTGGAAGGGTCTTTAGAACAGAGAATATCAGGGCGGAAGGGTCCTTAGAACAAAGAATGTCAGAGCTGGGAGGTACCTAAAAGTTCTTGTTGATTTTCTGAGCTTTTTCTGACCTATTAGACTAATAATTAAGTGGTCGTTTGTCTGATTTCAACTCTCAATACCAACATACTATACTCTGAACCTCTGTGTGCCCTTGGAAGCAGTATGGGGCAATGGAAAAAATGCTGGGCTGGGCAAAAAGAAAGATGAGTATTCCAAACCTAGCTTGGCCTCCAATTCACCATACAGCCTCAGATAACTCATTTTCCCTCTAAATTTCCTGCTCCTTAAATGCCTTCTAGCTCAGACATTCTGCAGTTCTATGACCTCTGAATCTCCTGTCACCAGCCACATCTACGCCCACACTCACACCCACCACTCAATCCCAGCCCTTCAGGACCTCTTCCCTGGCCTCTGTGAGCAACACCTCTCCAGTATAGTCATGCACAGGCACATGCTCATGCACAAACACACACACACGCCACAACCACCACCCACATTGGACAGAAGACCCTCAGCTCTACTTGAGAAAGGAAACTGTCCATACCTGGGACTTCATGATGCCAACAAAGTAGCCAAGTGTTCCTGTCAGAATCACCCCATCCAGAACGCCCACTGTGATTCCTGCAATACCCCCAATGGACCTTCCATGGAGTACTTGGTTAGTGCCTTGATTAGCAGCTTCTGGAGAGGGAGGAAGAAGAAGCCAAGATCAAGTCTGGATCATATTAGACGATCCTTATATATCATAGAATGTCAGCCCTAGGAAAGACCTTGGAATGGGGAAAGTCAAAGCTGAGAGCTGCTTTGAAACTTGAAATGTCAGAGCTGGGACGGGTCTTAGAACAGGAAAGGTTAGAGCTTGGAAGGACCTTAGAACAGGGAATGTCAGAGCTGGGAGGGGGCCTTAGAACAGGGAATGTCAGAGCTGGGAGGGGGCCTTAGAATAGGGGATGTCAGAGCTGGGAGGGGGCCTTAGAATAGGGGATGTCAGAGTTATTGGGATCAATAAGACACAGATTGTCAGATCTGAGAGGGACTGAAGAGACCACATAGTAGGACTTTCTTCTTGAGTGAATAATGTCTTCAGAAGACCATGACTTGCCCAAGACCATAAGAGAAGAAGCAGCAGTGATTTCAGCCAATTAACAACCACCATCCAGTCAAGCATCTAATCACAGAAACACTTTAGTCAATCACAGGCATCAATTTCCAGTATAAAGGCCAGTATAAAAATGGCAAGTGGGAGCCATGGCATAGTGGATAAAGCACGAGTGAAGAAGTCAGGAATACCTGAATCGGAGTTCCCTTTGACCCATACTGTCTCTGTGACACTGTGCAAGTCTCTCATCCTCTCAGTGCCCTAGGCAGCCAAGGCAGAAAGACACAGAGTGGGTGTCAACCTCTCTGTGAATGTTCCTTAAACCCAATGCAATCATAAATGTGACTCTTCTCCCAACCCCTAGCTCCCCCATACTTCCCTCCACTAATTGTCTCTCATTCAATACAAAACAAATCTTCCGTGTGTGTGTGTGTGTGTGTGTGTATGTGTGTGTGTGTGTGTGTGTGTGTTCAAGAAGAAACCAGCAACTTACTCTCAAACCCTGGAGGAAGGGCAATGGGGCTGACAGCCCACCAATCCCATGTACATATAGGATGGAGAAGGACCAGCTCCTCCAGGCTCCCTAGAAGGGGCCCATCTCTGACTTCTTCCTTGGACAGCTCCATTTTTTTAGATTCAATGAACAAGATTGGGTTGCCCTTTGAATGTCGATCTTAGAGGCAGAAGGTCTGAGCTGGAAGTCCAGGCATTATCTTCTATTTTATCCTTTCCTCATCTCCTCCAGCCATGCCAACCCCCCCATGTCCCTTCCCCCCAACAAAAAAAAAGGAAAAAGAAAAAAGGACTTTATATTCATTCTGTTTAAACCCATGTCATTGGAACAAGAAGTGACCCTTTGGAGACCATTGAGTCCAACTGACTCATTTTACAGATGAGGAAACTGAAACACCAAGAGGTTAAATGTCTTATTCAGGGTGATGCAGCAATGAAGAATTTTAAGGTAGGATTTGAATTCAGGCCTTCCTGATTCTAAGTCTAGTGTTCTATCAACTAAACCACTGGCTCCCTGGCTGCCCCATGAACAAGACCCTTGCTCTTTTGGCTCTGGCATTCTCTCTGGCTGTCCCACACATTGAGCAGTCTCCTTCCTTTGCTCCAACTGCTGACCTCCCTGGATTCCCTTAAGTCTCAAATAAAGTCCCTCCTTCCACAGGAAGCTTCCCACAATCCCTCTTCATTCTATGCCTTACCTCTGTTAATTATCTCCTATAAACCCTGCTTTGTATTTTTATTTTGTATTTGTATTTTAAACTAGCTTTGTATATATTTATTTGCATGTTGTCTCCCCTGGTAGATTGTGAGCTCCATGAGGCCAGGGACTACCTTTTGCCTCTTTTTATAAGGCACATAGTAGGCAATTAATAAATATTAATTGGCTGACACCAGTCAACCTGACACCAGATTGCCTTATGCTAGAAGTGCTGTCTCACTCATTAGATTGTAAGATTCTTGAGGACAGGGGCTGTTTTGCTCTTTGTCTTTGAATCTCCAGGGCCTGGCATGGTGCCTGGCACATAGCAGGTGCTTAATGAATATTTTTTTATTGAGTAGTTGGTTGGTCCTGAGACCCTAGGGAAATCATGTAAATCATGATCTCTCAGAGCCTCTGTTTCTGTAATGTAGAGCGGAGTATGGAATGATGTGAAATCAATCTGGAAAGGCAGGCTCGAATCAGATTGTAAAGGGCTGTCAGTGCAAACAGAAGAGTTTGTACTTCCTCCTAGCGGCAACAGGAAGCCACTGCTATTTCTCGAGCAATTGCGTGACATATTATGTTTGTGCTTGAGGATTATCAACTATCTAGTATGCTACGTTGTCTCTTCTGACCTCTCAGAGCCTTGGTTTCCTAATCTGGAAGATTCCAGGGTTGGACATCAGAGGACCCTTCCTCACTGACATTTTCTGGTCCTTCATCAATATACTAAGAACCTCTGATTTTGGCAGCCTGGGGGTTCTCTTCATAGGAACAGATCACAATCCTATTAAACCTTATAGTTTTAAAAAGTTGCCTGAGGCTCAGAGAGGTTGACTTTCCCAGGTCACACAGCCAGTAAATACCTGAAGTCTGCCTCACTCCAGGTCCAGCGCTCTCTCTACTGGTTCCAAACTGATCGAAATCTATTTCATGCACCAGAATCAATTTCTCTCCAAACTCACCCATAAAAGACTACGGACAGTAATAAAACCAAACTGCTTGCTTGATATGCTAAACATACGGCACATGTGGGAGTGAAAGGAGCCTCTGTATGATCCAGTTTTTTTTATAGGAGTCACAGGCCTCTATGAGCTGGCACTGACCTAAGACTCCTGCAAGATGCCTGCAGAGGACAAGGCAATCTGCTCTCTCATGGTATCAGCTGATCATCAATTCCCATCATTGTTAGAGAAAGAGTCCTCCCTCAGCCTGGACTCTGGCCCCTGCCACCTCCTCAGACTTTACCCTCAAACCTGTTCCTAGGCTGTCAAATGCCCCTCCTGACAGCCAAGTTCACACCCCATCGATCTCATTTTCAGCAGCTCCCATGGCTCCCTCTTCTGTCAGGAAACCATAGCATCCCTACCCTTTAGTCTGACATTCAAGGCTTCGAGAGTTCAGCCCCATACTCTTCAGATTCAGCCTGAGAGTTCCTCTGCCCTACCCCCAACCTATACTCAGGTGGCTCGTGAGATCACAGATCCGGAGCTTAAAGGGCCTTCGAGGCTATCTAGTCCAACCCTGTCATTTTATAGTGGATGAAACTGAGGCCCAGAGAAGCTGAGTCATTTGTGCCAAATCACTCAGAAAGTAAGTGGCAAAGTCATTTTCAAACCTAGATCTTTTGCTTCTGATTCCGACCATCTTCCCGTTGCCCTACCCTAACCAAAATTCCCTCTGCATCATCTCTGCATCCTCTCCCCACCTCTGCCAGGAAGCCAACCCTGATGGCTAGCACAGCCCACCAGGCCCTGCCCAGCTGAGGCCTTCCTCACCCAGGCACCCAGGTGAAGGGGAAGGGTCAAGGCGCACCTTTCTCTGACTCCACTTTATTTCTTCAAGTAAGCTGTTGGCTCCTTGAGGAAGGAGATGATCAGGATTCTAGCATTTCTGTGTGTCCCGTCGTGCCCTGGATGCGATACAAAGGGCACATCTAATGTCGTCTCATTTTTGGCAGGTTTGCTAAAGTGATGGTCCTGGGGAAGGCCAGTGAGACTGGGATTTTCTCCCTTTTCTGGGGCCTGGACCCCTTGGACAGCCAGTCTAGTGAAGCCTTCTTCTCTGAATCATGCTTTTGGAACATGATTTAAAATCCATTGGATTCACAAGAAATCAATTCTACTGAAATACAGTTACCAAAAAAAGATTTTTTTAAATCCAAGTTCATAGACCCCAGGTTGCTCTAGAAGGGGTTTACATAGACTTGCAACACTATTGGTAGCCTTTCATATTCTTCTTGCATTGGGGATGGACACCAGACCATAATGTAATTAGACTGGTTCTTTGACAACAGACCAAGGACCAGTGATGTCATCCGCTTGGAGCTCTCTTCACAAGCACAGATCACAGTCTTACTAGACTTGTAAATTTAAAGAGTTACATGATTCTCAGAGAGGTTAAATGACTTTCTTAGGGTCACCCAGCTAGTTATTTGAAGTCAGGTTGGATAATGGGACTCAGAAGTCAAGAGGTCTCCAGTGGGGGACCCTGGATCTGTCCTAGCCCTGGTTTCTTTAATCCCTTTATCAATGAGTTGGACACAAGTATTGATATCTAATTTGTAGACAACACAAAGCTGGGAGGGACAGTGAATCCTCAGGATGGATGAGCAGGATCCAAAAATATTTTGGCTATCAGGAGTGTCAGGCTTTTGGAAGATGAGAAAAGGAGGAACAGACCTGAGATTTCATCAGCACAGGGAGGTCCAAAGGGAGGAAGCTTGCCCTGCCAAAGCAGCTCAGTGCCCTGTGTGCCTTAGAGTTACCTAGAACACTGAGACATCAAGGGACTCAGCCAGAGTCACACCCAGCCACCCCGCGTCACAGAAATCAAACCCATGTCCCCTCGACTCCAACGCCAGCTCTGCTCCCTACACACTGCAGTCTTCTAACAAGAGCAGAGCCCAATCAGATGAAATCTGGCAATAACTGGAAAGTCTTACAATGAAGTTCAAGGGTAAGTGTAGTAGGAAGGCCAAATTTATGATCTCAAATATAATCATGTATATGTTTGAATGGTCCGAAATCGCAAGGTATGAGAGATTCTCTAAGGAGAAAACAAGAAATTTATTTAGGCCCCACCGCAGCAAAAACTTGAACCAGCCTCCCCATTCCAACATCTTGACAAAAAGACTCCAGGCCCAGAAAGCCCATTTCACAAGGGCAACTAGGAGGCC
>CM053622.1:786786145-786822344 GCA_028646595.1 Phalanger gymnotis
TTCAAAAGTAAAAAAGTTTTTTTTTTCTCATGCAAAAAAAAAAAGAAAATACTACCTTCAAAATTAGATTGGAGCAAGTGGAAGCTAGTGACTTGATGAGAAATCAGGATATTATAAAACAGAACCAAAGAAATGAAAAAGTGGAAGATAATGTGAAATATCTCATTGGAAAAACCACTGACCTGGAAAATAGATCCAGGAAAGATAATTTAAAAATTATTGGACTCCCTGAAAGCCATGATCAAAAAAAGATCCTAGACATCATCTTTCAAGAAATTATCAATGAAAATTGCCCTGATATTCTAGAGCCAGAGGGTAAAATAGAAATTGAAAGAATCCACTGATCACCTCTTTAAAAAGATCCCCAAAATAAACCTAGGAATATTGTCACCAAATTCTAGAATTCCCAGGTCAAGGAGAAAACACCGCAAGCAACCAGAAACAATTTGAGTATTATAGAAACACAATCAGGGTAACACAAGATCTAGCAGCTTCCACATTAGGGTATTGAAGGGCTTGGAATATGATATTCCAGAGTTCAAAGGAGTTAGGATTAAAACCAAGAATCACCTACCCAGCAAAACTGAGTATCATGCTCCAAGGCAAAATATGGATGTTCAACAAAATAGAGGACTTTCAGGCCTTCTCAGTGAAAAGACCAGAGCTGAATGGAAAATTTGACTTTCAAATACAAGAATCAAAAGAAACATGAAAAGGTAAACAAGAAAGAGAAATCATAAGGGACTTACTAAAGTTAAACTGCCAACTATATTCCTGAGGCTGAGACCCCACTGCTATCACCCTGGAAAATACAATAACAACAGGAATTGAGTGATTGCCATGACAACCCACAGATGTGCAGATCTGTTTTAAAGTTTTCAAAACACTTTCTTCTCAGCTACCTTGGGAGGTAGATAATACAAACATTATTACCTCCATTTACCAGATGATGAAAACTGAAGCTCAGAGAAATTCTGTGACATTCTAGGTGAGTCTCACAGCTAGAATTAGATGAGATTTCAATGCAGGTCTCTAGGGACCAAGAGCTGAGCTCTTTCCACTATATCTAATCCTCTCCCCTTCTACCATCCATCAAAGGATCCATTTAGGTCCCATCTTTTCTCCTTTCGAAGCTGTCCACAGCACATTTAACATCCCTCAATTGTAAGCTCCTCTTCCTTGAAGTTTCTGTGTACTTACTAGTTTATTTACCTGTATACTTGTTCCTCAACACCCCCCCCCATAAAATGTAAGCTTCTTGGGGGTAGGAACAATTACTTTTTTGCTTTATAGCTGCAACAACTGGCACAGTGCTTGACACAGAGAGATAGGAATAAGGACTGAGTATGTGATCCCATTGGTATAGAGAATTCCTACTTGAGGAAACTCCCTCCACCAATGCATATCACTGTCTGCTCTGTAACTTAGAACAGGGATCAGCAAACCATGACCTGTGGCCAGATCCAGCCTACTTCCTGTTTTTGTATAGCCTGTGTGCTACCATTCTTAGCCTGAGGTCTGTACAAAAACAGGTGGCCATCTGGATTTGGCCCTTGGGCCATAGTTGGTCCAGAGAAAGAGATTAGGTGATTCACCCAGGATCACACAAACTCATGTGTGTCAGGTGCAGTACTTGGCCTATGGGTCTTAGCTGGCACCAAGGCCAGCTCTCTATCCACTATGTCACGTTGCTTCTTGTGTGTCACATAGTAGGCCCTTCATAAATATTGGATGGATGGATGGATGGATGGATGGGTGGATGGATGGATGGATAGATGGTTGGATGGATGGATGGATGGATAGATGGATGGATGGATGGATGGATGGATGGATGGATGGATGGATGGATGGATAGATGATTGGATTTCAACTGGTGAGGAAAAGGCCAGAAAAGAAAGAAGACATAATATGACTTGCCAACAACCAATGATTGAACCAAGTGGAGTGATCTGGGATATGAAATTATCTCATCCCTCCCTATCAGGTAATATTCTTCCCTTCCAGGTTTTATTGTATTTGAGTCATTTCAGTCATGTCCAACTCTTCTAGGACAGTGAATGAATGCAAAATATATCTTTTTCAGTCATTTTGTTCAGTAGTGTCCTACTCTTCGTGACCTCATTAGGGGTTTTCTTGGCAAATATAGTGGAGTGCTTTGCTATTTCTTTCTCCAGCTCATTTTACAGATGAGGAAACTGAGGCAAACGGAGTTAAGTGACTTGCCCAGGGTTACACAGCTAGGATGTGTCTGAACCTGGATTTGAACTCAAGTCTTCCTGACTCTGAGGCTGGCACTCTATCCATTGTTCCATCTACCTGTCCCATTCATAAGTGAATGAGTAAGTGAGTGAAAAGCATTTCTCCAGGCTTACTAAGGACCAAGCACTTGAGTATAAAAGAGAAAATTGGCCCTGCCCTTAAGGAACTAATATTGCAGTGGAGGAGACAATACAAAAGGGAATTGTGTCCAGGTTGAGTGATGTTGGTTGGGGAAATCACAGGGAAGGTGAATAGAACTATAAGAGAGAAGAGTGAGAAATCTGACTGGCCCGTCATAGAGGTGGGAAGCTGGCAGCGCCAGGATCCTCTGACTTCAAACCCAGCATTCCTCCTCAATCAACAGTTATTAAGCATCTACCACATGCCAGGCCCTGAGCTAAGCCCTGAAGTGAAGGAAATCGTAGGCAACCTAGTTAGCACATGGGAGAGATGGCTAACACTCTTGATAACAGCTCAAATAAGATAATGCAAGTAGAGCATCTGGCAAACCTTACCACGCCGTATAAATGTCAGCCAGCATCATTATTAGTCCCCGGTCCAACACAGGTAATGTCAGACTCTGTGACCTGATGAGAGTTGGGGGCTCTGAGACCCACTCACCAGAAACAGATTTCCACATCCGCCATGCTGTGGGGTCCTGAGAGGGCATTTGATGCCTCACAAGTGTACAGACCTGAGTTATCCAAAGAGACAGCAGCAATGGAGAATTGTTGGCCAGAAGGCCCTGTGGTGCCATTGAAAATCCATCCATAATGGGCAGCTGGGTTTGAGGCAGCAAAGCAGGAAAGAGTGCGCTGGGATCCAATAAAGATGGCATCTGTTTCTGTGGTGGTTACTGTGGGGCCATCAGGGCCATCTGGAATGAAACCTTTTGGAGTGAGATCAGAGATGATGAGGGAGGAAACTTCCTGACGTTTGACCTGTGACATGAAAGCATCTTTGTCAAAGCAGATCTAGCCTTCATGCCCAGAAATTTAGAAGGGATCTAAGAAAATAGAACCCAGAGTATCAGAGATGGGAGAGGCCTCGGAATCAAAATGCCAAAGCTGAAAGGATCTTTAAAATAAAATGTCAAAGCTGGGAGCGACCTTATACCAGAGAACATGGAACTTTGGAGCGAAAAGGAACCTTAGAACAGAATTCTAGAGTTTGAGGGCCCCTTGGAATACAGAATGTCAGGGCTAGAGGAGGGGCCTTTAAAATGTAGAACGTGGAATCTCAGAGCTGGAAGAGTCTCTGAAATATAAAAACATAAATGTTAGATCTGGAAGGCATTTAAGAACACAGACTATCAGAAATGAAAGGTCCCCTAGAACAAAGAATGTGGAATGTCAGATCTGGGAGGGATCTTAGGACGTGTGGATAAGAATAGCAACCCTGAGGACTTGTGATTTCGTCGGCAGAAGGAACTTGTAGGTGGGAAATTCCCTCTACCAATGCAGACTGGCAACTTCTTTGTAACCCAGAGTCTCACAGGGTGGCATAAAATATTGAAAGTTTAAGTGACCTTCCCAGGGCCACACAGTCTATATTGTCAAAGGCAAGGCTTGAACCTACTCCTCTTGGATCCGAGGCCGGCCTTCATTCGATATGTTATGCCATGCGCTCCGCCAAACACAAGAGTGTTAAAAGTTAATACTTAAAGGTCATCTAAATTCCAACCCATTCATTTTACAAAAAGGAAAACTGAGCCCCACAGAAACAGAGACTCAGCCCAAGGTCATGTAAGGAACTGATTAATTTTGTTGCTGGCAGCCACATCCAGTATCTGACTATCCCTGGGACTTTGGCTAAGGTCTGATGATGCACACTTCCACCCATGACCCTGGTTAGATACCATGTGAAGTATCTGGTGGTCCGATTCTGGCTACCACACTCGAGCAAAGACTTGGGCTAAATGGAGCATGTCCATAGTCCAGAGGGCCACGGTAAGCATGAGCAAGTACTTGAAGCCAGGCCCTTGGGGAGTGGTGGAAGGAGTTGGGGTGTTGGTCCTGGAGAAGAGAAGGTTCAGACCAGGGAGATAGGCTGAAATCTAAGAGTAGGAGCAAAACTATATTTGTCCTGCTTGGCCATAGAGAAACTGTGGGACTGGAGAGGGATGGACAGATCTACATAGAAGCTAATTTTGGCTTGATATAAGGGAGAGTGTCCAGAGCTCCCCCAAAGAAAAACAGACTGCCTCAATGGGTAATGAGTCCATCACTGGACATATTTAAGCAAAGGCCATGTGGACACTGCTCAAGGATGCTTGAGAAGGGATTTAACTAATTGACTTCTTGGACCCCACCTCAGTCTGACATCCTGTGACTTAGATTATAGTGAGTCCTCTGTCCATGGAAGTCATCAAGGGGCTATATGACACTTGTTGGAGATGCTACAGAGGGGATTCCTGTTCCAGTGTGTGTGGGATTATAGATGACCTCTGGGGTCCCTTCCAAAAATTCTAGGAGTTCTACATATTCCTTGACTTGCATATGAAACCAGTCAGGGGCAACCTTCAATCTCAATGGGAAGAGGGATTACTCACAAGTGACATCCAGGAGAAATGGGCTGCTGATGCTGGTGGTGACTGGATTCTTAGCCTCACACTGATAGGGTCACCCTGGGGACAGTGAGACTCCTCTGATCAGATGACAGCTCTGCCTGGCTGCCACCCAGAAAGAGTTCTTTGTTAATGTACCATTGTATAATTGCATCCTTGCTTGGAGTGATGCAGCTCAGGGTCACAGAGTCCATATTCTCTACCAGTGCTGAATCGTTGGTCATTACACTGGGTTGGGTCAGGTTCTCTGCGAGGGGAAAAAAGAGAGAGCAGGAGGGCAGAGACTGATGAACAAAGAATCACAAGACATCAAGACTGGGAGGAAACTTAGAAAATGGAATGTCAGAGCTGGAATGGGACTTGGAACACAGGACATGGAGTGTCAAACCTAGGAGAAATCTTGGAACATGGAATATCAGAGGTAGGAAGCCCATTAGAACCTGGAATGTTAATGCCAAAAGGGAACTTAGAAATAGAACACAGGGAGTCAGAAAAACCTTAGAACATGGAATGTCAAATTTGAAAGGGACCTTAGAACATAGAACATTGGTGTCAGATCTGGGAGGAACCTTAGGTGAGGGATGGAAAGGAACTTAAAACAAAGAAAACAGGATGTCTTACCCTTAGAACCTAGAACTACAGAACTGTGAGGCCCCTTAAGAGCTGGAGGCTCCTTGATACACAGAATTTCTGTACTAGAGAGAATCTGTAAAATGATCTGGAGAAAAAATTAGTAAACCACCCTCCAGTATCTTTGCCAAGAAAACCCCAAATGGGGTCACGAAGAGGGGCACGACTAAACAAATGAAGTGACTTCCTAACTCCAGACCCTGGACTCTTGGTACACTTTCCTGCCCTCAAGGTGTTCACAGACTCATGTCCAGCCATCAACAAGCATTTATTTAATGTTTCCTACATGCTAAATGCTGAAGATGCAAAGAAAAAGCAAAAACTAAGCCCTACCCTCAAGGAGCTTATATTCTCCCTGTCTCTGTCTCTGTGTCTGTCTCTCTCTCTATCTCTGTCTCTCTCTCTCTTTCTCTCTCTCTTTCTCTATCTCTCTCTCTGTCTCTCTCCCCCCTCTCTCTCTATATATGTATGTGTGTGTGTGTGCGTGTGTGTATGTTTGCAACATATGTAAATCAGAACATGTAAGAGAAACACAGAGTAAGCTAGAAAAACCCTAGAGTGGATGCCCAGGGAGCAACACAGGTGCAGCTGGGGGAACTCAGAGAGTGACTGACCCTTGTGGGTCAGAGAGGGTTCCCTGAAGGAAGGTTTGGCTTGGCTGCGAGGATAAAGGATCACTCGATTATATTCCCAAAAGGATGTGAGAGGCTACAGAGGGATCTCTCTCCCTAAAGCCTCCCTCCTTCTTGTGATGTCCCTGTTTCTGCCTGGTCCATCACTCACTCCATCCCTTGTGTTCCCAACTTTGGGGGGCGGGGTCTGGGACCCTTCTCTCTCCCGGCCAATCACTTACCAGGATCATCTTCATCTCTAGGATCTCACTGCATCTCTAGGAGCTGTGTCCTTCTCTCAAATCTTGCACCAACCACCCAAGTACAGACCCTTATTGCCACCTGGACAGATGGGACAGTCTTCCCCACATCCAGTCCCTGCTATGCTGATCTGACTCATCTGGTCACATCCCTCCTCTGCTGAAGACCTATCATGGCTCCCTATTTCCCCCCAAGTAAAGTTCAAATGCCTCTGCCCAGAGCTCAAGGAAGAGCTCTGCCTAGTCTAGGAACCTATATCATTCCCCTGCAGGGAACTGTGTTCCAGCCAAACTAGGCTCCCTCCACCTCCTTTCTCATTCCTTAAGTCTGGAATGCCCCTCTTTGCCTGTTCACTTCCTAACCATTACTTAAAGCCCTATTCATGTGACACTTCCTCCAGGCAGCCTTCCCTGATGTCCCCATTGGGAATGACATTCTTCTGTACACCTCTCACGGCCCCTCGTTTTACACTTGTCTGATGTTTATCATCCAGTGTCCCAAAAGTTTTAGTCATTTAGTCATTTTAAGCAATAATATTTGCATTTGTACATCTTGCACTTCACTGCATGTCTTAGCTCGCAACTAGACTGTGAGCCTCAGAGGGCAGGGATCATGCCTTACACCTAAACTTTGCATCTTCTGCAGACCCTGACATAGCATGACACAACACAACACAACGTAATATAACACAACACAACATAACACAACACAACACATTATAACATAACATAACAACCCTACCATAAATGACTATAGAATCCATTAAGTAAGTAAAGCTTCCTTTCCCATTCCAAGGAGCAAGTCAGAGCCCAGGACCCTTCTTTCCCTCCACTTCAATACCACTCGCCAGATAAGAGAGCCCTCTAATAAGACAGAAGCATGGTGACAGATGGTGGGTGGACAGCCCTGAGTAGGAGAGAGGCTGGCAAGGGCCACCTACCATAGACAGACACGTAGATACTAAACACCTTGCTCAACACGGCTCCTGACAGAATGAGGAGCTTGTGAAGAGTGTAGGTCCCAGAATCATCCCAGAATCATCAATCATTGAGCCATCTGCTCCTGCCGTCTCTCACCCGGTGTATGCCTGCCCCGTTGACTGGGTGCCAGAGATGACTACAAAAGTGAGGATCTGCTGGGCCAGGTCTGTGCCACTCCCTCAGAACCAGTTGAAGGACATGAGATCTTCTTCCATCAAGCCCTGGACCAAGAGAGTGATGTTTTCCTCTTCTATGGGTTGGGATGGGACAGGGATGATGGTCAGTTGGGCAGGTGTCAGCTGGAGCTGAGAACTTAAAAGGAATGCTGGGGTGTCCGAAGGAAGAGTTGGAAGGGATGAAAGGGAGAAGGGAGGAGATGGTTAGAATTAGGATATGGACTGGGACAAGCATTATCTGCATCCCCTCCCTCCTCTGCTCAAGATCCTTCCATGGTTCCCTTCTGTCACCAGGTTAACATCCACCCCCGCCCCCATCAGGCATTGAGTTCCTCCATGGGCTGACCTTTCCAAATTTATTCCTCATTTATTCTTTTAAATTCACTGAGGGCCTCAAGCAGACTCGCTTCATTTCATCCTTCTTATCTCTGAGCCTTTGCTTACTGGAGGATGCCAGATGGAGCCATGCTCACATCATCTACCATTTCCTCTTCTCCCAAATTCCTACCCCAGCCCTGTACCAGTAATTCACATGAATGCAATGCTTTAGTTTTTAGAAAATTGTTTCCTCCCTAAGGCCAGGTAAAGTCAGTAGGACAAAGGCTGTTATCACAGAAATAGGAAACTGGGGTTCAAAGCAGGTCAGGGACTTGCCCGTGGTCATTTAGCTAATAAGAAGAATCCAGATCGTCAGATGATGCATTCAGTGAATTCATGGTATGGTGGAAAGAACACTGGCTTTAGATCCACAGCACTGGGTTCAAATCCTGCTGCTTGTGCTTACTAAGCAGGTAACCCTACACAAGCCACGTCACCACTGTGGGTCTCACTTCCCCCTCTGTAAAATGAAAACCCTTCCAGTTCTGCATGTGGGATCCTTCATGCTGCTCCCAGATGGGTCTCCTCTAGGATGCCCCCCACGAATGCTCCTCTCCTTCCTCTGAGCCTCCATCACACTCAGCAGCAGCCATACACAAATTCTCCTGTGTCCTTGACCTTTGAAGGAACATTCCCCGTCCCCCTAGGAGGAAGCTCCGGGGAATCGGGGCTGTGCACAGACACCCCCACCTTCACAGCAGCCAACGCCAGAGAGGGAGGGCTGAACCTTCTCTCTCTTTCACCCCTGACTCTTGGGGTGAAGCTGAGGGATTATGTGGGATGGAAAGGAACCTTAGAAATCTCTAAGTTCTCCTCCTTTTATACTGGGTGGGGTGGGGGGTGGAACTGAGATCCAGAAAAGGGAAGTGAGCTGCCCCAGGTCCCAAAGCTATTGCACAGCAAAGCAGGGACTGAACTGTCTTCTGGCTCCAATCCAACCCTTCCATACCAAGCCTTTCTGCCATCCTAGAGGACAACGGGTCTTGAATCCCCTTACCTATGAGCAGAAGCCCTTTCCAGGTCCCATTCCTTGGAAAGGCTCCCAAAGAAAGCTCCGTGTGCTGGTTCATCCTGGTTCCAGCAACCCCTGAGATCCGTCTTCCTTCCCTTCTCAAAGCTCTCATCTGCAGAAAAGGAACAGGACCATAAAGAACATGGGTGGCCTTGAGCCCAGGGCCCTCCCTCTTTCAATTTCCCAGCCACTGAAAGCTTGTGGTAGCCCCAAGGTCACAGAAAAGGGCATTCCCTCCCCGGGGCCTGGGCCCCGCTGTGGGCTCTCACCAGACTAGGACCAGGAGCTGATGGATCCTGGCACCAAGTCCAGAAGAGGAGAAAGAGGAGGTGACTGACTGTCACCCAGCTGGGGTTGTTAATGTCAGCTCATCAAAGACTCTGGTCTGTGTCATCTCAGAACAAGTGCCCTTTGATCTTCCAGGCTTATCCTGCATTCTCCATAACCCTTCTGCCAAGAAATATTCTCAGCCATCATTCTTAGCACTAGAAAGTCAGACTTAGCCTACTTTCCTGTTTTATAGATAGAAAACCTGAGGTTTTGAAGAGATCCATCACAGTAACCATTCCTCCTACTTCTCTAGTTTGCACAAGTTCTCAGATCTGCCATGCCCTTCACCTGACTGAGAGGGTGAGAGTATGATCATTCCCGTTTTACAGATGTCAAACTGAGAATCAGATAAAGGAAATGCTTTGCCCAACATCACACAGCAAGCTGGAACCCTCGAATCCTGGTTCTCTCATCACTCAATTCCAGGCACTGGGTTAGGTGCTGGTGATTCAGAGACCAAAAAAATCAAGCAAAGCCTCCTTCCAAAGAGTCTGTTGTTTTCTACCAGAGAAGAGGGGAAGGCTGGAGAGATTGTCTCATAAGACAGAGAAGAGGAAGGGAATAAGCATTTATTATGCACCTACTATGTGCTAGGCACTGTGGTAAGCACTATCTCATTTCATCCTCACAACAACCCTAGGAGGAAAGTGCTTTTAGAAGCTCCAACTTAGAGTTGAAAAAACTGAGGCAGACAGAAGTTCAGTGTCCTACCCAAGGTCACTCAGCTAAGAAGTGCCTTGAGCAAGATGTGAACTCAGGCCTTCCTGACTCCAGGCCCACCACTCTTTCCACTGCTCCATCTAGCCAAGCACAAACCCAGCAGCAGGTCAGTTCAGACCATCCCTCAGTTAACCTGAAGGCCCTGAGAGGGAAGGTGCCCACTCATATAATACCTTTGCATTTGGATTCCACAACCTGAGAGGTATTCCCAGTCAATCAGAAGGCAATAGGACTTCTGAGTGGGGAGGAGGGAGGGATAGAAGCATCCCAATAGACCGTAAGCACCTAGGGGCAGCAGCTAGGGTGTTTTTAGCACAATGCCTGGCACATAAAGGGGGGTGAATAAATGCATGGGGGAAGCCGAGTGTCAGAATTCCAAGGTGGCTTCCAGGGAATAAAGATAAATGGAGTTTGGTGCGTGGTGCAAGATAAAAGATGGCCATAAAGGAAGAGATTAGATGACTTCGTGTCATGAGGGCATAAAACAGATCTTGCTTGAGATTATATTATGTCAGAGAAATTGATACTGGCACAAAATCCAGCCAGTTGTGGAGGGCATAATTGGCAGAATACCATCCTGCCTTGTGTGGAGGGAATTCTGATTTTTATCATAATCGATATGACACGTGTCATGAATCTACTAACAGATTAGACTTTGCAGCATCTCCTCTTTTGCGAGTCAGAAGTTCACAATGCATCTCGAAATGGTCAATCAAACCTTGACAATGCTTTCATAATCACTGCATTCTGGTGCCAGTATACCTTAAGTGGAGTAAATCAAAGATTGTAGAACCTGTTCCCATCACAGAACTATGGTCCTGTGACCGACCAAGTAACAACCCCCAAGGATCCAAGCAATATTGCTCCCACAGGACTCCAGAATTGTTGTGTTGTCTTCCATTCGTGGATTGGCATGGGAAACTACTCAAGCCCTGGGAATGATTGATTGTAATCCCCTTCCCCGGTCCCTTCCCACTTGTGATTTATGTATATAATCTCTGTCTTCGTTTTAGCAAGGTGGAATTCTGATCAGGAGAATCCCCAATTTGCAAATCTGTTCCTCCTAATGAAGCTAGTTAATTAAATGGCTACCTGATGACTGGCACTTTGTCTCTGGCCTGCTGTTTTTGTCTTTTGCAGGTTAGAGACTGGCTCAGTAAAATCCTGTTAACACTTGGATATGGACTCAATGTGTGCCCTTGGCCAAGTGCCTTCCTCTTTCTGGAACCTCTGCCAAATGACAGGGTGGGACTAAATGGTCTCTTAGAGGCCTCTCGCAGCCCCAGTGTTCCACATTCTAAGGAGAATATGGGTTACACAAAGTATAGCCTTTGCCTGCCTCCTGCTGACCATGAGGAAGGTTGGGAGGGTCAGCTTCAGGCCATATTTGATTCACCAATAAGGGGTTTGCACTGCATGATGATGAAGAGTTTCCTGATTGACTGCTGTGAGGACATATACCAAAGGGGGTCACCTACCACTCCCCAACTCTCTCTTCTTCTCTAGCTTTGAGCTTAAGGATTATTCTGAGTTTCATTCAGAGGGGGCTTAGAGGATCACAGTTGCCCTCTCTCCCCACCCTTGTCCAAGCAGCCAGAAGCTCGAGTCCTGTGCCTGAGGGTCACCTCTCTCTCCTTCCTTCCTTCCTTCCTTCCTTCCTTCCTTCCTTCCTTCCTTCCTTCCTTCCTTAAGTAGGTGGTTTGGAAAGGTCTAGAATGCTGTGGTTGCAATGACAGCATCATCCCCTAACTTAAAGGGAGTAGCAGTAACCATTGACTCGAAGGTGGCAGTGGCTGATTGTAGTGGAAGCCTCCAGATGTGGGAAAAATGGCCACCAGAAAGAAGAGACTGGTCCAGTTTGTCACTCCCACCAACAGAGAATATTGATGGTGAAGTATAAAAAAGGTTAATTTGCAGTCCCTGCAAGGGACTGTTTTATGTCCCTACAAGGCTTGACAATTGGCCTCTCTGCCTATAGGTTAAGCTACTGAATTCTGCATAAATTCATTTCATAGTTTTTGTTATTTTCTGTGTAGGATTAAGTTACCAGCATTATAGCCAAATCATATTATATATTCAGTATCTTTTTTTCTACTTCCCCTTTTTGAGAGGCCCAAGATATGAGCCCCAAAGTAACATTATTTCTAGGATTCTGGGATTGCGATTTAATGATCCAATGAACTAAGAAGAGACTGATCCCCATAATTAGAGGAAGCATTTATTAGCAATAAACCTGATACAGGATATCATATCTGGGCTCAGGATAAGGAAGGATGAGCACTGCCATCTGTTGGATAAGTATTCTTCATCTCTAACATTCTCTGTTCTCCTTCCTTCTAGCTCTGATGCCTTGTGTTATTTAATCATACTTTAGGGTATGCACCAAAAACAACAATCTATGGTTCCTCAGGGCCTGCTTTGCTCCCATGTGGGCACCTTCCAGGAATTGGTCAAACTTCTATTGAGGAGGAAACAAACAGTCCTTGAGACAGAGAGGAGAGGCTCCAGGTAGGGAAGTCATGGGCAGGGACAGTACCCAGGATGCTCACTCTACCCCACCTCCACCATTTCATTGCACAATTTAGGAAGGACTTTGAAAAGCTAGAGAATGTCCAGGGAGAGATGACCAGGTCAGTATCTAGTCAAGAATCTCACATTCAAACCATGTAATGATCAGCTGAATGAACTGGGGACAAGAAGATTTAGGGGAGATATCATAGCTGTCTTATATGAAAAGAGATAAGACTTCATCTGCTTGGCCCTCAGGGGCCCTAGAGGAGAAAGCTACAGAGAGGCAGGTTCAGGCTTCGCGTCAGAACCAACTTCCTAACAATTAGAGATGACCGTGAATGAAATGGGCTGCTTCGGGGGATGGCGGGACCCCTCCTCTAGGGATCTTCATGCAAAGGCTGGATGCCACTGAGTGAGGGTGATGTAGGAGGAGTTCTGGTTAGGTTTTGGAGTGAACTCAGCCTCTGTGGAATGCAGTTTGGGTTAGGGTAGAATTCCAAAGAACCAACTTCAACTTCAGAAGATGGAAATGGGAAATGGATATGGAGATGGAAATGGAAATGGAAGTGGAAATGGAAAATGGAAAATGGAAAACGGAAATGGAAATGGAAATGGAAATGAGAGTGAGGTCAGCCTGCACCCTGAAGACTTTTAGTAAAAAACACCCCTCTCCTCAAACAAGTCACCAGAAGTGCAGGAACACCACTAGCAAGATACTGTCAGCCAAAAAAGTGCTATTTTCTATTATATCTGTGAACTAGCTAGTAATTAAGATGTTAAGTGAGTCAAGGGGGAAATTATCACTTGGTTCAGAGGGACTTTTTTTTTTAAGAAAAAAAAGCTCCTACTATGTGCTAAGCACTTTCCAAATATTATTTCATTTGATCCTTACCAACAACCAGGGAGGAAGGTGCTGTTATTATCTCCATTTGACAGTTGGGGAAACTGAGGCAAAGGTGAAATGACTTGCCCAGGCTCACACAGCTAGTAAGAGGCTGGTTTTGAACTCAGATCTTTCTGACTCTGAGGCCAGGATTCAAGAAATAAATGAGCCCATGTGGTCTGAATTTGGTTCCAAGGATTGAAAGCAAGATGGATGTAATGGAACACTATTGTGCTATAAGAAATGATGAGCAGGTGGACTTCAGGAAAACCTGGAAAGACCTATATGAACTAATGTTGAGTGAGAGGAGCAGAACTAGGAGAACATTGTACATAGTAGCAGCAACACTGTGTGATGACCGATTTTGATAGACTTAGCCCTTCTCAGCAATTCAAGGACCTAAAACTTTTCCAAAGGACTCATGATGGAAAATGGCATCCACATCCAGAGAAAGAACTGTGGAGTCAGAATGCAGAGTGAAGCAGATTCTTTTCTGTTTTGTTTTGCTTTTTTTCTTTCTCATGGTTTCTCCCATTCATTATAATTCTTCTATGCAACATAACTAATGTGAAAATGTGTTTAATAGGAATGTATGCATATAGCCCATATCAGATTGCATGCCATCTTGGGGAGGGAGGGGGAGAAAATTTGAAATTTATAGAAATGAATGTCAAAAACTGAAAATAAATAAATTAAATATTAAAAAAGAAAGCAAGATGGCAAAGTTTTACAGAGAAAAAAAAGCTGATGTTGAAAAATTACTAGAAAAAATAATGATCATATAGAAATGTTTAGAAGCAAGCTGTTTTAAGTGAGAAGAAAATTAGTGAGGATAGAAAAGCAATCATTTCCAGTTGCTTAGTCTTTGCTCCTGCATACGTGCTACTGAACAAAGGTGGAGAAAATCATGTAGCCGGTCTGCCTAAGTCCACTACAAACTTTTATTGCCCAACCTTAACTGGACACTCACTGCTGCAAGGCAATCCTTCTGTACCTTCCATATCAAGTCTCTTTCCTGACCTTCACATTGACTCTTCCAAAACTTCTCGTCCCTCCTCAAACGTCACATGGCTCCCTTTCCCCTCACTTTCTCAGATGAGAACCTTGTCTCATATTTTATAGAAAGAATGGAGGCCATTCACTGTGAGCTCCCTCTTCTCCCTCTTCCTCATCTCTTACCACTCACATGCCTTCCACCACTTCCTCCTCCATCACCTATCTCACAAGATGAGATAGCCTTACTCCTCACCAAGGCCAACCCCTCTCCTTGTCCAAATGATCCCATTCCATCCCATCCCATCTCCTCTAACATACTGCCCCTTCTGTCACCCCCTCTCTCTCACTTATTTTCAATCTCTCCCTCTCTGCTGGCTCCTTCCCTCCTGTCTACAAACATGGTCATGTCTCCCCCATCCTGGAAAAAACCCTCACAAGGTCCTTCTATCCCTGCTAAGTATCATCTTATACCTCTTCTGATCTTTATAAACAAACTCCTCAAAAAGACTGTCTACAATAGATGCCTCCACTTTTTTCTTCTCACTCCCTTCTTAACCCCCTGTGATCCAGCTTCTGACCTTATCATTCCACTGAAACTTCTCTCTTCAAAATTAAGAATGATCTCCCAATTGCCTTTTCTCAGTCCTCATTCTCCTCCACTACTCTGCAGTTTTTGACAGTGTTGGTCCCACTTTCCTCCTTGATACTGTCTTCTCTCTAGGTTTTCAGGGTACCCCTCTTTCTTTCCTGGTCCTCTTCCTATCTCTCTGACCACTTCTCTCTCTCGTTTACTGGATCCTCCTCATATCACTCCTTCTAACCATAGGTGTCCCTCAAAGTTCCATCCTGGGCCCCCTTCTCTTCTCCCTCCATATTACTTCACTTGGGGATCTCATCAGCTCCCTGGGACTTAATTACCATCTCTATGCTGATGATCCTCAAATCTACCTATCCTGCCCCCCCAGCCTCTCTCCCGACTTCCAGTCTCATAGTAGAAATGTAATCTTGTTTAATTGATGACGCCAAGCCCAGCGTTGTTAGTCCCTCCCCCCAACCCCAGACACATGTACCCATGGGTTAAATGGATCATGGCTGCAGTTAGAAACATTATGAATTAAATGGATCATGGTGGTAGTTAGGAACAAGAAACTCATGTATATTCTAGGTAAGTAGAAATACGTGGTAGGCCTATCAACCATCTCCAAATTGGTTGACCATTCACACAAACTGCTACCTTGGCCACATTCTGCATGTTTCAGCCCATTTCAGCAATTTCAGGGGAAAAAAACATAAAAAGGCTTAAGTACAAGCCATAGTGTAGACAAATCTCCTTCTTCTTACTGTCAATAGCAAGGGGCTATCACGGGGGCTCCCATAAGTCAACCCCCTAACAAAACTTGGGCTGATCATACTCGCTCTCTGCTTGGAATCTGTACATCCCAAATGGATGCAATCAGGCACTTTGGTGTCCTGTTTCCAATAGTACCTCAATAATAAGCACAATTACTATAACTGTGCCCCCTCTTACCCCACTAATATATTCATGGGTGGGAAAGGATGACTTGAGTTTATGAGTGGACGATTGCAGTTTGGTTATTCTGGCTTTTTCCTTCTATCAAGTAAATGTTGTAATAATTATTGGTTTTGCCTTCTCGTTTAGTAAATGTTTTCTGTTTCGAGTGTAATGTTGTCATTATGATTGCTTTGTATAAATGGGAAAGATCAGACAATTTCCTGAAAGAACTACTGAGAAGCAGTAGAACATGAGTTACCTCCATCCCTTTCCATGGCTGGGGGGAAAGGAGGAGAGGGTCATGCTCCTTCATGCTCTAGAGCCTTCTCACTAATACTGCTCCCAAAACCCCACTGCCTATCATTCCATATCCCATACTCTCTTCACTGAACCATGATGCACTAACCCCTGATATTTCTACATTGGTACAGGATTCTAAGTACAATCTGCTCCTGTACATTTGGCATCTGGAGACCAAGTTCTGTTCACCCAGCCCTAGTGTAGTGCTCTGGCATCGGCAGAGATAGTTTGAACAGTAATAAGTCCACAGATCTGTGGAAGAATTAAAATCAGATATATTTCTCTCCCTGTATTTGACACAGAAAGTCAGAAAATCTATTAGGGGAAGGAGGAAGTCTCTCTCTCTCTCTCTCTCTCTCTCTCTCTCTCTCTCTCTCTCTCTTTGTCTCTGTCTCTATGTCTCTCTCTGTCTCTGTCTCTTCCTACTCTGTCCTCTCTCTCTTCTTTTCCTCTCTTCCCACCCAGGTGATCATATGACTTTGACAGATCCTGGTGTCTCATCAGAGGTCCCACCAGTAACCAGAGTTAATGTCAGTGGTCACCAGAACAATGGCAGCCAACAGTAAGATGAAGTGCCTAAAGAAGTGGAAAGACAGTGAATCTACCATCCAAAGATGCTGATAGATCCAGTGAGTGAGATCCCTCATGGCAGAAAGAGCATGAGCCTTTCCTCTCCTGCTCTCATCAAAGCCACCCTGCCCTGACCCCCAGAAGGCTCAGGGCATTATCTCCACCACTAGGGCTGTGGGCTTGGAGATTCATTACACTTCCACACAATATGAGGGCTGAGGACTCTTGTAGGACACATAGAGTCCGATCCCTTTAATAATTTCTCAACCACACATTTCTCCCATTGCTTTCACATCCCTGTCTTGGCCTCTTCATATCTGTCTTCTCCTTCTCCCTTTCCCATTTTTCAGCCATTCTTCCTTCTCTCTCTCCCTCTCTCCCTCCCTCTCTCCCTCCCTCCCCCTCTCTCTCTCCCTCCCTCCCCCTCTCTCTCTCTCTCTCTCTCTCTCTCTCTCTCTCTCTCTCTCTCTCCCTTCTGTCCCTTTCTTTCCCCTTCTATCTTCAGTTCTCTTTCCTTTCCCTTCTATCTAGTCTTCTTTCCCTCCTTTCCTCTCCTTTCTTCTCCCGTTCTCCCCCTCTCTCTATCATCCACTTGTCTTCCCTTTCTCCTCCTCCCTCTTTCTCTCTGTCTCCCTGCCTGCCCCCCTTGCCAGTCTGTTTTAGGTGTAAGAGTCCTGTACCAAGCCCACAGTGACCTGTTATCAACACTGACAAAAGGACTTACAGGATATAGTATCCCTCACATGCCCAGAGCTGTCATGGCAGCTGTCAGAGAAGTAAAGACATTTTGTATATGGGGAAACCGAGGTCTGGACATAGAAAATTATTTGTACAAAGTCACATGAGGGGTGAGTTAGATGGAATTTGAGATCATGTGGGGTTTTGAGGTACAAGTAACTTTCCTCGAGTCTCTCTACAACCCAATCCCAACCAGGGAGGTCCTTCTCCTGCCCCAGGTTTCCTCCCCTAGAGAAAGGCCATTGGACAGATTCAAGAGAGCTGCTAGCAGGAAATAGAGATGGCTCTTACAGCAATGCCCAGACATCTTGCTAAACACATGCCACACACACACACACACACACACACACACACCAGGACAGGCACTCTCCAAAAGAGGTGCACACACAAGACTCCCCAGGAAGAGGAGACCTTAAGGAACCAGAAACCCACCCCCAAACTGGATGGCATTTCTCCTGAGCTGGCAGCTCTTTCCACATGGCTCCTGGAAGGTGGCTATTTTTCACAGGTGAAAGGGAACCCAGAACTCTGCGTGGGGGAGAGGGGAGGGGAGGAAAGATAGGAAAGTCCAAGGCTCCAGCACTAATGGCCCTGTCTTTGGCTCTCTGAGCCTGGAGACCGGACTAAGCAACCCTGGCTCTGAGGCAAACATCAAACAAGGGTAAACATAACAAAAGGTGACTTCCTAACCAAATCACTAAAGGAAATTAATTGTGGGGAGGAGAAGAAGCTTTCAGATCTACGGTAGGAGAAGGAAGAGCATGCCCTGAGCTATAGAATCTTTCATGAGAGGTTCTTTCTGGTAGCTTCCTGTTTGAACTAACCTTTCTAATGAGGCCGCCAAGACCAATCCTTTCTACCCACTGAAGCAAAGCATTGGTCCTCTAAGCCTCCCCTAAATTCTGACTCTCTGGAAAATGTCCCACTGGTTGCCCCAGCCTAGCTTCAACTCAGACCAGGCTTCAGGAAAAGGAGAAGTTTGGACTGAAGTCTCCTTCTCATGTCAAGATACTTTCTTTGTTCTAAAGTCCACCCAAACTCTGACATCCCATATTCCATGATCTAAGATCCCCTCCCAGCTATGACATTCTCTGTTGTAAGGTACTTTTCATCTCTGACATTCCCTTTTTTAAGGCCCTCCTAGCTTTGACATTCCATGTTCTGAGACCCCTCCCAGTCCTAACATTCCCTGTTCTAAGGCCCCTCTCAGCCCTGACATTCCCTGTGCTAAGGCCCCTCCTAGCCCCGACATTCTCTGTTTTAAGGGCCCTCTCAGCTCTGACATTCTATACACTAACCATTAGTGACTAATGTCTCCTCCAGTTACAACATTCTCAGTTTTTCATTCTAATGACTCATAGCACACTGGTATTCTAGGAAACTTTGAAAGAAATGGAAATTTCAGAAAGAGGGGTTAATTAATAACCCAACTCTCAGGGGTACTGAAGGGAGGGATCTTGGATCTGGGAACCAAGGGCCATCCATCCCTAATACACCTTTGCTCTCCTCTCAGCCTCCATTCTGAGTTCCTGGAACATCGCCGTGGGGGCCCAGGTGATCATCACCCTAGTCCCTGAGAGGGCGACAGTCGGTGGCAGCATCATGCTCTCAGCGCACAGTGTCTCGAAAGATGTCCTTTCATTCACATGGTACCGGGAGAGCAACAACAGTGCCAACAAGTTCTCTGTAATCAGGCCTGGAGATCAATTAAAGCGTCTCTTTGGGAATCAGAGCAAGGACCACGTCCTTATGCACATAAATGGCTCCCTGATGCTGAAAAACCTTTCATCCAAAGATTCTGGCCTCTACCTCATCAAAGTCAACACCCTGGATGGAGAAGACTTTTGGAGTAAGAAATACCTCCAAGTATATGGTGAGTCTCATTTCTTTTTGGTGTGATGAAAGAAGCAATGGAAGGAGCCATGGGAACCAGGGGACACCCTAAGGCCTAGGTCTAGCCATACCACAGATATATCATTTGGCCTGACCTTTCCCTCTCTCAGCCTCAGTTTCCCCATTTGCTAAGTAAGGGGATTAGCCTTTTAGAGACCTCCCAGAGCTGACATTGTTTGCTAAATGATCCTGCCCAAGTCTGACATTCTCTGTTCTAACATCTCTTCCAGATCTCATAATCCCTGTTTTAAAGTCCCTCCCAGCTCTGACATTCCCTGTTCTAAATGCCCTCCCAGTTCTGGCATTCCCTGTTCTAAGGCTCCTCCCAGTTCTGACATTCCCTATTCTAAGGGTCCTCCCAGATCTGGCATTCCCTGTTCTAAGGCCCCTCCCAGCTCTGACCTCTCCTGTTCTAAAGACCCTCCCATTTCAGGCATTCTCTGTTCTAAGGCCCTTCCCAGATCTGTCATTCTCTGTTCTAAAGGTCCTCCCAGATCTGACATTCCATGTTCTAAGTTCATAGGATTACAGACAGATCTGGAATTGGTAGAAAACTTGGAGGCTATCTTCCCTTGGAGGACAACTTCCCTTCCCTTCCAGCTCTAAAATCTAACTTTAAGCCATCATTCCCAAACAAGGTCATCACAACACAAAGAGTCATCCCAGGCTGCATGGTACTTACTGAGGAGGGCAATGGTCTATCAGAGAAAAGTCCTCTGGTCAAAAGGACTCTCTGGAAAATAAGGGATGTGAACCAGGCTTTGAATGACAGGAAGTCTGGGAAGCCACTGAGACAGCCAAAAGGCACATCCTGAGCAAAAGTGTAGCAGTGGGAAGAAGTGGGAAGTACCCAGGTCAAGTCAAGTAAAATACCTGTTCGAAGCTTACTATAGGCCAGGCTCTGAGCTAAGCATTGAGGTTACCAAGAAAGGCCAAAAACCCCCAGTATCTGCCCTCAAGATGCTTCTGGGCTAATGGGGGAGACACTGTGCAACCAACCAGGGACAAACAAAGAGTACAGACAGTCTAGATTGGAGGTAACCCCAGAAAGAAGGCCCTAAGTTTAAGGAGGACTGCAGAAGGCTCCTGGCAGAAGGGGCAACTTCAGCTGAGATCTGAAGGCAGCCAGGAGGCAGAGACAAGGAAGGAGGATGTTCCAGGACTGAAGATCAGCCTGTTTGGAGTAGGGTTGCAGCAAAAAAGAAGGATGAGGAAAGGAGGGGAGAATACAGAGGGAGGGCTGGGGCTTAAGCAGAGGGGATACATATTCATTTATGGGAGATGACCCTCAATCTGTCCTGCTGAAAGCTAAAGCTATCAGACACTGCTTCCAAGAATTGCCAAGCCCAAATTGGTTAGGACCTCATGCACCCAAGGGCATACCCAGCAAACGCTGATGAAAGGCAGAAAGAGAAAAAGGAAGGGCTGGGTGTGGGGAAGGAAGGACAAAAGCCCCAGGTTTTACAAGACTCCGTTCCTGTTTCCTGCAAGGGGCCCTTCTGTTCCCCCTTAGTCTGCCATCACCCATCTATCCAAGCTGGTCATAGCCACCCCAGGCCCACACTCAACTTTGCCCAAAATCACCTTTGTCCAAAATAGACCAAGTTCACCAACTCAAAGAAAGTCAGGTGGGGTGGGGACTTTGCAATATAGAACCTTAAGCCGCAGAATGTCAGAATTAGAAAGGACCTTGGACCATTGAACGTTGCGGGGTGGAAAAGGACCTTAGAACACAAAATATCAGAGCTGGAGAAAACCTTAGAGCAAGGGTAGGGAACTTGCAGCCTCAAGACCACATGTGGCCTTCTCGGTCCTTGGGTTCGGCCTTTTGATTGAGTCCAAGTTTTATGAACAAATCCTTTTATGAAGGGGATTTATTCTGTGAGGTTTGGATTCAGTCAAAGGGGCTGCACTTGAGGACCTAGAGGGACACAGGTGGCCTCAAGACCACAGAGTTAGAGGGAACCTTAGAAATGAGAGCAGAGAAATCCATATTCGCTCCTCATACTCCAGCTTTTCTGTTGTTAACATCTTCCAATGAATCACAAGAGAGTTTGATACATGCATGGATGGGAGGGGAGACACCTTCTTTAAAGGCAGCATTTTCTCCTGTGGAGTTCACTATTTTAAACACCAAGTTCAGTGGGTTCTTATGCTCTCTGGACACTAGATGGCAGCGGTGGATAGAGAACTGGAGATAGACTCAGTGAGACCTGAGTTCAAATCTAACCTCAGACACTTGCAAGCTGTGTGACCCTGAGCAAGCCACTTATTTCACCTCTGTTTGACTTAAAATGGGGATAATAATAACACCCACCTCCCAGGGTTGTCGTGAGGATAAAATGATTTAATCATTACAGTACTTAGCCCAGAGCCTGGTACCCAGTAGGCAATATGTCAATGTTAGCTCAGTCAGTGGAGAGATAGGAACACCCATTTGTGAATATCATTTGCAAAAAGTTGCTTGCTCTCCTTGAAGATGTTTTCAGTTCCAGCATAGATGACCCTCAAGACTTTCTTTTGATGGGACGGTATGAATGTAAGTCAGCAGTTTGGGGTGTTTTCTCTGTCACATTTTTTAATCAATAAGGTTTGAGTTTTTACTACACCTTTAGTAATTCCCTCTCCTTTGGATACCTTGTAAGTTGGTCCTTCCTCAATGTCTTCACAATTGTATCCCATCCAGTACATATCTCTTCTCTACTTAATCCAATCCAATTGCTTTTCCTCATCTATGCCTCCTGTCTCGCCATTTCTATATCCTCTGTAAAGCACCTCAGCAACTGTGATGTTAGGGTCTGAGTGTGGTGGATCCACTACCTTTGATGAAGTAAACAAATTGTTGACTAGAGGCTTTCTGGGTCCTTTTGGTCTCCTTGTAGTAGCAATTGATTTCATTGGGTTTAACTTCTGGGTGAAATTATACCTTCTTCAAAATCTTCAGTGGATCCAATTGCCTCAAGGATAAAAAAGAACTCTTCAGCCTGGAATTTTAAGTCCTTCACAAGCTATCCAGGCTTATTTCATATTAAGATAGTCATGATAACCTCCCAAAACACCAGCCCTGCTTCCATCTCAGCCCTCAGAGCCATCATCCAAGGAAACAACTCCTGTGGAGAAGGGGCCAGCCATCCTCACCAACTGCCACACTCAGAGCAGGCCAGGCAGCCTACCTAAAGTAACAACAGACTGAGGGAGAGAGGGGAGGAAGTGTGTTCCAGGCAAGTGAGACCAGCACCACTGCCTTGACCACCATCTCTCCCTCAGATCCTTATGGAGATAGCCCAAGACCCTAAGCCCAAGAGCCTTGGGAATAGCAATGCTTCCAGCCCAGTATCCTCAGCCATTATTCCAAGAAGCAGCCCCTGTGGAGATGCAGCCTGGCCACTGTCCCTGTAAAGGCTGCAGGCACAACTACTGAAGACCCAGAAAAGAAAGGTCTTGTCACTATCAAATGACTCAAAATCAGAAACTTTCCGTTGATTCTTTAGATGTTTAATTTAATACTCTAGCTGTAAAATTCTTGTCTAGTGTCCAATTCATGGAAGATTTGGATATTACCAATCTTGACATTCTCAATATAAATGAAACCAGAAGAAAGAAAGAGAATATAATTGAATGGAAGGATGGCTCACAGGTAACAATTGAAGAGGTAAAGAATGGAATTGGCAGGATGGGTTTCACCAAACTCCAAATGACAAGAAACATCATTTCATGAGACATTTGATCATTGTGGTATTAATTGTAGTACTAGTAATAGGCATTTACAAAAAGCCTGCTGTGAAAATAATCTCAGATTATGTACTAAGTGTGCAATGGTAAAGAAATTGCATGAAGAATTTAATGACTGTCAACATTAAAGTAACATACAGGTTGTTCCCAAGGTATTAGTGCAATTTTAAACCTTAATAACTTTGTAAGTATAAATCCTACAAATTTAACCCCCCAAAAATCATTTGAAAGTTTAAGTTTTCACTCCTAAAAAACAGATTATGTCTAACAGCATCTAAAGATAATAATTTAACAGACTGGAAAATACATGGTATTAATGTGAGAATCATCCCTGTGTCAGTTGTCTGTGCACAGTCAGGCTACTAAGACAAAGAGCATGAGGAGGAAGAAAAAGAGAAAGAAGATGTTGACAATGATGATGATGGTAGTGGTAGCAGTGGTGATGATGACGATGGTGATTGTGATGATGGTGGTGGTGGTGGTGGTAGTAGTGGTGGTGATGGTGATGATGGTGGTGGTTATGATGATGATGATGTGGTGGTGGTGGGGGGTGATGGTAGTGGTGGTGATGATGGTGATTGTGATGATGATGATGTGGTGGGGGGGGGGGGGATGGTAGTGGTGGTGATGACGGTGATGGTGATGGTGGTGATGATGATGGTAGTGGTGGCAGTGGTGACGATGGTGATGTTAATGGTGGTGGTGGTGTGGTGGTGGTGGTGGTGGTGGTGGTGGTGGTGATGGTGATGCTAGTGGTGGAGGTGGTCATGATGGGTGATGGTAATGATGGTGGTGGTGATGATGATGATGGTGGTGGTGATGATGGTGGTGGTGGTGGTGGTGGTAGTGGTGGCAATGGTGATGATGGTAGTGATTATGATTATGATGATGTGGTGGTGGTGGTGATGGTGGTGATGGTGATGGTAGTGGTGCTGATAATGATGGTGATGGTGATGATGGTGGTGGTGATGATGACAGTGGTGGTGGTAATGATGGTGGTGGTGGTGGTGGTGGTGATGGTGATGATGGTGGTGGTTATGATGTTGACAATGATGATGGTGGTGGTGATGATGATGATGATAGTAGTGGTAGCAGTGGTGATGATGACGATGGCGATGGTGATGATGGTGGTGGTGATGATGGTGGTGGTGGTGGTGGTGGTAGTAGTGGTGATGATGGTGATGGTGATGGTGATGGTGGTGGTGATGGTGGTGGTGATGGTGATGATGGTGGTGGTGGTGATGGTAGTGGTGGTGATGATGATGGTGGTGGTGGTGGTGGTGGCGATGGTAGTGGTGGCATTGGTGATGGTGATGTTAATGGTGGTGGTATGGTGGTGGTGGTGGTGGTGGTGGTGATGATGATGGTGGTGGTGGTGATGGTGGTGGTGGTGGTGGTGGTAGTGGTGGCAGTGGTGATGATGATGGTAATGTTAATGGTAGTGGTGATGATGGTGATGCTAGTGGTGGCAGTGGTGATGATGGGTGATGATGATGATGGTGGTGGTAATGATGATGATGGTGGTGGTGGTGAAGATGATGAAGATGAAAGAATAATAATGTGAGAGAAAAAGATCAATTGAAATAACTTAACCCCCAAGTTATTTAAACAAATAATTAACAATCAAATATGGGACATGGACAACATAAATAACACCAATAACAATACTGCTTCCTATCCAGAAGTTTAACCAATGCAAATTAGTCACCATGACAAAGAGATCAAAGGATTTCAGGAAGCAGTTTCATCAACAAACATCCTACTTACTTGACAAATGGAGAAAAATGATTGACAAAGGTTTTTGAAATCTTGTGAAGAAGACTGATGGATGATTATGAGCAATATCAGGCCACTAGTCCCAGATGGCTCTGAAGGAGAAAGTGAGGCTGGTGACCTTGCACAGCCCTCCCTCATTCAAATCCAAGTCAACTGTAAGTCATGTCATCATTTCCCTGATGTATTTTCGAAAATGAAGGACAAACATAATAAAGGATATCCTGAGGGATTTTGTGGATATCTCTTCTCTGCTGCCATTGGCTCAAGCCACTACTATGTTTCCTCCCTTTATCGTTGGGGCCAGTAAGGAGCACCCCAGTTCTATCTAGCTGTTTAACATCAATTAGCTATTACAAGGGAATATTTACTTCAGAGATATAACAAAAACAGGTTTAGACATTCCTCTCATTACGTCAAGGCATAATCTTCCCCCAGACCACAACCAAAGAGACTCCTCTTCTACACATGTTTCCCCAACTGGAACCAGTTGCAGAATGTCCACACATTCTCCATAGTCTCTACAAAAGACCTACCATGTACATCATCACAATTCTTCCTGAAGGAAGCTCCTAAGCTTCTTTATGTGGAAAGATATTATCCCAGGAGCTCTGCGAATGTGCCAGATCCCTGATCCCAAAGCAAAGGCCCATCTTTTCCATAATAACAATATATTAGTATTGCTGAATGCCACAGAGACCTGAAACATGACTGCTTCTGAAGAACTACAGGGGAGCTTCACACCAAGGGCCATGAATAGATGCAGGATGGATGTGAACAGGTTGCCACATGCATTAAAAAAAAACTAAGAATAGGAGTCAAAGATGTCATCAGGAGACTGTGCGATGGGAAAAGAGTAGGAATCAGTCACATAAATGTGTGACTTTTTATATCTTCAGATGGCTGGTTGTGGAGTTGAGATCCAACAAGGAAAGATAAAGGAGAATAGCTTGACAGAACAGCAGCATCAAATAAAAGTTTGTTAAAGATAGAAGAGTCCTGAGCACACCTGTGACCAACTGGGAAAGACATGAGCAGAACCAGGTTTTCATATTTTTATGATTGTATCTCTTCTTGTCTTGGCCCCTGAGGTCCCTCCCAGTTCTAACATCCTCTGATCTCCAATATCCTTCGTTAAGCACCTCTTCAGAGTATAGAGATGACCCAACTTTGCTCTTTTCTATCCACATGACCTTGATAGAATCCCTTCCCTTCTCCAGCCATCAGTTTTGCCATCTACAAGATATGAGTACTGGAAAAGATCATTTCTGAGGTCCCTTCTAGCCACGACATGAATCCCAACAAGGTACATGAAGAAGACCTGACCTTCCTTCATCTCCATGCAGATTCTCAGGATTCTTCTGGGACCTCACAGTCTAGAGAAATCAACCTCGTCTTCCTTGTTGCGACTGCTGTTCCGGCTGCACTGGTGATAGCTGGAGGCCTGGGCTGCATTCTGTATTTTAGAAACACCAAAAGGTAACCATGCTTCCTCTATTGCCTGCCTGTTTAGCAGCAGATCACCGACCAGGGATGTGGTCAATCATCACACCTCCACCCCCACCCTATCACCAAGGGAGGACTAGCAACTGCAAAGACAGGTCAGGGTGGTGGCCCTGACACCAGCAGGAACAATGTTAGCCCCTCTGGTAGAGTACATGATGGAGATGGAAGCTGGCATTGGTGAGAACATAGCTATCTTGATGAAACTGGTGTCACATTGTCGTGGTGGGCCACATCATGGTAGGGGTGATAACCAGACAACAGACCATAGTCACAGGGAGTGCAAATGGCAAGCAGGGGTCTGTGTCCCAGGGAATCAGCAGGATACAAGAGTGCCAGAGACAAAGGGCAGAGGGATAGTTGGGTGGTCTGTGGTGCAGAGAAGCAAGCAGGATAAAGTAATGGTTCCCCAAATGGCTCCGAAGCAGGGGATTAAGCAGTTCATATTTATCAGAAGTTAAGAATCCTGGGAGATAAGCACAGAGTGAGAAGCATCAGAGGCTAGAAGTAACAGAGCTAGCAAGAGCAGTAGATCTAAGATCCCAGGAGAGACACACAGAAGAGTCACCCAGGAGTCATCCAGGAACTCCTTAGATACTTCAGCATCTACCACTATGCAGAGGCTTCTGTATCTAACTCCATGCAGATGTTTCTGCATCTAACTCCATGCAGATGCTTCTGTATCTAACTCTGTGTAGATGTTTCTGTATCTAACTCCATGCAGATGTTTCTGTATCTAACTCCATGCAGATGCTTCTGTATCTAACTCCATGCAGATGTTTCTGTATCTAACTCCATGCAGATGTTTCTGTATCTAACTCTGTGTAGATGTTTCTGTATCTAACTCTGTGCAGATGTTTCTGTATCTAACTCTGTGCAGATGTTTCTGTATCTAACTCCGCGCAGATGCTTCTGAATCTAACTCCATGCAGATGTTTCTGTATCTAACTCTGTGTAGATGTTTCTGTATCTAACTCCGTGCAGATGTTTCTGTATCTAACTAGATGCAGGTGCTTCTGTATCTAACTCCATGCAAATGTTTCTGTATCTAACTCCATGCAGATGTTTCTGTATCTAACTCCATGTAGATGTTTCTGTATCTAACTCCATGCAGATGTTTTTTAATCTAACTCCATGCAGATGTTTCTGAATCTAACTCCATGCAGATATTTCTGTATCTAACTCCATGCAGATGTTTCTGTATCTAACTCCATGCAGATGTTTCTGTATCTAACTCCGTGCAAATGTTTCTGTATCTAACGCCATGTAGATGCTTTTTTATCTAAGGCAAAAACAAATTCCCCAAATAATGTTGCTGTGATATTCTGGAGCCATTTCTACACCTAGAGAATTGATTGTTAAATTTTCAGCTTGAGAATTTACACCTTCAAAATTGGCAAATGCCAATCAGGGCTATTGATTTATGCTGTTGATTGTCGATTGTTTAGACTTAAGAAATAGATGGAGAAAATGTTAATAATAATGGAAATCAAACTACATACATTTGTTTTCAGAGAGCCTGTAGTTAAACATTCACCAACACTCCCCTGCCCAGACCTCTCCTGTGATGCCTGAATATGGGCAGTCCAACATCTTAAGATGACATTGTCTCCTAAGAGACAATGTGGAAAGAGCTCTAGGCTTGGAGACCCAACCACTTACTAGCTGTGTGGTCACGAACACCACCATCTTTCCTCTCTCTGAGCCTTCATGTCTCCATATGGAAAAGAAGGGGGTTGAGGCCTCCTTTGGGAATGGTCCCAAGACCCTCCCTTCTGTATATCTCCAGGATGAACCAGTCCTAAAAAGAGTCATTGATTCAGGGATTTTCCTTACTTTTTCCTTTCAGGGCTTCACAGAAACAAATGGAAGATCTAAGACCAGGTGGGGAGAGTCATGCAGCCAGGATCCAAAGTGAGTATTGTTATCCACTATTCTAACCTCCTCACTTTACAGATGAAGAAACTGAGACCCAGGGAAGTTAGGGCCTCAATGTTGACCTGAACCATAAAGGAAGTCAGGGCAACTGAGCTGTGGGAGCCAGAAAGAAGCAGCTGAAAGAAAGCCCTGGTGGTTAGGAAAAGAGGGAACCGACTCTTTTTCCTACTCTAAAGCAAAACCTCTAGATTGTTATTTTAGATTAATCCCTTATGCCATGGCTCCATTATGGAGCAGGTGACAGGGGCGGGGGAAGAAGACAGAGAAAGAGGGGAAGACAAAGAGAGATGGAAAGGAAGACAAGGATAGAAAGGGAGACAAAGAGACAGACAGAGAACACAAAGCACAATTTCTCTTCTGTGTTATGTGTGTCCCTAGTGTGTTTTCTAGACTCAATTTACACTTCCTCAAAATAAGGGGATTGATCTCTATATCTAAGGTCCATTAATGAAAGTATAGGACTTGGAATCAGGAAGAGCAAGGTTCAAATATCGACTCTGATACTTGCTGTGTGACTATGGATAAGTCACTTAACTTCCATGTGCCTCAGTTTCCTCATCTGTAAAATGAAGATAATGATACCCTTAGGACCTGCTTTGTAAGGTTGCTATGAGGCTTAAATGAGGTAATATATGTAAAGTTTGCTCTGCCAACTTTAAAATGCTAAATAAACATCAGATGATGGAGAAGAAGTTTAGAATTCACCCACCCAGCCCTGCCACTCCACTTACTACCTATATTAATTTGGGCAAGTGCCTTGCCCCTCTGGACCTCAGCCTCTTCATCTATGAAATGAGGGAGATGGATTAGAAGATCTCACAGTTCCTTCCTGCTTTGGTGTGACAAGCGATATTGTGCAGGTGCGCACTGAGTGATAATATAGAAGCAACAGCCCACTCCTGGTTCATTGACTTATTTTCTGCCACTTACTGAAAAGTAGGCTGTCACAACCAGCAAGGAGTGTAATCTATCATTTAGACACCAGGTGGTGCTATCTTCAGACTACCAGCCAATTGGTTTGCTCAGAAAAGATAGTTCATTTGGGCTTGCTTTTCCAAGGGCTGATGGAAGCCAGCCAGGGATATGGGAGTTCTAGAGGATGGAGCAAGAGTCGGTGGTGGAGGTGGGTGTGGTAGGAGCTGCCATGTCTCTTGCCCTCCTAGGACCATTGTGTGTTACGGTCAGGTATACCTGAGGGCACTACAGTGAATGTTTGCCTTGGGGAGGGCTTAGAGTAAGACTTCTAGTGATCCCACACAGAGAGTACTATACTAGGTCAGTTGTGAACACAGCTGAGCTTGCCTCTGGGTGAAGGTCCTTGAGATAAATTGTTCCTAAAGAGGTAGTTTGGGGAGGGAGTGCTGGTCAACCTGACCCATCTTGTTCAAATTCTTATGGTACAGATAAGGAAACTGTCACAAAACTAGTAAGTTGGAAAAGAAAAACTCCAATGCACGACCAAGGTTCTTTCATCTCCACAAGGATGAGAAGAGTAGTCTAGATAACCTCTGAGGTATCCCAAAGCCTTGACGTTCCTTGTTCTAAGGCTTCTCCGGGATCCACATTCCAAGATCCTGTGGTACTGTGGATAAAGTCCTGGACTTGGAATCAGGAAAACCTAAGTTCAAATACAAACTCATACATATTAGCTGTGTAACTCAGAACAAGTCACTTCTCTGTTGGCCTCAATTCCCTCATCTGTAAAATATAGATAGTAATAACACTTCCAACACCATGGTGAGAATCAAAGCAGATAATACTTGTAAAGTGCTTTGCAAACCTCAAAGCACCATGTAAATTATTGTTATTAAGACAGCTAGGTGGCTCAGTGGATAGAGCGTTGGGCCTGGAGCAGGAAGGCTTATCTTCCTGAGTTCAAATCTGGCCTCAGACTAACTAGCTGCGTGACCCTGGGCAAGTCACTTAACTGTGTTCATTGTCTCTCTGAGGAACTTTGGAATTGATTTGTGCCTTGGGAGACACTGACAAAGGACCACACAGCATGGCCTGCCTGCATCAAAGAAGGCAATGTGCTCTATAAGTGAAGCAGAATTGCAGTAGCTCAAAAGAAGTGTGAGAGGAACAAATTTAGGGACATCTCCACTCCAAATGCTCACGTGGATTATTTGTGCTCCACCTGTAATAGAGCCTTCTGAGCTCATATTGGTCTGATCTGCCTCTGGTGGACACATTATACCTTGATCTCGACATGGTGATATAAACAACAACCACCAACCCTGTTTGCCTCAGTTTCCTCATCTGTTAAATAAGCTGGAAAAAGAAATGGCAAACTATTCCAATACCTTTGTCAAGAAAACCCCAAATGGGGTCCCAAAGAGTCAGACATGACTGAAACAACTGAATATCATCATCATCATCATCACCACCACCATCACCATCATTACTATTATTCCCTGTTTTCTGATTTCTGCAGAAAAGGTTTTTCATACATATGAAAATGATTCCCAGTCCCGAGTTCTGCACACATATGAGAATCACAGCCTGCAGTTCTGCACACATATGAGAATCAATCACAGCCTGCAGTTCTGCACACATATGAAAACAATCCCCAAGCTGGAGATGAGATGGCAACCACCCAGGTAGGAGCATCACCTTCGGTCTCCGTCTCCCCTCATGCTCTCCTCTGTCTGTGGCCTTGTCCCTCCCTTGCCCCTGTTCTGTCTTTCTAGAGGGAGCTACCCCTCAAACCTAACTCAGGAGGTTGATGAGGGAGAGCCCTTCTCTAGAATGAAAGGAACCTAATATCCCCCCAAGTCACCTTGTACCTATTTCATATGTGATTTATGAATATCTGTTTATGTGTAAGTTTGTGGTTTTTTTTTAAACCAAATAAAATGTAAACTGCACAATAGCAGGGAGTCTTTCATTTTTCTCTTTGTATGCCCAGTGCCTGGCACTTGTCTGGCACATAGCAGATGGTTAATAAATGCTTGTGGATTAATTGATTGGTTTCTTGAAGGATCATGGGAACTTTCTTTGGGTTGGAGGAATATGAGACTGAAGGAAGCATAGTTAATTCCTATTCCTCTCTACAGGAACAGAGTTTTGCCTCAGCCTCTTCCTCTACCCTGTCTGAGAAAGCTTACCAGGTAAGTACAGGGACAAACTGAAGAAACACCTGGACCCCAAGAGAGATGGATGCTTTGGCTTGAGCCAATTCCCTTATGACATCATAGTCTTAATGGTGGATGATCTTACCCAAGGGGACTTGAAGTAGGAAAACCTGCTTTCCAATCCTGGCTCCAGAACTAGAAGGACTAGCCTTGAAGCTGGAAGGAACCTCAGAGGTCCTCTTGTCCAGCCTCCTTGTTTTATGCATGGGGAAGCTGAGGCCCAGAAAACTTGAGTGATATGTTTAAGGTCCACCGGAAAGAAGAGGTAGGGCTTGCCTCTGCCACAATTTACTGGCTGTGGGACTCTGAGCAGGTCTCTTTATTCTCTGGATCTCAAGTTCATGGAATGAATCTCAGACTTGGGAGTGACTTTCAAGGCTGTTAGTCAGTTTAGCAGTTCCTTCTTAGAACATCCAGCCTGGGCTGGAAAACTTCTCTTCATGTTCTGAAGACAATTTGATGTGCCTTTGCTGGATAGCTCCCGCTCACAGAAAGTTCTTCCCTAGGTTGAACTGAAACTTGCTTCTCTATGACCCAACCCTTACATTCCCTGTTCTAAGGCCCCTCCCAGCTCTGACCTTCCTTGCTCTAAGGCCCCTCCCATCTCTGACATTCCCTGTTCTAAGGTCCCTCCCATCTCTGACATTCCCTGTTCTAAGGTCCCTCCCATCTCTGACATTCCCTGTTCTAAGGCCCCTCCCAGCTCTGACATTCTCTGTTCTAAGGGCCCTCCCAGCTCTGACATTCCCTGTTTTAAGGTACAACTCTTGATATTTTATGATTGTCTGGAAAGATAATTAAGGCTCCAGGTCATGTAGCCTCGGAAGAGTGTGAAGGATACCAAGAATTACAATTTGGGGGAATGGAGAGGAGGTCTAGGCATGTTCCTAGAGAAGACAGGATTTGAATATCACCCTGAAGGATAGGGAACATGTCAGGAAAGGAAAGTGATTCCTAAGAGCTAGGGTGGTTAGGGTGAGCTTCCTAGGGAGAGGTGGGCAGTGTCCTCAATAGGCCCCAATAAACTTAAAGGCTTGGGGAGGGTTGGTAGGAAAAAGAAGGGCATTCCAGTTGGGCAGGATCACCCAGGTAAAGGCTGTGAGAACAGAAATGAGCCCATGGAAGGGGTGACAAGAGCTGAGGGATCTGTGGGGGAGATGGAAATAGACAGAAGTTCAGCTAAGATTCCTTCTTTTCTAAGAACTTCAGTCTGAGTCCTCTCTTTTGATCCCCAGGAGCTAGATGTCACCAAAGTGGATGTCTATGACCAGATCATTCACCCAAGAAGCCACAGAGGAAGGAAGATGTCCCAGAGATGATGCCTTCTGCCCACCAAGGTACCATCTTTCTGGAGCAGCATCCATGGGGGGAAAGCCCTTAGAGACAAGACAAAGCAACTGGGAAACCTTGTCAAGGGCTCAGCCAGAAACTACTGTCCCCAATCTCCAAGCTAAGTCCAATAAAAGCACCTGACCCCAAAAAAGGTTGTACTCTCCTTCCTCCCTCCCTAACCATGGAAACTCCCATAGCTTCTGGTTGCTCATCCCTGGCCCCTGTGAAAGGAGAATTCTCACCAGATGGAATTTGTTCTCACAAAACTCCCTTCTGCTGCTTGGTAAATTTCCTCCTCTTTGCCTGGATAGAGCCCGAGGATCCTAGGAGAGAAAGAAGAGACTTGAGTAGGTGGCATCAGGGGCTGTCAAGTGTCTACTGGAACTCTTTAAGGTGAAATGAGACAGTTTCATTTCTGATATTTGAAGATGTGGTGGGAAAAGCCATCTCCCAGGTGCAGTGAAGGAAGGAGAGAGGACAGGCAGGTCGGTGAGTCACAAAGGAATTGAAGGGTAGTCCTGAGGGAGGCAGCTAGATGGTACAGTGGGTAGGGTGCTAGACCTAGAGCCAGGAAGACAATGAATTCAAATCCAGCCTCAGACACTTAGTTGGCAAGCTCACTCCACCAATCCCTGCCTCTGTTTTCTCACCTGTAAAAGGGGAATAATAATACCACCTGCCTCCCAGAGTTATTGTGAGGACAAAATGAGTTGATTCTGACTCGGTGTTTTGCAAATACTATATAAATGCTAGTGTTATTATTAGCATGTTACATAGGCTCAGTGAGATCCAAGAAGTCTGGGAAGAGAAATAGAAGGCAAGTCACTTAATGCCTCTGGACCTCATTTTTGACTTCTGCAAAGTGAGAGTTCTCCTTCTTTCAATTTGTAATCTTAAATTCTAAGTGATTGTGCAAAGATCTGGGTCCTAGTGCCCTCCCACACCACAGAGTTGGGAGTACAAGTATTGGGGCGGGGGAGAACCAGATTCCATATCACAACCCTCTAGGTTCCCTGGAGTCTCATTGAAGAGCCAGGGGAATCAGGGAAGGGGGAAAGGACCTAGAACCTGAGTCATGATCCAATTTACATCCTCCCAATAGAACCTTTGCTGCAGCAAGGCAATTCTTTTACACCTCCCTGATTAGTTCATTCTCCCTTCCATCCCCCACAGCAGGTATTCCAAATCTCTTCATTCCAACTCAAACGTCCCATGCCATATACACACACACACACATACACAAACACACACACATGCAAACACATACAAACACCAACACACACACAAACACACACACATATATACACACACAGACATACACATACTGAAAACTTTGCCTCATATTTTACTGGAAAAAATGAGGCCATTCACCAACAGCTCCCTCTTCTCCCTTCCTTCTCATCTCATGTCACTCAGGTGCCTTCTGCCACTATCTCCTCCTTCACCCCTGTCTCACCTGAAGTGGTTGTCCATCTTCTTTCAAAGACAAAGTTCTCTTCATGCTGTAGTGATCTCATTCCATGCGTCTTCTTCAGCACATTCCCCTTTCTATCAACCCTTCTCTCATTTATCTTCTGTCTCTCCCCATTTCCCAGAAGCTTCCCTGCTGCCTACAAACATGCCCATGTCTCTCTTACCCTCAAACAAAACTCTCACTTGCTCTGCTCATCTCTGCTTGCTAGCATCCTATGTCATCCTTCCCCTTTGTGGATAAACTTAAGAAAGTGGCACATGTTCTCTGCTCTCCTTCCTCTCTTCTCTATTCTAAACTCTTGGAGCCACAGGTGAGAGGTAGGTGGAACAGATGGACACCAAAGATGGAAAGCAGCCCTGAAAAGGGCTCGGCAGCCATCACACCAGAAGGGCTAGTCTTCCCTCAACATGCTTCAACTTGAAAAGGCTACAAGCCAAGACCAAAGTGGAGGGAGTGTTGGTGCATGATTTTCTGTTTGCAGATGATTGTGCACTCAATGCAGTCTCTGAAGCTGAAATGCAACAAAATGTGGATCAGTTCTCTGCTGCTTGTGCTGATTTTGGCCTAACAATTAACAGCAAGAAAACACAGGTGCTGAATCAGCCACCACTACACCATCCATATGTGGAACCATCAGTTACAGCAAATGGAGAAGTTCTGAATGCTGTGGATAAGTTCACTTACCTTGTTATTGTACTTTCCAGGGCTTCACTTTCTAGGGATGAGGCTGACACATGCATTGTCAGAGCTAGTTCAGTGTTTGGGAGACTCCAAAAGAAAGTATGGGAGAGAGGGAGTGGAGCCAAGACGGCCACTGTAAAGCAGGGACTTGCTTAAGCTCTCTCTCTAATCCCTCCAAACACCTGCAAAAATGGCTCTGAAAAAATTCTAGAGCTGCATAACCCACAAAATAGCAGAGGGAAGCAGGTCTCCAGCCCAGGACAGCCTGGAAGGTCACTGGGAAGGGTCTATCACACAGTGCTGGGAGTGGAGCACAGCCCAGTGTGGGCCGCGCCAGGACAGACCAGACCTGGATTCGACCAGAGCAGGTCTTAGGGCCATGAATCATTGAAGCAGTTACCAGACTTCTCAACCCACAAACGCCAAAGACCATGGAGCAGGTTAGTGGGTAAACTGCTAGATCGGGTTAGAGAGCAGTCTGGCCCCAGCCCTGGGGGTGGTGGAGGTGGTGCACATCTGGAAGCTCCTGTGGCTGCTTCCAGAGCTCCAGCGTCAGCTCCTTCCGGAGTCCCTGGCTCACACAATGGGAGGAATCAAGAGGCAGACCAGAGTGGGAGTGCAGGGCTTGCTTTGCCCTGCTTGGATCTGGGTCGTAATCCTGGTTGGCGGTTCTTGGTCAAGGAGAAGCACTGCTGTGGCAGAGCTTGCAGTAACAGTGGAGTAGAATTAGCTCTGAAAACAGCAGTACAGCCCCTAAAACTTGGGACAAAGCACTCTCTACAAGCAGTCATACCCTGACAAAAAGCTCAAAGGTCAAGTAGTTGGCTGGGAGTATGGCCAGGCAGCGAAAAAAGATGCAGATTCAGACTCAAACTCAGACTCTAGAATCTTTTTGGTGACCGAGATCAAAACATACAGCCAGAAGAAGTCAACAAAGTCAAAGAGCCTATATCAAAAGCCTCCAAGAAAAATATGAATTGGTCTGAGGCCAGGGAAGAGCTCAAAAAGGATTTGGAAAAGCAAGTAAGAGAAGTAGAGGAAAAATTGGGAAGAGAAATGAGAGTGATGCAAGAAAACCATGAAAAACAAGTCAACAACTTGCTAAAGGAGACCCAAAAATACTGAAGAAAATAACACCTTAAAAAATAGACTAACCCAAATGGCAAAAGAGCTCCAAAAAGCCAATGAGGAGAAGAATGCCTTGAAAGGCAGAATTAGCCAAATGGAAAAGGAGGCCCAAAAGACCACTGAAGAAAATACCACCTTAAAAATTAGATTGGGGCAAGTAGAAGCTAGTGATTTGAT